>OY728140.1:1445463680-1446713680 GCA_963277665.1 Viscum album | reverse complement strand
TTACTAGGTTCCCCTTCCCAAGAGTATAGACTATCTCAAAATCATAATCCTTGATGTACTATAGAAATTTCCCCTATCTCAAGTTAAGATCCTTCTAGGAGAATATATACTTGATACTCTTTCAATCAGAATATTTAATAAACCACTCTACCATCAGGTAGTGTCTCTACATATTTTGTGGGAATACTACTTTTTCAAACACAAGTTTGTGGGTTGTGTAGTTCGACTCATGTAGTCTCAACTAACGTAAACCATATACAATAACTACCTGACTCTACATCAGATTACAGCCAAGCTCAGTTCTAAATGCATCAAAACCACTACATACTCGACACCCTCCTCCAGAAATCTCAATATCGGAGCAGTCGTCAAACTCTACCTCAACCACCGAAAATCCTACTATCACCTTTGTGTCCACACAAAAGGTTTTTCCTTTTGTTTAAAATCTATTACGGGTGCTAATATTATGTAAAAATCATGTATGAATCTTTGGTAATAGCCTTCCAACCCATGGAAGATCTTCACCTCTGTCACTATCTTGGGTGGCTCCCAAGATAACACTGCTTAGACCTTGGCAAGGTCCACCGCCACTCCATCTGATGAGATAACATGTCCCAAAAAGTGGACCACCTAAATCGAGAAATGTAACTTTGAGAGCTTTCCATAAAGTTGGTTCTCTAAGAGTTCATTTAGAACTATCCTTATGTGTCTTTTATGCTCCTCATCAGATGCTGAGTATACGAAGATATCATCGATGAAGAATGCCATAAACCGGTCTAAGTAATATTAAAAGATATAGTTCATGAGTCCCATACACATTTTTAGGGTATTCTCCATGCCAAAGGGAATCCCCAAATACTCATAGTGACCATAGAAACATCTTAAGGATGTTTTTGGTATATCCTAATCCCGTACTAACAACTGGTGATATCCTGACTTGAGGTCAAACGTTGAGATCCATAGAGCCCCTCTCAACTGATCAAAGAGTTCATCAATCTATCATAGTGTCTAATTTTTCTTCACGGTCACCTTTTTAAAGTGATGGTAATACACACATAAACTTAATCTCTCATTAACCTTCTTAGAAAATAGAACTGGGGATGGCTAGGGTAAAACAGTTGGTTTAACAAAGACCTACCAATACGTGTCCTCCAACTGCACCCTTAGCTCCCAAAGATCTGTGGGAGTCATCCGATATTCTGTCATGGACATCAGTTCCCTATCATGGTGTAGATCATTGCAGAGTTCTATCTCTTAGTGGTGAGGTAAACTTGGAACATCCTCTGGGAAGATGTCATCATACTCCTCCACCACTACAAAAATTGGGAACACATAACATCCACTGCACCAAGGGTCATTATAACCAATTAATGAGTAATCAGATGCACCCTCCAATGCATTATTCCATCCTACATTACATGGGTTTATTTCTTACTCAAAAAGAAAAACCTAGTTCTATCACTGCAGACACAGTGCATCCTCTTCCTGGAAAATTCAATATGGTTATTAATTGTGGAAAACTACTCTATAACTAAGATGATGTCGTAAGGCCTCATTACTATAATAATGAGATCCCAATATAAAATCTCACCTCCAAGAGTCAGGTCACACTATCGTTACAAGGGTCTGATTACTGAGTAATCTCCAGTACGAGTCTTTATGTGTAAAGGTAGAGCCAAGGGCTCAACCAGAATCTATAGGTCTCGAATAAGATATGTGGATTTAAAGCCAGACTAGAAATTATGTCTATCAGTACTTAAACTGAGGTAGAAAATACATGGATCATTTCTAAAATCATTCTCAGAGCCTCATGGACGTAAGCTTAGACTTCTTGTTGTTTTCCCTACCCCTAACCTCCATTTACCTGAGCTTGGCATAGAATACCTATAGTTGGTGGTGGTAACAAGTCAAAGAATATACCACCTCATGTTTCTCTCTCATATCCTATTCCACATCCAACACCCTATGTACATGAATTCAATTATAATTTCTTCTACCTCTGTGACCCCTTCATAATATCTCTATCAGTTTTATGATAAGTCAGACAATCTCAGGTAAGATTTCCCATACTATCACATGAGTATCACCTCCTTTACCTAAGATGACTAGACATATCCTGAGATAAATGAACCGTAGACCCTCTATCGTGGGACCTCCTCCTGAAACTTATCACACATCAAGGTCCCTAATACTAATGTCATATCCCTATTTTTGAGGTCTCTAGTCCTATGTTCCCACTATCAGCAACCCCTGGTAGTATCTACTCAGCCAAGAAACTCTCAAGCACCAAATCTCACTCTTTCACCTGAGCATAAATATGAATGCCTAGAAGGATGATTTTGGCTCTGATGTCTCTACACATCCCTCACTCAAAGGTATAAGCCCTGAAGAACTATTCATGAACCATATCCATTGAGTACATGGATAGGTTGGTAAACCTTGAAGAATACTCAGCTACCATTGCACTGAATTTCTATAGATGAATAATTTCTTGGATACCTACATCTCTCATCATAGTTGAAGAGAGATCTTTCCTAAAAAGTCACTCAAAATCTAACCACAATAGATTCTCCTCATCGAAAGACTGGGTCACTAACCCCCGCCATCATTCTATTGATACATGGAGATGGCTCTCCACCAGGACTACCATTTGATATGGTAGTGTCCCGACTAGACAGAAAACTCAGGTTACTGCCTCAAGTTAGTCCTCAGTCGCTTGTGGGATGGAATCACCTCATAACCTATGTGTTCACTTTCACTAAAACATGTAAAGTACGCTTAGTATGTGCACCTCATCCTCTAGTACAGTGGGTACCATCAGCTTCTCTTCAGGTGGTGGCATAGCTGGTGCACCACATGGAGGTATCATATTGCGAACTGGTCCTTGTACCAACACCTCATCATTGAGGGGATAATCCTCATGATCTGAATGCTAGATCCTATCTATCATATGTCATAGCGGTATCCTGAAATTAAACAAGATATACCCCAATCAATGAGTATATCTGGAGATCTAACTCAAGAAATACATGGACAACATAACCCATTCTTATATGATGCATGCACCATTGTTTTCTCATCAACCAGTGTTCTCATGTGCCAAGTTGAATAGTAGTTGATCAGATTCATAGTGTATGGATACGTCGGCCGCTACACCAACACTGGAGTATTTGCCCTGAAATCCAAACTTGGAACACTTAACATTGTTTCCCTAAGTAAATCTCACATACTTTAAGTCATAATGTAGAACCAAATGGCTCTAATACCACCCTATAATGACTCATATCAATGGGGATCATTCCATGACTCCCCAAACCCACCACTAATACGCCAGGGGTTTGAGACTAGTGTTTTGTAGGAATATCACTAACATGGGAGGCCTTAACCTAATTACTTATATACAGACAAACATATACAATCCTATAAAATGATAAAATTTAAACACAACTAAACAACCATGAATGTATACATATAAATACCACAACTAGATTATGATAGGAAGTAAAGGAAAGTAAGAAGGAATAAATACAAGCCCACGAAAAATAGATGGAAAATAATTCCAACCTATAAATAAATATATTCACTGCTATCAAGATGACATTGGAACATACCTCGACATGTCTGATCTCGCTAAACACCATCTAGTCCCACTCTATCTTGGACTATGTCAAAAGGTTGGTCATCTGCACAAGACATGATATGTGCGGGAAAAGCCCATACATGGGTGAGTATAAAATTACCCATTAAGAAACCCTGAAACCAAAAACCATAAAAAAAGGAATACATCCATCTCTACACAGGTATATGTCTACAGAAAATATAACAAGAGTATTTAGATATACTCAACAAAGACACATAGTCTATGGGTAAGTCACAATTGTAATATGTTAGCTTAGTATTCCATCTCAAAGGATTATTAAAGAACTTGTTAGGGAGAACACAGTCCTGAGTTAGATAACACTGATGATGTATGTACAAGAGGTAATTATTGTCGGTTATCTTCATTATAAGTACATGCTAAATGTCTGAAGTGATATGATACATTAATAAGGATCACTTCCAAGGCCATGGGGTAGACCAACAAATCAAGTTGTTTTAACCTACTAAGTATATGATTGATGCCCACATATTTTTGGCCACGAAAATACCAAGAAATCCACATAAGGTATCAATCTAGGCCTCACAGAGGGATTATAGAGACTCTATCCAAGAATTCCTACTGAAGGGATCACTGTTGTCAGAGTAAGAGGTGATTACAAACTAACCCTCAGGGAATGGATAAGGGGAATGAACCCAAATGAAAATTGTACAATATATAGATGCAAAGGTCTTTAATTCATGTGTTAAGGAGTACACGATGTGTATAAGGGTTACACACTATGTCCCTTGACCATGGGTCCTTCACTAGTAAAAATAACGTGTCCATGTACATGTAGAAGTACATGGCATGTTGGTTACCCGTGTACTCTATCTGTGTGCATGTACATGTCTTAGCCTATGTACTTTCCTAGAATATGTTTGTGTAGAGGAGTACATGGTGTGCTTCAACCTCTATACCCTAACCCGTGTCTATGTACCCTATGAGGTACATGCCAAGTCACTAGGGAGAGACCACACACCGCGTGATAGGGTCATATTCCATGTGGTATATAACTTTATCTAAAACCCTAGACATACCTAGAAGGGGCCCACATGACATGTGTCTCTATAGTACATGTTTTTTAGTGTGGACTTTCTAGAATTTTAAATCTAGAATCCACACAACTTATCCAGTTATTCGGCCACTGATTCGGTCATGCCATGCCTGGAAGATCTTGTAGGTACCTTTTCTAATCCTCATTGTCAATTAACAATAGGTCTTAATCATAAAATCCATTTTTAAAATGTAATCATTAGTCATTATTTGTTTCACACCAAAGAAGGAAAAATATGATATCCTAAACTATCTGATTCGTTTCAGCTTCCATCATTGCACCACCATCATGTCATTCCTATCCAAGATCTATAATATCATATTTTTGTGCCACGAAATAGGTTAGCAGTGATCAATTCATAAGGATATATCAAACCATAGGCCAAATGAATAATTCCTATGATCAATGAAAATTTAGGGGAGAAAAGAATAATAAAAATCAATAGGAACAAACCTTGGTCAATGTTCATGTCAACCTAGATTTTTTTTCATGAGAATAATAACAAAGAATAAAAAATAAAAAATAATTTCTCCCAATAAATCCCCAAAAATAAACCCATCTTGTATGAGGATTGATCAATTAATCAATCTGTTTGTCGATTGATTCAGGTTCGCCTTAGAAATTAAAAATGAGGAAATAATCCAAATCAAACAAACATATTTCCTCAATTGAGATCAATCACTAAATAATAATAGATATTTGTTTTGAACCTTGGTGATATCCTTCGATTCCTTTGTGTTTTGATCATTGATCCATTATCCAATCATTTTTTGACTGAGAGATATATTCCATTACTCTATCGAGTGTCTCTCCAATGGCTCCAGGGTTATATGTATAACTCTAGGATTTCGTCATAATAGTCTACTTAAAGGATTCTCAATCACTGAGTCAATAAAATTGAAGTAAAATAATTTAATTAATTTTTTTATTCATTCTGTGTTTTGGATGACTTTTCCAAAAAATGACTCTTTTTGAACAAGGTTATGTCGTACTGAGGGTACACCCCACATTCTGAACTCAACAGAACCCTCAAACTTATGATCAAAGCCTTTATTTAGAAGTTATTACACCTTTTAAATAAATCTATACTCACATGATATTTAATATATTTTATACATTTATTACAGGCACACTGGGCCCCAGAATCACATGTCGTCTAATCTCTTGGCCTTAAAAATAATTCATCAAATTTTCAAAATAATACATGGAAAATATGAGTCACTAAAATTTTTCACTTCAATGTTCATATATAATTATCCCATATAATGTATATATGTCCCACACATATATATTCAACTCAATTCATATTTATTTAGTGGTAAATACATGTTTTAAAATGGTTCCCTTCTCAATTCCTCTCAACAAGAAAACCCAATTGAAGAGAACTTCTATGTTTCTAACACATTTTCAAGTACACTCCATAAACTATTTTAAGACACAATTTTTTTTATAAAATCACTCATTTTTTCATGAAAACCCATTTTATTTCATTTGTGGTTTTATATATATAATTGTTCATTTATCCTTTTTAAGTAATCTTTATTCTTTTCCATTAAAGCGCACTAAACTGTTATATTTCTAAAGTAACCTAAACACTCTTTTTCATGATCTCACTTCATTTAGAGATATGTATTCATGTTCTATAATTGTGCATACTTTATGATTTTCTAATAATGATTTTCTACCTTCTTTCATGTATACCATTATGATGCACCCTCTGGTTTTTCCCTATAACATGATTATGAAACCTATTTCATTCAATGGATAACCCTTATGATTATTCCTTATGTTTGGTTTCCTTATATGTCACCAAAATTCATGTACATGTTATTATGGGTGTTCCTATATGGTGATCTAATGTATTGGGTAATATTTTAGTTTCATGAGAAATTATGTATGGGATTAGGGAGTAAACAAAATCAATTTTGGGACTGTGTCCAACATATGATATAGTCTTGGAAGTTATCCTTCACTAATGTTTATGTCATGATATATTTTGTTTCCAAATTCCTATATTTCCAGGATCATATGATTCCATGTTATATTTATTATTCCTTTATGTGTTTATTCTTGAACCATGCCTTTTATGTTATCATGTAATTATTTCTAACTCGTGTTACATGATTCATTCTCATGTTTATTATCTTACAAGTATTTCTAGATCATACCTTTTGTTTATGTATTCCCAAAGATATTCTATTCAGTTTTTAGAGATCAAAGATAGTTAGTAGATAATTATTGAGATAAATAAAAAGATTTTTAATTTTAGTTTTATGTTTCCTAATTAGGCACCTAGTCTTCCAAATACATTGGAATGTCTTAACCTTGGTTTGTATTTAATGGATTATTATGCTTAAAATACTCTAATAATATGTGTAAAAGTCATGGGTTTCTATAACCTGCACATTGTTCCCTTGGGGGTACCACTTAGTAAATAGAGGACCTATTACCTAGCACGATAGGGGGTACCACATAGTAGGTAGAGGACCCACACCCTATTCTGCATGGGGTGTACCACTCAGTAAATAGAGGACCCGCACCCTAGTTCCTTAGGGGGAACCACTATGTAAATAGAGAAGAATATGGGGGACCAACACCCTAATGTGACAAGGATATTTCTAACCCTATAATCTCTCATTTGATCATTCCATAATCATTGTTGTCATCAAGCATCACTTGAATAAGAATCATACTTAAAACACATCACATTATATATTTTATTCCACAAAAATACCACCGTCACATTTTACATAAAAGAAACTTATGCTAGAAAACTAATGGTAAAAATATCATTCCTTAAGAAGTATGTATAAGAGGAACAAGTTTGTAGGGGAATATGTAGCGTGTATAGGGTTCCACACGGTGTGTGAACTTGCCTTACTATCTAGATGTATTCTTACCCAGATAGGGCTTGGAAAGATATATCACTCTACAAGGAATGTACCAGTGGTACATGGTATGTCTCAGGAACCTAAGGCCTAATTGTTCTCTTCCATCTGGGACCATGTACATCATCGTTTTCATGTGTTCATGGTCATGTTTGGGTATCCTAGTTGTGTATGAGTACATGGTTGTGTCCATGTACTCTGGTTGTGCCCGTGTGTATAGTTGTTCTTGTTCCCATGTACTCCAAGAGTATTCACTAATCCACCATTGTTGTTTAACATGACATATGGTGGGTACACATGCTGGGTGATATTTATCTTCACCCAAAACCCTAACTACCATAGCCAGGGGACAACACAATATGTGTTATTTAGAGTACACATCGTGTAGTTAGGTTTTTTTGTATAAACTTAAGTTTCATCATGCAGATACAAGATCCTCTCTTAACACTATTGATTTCACCTTTTGACAACTCAAATTATTCAGAAATCATAGGTTAGGTCACTGTAAATAAATCTATATCCTCCGATGGATGAACATCGGTAATTTGATCTATTATTGATGAGTCATCGCACATCTTGTGCGCCTCTCGTCATTGTTTCCACTCCAAATTTTAGATCCATTAATCATCACCCACAAATAATCCTGATACATCTACAAATCCTCATACCTGTCATCATTCCTCAATCCACTATGGATCTAGGGTTTGATATTCCTCAACTCACCAAGAAATTTTGAACCACGACCCCAGACACCAGTAGAGAGGAATGTGAAGGACGGTGAGGAAAAATGCACATAAAAAAAGTTATAAAAATAATTTTCTAAGAATTATTGTCAAAAGATAACAAAATTGGAAAAACCACTGATGATATAAATGTATAAAAATTATAAACTAGTTTAACATTTTTTATCTTTCCAGATGGGCTCATGCAAAGGGTGTGAAATCAAAAATCAATAAAAGTTGATAAGAATTCATGCACAATATTTTAATCAAAACTGAGAAAACCAAACATGACGAGTCTTACCTCCAAAATTATTGATCAATTATAAATAATTTATTCAACAGCATTTTATAAGACCCATTGCATCTTCTTCCTCTTGATCTACCTCGATCTGATCATTTATCATTCTCCAATCCAATTGGTCCATGAAGAATGCTTGTTTTCCTCCTCTTAATTCCTCCTATAGTAATGTAGATAACACTAGATGTTTTTTATAATAATACATTTAAATATAAATTTAGCTCATGGGAATTTAAAATAAAATAAATAAATTATTTTTTTATTTTAATTTAACACACCCACCAACGGATGCTTCAACCAGACATTTAGCAACAACCAACCTTAGGTCATGTCTAGGGTATGCCCCATATTTTAGAATTAACCATGGTCTTATATTTTCCATATGAGTTCCCATGATATTATAAAACCATGAAGCATTATAACAATGCATGTGAATGAATTAAAATCTATTAATATTTTTAATACATTAATTATGGGGTCCCTAGACACCAAAAAACACCGAATCTGAGGGTAAATCCAAATATATACATGGGAATATTAAAATGAAAATACAATAAAATAAAAGTTATTAAATTATATACTACTTTAAGGATTTTGGCCCCAAAATGTATAATCTAAACAAAATGGTAGGGGTACTTAGTCTGCATATGACTCACCCACTCCCAGGATCTCTCCTACATGCTCATCTGTTGTCATATCACACAAACCAAGGGAAAGTTTCATCCTTAGATGATCCTCTCCTACAAATCTGTAATCGTGAGGGGGTACTCTATGGAGGTGGCTTGATCCTTGGTTTCAAGATCTCCCAAGTCAATAACGTTCATAGGGTCATGATCATATCTCCTCAGTTATAACATATGAAATTAGATTTTCACCTGGTCCAATTGCGGGAGCTGGGCTAGGTGGTCAGAAACCTTTCCAACCCTCCATGGGATATCAAACTGTCTGTTAAACCATGGGGACATCTTTCCTTCCCCTACAAAACATTGAAATCCTTTTCATGGAGATAATATCAGAACAAATATGGTCTCCCTTCCTGAACTCCGAGGGCCTATAACATTGTTCTATGTAATATTTTTTCTCCTCCATGATATCCTCATCTGTTCATGGATCTTCTACACCTTCTCTGATGTTTCCTGCACCATCTCTATCCCAATAAGAGATATATCTTTAATCTCATTCCATGATAAGGGTGGATTGTAAGGTCTTCCGTATTGGTCCTTTAAAGGTTACATATTGATAGTAGAGTGATATCTATTATTATAAAAAAACTCTACTAATTGAATGTGATCCTACCAGCTCTGGCTAATGTTAGAAATGAGAACTCTCAGTAGATCCCCCAAAACCTGGATAACCTGTTCAGTCTAGCTATCCATTTGGGGGTAGAAATATATCTTCAGCCACAAATAGTTCTTGAACTCCTCCTATAGGCCTATCCATAACCATGATACGAATTGAGAATTGTGATCAGAGAAAATCATTGAGGGTACCCCATGAATTATGATGATCTCCCACATATATAACTACCTCAGGATCTCAATGAAACTCTAATCCTTGATAAAGATGAAGCATTCCAACTTGGTAAGTTGGTCAAAAATCACCCAAATGGTATCATGACCTCTCACTATCTATAAAAGTTCCATCATGAATTCCAAGGATATTCTATCCAATTTCCACTCTAGGATTCAAAAGGTAATGTCAAACCTACCAGAACCTGGCCCTCAGCCTTCACCTACTACCATGTGAGACACCGCGAGATGAAATCATAAATTATCCACCTCATTCCATCCCACCAAAACTACCATTGATGTTCCTTGTATATATTTTCAACACTAGAATGTATAACCAAGGGGAAAGTGTAAAACTCCCTCACCACCTCCTCACACAACATGAATGGAACCACCATCCATCCCTAGAGAAGGATAAAATGATTCAATCCTTAAGAAAACTCATCTGGTGAATCTATTGAAAATATCAAGTTACGTAGAACCACATAGTAGATGTCTTCCAATGAATCATCTCTCACACATTGAAGGAGAAGAGAATTTACCACTATCAACTAAAGAAAAACTTCACCCTTATCCTCTACCATGGTCAATGGAAAAGAAAAAAATTACAATAAAATGATTCCACTAATAAATAATGAAATCTTCCTTCTGAGGTAATCTACCACCACATTTCCCTTCCCATGATTATAGACTATCGCAAAGTCATAGTCCAGCAATAACTCAAACCAATGACTTTGTATCAGTTTAATATCACTCTATGTGAATATATACATAACCCTATGGTGGTTTGGGTATAGAAAAAAGTGATCTCCCATAATATATTGCTTCCACATATTCAGATCAAATATTACCACTTCAAAATATAGGTCATGAGTAACATAGTTCTGGTCATGTTTTCTCAACTGCATCTACCCATATGTGATCACTACCTACCTTTTCATCAACATTTAGTTGATCCTAACTCTAGAGGCATCAAAAACCTCTACGTACTCCACACCCTCCTATGGTAGTCCTAACATAGGAGCACTGGCCAACCTTATCCTCAAATCCTCAAAGGCTATTTGACATTGTCCAGTCTAGGTAAACGACTACCCTTTCCATTTCAAGGCGATCAATGGGGAATTAATCCTAGGGATGTCTACCATAAACCTCATTTTGTACCCCCACTAGGCTAAGAAAACTCCTCACCTCAAACACACACATTGATGGCTCCCTTTTATGCACTCCATGAATCTTCATCATGTCCACAGCTAAACAATTCTCATAAATTAACAGCCCTAAAAAGTGATCCTCAAAGATCCAAAAAATGGCTCTTTGAGAGATTGTCATAAATTTGGTTCTCCTTGAGTATGTCTATGACCAATATCAAAATCTCTACGTGATCCTATTCTACTGAGTCGTAAATGAGTATGTTGTTAATAAAGACAATCAAAAATTAACATATGTATGGATAAAAGATATAGTTCACTGGATCCATAAACATTGCAGTGAAATTATTCCCACCAAAAGGAGTCACTAGGAACTCATAGTGTCTATAGCGACATCATAATGTCATCTTTAGAATATCAACATTGATAACCCTTAAATGGTGGTAGCCAAAACTAAGATAGATATTCAAGAACCAACTCATACATATCAACTAATTGAACAGGTATTTGATCCTCATAAAGTGATACTAGTTCTATATTGTTACCTGGTTTAGGAAAATATAATCAACACAAATCCTCGATGTCCATTCCTCCTTTTTCATGAACAAAACCAGGGATGCCCAGAGGGAAATACTAGTTCTGATAAAGACCTTCTCTATAATTTTCTCCTACTACGCCCTCAACTATCAAATATAAGAGGGGGATATATGATCTGATTTAGAAGTTATTGGTGTCATTATAGGGTGAAATTCATTGAAAACGTCCATCTCCTGTCTCAAAGGTAGTCCCAAAAAATCTTTGTAGAATACATACATAAATTCCTCCACTATTGAAGGAATTTAAATTCCCGAAGAGCCTAAGGAACCAAAGGATAATCTTTCCAACTAATTATTTGTGGGTTAAATATTCATTCTCACAATACCTACTTGATCATCCATGATATCTTCCTCAACTATAAATTTACTCTCATTCCCTATTCCTGAAGGCATCTAAATAACTTGTCATAAAAATCAATATGGTATCGAATAGTGGAAAAATATTCAATACACAAGATGATTTCATAAAGTTTCATTATGATGACCACGAGCTCCCACAATAAACTCTATCCCTCGGGCACAAGATCTCATTATTCTCAAATAAGAAATATAAAATAAGCATTCACATTCGGAACCTTTAGTCAATGATGCTGGGCTAAAAAATCAACTAGAAGATCTATCTCTCACACTAGGTATATTGATATTACATAATAACTCATGATATTTTATAATAGTAATATGTAATGAGTAGAAAATAAATGGATCTTACCTCAAATCATCTCATGTGCATCTTGATCATATCCCTCCCTAGCTTACATCTTCTTATGTCCCCAACTACTAGATCCTTGAACCTAGAATGAGAAAACTATTAGTAGTGGTGGGAGTATTTTATAGCATCATCCCCCGTCGACCTATCATCCCTCCAGAGATAAACCTAATCCTCTTCTAGGTGGCTTCCCTAGACACACCTAGAAGATCCTGGATCATGGTAATGTATCTTCCATGACAGTCTATCTCATGCCCGCCTTCCCTTCTCAGCTCAGTGGGTTGGGAAATTGTGATCCATGTGACCTCTATCATCACAAGAATAGAATTTCCCCTCTCTAGGGTGACAGGAACCTCTGTGCAAACCCTTCAGTTCATGTCCATATGACTCAATCTGACCATGAGATGGTCTCCTATGCCAGGACACTACCAACTGGTGCCTTCTAGCTACTGCAAACAACTTAGCACCATGATGCCTTCTGCTAGCTCCAACAACCTGGAATCCCTCATATAGAAATTTTTTCATCACCAGAGCCCACACTATAACTCCATATTAGGTGGTAATTCACATGATAACTACAATTACATGGATTTATCTATGGATACCCTTATCAAACATCTTAACTCTGAAGTAACCATCTCACAATATGTTGATGGAGTACCATGTAAGGACAAAAAACCTCACATCATATTCAGAAACCATCATAATAAACTATTTCATCAAAAGAATCTCTTGGATCCAAATTGATGACAAGGACGAGTCATGATACTCCTAATGAAATAGCTACTAGAATTTGGACCTTGAGAGTTTCATCTTATCATGAGTATGTGTGAAAAAACTCCACCAGTGCCCCACTGCTTTGTGGAAGAGACTGGTAATCAGTGAAACCATCAGATTAGATGGGTCTCTATGAGCCTAAAGACTCATATCACTGACTTAATTTAATCCAATTCTACCTAGGGATATGTCTCTCTATAGAATATAAGTAGTATATGATGCTTAAACTCTCATAGTGTGTTGATACTATATGCATCATCAGCCTAACTTTTTTGAACTACATTATACTCAATTTGTAGGGGTGATTCTACCTACCCTCATAGAGGAAACACCTCATGATATGGCCCCTGAATAGAGGCCTTATCACCCATTAGATAATTGTTACGATCCTAAATCAATAATATGGCTAGATATCTTCATAGAGGCATCTTGAAAGTGATTAATATGTACCAGGATTAAATGAGTATATATATGGTGATTAGACTCAAGAAGGGAATTAAAAGGACTCAATCAAATATGATTCATGTACCATTGTTCCCTATAACCAATGTCTCTATGTTCCAAGTCGATATCTAGCTATTCAAATTCCTAGTGAATGGATATGTTAGACACCACACTAACACTAGATTCCATGGCCTAAAATTTTCACTTGAGACACTTTAACACTGTTTGATTATGTCACAAAAAAATTAATAAGTTTAAACTCCAAACACCATACTAAGGAATGAACTAATTTGATACCAATCTATAATGACCAGACCCATCAGGGCCCTCCTGGCTGGAAACAAGATGAGTTGTTACAGCCCCAAGCCCACCTCCCATAGGATAGGGGCTGGTGAAAAGTACCAAAAAAATTAATGAAATGGGATTCCTTTATATAATGTACTAGTACGCATGCACCCAACCGTATAAATGAAACATTTTAGAAGAATAATAAATGAAAGTAACATATAGAGTTAAACCATGCATGAAATAACCTCTATAGAATACATCAGAGTACGATAATGTATGAAAAAGAATAAAGGATAAAAATTAATGAAAAAATTGAAAATGAATCCCCAACCTGACTAAAACTAGATAAAGGAAAGAACTGAGAGATACCATATCTTGATCTCCAAGTCTGACCGAAGAATGCATTTGATACACCGAAGGTACTGCTATGCTCTAACAATGTCACCATCAAACAATTTGTAATCATTATAAGACATGATACATGTGAGCAAAGATGTGTAGGGGTGAGTATATACATACCTATTATTATTCCATAGAAACCAAAAAGGGAGAAATAGATATATAATCTAAAAATTCATCTCACCGTATAACAAGTGGGATATGAATAAGATAATGTATATATGCTCATAATGAAACCCATATGAGAGATAAAGGGTATATTCATCTCCAAAACCCAGCCCAGGATGATGAGTCTACATTCAGCTCCAAAGTTCCATCACTAATTCCCAACATATCGTGTGTCTATTCAAGAAATATATGTGTATGAATCACACCTCTCCACTTTTATATAGCCTAAGGGGGCATAATATCCAATAAATGACCCACTCTAAAGCTATATGGGGGGTCCACTCAATAGATAGAGGACCCACACCCTGGTGCGATAGAGGATACCACTCAGGGAATATAGGACATATTCACTAGCATGATAAGGGGTACGACTCAGAAGATAGATTGATAAAGGACCCACACCTTATTATGATAAGTTGGTGCCACTCAATCAATAGAGGACTCGTGCCCTGATGTGATAGGTGGTGCCACTCAATGAAGAGAGGACTTGTTCCATAGCATGATAGGGGTACCAGATGACCCATTCCCTAGCATGATAGAAGGGTACCACTCGGTAAGTATAGGACCCGTGCCCTAATCTATCAAGGGGGTACAAATTAGTATATAAAGGATATTCACCCTAGTGCATCAGATGCCCTGGTGTAATAGGGGGGTTGCCAACCCCAACATCTCTTGGATGATCCTCCCATAATTATTATCATCACTAAGAATCAAGTGAAGAAGCATCACATTAATAACACCTAACATCACATATCATATTCCATAAAAAATTCCACTATCAAGTTATATGTGGAAAAAACTCAGGATAGGAAACTCACTGGCCAAATTTGAGCCCCAAAGAAAGAAATATGAGAGGGAAAATTGTCTATAAGAATATTTGACATGTATGGTGGTCCACACAGCATTTTACCTCACCTAGTTGTATGGACGTTTTTTTCCTTGTAAATGGATTGTAAATCCATTCCACAATACATGGTGTGTACAAGTGGTATGTAGCATGTCTAATCCACCCAAGCCCTTCTCATTCTCTTCTAACCATGTCCTTGTATATTTTCTTTTTCCCATGTACATTCTCAAGTTGGAGTATCCTAGTAGTGTTCAAGTACACAATTTTACCTATGTATTATAAATTTTCTTGTGTTTCTGGCCTTCTCTATATCCATGTAATCCCAGAGTACAAGTTGAGCCACCATTATAGGGTCACACAATGTGTGATATTTTTCTTCTCCCAAAACCCTAATTGTTGCATATGGGGGACTACACTATATGTTTTCTTCAAATTACATGTTTTATAGTACAGTTTTTCAAAGAAACTTATGTTTAATCATGTATATCTTATATTATATATTTCTACTTCCAATTTCACCTTTTTACCACTCGAAATCTACTAAAATTTATTGTTAGGCCACCATCCATTGATATCATGTCTCTGATGGCTGAAAATTCGGAATATTATATACTACTAATGAGTCACTACACTTCTGGGGTTCCTCCCATCATTGTTTCCACTCTAGACACCATATATAAGAATAATTACCTTAAAATCATCTTGATCCATCACAAATAACCATCCCAATAATCTTTCATAAATCCGACATGAATCTGGGGGTTCTATCATGCTCAAACCCGCCTAGAAATGTCAAATTGTGACCTTGTGGTCAAATGATGAATAACATGAGGAATAGTTGGGATAAATACACATAAAAATGTATAACCATCATTGGAAAACAATTCTTGGAGAATGATCACATAATTGGAGAAATAATGGGTGATATCAAGGCTTGACAATTATAAATTGATTTGAAAATTTAATCTATCCAGACGGGCTCATGAAAAGGGTGTGAAATCACATATCAATAAAAAAAGATAAAAATACATGATTAATCCTTTAATAAAAACGGTATAAACCATAAATTATGAGTCATACCATGAAAAGGAATGATCATTGTTGAAGAATGCATTCTTCAATGATAAAGAAGATTTGATTCATTTGATGCCTCCCGATCCACCTCAAGTCAATCATTCATCATTCTATGGTCTGATATGCCAAAATATAATGCACTTTTTACTCCTATAAAATCCTCCCATGTTTATTTGGATAATCCTAAATATTTTTTTATAAGTTATTTAAAGTGGAATTTAGGTTTCTAGAATTAAAAATAAAATTAATTATTTATTTATTTATTTTAATTAAATTCACCCCCCCCCCAACATCTACCACAACTGGATATCTGGTGCAGAATGAAGTTAGTTTTCTCCAAGGGTGAAACTCATGTTCTATAATTATTCATGGACTCAGATCTCCCATATTTGGTCTCGAGTAATAAGAAAACCACAGAACACTAAAATGATGCATCGACATGCATTAAAATCTATTAATATTTTTAATATATTAATTATATGGTCCCTAGACACCCAAACATAGTACCTAATTAGAGGATAAATCCAAATATATACATAGGAATATTAAAAGTAAAATACAATAAAACCATAGATGTTAAAAAAAATAGTTGTTTTTTGTGAAAGTATGGAAATAAGTTTCACAATTTAAATAGAATGTATACTTATTTAGTGGATTTAAGTTGATAGAGTTTTCATTTAAAAGTACTGAAAAATGAACTCATAATCCTAGATAAATTCATTATTTTCATGATAAAACTATTGGATGAGTTAATTATGTAGTTTTTTTATTATTAAACTCACTTATACATAAGTTATTTCTAATTATATTATTATGCTAAGTTATTATTTATTGTTTATCTAGGATAAAAAGAGAATTTTTAAGAGATATTTAATACAAAATTATGTTGTCTTGAATCCTTACAAATTTTTCAATTTTTTATCTTTATCTATAATATCCTATTACCCTCTTTCAGTTATTCCTCAACTCTATTTTTATATTACTATTTATCTGGGTGAATTTTGGGATCCCCAGGGATGGAGATAATTTTCTAGAGTAAATGAACTAATGTTCAAGGATGTATATTAGTTTTAATTAAATGATTTCAGGTAAAAATGTGTAAAAGGCATAAGAAATGGCCCTTTAGAATCTGGTTTGTGAACTTCCCATAAGAAATTTTCACATAGTGAATGGTTTAAATGATGTAAAACCATTTCTGGGTAGATTTCAAGAATTTTTTTAAGTTGTTAATGTTTTACATGTTGTGAATTAGGTTCACATCATGAAATGTCCAAAAATCATAATTTTAATCTGATGCAATGTGTTTTTCAGAATATTTTTCTTACGTGGATTTTACATCATGAAATTGGAATTCATTACAAGCAATTATCATGGTTGGTAGGTTTTATCCACCACACACCCGGTTCTATTTTCATTCTTGTGAATCCCTTTTATCATAGAACAAGGAGCTCTCCCAATATATTTTGGGGATCTCTTCTTCTTTCTAATTGTTTTTCTCGATGATTAATATTTATTGTAGTTACGCTTTATCTCTATGGGTATGTGATATTTCTGATTATTTATTGTATTTGATCACAGTATAAATATTTCCCTATGATTATGTATTTTTTGTTCTATGATGATAATTTTCATGATCCATTCTAGATATATTGGGTAATATTATTTTAGAGGTTGACCCTTCTGCTGGTTGTGGTTTGGAATGCAAGTTTATTTGAGATATGTTATGATATGTCCACTCCACTGACCTTTTTTCTTATTGAATTGGTTATGAGATATAAGGATTGATTATAAGGACTTTGTTGTTGTCCTTGTGTTTATACCTGTTAGTGTATCCCATTATATGTGACCAGAGCTTGAGGTAGGTATCTCCATCTATATCATATGTTTGATTAACTATATTTCTATTATTTTATAAATTGTTTTATAAATAAATTGGAATGATTGATTTGTGTTTGTGGAAATGGGTTTTCTAGAAAAGATGGTTTTCCCCTTGTTTTTCTATTAGAAAAGGGTATTTTCAAATTATTGTGAAATTATTTTCAAAACATGGTTTCATAAAATGGTTTGTAAAATATAGTGCATGGGAAGCCTTGGGTGCTTAGGTGGAAGGTGTAGATTAGGGAAATCATCCATGTATTATTATGGGGTTTACTAATGGGGTGTTACTTTTCTACCTAGGTTCATCATTATAGGTACATGATATTCGTACTGATGGTGTAATGAAACCAACCCCATAAGCTTGGAGCTGATGTATAGTTTATTGCATTGGCATAAGAAACAAAAAATTATATCCCTAAGGACTGGATAATTTAGTTGTCATGGTAAAATAGATATATACTTGAATTATATTTATGTTTAAAAACATAGAATATAAAAAATTATTTTCTTGTTAATTCCATTATTCCACTTAGTATATATATGTATATCAATCATAAAATAATTTCTGGTATCCTGGGGAAAATAAAACATAATAAAGGGGTGAGCTAAGATGCTCTGTAAGGGTTAGCGTGCAGTGTAAGCTATAAATAAATAAGGAATAATAAATATGGAAAGGTGAATAACTTAAACACATTCCATTTAATCAATTACTTGATCATAATATGGTATGAATAAAAAATGATCAAATAATTCCATATAAATAATCACATGAGTATTAAAATTAACCGTGGATATTCTAACTAATAGAATAATTTCATGGAATATCAATATATGGTTTAATAATGATTGAAGGAATAATTATAGATATATAAAACATAAAATCAATTTTTCATTCCAATAAATATAATATGGTCAAGGCTTTATTCCAAGACATATAATATCATTGAGGCCTCATGCTAAGACTTCTATATAAATGGGTAAGGTCTTGGCCAAAACCATATCTAGTTTGTATAATGAGATCAACCAATGCATTTAGGAGATATCTATAATTGATACCAACCTATGTATTACATGTCCAAATCATTCCTTATATATCAAATAACCAAATTTATTCATAAATAATGTGACTTATCATCAAGTATTTATATTCAGTAATGGATACATGTTTATCAATATTTCTCAGTTAATAAAATAAAATTTAAAGTAAACACCATATGTAAAAAAGGTATATTATTTAGGAAATAATAATATATATCACACAATAATATTTATATTTAATATAAATGTAATTTACAATTAAAAATTACCACAAGAAAGTGATTTTTTTAAGAAAATGTTAACCATCACAAAAGAAAGTGAGATTGAAAAATAACTTTTACAGCTTGGTAATTTTAAAATTCAAATCCAATTGGACGTATTAATTGAAATTGAAATTTAAATTTAGAGGAATTATGAATTAATCATGATATTACATGTCAAAGGGAATTATATAAACCATATAAAATTGAATTGGTTCATAATAAAAAATATGTCTCAATGGAATGTAAATTGAAATGAAATCCCTTACCCCACACCTCTTTTTTATTGAATGTTATTTAATCTTTTATATAGGGGTTTTAAACATGTTATTAATTCACACCAGAACCATATTAATATTTATAATATCATATTTTATCCTTTTATAACATCTTATTATCTTTTCATTACTAATCATTTATTATTTTCATTGTTTTGGGTGTTAATTGACTTGTTTTCTTATGCAAGTTTTGTTATTAAAGATCTAGTTCTTGTACATTTTACATAGCTTAATCATATATAAAATATTAATGATGAAATTTTTATAAAATTTATACATAAATTTTAATTTTAAAACAAATCATGAAATTTGGTTAAGAAAAATGAAGTATGTTACAATCATGGAGATGGTAGGTCATACGTACACATGAGTAACACTTCCATTTTTCATTGATCATTATAGGAAGAAGGTAAGTAATATATAATATTTCCATAAGTTTAATAATATCATATATACCATATAATATACTTATATATATTATACATGTGTTGTGGTGATGAAAATATATTCACATCACTTTGTGATGGTGGTAGTCCACACATACATGAATTATGTTATCATATTTATGTAAGTGGAAAATAAAGAAATAAAATGATATATTATACTTATATAAAAAATAAATATATAATTAATATCATAATTATATTAGTTATATCACATATAATCATTGAATTTATCCTTACCACCTTCCATGTGATGCGTTAGTGAAAGACGAATCGCATCACTTCGCAAGGGGATACTCTGTCGTACACATGAGTGATGTTATCATATCTCATAAGAAATGGAAGGTAAAGATATATATATATATGATATAATTACTAAATAATAAAAAAATATTAATATCATATGTCTACATTAGATCCATCATCATACCCAATCGTAAAAGTTGGTAATAGAAGAATGAATGACATCAGTTCGTGAGGCGGTAGTCCACCGTAGGTAGGAATGATGATTTCATAAAGCATTTATGGAAGTGGAAATAGTTTTAGGTAATGAAATTATTATAAAAAAATCCCTGTGTATTTAATATGTTAATGATAATATATTATTAAGTTTTAATAAGAATTTAAGGAGGTGGAGAAAAAAATTAAATAAAGATTCTCATTGAAGAATATTACCTCTTCTTTAGGTATCCTTCTTAGGTTTGAACTAATGACTTTTAGGATATATTTATACCCAATATAAGGATTATAGGATAATAGGAGTAATGTTGGGAAGTGATTAACGAATATCTTGTTTGAAAAAATAGGTTTTAATATTTTAAGAATAGAGGATAGGGTGGCCTTTTAAAAGTGAGGTTAGTGACATGCTTGTAATTTTTTGAAAATATTCAATCATACCAAAATTTTTATCTTACCAAAGATAACAAAATAGACCATTATCGAACATAGAAGAGATAAGATGGAAATATTTCCAAAATATTTGTTTTTTACAATTTGTTATTTAACTTTTAACCCATATCTAGTTATTTTAATGCCCCGATAAATCCATTTTTACCTCAACCGTGATAATTGATTTCTACTTTTTTCACTATTAATTTTGGTCAAAAATTAACTAGAAATTATTAAACATTATAAATTATAATCATTCCAAATATTTAATCTATATTTCCAAATTAAATCTATAAACTTAGCAACATTTAATTTAAAATTAATCTCATAGACACAATGAGAAAACATGTTTTTAAAGAGAAAATGTTCAAAAGTTTACAAAGTTTTTATAAAAAAATTAATATGAAAATGAATAAAATGACCTAAATTTAATTAATCTATATATTATTTGTCTATTTTTACATTAAAATTAACTTAAAATATAATTTTAACATTATAAATTATTTAAATGAAAAGGTAGTTTACAATTTAAATTTAGTATTTTTCTTTTTCCATCGAAAAATGAAACCTTTTATAAACAAACAAAAAATTCACCCTAATATAATTTTTATATGATAATTTAAAAATTGAAGTTTATTTTTCAAATAAATTTTCTCAAATTGGTTAAAATTAACTTTAAATTATGTGTGCAAAACACGACTAAACTGTCCCTTAGAAAAATACGCTTTTAAAAAACAATTCTTTTTCTTTTAAATGTTTTTTATTTTATTTTTAATAAATAAATAATTAAATAATATTTTTAAGATATATAATTTCACAATTTAGTTAATCTATTCATTACCACAATTCTAATAGCTAATTTACCACTATCACATTAAATAATATTATTTTAAAAATATGTCACATTTTGTTTAAACTCGGTGTTGCGTGTAATATAAGATAAACTCAGTGTTGTGTTTAAAGAAATCCAAACTTAGTGGTCCATATAATTAAATATAAAATTAGTGTTGCATGTAATTAAAAATATACTTATTTTTTCATTTAAGTAAATATATTAAAGATATTGAATTTATTAAAAAATAAATATTTCATAAAGTATCGGGGTGTTATATTTTTTTCTAAGATTGGTATTGAATGTTTCATTCTCTATTGAATAAAATATTATTATTTTAGATTTTGTGAGGGTTACATTCTCACCATCATTAAATAAATTACATTCCCATAATTTATACTTGATCTTAGTAATCAAGGGTTTAATATTTGAAAATTCTTTTCTTAAAAACCCAACCGTAAAAAGTGTTAATAAAATATCTTCTAGATAATAGAGGAAAGGGAATACAAATATCATTTGAAATAATGAATAAATAGTTTTATATGTTAGAGAAAATTGGTTTCAAGTAAATATATATACATTTAATAAAAGAATAAATAATTATAAATAGTGATCGAGGTCGCTGATCATAAGGAAGTTAACGATCAATGGAAAGTTAAGGACCTCAAAACCGTAGATCTGTAATGATTTAAATGACCATCTAATTTATGAGATATTAATATAATATGATAAATTTTTTGTTTAAATATACCTTTAATAAATTTTAGAAATTATTTCACTCTCTATGAATATAAGTAAATATACTTGATATATTTTTATTTCATAGGCAAAATTCCATCAATTGGGTGTGCTTCGATCAGTTTTCACTTCATCTCTTACTCCATGGAATTAATATCCAAAAATTATTTTTTTTATTCCTGTAGTGATAAAATTTACTTTTAACAGATCATGATATCCATAATATAATGATAATTTATTCCTTATATATATATTTATAACAAAATGGTTAGTGTATAAATATTTATATGGTGAAATAATACATTAATCTCTAAAAGCTTATAAAATGTTTAACTTACACCATTTCAAAAATGGTTAACCTTATGGACCTTCCAAAATATTAATCTCCAAAACTATAGAAAGGAGGTCACTAAATTTCTAAGAAGTAACTTATCATTAATCTACCAAATAGAATTAATAATATCTTAATCATCACATACAAAACAATTGAATGCCTTTATCATGTATTTTATTGAAACATGGTAATAACCTAAATTACCATAAAATATTATTGAAAGCATGCATGCTTCCTTATTAATTAAGTAAAACAAAGAGTATGGCATATATTAATATAAATATAATGTAAGATCCATCATTGATAGTATAGTCTTATTTGTAAAAAAATCATTAACTAGTACTAGGGTAGCCAATAATATAAAATTTACTTTACCCATATCAATAATATTTTTATTCCAACATCATTATCCCAATCATCAGGAACATATTAAGGGTTGTATTTACCTAAACCATTTTTTACCATGAAGTTTAACTTGAAATGAATTATTTTTCTTTCACATTGGTAATGTTCAACATACACATTCAAATCCTTAATGAAAAAATATTTTAGTACAGTCCTTATAGATTTCAAAATTCTTATGACAAATAAATAATTGATAAAACACTAAAATGAAATTATTCTTGAATTCAAACAAAATCCCATTAATCATTCCACTTTTTATATAGTAATGGAACAAGATTATCGTTTATATCTTTTCTTCTTATGAGGTATATTCCCTTAACTCTTGGGGGATTCATTTGTGTAGTTACTCATATCCTTATAGTTGAAGCATTAAACATTGTAAAATTATTCCATTCCCTTGAATTGGTAAGCATGGTGACATTTTTCTCTATACTTGAATAGAACTCTCATTACTTTTATGAAACAACCAGGGTGTTCCTTTCTATAATTATAACATGTGGGAAAATCTTTCTTTAGCTTCTTCCCTTTTCTATATTTTTCTCTTCCTTCCTTTTATTATCTTTCTCCAATTTGAAGACATAACACTTAGATAATTCCTTCTATATCTTGTTGTCACATAATATTATGTCCTCATATGATAAGAATGTTTGGGAGACTAGTTGTCTTTGAAATATTGTCTTAATCCCATCAAAGAAATGATCATTCTTACCCTTTTGATTATTTAGATTGATGAAGCTCTCATTAATTATGCTAGGTGACATTTCTAAATAATTTAATACACTAATTAGAACATATCATTATGAAACATAATGTATAATCCCAAAAATAATGAAATACATAACATAAATTGAAAATTTTATGCATATCTAATCTCATAATAAAAAAAAAGGTTTATTTAGTGATATATTCATTTTTAAATCCTCCATAACTGTTTTTAAATAAAATATTAATTATACTAAGCTTATCACCTTGGAGTTTTAAACTAGGTGTACAGTAAGGGCTATTTTTGTAGACCATGTGAAAGTTGAGTCAAGTCTAATGTTCCCTTTTTGGAGTTATTACCCCTAGGTACCATTATGCCAGAACCATGTTCACTTATAGTATCCAAATAAGGATGTATTTCTAGGAAAAACTAAATAAATATCTACCTTAACAAAACTTCATGATGGTTTTCTACACTTATCCTCAAAGTATCTCATTGGTTTATGTTGTTGAATCTATTTTTTCCTAAATATAGTTTCCAATGTTTCTAATAAAATTTATATGATACCAAATCTAACTACCCCAACCCTATAATCCTGGATATGATGTCTTATGTTTTACATTTACATAACATACAGGGAATATCATCTCGAAGGATAAAATAGTTTATCATTCTTGGAAAACAAGATACATACTTGAATCACATTTACATTTGAAAACAAAGAATAAAAAAATTATTTTCTTCAGAATTACACTATTCTTTTTATCATATCCCTATATATCAATCAAAAAATAGATCATGGTATCTTGGGGAAAATAAAACATATGAAAGGGGTGATCCCGGATGCTCTGTAAGGGTAAACATGTAGTAGAATCTATGAATAAATAAGGTAAAATCAATATGAAAAGGTAAATAACTAATAAACATTCCATTTAATCAATAACTTTATCATTATATAATAAGAATAAATAATGATAAAATAATTCCATATAAATAATCACATGAGAATGAAACTTAACAATGGATATTATAACTAATCAAATAATCACATAGAATATAAATAATTGAATTCATATTGATGGAATAAATAATTATATGCATCTAAAACATACTATTGAGTCCTCTTTCCAAGAAATATAATACTATTCAGATTTCATGATAAGAAATATAATACCATTGAGGTCTCGTGCCAAGACATCGATATAAATGGGTAAGGCCATAACCAAAAACATTTCTATTATACCTCATGAGACCTACTTATTCATTGAGGGTATATATATAAATGGGACCCACACATGTCTTTGATGTCCAAATCTTTCCTTATATATCTAATAATTGATTTAATTCTTAAACAATGTTCCTTATTTCTATGTATCCTTATTGAGTAATGGATAAATATTTAACAATATTTCCCGTTAATCAAATAACATTCAAGGTAAACACCATAAGTAGAAATGGAATAATGTTTATGAAATAAATATATTCATAAAACAAGAATATGGATATTTAAGAGATATATAATTTCTAGTAAAAAATTACTACAAAAAAGTGATTGTTTCAAGATAAATTTAACAATCACAAAATAAAGTGAGATTGCACAATAACTTTTACCGCTTGCTAATTATCCAATCAAATACCCTTGGATTAAATAATTCAAATTGAAACTTAAAATACAAGGAATAATTAATTAATCATTATATTACATGTAAAAAGTAAGTATATGAACCATATAAAAGTGAATTGGTTCATAATAAAAAATAAGCTTATATGGAATATAAATTGAGATGACATCCCTTACCTCACAAATATTTTTTATTGAAAATTATTTAACCTCATGTATTTTGGTTTTGAACATGTTATTAATTTGAACCAGAATCATATTACTATTTTTAATGTCATATGTGACCCTTTTATAATATATAATCACCCTTTTGTTAATAATATTTCATTATTTTCACTGTTCTGGGTGTTAATTGCCTTGTTTTATTATGTGTGTTTTATCATTAAAGATCGGGTTCTTTCACATATTATATAGTTTCATCATATTAATAATAATAATAATGACATAATTATCATATTTTAACATCATATTTACTTTTAAAATCAATCATTAAATATGTTTATGAAAAATGAAGAATGTTGCAATCATAGAGAATATAGACCTTACGCACGCATGAGTAACATTCCCATTTTCCATTGATCATTATAGGAAGAAGGTAAGTAATATATAACATTTTATTAATGATAATAATTTCATATATACAATATTAAATATTAAAAATATATCATCCCTGTAGTTTGGTGATGAAAAGATATTTTCATCGCTTCATGAAGGTGGTAGTCCATACATACATGAACGATGTTATCATATTCAATTAAGTGGAATGTTAAGAAAGAATATTATATATTATATTTAAATAATGATAAATATGTCATTAATATCATAATTATGTTTTTAATATCACATATAATCATTAAATGTATCCTTATCACCTTCCATGTGAAGCATTACTGAAAGACGAATCACATCGCTTTGTGAGGTGGTAGTCCACCACACACTCGTGTGACATTATTGTATCTCCTATGGAATGAAAGGTATATATATATATATATATATCTTTGTGTGTGTGTGATATAATGACTCTATAGGTATAAATATGTTATAAATATCATATGTATATATATACCTTAGATCTATCATCATACCCAATTGTGAAAGGTGGAAATGGAAGAACGAATGACATCGGTTCTTGAGGCGGTAGTTCATCATACACACAAATTATGATTTTTTAACTAATTTGATAGAAGTGGAGACAGTTTTAGGTCATTAAATAATTATAAATACATACCAGTATATGTAATATACTAAGTTTATTATATCATAATGGTTTAATAATAATTTAATGAGGTGTGTAAGGAAATAAAATAAAGATGCTTATTGAATAAAATTACCTCTTTAGAGCTGCCCACCCAAAAATACTGCCTGAAGCCCAGATGCACTACCTATCTAATGCATTGCACTAATCTTTTGGTCACTCTACATCACCTACTGCTCTGTGGGTTCCCTGAGGCCTGGTGGCCCAAAAGAAAATGGTGTCCCTAAATCCCTTTGGACTGAAGTCCCAATTTTATGACCCAAAGTCTCAATTAAGGTGAATAGTTCTAATTCTACAGTAACTACAATAGTAACATAAAAATCCACCCCTCTAGTTTTTAGCTTTGGTCTTTTGGATGCTAATCAAGATCCTATACCACTCAACCATATGATCATTGGTGAAAATGTGTGTATAGGTTACACATGACACCCAACGGGGGGCCTAACAAATCCTAGAGCATGTCGTACATTCCCTATCTAGGAAATAGTTTTGAATTTACTCATGTATAATATGAATAGTTTTTGAGTCTAGAGGTACTTCAGTCGGTTCTAGTTCTTATAGAGAGCTGGGTAAAACTAATGGGTACCACTCGACCAACACCCCATGGGAAAAAATGTGTTTGGGTTATGCTTGACTCCTTGTAGGGAGCCCTGACCCATCCCAAAGTGCACCACACATTCCCTATCTAAGAAATGGATTTGAATCTCCCTATTCATAATACACACAGTGCCTGAGTCTGGAAAGACACAAGCCTATTCCAGTTTCCATGGAGAGTGAGGGATACAACCAGCAGGTAACACTCAACTTATATTTAAATATATAAGTCATGGTAACATTAAAAATTAATATCTATTTTTTTTATATAATGTATGAAAAAAATTATTATTGAATTTATATTAAATAATTATATAATTATATAATGTATTTAAAATGAATATGAAAATATATATCTAAATATTAAGGGTGTGTAAATTTGTGGGTCGGTTTTGTTTAAATATATATCTGAATTTTTTGATCTAATATGGGTGGAAAAAAATTCAAACACATTCAACACTCCAATTGATAGTTTTCCAAAAAAACAAAACATGTAAAGTTGAGCCAGTTCAATAGCTTGGTCAATTCAAAGTTGTAAAATGTTAAAATATTTCATACAAATACATAAAAAGTTATTCATGAAAAATAATATTCATAAAATACAATCACATTTAAAACAAATACATGATCAAAAGTATCCATAATATTTCATGGATCAATTACATAAATTTTAACTCCATGAAAATTTATCAATTTCTTCCAATATAATAGGTATCACCATCCAGATAAAGAAATGATTATATTTACTCACCAAGACATTCCTAATAAGAAATAACACAATCGTAAATATCCAAAATTGAACCCAATATAATCCTATAAACTAAAACTCATAGCCTTCAACAAATAATCCTAATATCACACTCCCAGAATCAAGAAACATAAAAATAGGGAAGATTAACATTGCTTGTTTTACATGGCCCTGCAATTTATATCAGAATCCAAAACCCATATATAGTAGACACTCTATCACTAGAACAAGGATCATCCATAAAACCCCATCCATTTTTTAATTTGGTTTCGGCACTAGTGTGCATACTAAGGAGACATTAATGGACAATTCCAACTCAACAACATTCTTATGGGGATACTCCTAATTAATAGAGTCTTTTATGGTAGTACTCTATCAGTATATAGTTCTCTCCTTTGTTCAAAACATCTATAGTAGGAGCATAAATTTCTTTTAGTAGAAACCAACCCATCAAATCGAGCGAACAATGTGAAATATTTCATCAGGAAGATAAACCACCTAACAAACATCATTAAACTATAGTGAATTTTTTATTATAAAAATTCAATTCAGATATCTTATAATTGTTACCTATAATCCCCTGACATTTGAACTAAAGAGAAATAATATAATTTTTTTCATTTATCTCATGGGTGTAGGAATGTTAGAAAACCATGTTAAATCCTCATGTTCTATTTTTTTATTTCTCTTTTCATATTTATTTCATCATATGGGACTTTTTCCCCCAAAAAAGTAGTATCATATCGACTGGGGTGAAAGTGATCATAAGTGAAGGTATTCTAGTGGCTAGAAAATTCAATGTGTCCAAAATACATTTTAAATGAATATTTTTAAATTTCTGATCGAGAATATTCCAATGATGTAAAAGTCATTTAAAATGGAGCTAAAATGAGATTGATAGAGGTGGAAAAATATTGAGTAGGACTTGAGGTGATACAATACCAACTAACTAGATAAGATAATATTTTCCATGCCAATGGTGATATTTTAGTGGCATCTCTGATGATCCATGTCAGCACTGCATCATCAATATATCTCAACCATTGAGATTTTTTAACCATATCTTGGTCAATTAAATTTTTTTGGGGTTCCATGAATTGTTCTTAATATTTTGATCGTGTCAGAATAATCTGTTTGGTTAGATTTTTCAAATTCAAACCACATAAATAGAGTAAAATACTTTTAAATTTATTAATCTTTTCACATTTAATCATTTTATCTAGAAATCCAAAATTAAAGAAATTTTGTATATTAAATATTTGTGGAAGCCCATAGTGGATACCAATAAACCCATTATAGTATAATCATAAGAATCTTTGAAAAGTATCAAATCTAGTGAGAATATGTCTACAAAAAATGCACTAGTCGATAAAAATTGTTTTGTTCTCAATAAGAAGTCTACTTATTAAATCAATTTTCATATCAACAAGAATATATGGTAAAATATCCAATGAACATAATTCTTATGTTCTATAGAGAAAATTGTAGAATATGTACATAAAGACAGCTGCACATAATAAAAAAACCAATACATCGAATTATAAACATGAAATATAAAAATGGGAACATATCAGTGCACATTAGAGAGTTACAAGGAATTTTTGATCAATTAAACTCTATAAAAATGATGTTTTATAATGATCTATTGACCCTCTTGATGTTGAGTTATTTACTAAAGTCGGGGGACACACTAGACATGTCATTACTTAATTCAACACCCGATGTAAAGATAATCGTTTAAAAGGTGAAGGATAGAATTATGACTGAAGAGTTATGAAGTAAAGATGATGGATATACTTTGGAATCATATGATATTTCCACTAAAATGTTAGGGAATAAAAAAATATGAGATAAAAGAGGTGTAATAGAACCACATGAATAAAATTATCAAATGGGGAATTGATCAAAATATCGACTAAGATACAACATGAAGTGTCACCATTTTGGTAGGATTGATCACTTCATATGGGTGTATTATAAGTTAAATGATGGAAAAAGGAATGAGGAAGGTAAACCATAAAAAATTATGTTATAATTATTAATGAATTCATTATTACTATTTAGTAAGATGATCATATCATTCTTTTAAGATAAGACATGACATAGGTGATTGATATAGGCACCTCCTACCATGTCACAACTAGAATAATTTCTTTTAATATTACAGTTTATGGAGATTTTAAGGGTTCTAGTCATAGTGGAAGTTCCTCAATGGGCATAAAAAAATAAAATATTTTCGATTTGGTGGATATTTCCCAATATTGTATGCGTTGTGAATTCCATGAACAATAAAAAATTTTCCACCGAATATTGACATAGTGAAACCAAGAACTCAAAGTGGAACTATACATGTTAAATTTATAGTTAAAATATTTATAATAATAATACTAATTAACTCAATTAGGATCATTCTCTGATGTATATTTTGATCACCCCAAAAACACTATTCATATTACCTTTTTTGTGCTTGTAGGATCCCTGTATATAATCCCTCTACTAGTGATCCACATATGCTCCTTTTACCATTGAATAAAACTGATTGATTTTAAGGTTCTAGAACATAGAATCATTCATATTTAATTGTTCATATTGATCACTTCATGGTTAGTCAGTCTTAAAGTATTTATTCTCATTCTTGAGAAGATCAAAGGAAAAATTCGAGACAGAGAAAACTGTTGTGCACAACAATTATCTATTCTCAATTTTTGATTAACCCGATAAAATAGATATAACCATCTTTATATAAAGTTATATTTTATGTTAGAATATTTTTTAATTTCCTGCCAACCCTTAAATAATATTATAATATTTATCAATACCCATTCCACATAATAATAATATTATTATTATTTTATGTCACACACTAACTTGTGCAATAATAAATATTATTTTACCTACTTGTAAGTTAATATTTATCACCAGACATGGTCTTGATCCGTTCAAACCCCTCGACATTTGTTGAATACTCAAATAAATATTTAAATAAATATTTCATTCATAAATAAATATTTGTGATGGAATAAACATGAATAAAATTAGTTCTTATTCTTAAAAAAATATTTATTTGATTAATTAAATTAATATATAATTTAATTGAGATCAACGAAAATACTTAGTGTGTAACCATCTGGGATTATTTCTCATTGTAATGAGAAGGTATTTTCTAAAGTTTATGATTACTATCAAAAAATGGGTTAAGGTACCCAAGATAAATAAATTAATGTCACAACATCGAAGACCACATATGAACACTTACTATGTAATATAATATATCATGAAGAAGGTTTCACATTTGTGTCATTAACTTATATGTTTGATACGTATTCCTAGAAAAAATTGAAATAAACAAGTATTTATATCATGGACATGGAATTTAACGTGATAGTTCTATTACAATCAAAGGGACAAGATATCAACTTCAATAAATAGGAAATGGACAAATCATTACTTGACTTATACATTAATACATGTCATTCTTAATGCACCCAATGTATCTTACTTCCCATGAACATATGGAATTATGATATTGGTTTATAAATCTATGTTCATGAGTCATGACATGTATATTAATGTTTAAGGACCATTATATACACTCGTAGATAGGAATATTTGATGACACTAAAAATACATAATTCACATTTTTTAGTATGTTCTCAAAATCTCCCATTTTGGAGATTACCATGTGTGAACTTCATGATAAGAAGATTCATCCAATTGTGAGTAATCGAACCTGATATTCATGTTCTATATATCCTATAGAATAATTTTATCTTACCATAGAAATAAATTTAAGAATATTTTCATGGTATTTCAAGGCTCTCATCATAGCAGGGAACTATTAGGAACTTATCAATGTGACAGATACTCTAGGTCATTATTATAATAAAGTCATGAAGAACAATGAACAATATTTAATAAGATATTTTATTAATATTAAATTCATTGAATATAAACATAAAAAAGTACAATTAGTTTTTACTAGGATGCCAACTCCAATAGTTTTAAACAACTAATGATGGGAAATGATGGTATGTCTAAAAATTACTGTTTGGTAATATTTTTCAAGAGACTAAAATTATATACTTGTTACAATTGAAGGATGTGTGGAATCTTTACAATATATTCCTTAATAAAATATCCACTTGAACATTTGATGATGTTTTATATATCAGTTCTTTCAGTTATGTATAATGAAATCCAATCAAAGGTACCATGGTAATTTAAAGAGGCAAGAAAAATATATATATTTACCTCAAAAATGTCAGACCATGTAGTGGAGAAGTCAATGTAGCTAGAAGGGAGGTTCCTACAGAAGTGTGACACATATGGATTTATAATATCTCAATATTTTAAAAGAAATACTATGATTGATATCATGTAAGATAACAACACTGAGCTTAAATGAACCATGAAATATTATTATTTAAATATTATTGTTATAACTAAGATACTAGATAAGTTGATATGAATAGAAATATCCAAATTTTGAAATAAATATAAATTTACTACTAAATATAAATTTTTTGATTAATTATTATGAAATAAGCACTCAATTTTTATTAAATCCATTTTGTTCTTCAAAAACAAGTTATCTTCCAACATGGGTTTTATTGTTTTTTGTGAGTTAATTTTATAATTATTATTGAGAAATTTTGGAAATTATATTTTATAAAAATGATTTAATTTTTAGATAAATATATAAAAATTATCTTATGGTAAAATTTTGTTTATTTTTCTAAAAATTTTGATTTTTCAGTGAATAATTAAAGAACCATACTTTTAATAAAAACTGTATTTTATTTTAGAGAATTTATAAAGTGAAATTCTACTTTAAATTAGTTTTAAATTTTAATTAGTTAATTTTTTTTAAAAATAATCAAATATTAGGTTTTTCAATTAACTTTATACTTGAATTTAATATAAAAATATTTTATATTCATAAGTGGCATTTTTTTCAAACATCATTTTTCATCTCATTTTTTCGACTATTGTTAAATAAAATTATTCCACTTATATGTTTTGAATTTTTAAAAATTGATCCCATATTTATAATAAATGGGTCCAAATTTGGTGAATATGTCTATTTTATTTTTTGTTAAAATAAATAGTAACCTTAGTCGTTTTTTTTATCGTAGTTAAAGGTAAATTTGGTAATTAAAATTAAAAATAAAATCATAATGACTGTAGAATGTCCATAAAACTTACCATAATTTTATTTTAAGAGTAAATTTCATCCATAATCATCAAAAACCAATTTATATGACATTTTTGGGCCATTTTTATGTGATTATAACCATTATAATATTTTAAGTAAAGAAAAGTAAAAAATGTCGCAGTCATGTTTTTAATAACTATAATATTTTTAGCGTGGTAAAATAGAGGAAATGATCAATTATAAATAGTAATGTGAAATTTAAATTATTTATATTAATCATGGTAATTTATTTTTAATTTTTTTCTTAAAAAATAATTACCTTTAATTCTCACACAATGCTGACACTATAATTATTCAATTAATGGTAAAATAAACTAAGTAATATTAAAAATATTAAAAGTATAATAATTTGAAATAATTAATTTATCTCATGAATTTTATAAATAAAAATAAAATATTATATAGGTTTTGATTCATTTTATTCTAATTCCTTTGTTGTATTGATGTTATTAAAGCCAATGTAAATGAATAATACTAAAATTGACATTAATGATATTTTTTTAATAAATAATATATTATTAAATGATTTAAAATTCATAAAAAGATTATATTTGAAAAAATAAATTTATAAGGTTAATTATATCAACCATGTTCCATTTATGTGTCTTTTTTCACTTTATAGTAAAATTATTAACCCATAAATGGTATAAAACTTTAATATTATGGTAATTGTCAAACGGGTTAATGAAGGGTTAAAACAAAACGATAAGTGTATAATATGATCCATAATTTTACAAATTTTATTATTTGAGATTATTTTGACTCATAATCATATTACCTTATAATTTTATCATTTTTTATACATTTTAACATCAAAATTAATTTTTATTAATTTAATATTTTATGAAATCCCAAGGGTGCCCCTCCCCTATCTTATAAAATATAACCACTTATTATCATTTATTTCCCCTTAAAAACACATTTGGTTCATCCAATATCTACAAAAATACCTTCATAAAATACATAACCACATTTTATAGGCCTTAGTTTTGGAATAATACCAATATTATAAGTCTTAGGGTGTTTGGAAAAGGAGATTTCCCAAAGAAGAGGTGTAGTTTTAAATACATATTTTAGTTTTATTTTTTCTTTCACATCCTTCAAATATTATTCAACCCTGATAAAATAATGACAAAATTGTCCTAAATATAATTATATGTTATTATTCTAATACAATATCCTATATCCACATCCTCTTCTATCATATAGGAAACAAAACCATCGTTCGTGTGTACAAAGGACTGCTGCCTCACGAACTGATATAATAAATTTTCCATCATTATATGTCAATAATAGATTATAATGATGGAATTAATATTTATATATGTTATTAATTACATATTAAACCTTATAAAAAGATAATATATCATTTTCCATCTTACCGTTTGATTCACAGAAAAATGATAACATCGTTCGTGTGTCTGTGTGAACTACCACCTCCACAAATCTATGTGATTCATTTTTTATCACCACATCATATGGATGATATATATAAGTATATTTAAAGAATTTATATCATATTTAAGATATTATTATCATTTTTTAATGACAAAATAAAATTTCTCACCTTTCTATAATGACCATTGAAAAATGAAAATATTACTCATTCGTATGTACTACCTACCGTCTCCATGATTATTACATAGTTCATTTTTCATAAAAAAAACTTTTATGATTGGTTTGAAAATTATAATTTATGTATAAAAAATATAATTATATCATTATTTTTATTATTTAGATTATTTAATAATTACCACTTTGACCATAGTCTACTTTGATAATCCAGTTTGGACATATGAAACGAATATTGTCAAAACATCTGACTTGAATTTAATTGATTAAATAATTAAATATATCATGGTAAGAGACAAAATAAAAGGTAAAATAATAATGACAATTTTTATTAATCAAGTAAATAATTAAACCATTTTTATTATTCAATAAGAAAAATAACAAAAATGAAAAGTCTCAATCAAGGTAAGAGAATTAATTTTAAAAAACCTATATTAAAGTTTTCCCTTAAAACTATTTTTCCTCCATGAATTTTTTTTTAAATTATTTTATTAATGTAATTATATTTACATAAAATATTAACGAAGTATTTTTTATGTTTCTTTTGAATTTGTTTTGAAATTTTTCAGAAGGAATCTTTTTTTGTTATGTCTTTACTTTCTTTACCAAAGACAAACTAAATATTTTATTTTAATGTGTATGATGACAATGAATTTTACCAACACAATAACCATTATTTTATTTTTTATCCTTTATAAGATTCTATGTTTTATTCAAATAAAAACACACCTTCAATTTATTCTGTGAATTTTAGTTTTGAAAATGGGTTTTAAAGGAAATGGATATATCAATATCAAAAAATGTTTTCTTATGGGTGAAAGAATATTTTTATGATGAAATATATTTTTTACTTTATTATGGTTATTGGGAAATTTTTATGATAATGGGTGGTTCCATTATAAATTTAGGGTAGGTGAATGCATTATAGCTCTCTAATTAATTGGTTAAAGGGATAGAGTTAACAAATTAGGTTTCTCATAAGAGATTATGGTAATATGTTTTAATGTTTATTCCAAGTATAGCCATGATAGTTATTTCAAGTGTAACTATTATGGTTACTATAAGTATAATTGTTATTTTTATTACTTTTGTAACTATGTGGGTAAATCCATATGTAATAGTGATATGAAAATGATTTCCCAAGTTTCCTAATTGTTCTTTCTATGCTCACTATGGGTTTTAAAAGTTTAATTTAAGAAAAAAGTGTGTTTTTTATGTGTAAATGATTTATTTCATAATATTAATAAATAATGGGATAAAGGTAAGTATTTTATGGATTATCAGGTTTTTTACTATAATATCACATTTATTAATTAGGTATGTCTCATAGAATTTTGTTCTCATGCCATGTTTTAAATTTTTTTTCATAGGATGAGTAAGTAAAAGTATGAGGTCAAGATGAATATGGTGAGATGTGTTATGAAAAAAACATGTTTCTTTTTAAAAGTTGTTTTATGGAAAAAATAGATACTAAATATAAGTGTCTACTTTGTAATATATGGGATTGTTATGTAAGAGTTCTGAAATAACTCTCTAAAACCCTAAACCTAAAATATCTTATAGAATTTAAGAATTTTAATTCTAGTTAAATTCATTATAATGTGTAATCTTTAAGGCTGAATCTTGCAGTTGGTATCAAAGAAGGGTTTAGATAACTTTAGTAGTTAGGATAATGTTAATAAAACACCCTTAAATGATTTTACTTAATTGTTAAGTTGAAATGATATAACATTTTAATATTAACATGTTGATTCATCTAAACTATGTTTGTTAAAATGGTTTTCTATAGAGGAAATAGGGAAGGTGTAGTAGGGATCCACTAAGAGGAAAATATCCTTCCAAATTAGAAACCTGGAACGGTTAGAATTCAAACTATGAATTTTTTTATTTTTTTGGCTCAATTGACACAATATATAAATGGTTGTATTATTCTTGAATGATATTATCCAGATCCACCACAAAATAATATGTCTATAGTGGAAAATTTTATGAAGTAATAACCTCCAAAATTTAGTGGATCTTCTGACCCAGTGGTAGCTGAGGGGAGGATTAAATCCCTATAAAATACATTCAATGTCATTAGTTGTTTGGATCGAAAAAAACTAACCCTTTTCATTTATCTTTTTGAATGTGAAGGTGATCAATTGTGGTATTTGGTTAATAATACCAACGATATATTTGATCTTTATTCCATGGAATGAGAAACAATTAAGAAAATTTTTCTAGAGAAATATTAACCTAAGAATTTTTAGCTTAGTATGGAAAAATAATTTTTATAATTATGGGAAAAATATGTTGATCTAACACCCATATATGAATAAAACATCACAAGATTTTATAGGAATGTGCTATATTTTATTCAGGACACTCATAATAAAATTTATTGATTTCACTCAGGATTAAAACCAATGTTATGCAGAGATTTGGCCACATGAAAATTTAAAATCTGTGAAAACGTTTCTCATTGTGTTGAGAAAGTTGGGAAGTATTTTTTAACACTTATGTGCCTCGAGATAACAAGATTAATAAAGAGTCAAGGTGGTAGATAGAAGATAATAAACTGACTAGGAATTATGGAGGTAAGACCCCAACATGATTCAAGTTCGGTAAAGGAAATTTCAATGAATCTTTTTTTGGATATGAAAATTATTATTGATGTGGGAATACACAACTAGAAATCTAACTTTTACCAATGGTTTCATGAACTGTTGGCACCTAGGCCATTGGGATATCCATATACTAATGGTTCACATTGAACTGTTGGTATAGGGAAGTTTGGATCTCAATATGCCATCAATTCAAGATGAACAGTTGGTATAAATTGTTCCAATGGTTCATCTAGAATCGTTTCCATAAATGTCTCTGGAAATTATGTTTTCCCAATAGTTCAACTCTAACGTTGGGCTAAATCTCTTTAGGAATTATGTTTTCCCGACAGTTCATATTGAACCATTGGAACAGTAGCTGCAAGAATTATACAGAGGTATGCCAAAAGTTTTGAAAATGTTAGCATAGCCCCCCCCCATCACTAATTTTAATGGATAGCGCCTATAATAAAATTAAATGATTCAACATACAACTTGAAACCTACAATCAAACAAAAACGCACTGCTAACACAGAAAACACACAGCAAACAGAAAACACGAACGAAACATGTAATCTGTAATCACAAAAAAATACACTTCAAACACAGAAAACCAACAATCACAAATAAAACACACAAAAACTCACTAAAAACACATAGAAAACTCACAAAAAAGACAAATAACTCACAAAAACTCACTACAATCACCTACAATCACATAGAAAACACAAAAAAAAACTCACTGTAATCAAACACAAAAACTCACTACAATCAAACACAAAAACTCTTCGGATGTAGGGATTCAACCATGATCCTGATGAGTGTGGAATTATTTGGATGTAGAGATTCAACCTTGATCCTGGTGAGTTTTTAATTCTTAGGATACTGGTATTTAGCCTTCATGTCTATGGAATTCCTTTTGTAATCCCCTTGGATTTTATGATGTGACTATAGATGTGGGAATTACCAGGATTTCTTGGAATCGACTCTATGGACATTGAAACTCTATTTCCCTAGGATAATGGGAATTTTATGATACTATATGATGTTTCACTTCCTGGGACATCTACGAATTTAACATTTTTCTTGATAGTATTTTATTTCTTAGGGGGTATTGGTTGTGGGCTTGCTGCAATTAGATTTCCTATGGACATTCACCTAGGCAACAGTGCTTGAACATACTACTTTGATATTGGATTTCCACAATAGGATAGGAGTTGGTTTTAAATGATATACTAGTTGGAACAGTTTCATGAAATTCTTAGAGACACATCATCACAAGACTAGGTAGGTTTGGTCAATAACAAGTGTCACATTAGATCCTGAGGATCAATAGTGATTTATATATTTATACTAAATAGTTTATAAATTTATTTATCTAATAATATCACATGAACATACACACATTTACAAGTTATGTATCAAAATATATTAGTGGTTCCTTACTATGTTGTACTCTCACCATGCTCGGGAGGCCATGACCCTTTGGTCCCCAAGAAGAATTATTACTTGCATATATGATCAAATTGGGTAAAGGACCATTGTTACATGATAATGATGGAGAGGTTTAAATGGTTTGGTTATTGATATGATGTGAGACTCAAGGATGTATTAGAGTCTATTTTTTCTTTTATATTCATTTTTATATATGGGGCCAATCTGGTGGGAGACGAGTGTGTTATTTTTTATGTATTTAATTTTAATTTTGATATTTATTATCATTTTTTCTCTAATATTTATATCATAGATTTTGATTGGTTTATTTTCATCTATTTTTATTCACTCTGATATAAGGTATAGTCTTCCAATGGAAATAACCTAGAACCTCATTGTTAATCGATATCCTCTAGTGTATGGGAAGGTGGGCCTAAGGTCTATGGGTGACTCCTTGATTTTGGAACCACTTTGTAGATATGGACTAGGGGAAGGATGTTACAAGGGAGAATATGCTCAATATTTTTTCAAGTAATCTTATGGTTACACCATTAAGAATGTGTATAGAGTATAAAAAACTGGATCTAGGTATGATTTAGTGGTAAGATAAAGGGTGATCTAAAAATAGCTTAGTTTATGGTCTCATAACTTTAACCAAAGGGGATAACCCTTAAGGTCATATACCCTAGAGTGTTTTAGTGTAATTTTTAAGGTCTTGTAACAATGAATAATGGGATATATAGCAAATAAATAAATAGGGGAAAATTAACTAATCATTTTTTTCATATACTAGAAAATTTTAGGAAAACCTCAGGTATGAGTGCATAGCTTTAAAGGTCATGGTGTTTGGACTATTGAATATCTATAAATATTATGATCATGTACATAGGTATGGGAAATTATATGGTGGGAAATAATTACTTATGTGAATTTATTATGTCTTTATCACCCAATAAAAACGAGGTGAACCTTTCACACAGATATAGCTCATACTCAGAGGAAGGGCATCATCTGAGAATTAGGATGGGAAGGGTCTCGGCTTGACTCTATCACAATCTCTAAGATCTAGGATGGAATTAAAATGGTTTTTTGTAGTTAGGTCCAGGACATGATGTCTATACATCACTATGTATCATGTATAGTGGGAATCAAGCCTTGAATTTTCATATAGGGTAGTGTTTTAGGATTCCAATGTCATGCAAGGATTATCCTCTTAGGTGGGACTAAGGTGTCACATAGTTTTAGAAAATTCAATAGGTATAACACTATATAGTTTAACATCTACTTGAAAAGAGGTTGAAAACATATTTTAAAATACCCATAAAATCATCCTTAAATGGAAGTGTTCAAAATGATATTCCCATTCTAATTGAGCCATATTATTTTTGAGGTACCCATCTCCAGTGTTCCATGTTTAATTTAAGACATCCTTCCTTGAAGGGAAATATCCCCCATGTGTCATTTCTCAATGGTCCATATTTTTAGAAATCCTTTACTTCCACAATAGTTATTATTCCACAAAATCCATGGCAGGATATGTATAAATTCTCCCATGTTATCCCTTTATATTGAGTTTTAAATTTTTATATTGTTTATATTATTTGTCATTATCATAGTTTGTAGGTTTTTATTTTGAATGTCCACGGTTATAGTATAATCTTTCATGAAATTTCATAAAGGATTGTTGGATAATAACCCTTCCCATAGAAAATTATTTCTTCCCATGACACTTGTTTGATTCATCCCAATAATATCCAAAATGAGGGTTATGAAGTTAATACATGCAAGGGTTAGGCCCATTTTTATGGTTAGATGGTCGAAGATAAAGATCTTATAGGACACAGGTGTTACTACGCCTGTAGGGTTTATACATTCTTTTGGATGGAGATCGGCCAGAAGAAAGGTATTTTGTATACTGGAAGGCTTTAAAAATAACTCAATGATTGTTTTGGATGGTTTCAGTCAAAATAAATGAGACATGTTACTAGGATACATTGGAAAAAAGTTGAATCCATGTTAATTCGAGTTGAGGATAATATTATAGTACTAGAATATCGTTTCCTATAATGTTCATTTTTTAGAGGTTCCATAAATTCCTTATGTGATAGGGGTGGATATCAATGAAACCAAGTGTTTTATAAACCATATAAATTCATGGGATATTGACTATATGGATCTAGTCACCCAATGTCTAGAAGGGGAACAAATATATAATATATAAAACTAAAGGCTGTAGGAGTTGTGGTTATATCTGGTCAAGGGACAAAAGTAAGAGTATTTGATGACCTTGGTTCATCTAAAGACATAATTATAGATTATCTAAATAATGGAAGATGTTTCATAAAGCATGGGACTCATGTTATAGGGATGGGTATATTGGTGATGGGGGGATATTAATCGCCTCCATTTTTGACTTAGCAAGGAGACTTATGAGTGTACTTTAAGAACTTGAAATGAAATCTTGTATGGATCAGAATGGATAATTTATATTTATTACATGTAAATAGTGACTGTTATGGATTAGTTTTTTTTTTGGAGGGGTGAAGGTTGGGAGGGAGGGGTGCAGAATAGGGGGGCTACATATAGCGAGGGGGAAATAGGTTGGGAGGGGGATGCATGTTTGGAGGTAGGGGTGGGGGGAAGCAGGTTGGAGGGTGCAAGTTGGGAGGGGGCTATAGGTAGGGAGGGGGAAATAGGTATGGTGGAGGGGGGAACATGTTGTGAGGGAGGGGGTGTTGTAGGTTTAGAGGGAGGTGGGATTCAAGTAGGGGGGAACACGTTGGGAGGGGGATCCATATTGGGAGGGGGCTGCAGGTTTGGGGGGCTATAGGTCGAGAGGGAGGGGGAGGGGGATGGGATGTTTTTATGAGAGAGGGGGAGGGGGATGAAGGAAGATTTAAAATGGACTATATTTCCAATTATGTCTGAAATTCTTGTTGTTAATGAAAGGGAGTACACTTCATAGTTATGAAGTTTGATAGAGGGGAGAGAACTTCATAGTTATGAAGCTTACTACTAAGGACTTCAGTAGTATGGAATGTGATCAAGGCATTCAGGGTAAATGAATAAAGAGGAGGCCAACCAATACTGGGATAAAATTAAATGTGGATGGAACATTAATTTCTTGATAAATGAGGGGGAAAGACTATTTAGAGACAACATGGGATTATTGATTCTTTGTTTTAGTTCCTTTTATAGTTCAGATAATTCTACTAGGGTAGAATCACGAACCATGGTAACCGATATCATCTTTTGCAAAATTTATATTATTCCACTATTTTACATAAATATTTATAGTTTTAACAAGTTTAAAAATAAGTTGATGATAAAATATGGTAAATTTAATTGGTGTTTATGTAATTTCATCTAAAATAGTCTATTGATGCCTTCTAGTAATTAAACATCATGATCGAGAGATATGATATCACGTTGATAGGTAGGACAGATCATTTATGGGTTAACTCAACTAGAGGATGACAGACCAATGTTTTTATATAAGACTAGTTGTGGTAAGGTGGGAACTGTATTGAGATAGACAATGGACTGTTGGGGATACATTATCGATAGGTGATTCCTATGATGTGTACCACCATTTGTTGGAATTGATATGTATGATCCATGTATTATGGTGGGGAGAACCATATGTTTGGGGATGAGTGTTTTCTTGTACAATGTTGTCTTTGTATTGATGGGTACAGTTTCATGTTGTCTTGATATTAACTATGGTCATGAGTATAGATTTTTATGTTTAGTGAAGATTGCGCATTGGTGTTTTTAGTTACCAAGACAAAAATCAATTGATATTACAAGATAAGATTCAATGAGTTATCTATAAATTAATGATCTATGTTGGTCAATTTTGATGTCTAGATTATCGCTATATAATACAGGAAATCCTTGAACATCTCTCTATGGTTTATTCATGTTGTTCATGTGAATCTGATATGTGGTCTCACCATGAAAGGGATGTATACCTCCATAGGTTCCACCTCCAACACATCAAATGTCATCTCTTTCTAAAGGAATTCCCTCAAAGAATACATATAATAGGAAATTTGTGAGTTAGTTATCTAAGAAACCTCAACCAAAGTCATCAAGTAAGTAGTCCATTTTCTGACTTTAATCATCAAAATTCTTAAGTATCTCTTCCTGACCAGCATAACTGTTTCGGTTCCCTTCAAGTTCCATAGATGTAAAAAACTTATATATCCAATAAAGATACACCTTCCATCCCTTCATCATGCCCCCATACTTGAATAGGGTCCAAGGATAGTATAAATCGCCTGATATCCAATAAGGGTTGAATCTCATGTCTAGTGTCGATGAAATATTTCTCATACCTTTTGATCTGACATGACTGTAAACACTCTTAGAATATCTTGATATGGGTAACTATTCTATGATATCCCTATCTAGTATGGAGGTATCATTTGGAGATGGTAAGCATTTATCCTAAAATTGAATATATCATCGGGTTTGTATCAGATTTTCTAACCTTTCTTTATGCTTCCACCCCTTTAGGGTGGTGGTGTCCCAAGAATTCTCCTTGAACAAATTATGTTAGTGGAAGGGGACTCATCTATGCATCAATGATGCGTATCATAGTAATTCATTTCTATCATCTCTTGGGTCAAGGTTGAGATGAAAGAACTAGCTAATACATTATCCGAAAAAGGTAAATCCTTAGTGATTAACTTAATTGCTATTAATTTGACAACATTATTTATGTACATTTACTAATAGGAATTATGTAATTAATTATGGAAATGATGCCTCAAGGATCAGTGATCCTATATCCTTTTACCTCGGTATATCTTCCCATTGAGTCCATTTATACCCCATGCTCACCAAGGGATGTGAGTATGTGTCCCTCACTCACCACCTTGTTTCGGAATACATATATGTTTGTTGACTAGGCCTAGGCTAATGTTCAGAGTACTCAATATTTCAATAAAAAAATAGGTGAAAAGTGTGGGGAGAGATATAAACAATGATCTTAGAGGGGTCCTTTAAAGATCTCAAGGACCATTTAGACCACTTCTGGTACATATTCAGAACCCTCATCGCCAGTGGGTTTGAATATCAAGTACTACATGATATAGTGGGATGGTGCCTCTGAGTCCGTAAAATGTATTATGAAAGTTTTTACTCTATTTAAAGATTCAAGAGTTCAACTAAGGATATGAAGGATGAGATGCTAATGTGGGTATTTGGTATGGTCAAACGTATTGGAATTATAATGCCAAGAGCCTTGCTGTGATTTAGCTTAGGATGGAACCTGGTTTGTGGGTCTATGTTATAATACATGATTTTGATGAGGATCGTGACCAGATTATTGAGAATATAATTAAATAATGGTCTATATACCGAGAGAAAACTATAGTGTGTGGGATGAGGATTATGGTCAGTGATTAACGACTAGGATGGGTCTGAGGGACCCTAAAGGATTCCCATGTGGATGAGAGAAGAATGTAGATGGGTTATACATGGTTTGATTTTGTGACATGGAAAATCATGAAGTGAATAATCCTCCTTGTTTAGTTGGATGATGGGATGTGCATCGAGGCATCGGATAATCCTTGAGAGATGATTATAGACTGTGTGACTGAGAGGATAGACTATGATATGTTTGATAGGATTGGGTGAGTGGCTAACCCATGCAAGGATGATACGATGTATGGAGATACTTGGAGTTATTTATGAAATCTCATGGAGACATTTTGGGTTATTTCATGACTCCAACATAATCCAAAAATGTTCCCACACAACATTTTAGAAAAAAAATTCCACATCATGGAAGACCCAAGGCTACTCCAGCTTCCAATGTTTCCTCACACTCACACCTCATGGTATTACAGTATACAAGTGATCTACGTCAACTATTCAGGATAGAATCAATATCCTTCATCCAAGGAAAGTAGTAAAAGTCTTAAGTGGACAATGGGATTAGTAAAATAAAATAAAAACTAAACAAAAACATACCTATATCTTGTTACTATACATGTCACCTCCCAATATATAAGAACCACAAAGCCCCATGGGTTAATTCATGTTCCTGCAAACAAGGGGGAAATATATCCATGTTTGAAAGTTAATATATAAATTGTACATTCCTATTAATTAACAACTACACTTCCTCTTAATGGTATTTAATCAGTTTATCTTGAGTTTCAGTTTAGTTTGGATTTGTTAGAAACAAGTTTGTTTGGGACATTTTCCTTACATTTAGTTTGTCTTGTTGTTTTTATATTATCATAGACAATTTCATTAATTTGGCTTCTAATTGATTCAGTTTGATTACATTTGGTTAATATCAGTTTGGTTTAGTTCATTTTAGTTCATGTCAGTTGGGGTCATGAATCTTAGAACCAAGTACAATAATTTGATATTTGGGATAAGAACAATAATTTGAGTATTTAAGAATTGGGAAACCTTAGGAATGGTTTTGAAATCTTTGACATGTCAATCATGTTTAAATTTTGGGATAAGAACAATAATCTGAGAATTTAAGAATTCGAAACCCTTAGGAATGGTCTTGAAATCTTTGACATTTCAATCATGTTTAAATTCTGGGATAGGCACAATAATTTGAGAATTGGAACCCAAAGGAATGTATGATGTGATAAAACTTCCACCATAGGAAGATATACATCAGAATGCTCAACATCCACTAACTCATGAAAATTCTATTAATGAAACCATAAAGACCATGGGTGATGTCTTCATTGGGGAGTGTGGAATTAACCTAATCATTAAAGTTAGAATCCATGTGCTTAGATTTTTGAAAATATAATACCAAATCCAGAATAACATCCATCAGTTTAATGTTGTCCTTGTAATCAGTAAAATACGTAAACATGCATGTAAAATGAACTGTCAAGAACAGATGAAATATCGCTATCATTTGAGAAAAAATCCCCTATATGAAAATTGAAGATATTAAAATTTAACCTTCTTCTATTTTTGCAATACGTGAATGAATTTTGAGTTCATGAATCCATCCGTGATCCACCCAAGACAGATACATTCCATAAGAATATAAGAAAATCCTATAGTTTACACTATATATGGGCCTCAACCGCTAATGACAACTTATATTCCGGACCTTTATTTTGAACATCAAGTAGTATTTCTTCATTTATTTTTATATCAGTATCCAAATCACTAAATTTATACATATCCTAGTTTTAAAGGACTAAGTTGAATCACTTGAATTTTTATGAGATCCTCTCAATGGAATTTCCGATATAACAGTTGCTCAATTTTATGACAACCAATTTATTACCCTAGGCTATAGCGATCCATGTGTCATTAAATCTCAATATCCTGGGTTGACTCTTGTCTAGTATGAGAATTTAGATAAAAAGTGGTTGTGATTAAAGTTCAATTTGGGAATAGTAGTAAAAGTAACTAAATAGAAAATATTATCATCAATATATGAGATAAATGAATGGTCAATCATTCCAGCTTGTCTCCTATTCACAGTCTATACAGACTAAGTGAATCTAAAACCCAGTATGTTGATTTAAGAAAGGTAGTTTCTGTTAACAAACATATGAAAAGTACATAGTAGAAATATTGATGAAGGTGCTTCTAATCATCTCATTAGTTCTTAAAAAATAGTTAAAATACTTAAAAATAAGTCAAGATAAATCTAGTTGAGGATTCTTTACTTGATTCCATGGTTGATATGGTTTTAGAAATATTTATCCCTCAAAAATTATAAAAAAATAATTTGAAATAGGAGCATGCCCTAATTTGGGGCTTCATTTGGTTCCCTTTTAGGGTCTTAAACTTTTTATCTCAATCTTTCCTATCTCTCTTGGTATTCAATTTAAATTCAAGGATGGGGGAATTTGATAGATTATTCTTCATTGAAAGTTTTAGAAATATTTCATCAAGCTCTATACTATTTATCTTGATTAATGGATCCCTGGTAGGTTATTTTAACTAGTCAAGGGTTTTGAATAAGGAGACCCATAATAATCACTTATTTTTGGGATGGTAAAGATTATCTTCATCGCTATATTCCAAAAACTACCAGGGCATGTTTTATTTATGCAAATAATTTTGGCGCAAGTTTTAGTTTAGTTTGGTTTTGTTCTATACAAGTAAGTTTGAGATATTTTCATTAGATTTAGTTTGTTTTGTTTTTTTATATTAGCTTAAAATATTTCATTCATTTAGTTTCTAATTGATTCAATTTTATTACATCTAGTTCATATCATTTTGGCTTAGTTTAGTTTAGTTTATGTCAGTTGCAGTCATATAAGTTTTTATTCATTATATTTGGTACAATTTGATACATAATTTGTAATATAATATTATTTCAAGTTATGTTTTCTTGACTTGGTCCAATTTAGTTTCATTTAGTTTTTTCTATTTGAATTCTATTTTCCTGATTTTTATCATTCTATATCTATTTTGGTTTATCTGATTTAAATTAAGACCAGTAATTTTCAGTTAGTTTGTGAATGTTTTTTTAAATGTTTAATTCTATTTTTTTTTTGTTTTATTCTATATATTTTGGGTTTTTATAGTGCCAATTTATTTAGTTAAAATCATTTTTGGTTTACTCTTCATAATCTTATTTTTTTTGTTTCCTATGGTTTATCTTGGTTTATTATGTTTGATGTCATCCTAATTGAGGCAGATCATGGATTATGTATGATTCTATTTGATACAACATGATATTATTTGTTTTAGATCTGTTTAGTTTCAAATTATTTGTTTGTTATATGATAATTTAATTTATTTTATATTCATTTAGGAATATTCAGTTTTAATATTTATAGGTTAATGCAATTCAGATCATTTTAATTTTTCCTACTTATATTATGTCCTATTTAATTCAATTCAGTTTGAATGAGTTCATGTTGGTTTCATTTAAATTGGTTAGTTTAATCCTCAAGATTGTGTTAAAAGCATTGAATTGGTTATTGGGAATCTATAATGGGTCACCCATACATTAGACATCCATGAAACATCAAATAAACACAAGTAAAAAAGATAAATAACCTAAATGATATTAATATAATTAACATCAATTCAAAATTAAAAAATGAATCATAAAAATAAGATTCAATGAAATTATAATCAAACATACACTAGGGAGAGTTGATAAATATAATAGAACATACCAAAAAAGAATAAAAAAATATATTATACTCATATGTCCATTGTACAATATCATGTTTATTAGCATATCCCCACTCACCCATCAATAAAAAAACATGAGATGATTATACCAAATGATGAATCTTGAAAATATACACATAATATGAGCTAAAAACAGACATAAATAGATATGCAGGCTGTAAAGTAATCTTATTCATGCAATTCATACATAATATAGATTTTCCATAGACACAAAAATCACTAAAATCACCAAATTAAATTGGGATAAACAAAGAGAGATGAATAAACCAATATCAAATGGTGTAATATGAACCAAGACTATCCAAATTTCTTTGACTTTGGTAGTGGATGCCAAAACACGCCTAAGGAGGCCTAAGAGAACCATGGTACCCCTTGGAAACAAGGATCAAAGTTAGAATCAGGGAAACACAAAATCCCAAGAGATCAACCAAATGAAACTGGGAAATCGGAGAGTGTAAAAATCTAAGAAATTAAATAATTAAAGAATATTAATTCTTACCTAGAAATATCAATCAATAACCCTCAAGAAAATTGGGAGAAATAGTGGGAGGAGAGGGATCTGAGAGAGGGGGATGTCGCGTAGGGTGTCTAGCCATGGGGGGTATCACGCGCAACTGGAGAGGGGGTCAGAGGATGTCTTAGGAGGAGAGGGAGTCGAGAGGAGAGGGGGTATGTCTCCAGGAGAGGTAACTGAGTTAGGGGGTGTCATTGGAGGAGAGGGACTCAGGAGCCGAGAGGGTAGGGGGAGTCTTCATTGGATATGGATCCGAGAGGAGAGGGGAAATGTCTCTGAAGGAGGGGGATCTGAGAGGGGATGGGGGCTGGGAGGCAAGGACAAATGCCGAGAGTTCGAAAGGTTCAAGTTAGTGGAGGGGAGGAGAGGGCCGGGAGGTAGAGGTTGAGGAGGGTTCATGTGGGGGGATGAAAAATTGGGATTAAGCCCAATTAAATTCTGAAATTGGTAATGTATATGGACGGTTTTATCCAAACCATAGGAATAAACCACAATATCCCAAAGGTTCCTGTAAACCTTAGTCATTCATGTGTGAGTATAAACCCATTTTCCACTAGTGATATGAGGAATATGGATAACTTCTATAATGAAAATGATATTATTAGTGGTAGGGAAAATTTTTATAATAAATATGTAAAGTGTTTTAAATGTAGTGAGATGGTTCATTATTCATATAAATGTTCGAATAAGGACATGAATAATGGGAAGAAACAAGGCTACAAGAATAAGGGGGTGGTGAAATCATTTGCAACTACTTTATAATATTTTGGGATATCAAGTTATGTAGTAACAACTCCAAGGAGCTCAGTATTTTTTGAAGATTGAACAAATGTATGCATAACATCAGTTGAAGGTGAAGGACATTAACATTATAAAAATAACATTTTAGACTATAAATTGGAATTATGAGTTTGTGGTTATTCCCTTTGGGTTGAAAATTTATCCTTTTGTATTTTCAGATCTTATGACTAGAGTCTTCTATGAACTTGTTCCTAATTTTATGGTTGTTTTTGTTAATGATATCTTGATGGATTAAAAAAAGTTAAGAGGGTCAAGAAACACCTAAGGATAACTCTATCATAGGTTCTATTTTAATAATTTGTAATAATATATTAGATTGAATATATAACTTTTAAAATTAGTGTAGCGGTGATATTTTTTGGAGAAATTCATTTAAGGAAATATGATAAAGGGAAAAATAAACCTTAGGCATATTATATTCTTGATGGTAAGAAAATAATATTATTTTAATATTATTTTATTTTTGTGAAAATATGTTGTATAGAAAACCATAGATATTAAAAAGTGATTTTATGATTAATGACATTTTTTAAGACTTTTATCATATTTTTGGGAACATTATCACAATTATAAATTTTTAGAAAAATAACAATCTGTTGGTCGGGTGAAAACCTGTTTCATCTAGAAATGTCACGCGGCTTGAACCCACAACCAAAGGGTGAAAAGGGTTCATCTCTTTCCTCTGACCTATGTGATATCCTAATTAGTATGAAATTTATTTACTTAAATAATTTTACATATAAATTTTGTGTTTTATTTGGGAACTTATGTTTTATTATAGAGATAACCATGGTATTTCTAAGGTAATTTAGTATATATGTGATTAATGTTATTTTAAAATAAGTTCACTATTTTTGGAACCTTATATGATTAAGGTAAACATAAAATTATCATATTATATTTGAGGATTAAAGGTTGGATCATATTTTTGAGTCATATATGATTTTTTTATGTCTTTGTGGTGATTCAAGTCATTCATTGAAATTATTAGCATATCTTGGAGATTATACGATTAGGGAATATACTTTTTGGTATGTGACATTAATAGTAATTGATGTTATTCAAAGATAAGTATTAAATTTATATTAGAAGAATATGTGGTCAAATCCTTTTAATTTTTTGGTTTCAATCTTATTCTATAATATTTTGAATGTTTTTAAGGATAGTTATTTATGGAATGATTGAGTTTGAACATTGGGTATTAATGATGAATTTTGGATCTTAATGTTTCATTTCTTTCAATGAATGACTATTAATTTTGGGAATTATATTATCTGTCCTAACCATTTTGGTTTTTTTTTAATGTTTAAAGATAGTTTTAATAGATTGTTATCATTTTTAGGATTATTTGATCCATTATAAGTTGATTCTAGTGCTTTTGGCATGAAAAAAACATCTTTAATACTCATTGTTTGGAGAAAAATATGAGATTGTGGTGGAAATTGATTAAAGAATGAAACTCTACTTGTCAAGTAAGTATATTTCTATATGTTCTTAATCTATAGGGTAAAATAATTCTCAACTCTAGGAAAAGGATCTTGAAACAAAATTTTATCCTTTTACATTTCTTATAGAGAACTCCATGGTCTTTTAACCTATCAGAGGTTTATGATTTTTTGATAGTTAACTTGATCATGACCATGTTCTCTATCATCCTTTATTAATCCTTGGGTTTTTATTTTGTATTACATATCTATATTTTATCTTCTCAATAATTATTTCTTATCTATAATCCTAGTTATGTGTTATCCCAGATCGCCTTCATTTTCCATTTTCATCCTTTCTTGAGTATTAGCCCAACTAGGTTAAATACCTGGAGGGGGTTGAATCTAGGTATGACATATTAAAACAAATTCCCCTTCAGATCTTCTTTCATTATTAAATAAATAACTCCTCTTTCCCTTTTCAATATCAATGTATGAACACTAATGAAATCATTCATGACACATAATGATTTTACTTGGTTCACCCTCACTAAGCTATGTCCAAGGAGCATACAGCGACAATGTGTTGATGTACCAAATCCACTGAAAATCACTACTAAAACAAGGTTCAAGATAGAAAACTTATATACCCAAGCACACTAGGTTTACAATATTCAGAGCAGACTCGCTATCCTTCCGATTTTACAACTAATAAAAATTTGAAACCTCACTACTCACTCAATTGAAGTGTGATCACTGATCCTTCAGAAGAATCTCATGTTGTTTCGAATCACCATAGAATTGTTTCACATATATATGAGTGTTCCATTAGTCATATTTTCACCCAGTAGATGAGATCCACTTTTCCCAATACCTTTAGTTTGTGGAAATTTCTTTTTTGAACTATTATAGTCCCTTCACAAACTTCCTTGATCCCTCCATGAATATTTTTTCATCCTCTGTGAACTATACTGGATCCTCAATGAACTACATTATACCACATGGCATTAGTGCTTTGCGGTCTAATTTTTCTTTATGAACTGACCCTACTTCATGGATGGATGGTTCCTTGTAGACCGCCTATAATACACATTCGCTTTTCATTTGTGTGCTACCAGGCCTCAAAAACCTCTTTAGGAAACTATCCTTGTGAATTGTCTCCTTCGTGAAAATGATCCCTTACAAAATACTTCTGTATTTCTGGAATCATCCCCCATAAACTACATCATACTTCCCTGAATTATTCTAGTGATAACCTTATATAATGAAATCCACTCTCTTTAATGATGTGATTAGGGTCCTTTATATTAGAAAATAAGTCCTACAAAACTAGCTAATCACAAATACCCAAAAATTTAATGTGGTAAATCCTTCACCGCAAAATTTCGACACGGTTAGAATAACACCTTTATCCTTTCTTGGGTATAATTTCATTTTCAAACAAAAAACCCTTTGAAAATCCTCAAATCACCTCCTTAGTTTTACAAACAACGAGCCTCCCATGAATAATGAGCCTCATATGAATGACAAGCCTCCCACTAACTAATTTCACTATGCAGTTTGTGTAGTGTGATTTTCATACCTTCTTTACGGTACTCATAGCATAGTTGTGCTACTATTTGTTCTATGAACTCCATGATTTTTTGTCCATGAATTGTGGTCTTAAAAATAGTTTGTGGAAAACCTTTCTTTTCCACAAAACAAAATCCTTATTTTGAGTCTCGAAAATTTAAGAAACACTGGGAAATTACGCCAAATAAAATGCATATTCTTTGGAAACACCAGCCATACTAAAATGTGGTAATTTGGATTTTTCAGAAAACACAATCACCCCAAAAACACTGAGATGAATCCTTGAGGTGTTTTTTTCTCAACAAAGAGGAATTTATTTTAACCCTTTTTACGATGTCGGATTTCAAAAAATTATATTTTTATTATAGAGAAAAAACTAAAACTTCAAAGATGAAATTTATTAAATTTTGGGATGTAATATTCTAAGATGTTAAAAGAAATACTATGATCGATAATATATAAGATATGGAATACTGAGCTTAAATGAACCCAGAAATATTATTATATATATATGACAATAATAACCTAGTCATTGGATTGGTGGGTATGAATATAAATCTTTAAATTATGAAATATAGATAAAGTTAATACTGAATATAAATTTATTTATTATTTTTCATGAATTAAGTAGTCAATTTTTATTAGTCATTTTATTTTTCAAAAACATGTTTTCTTCAATAATGGTTTTTATTTCTTTTTTTGATTGAATATTATAATTATTTTTTGGAACATTTATAAATTTAATTTCATAAAAAATGAATTAAGATTTGAAATAAGCATATCAAAATTAACTTAAGGTGATGTTTTGAGAATTTTCTGAAACGTTTTTTTTAGTGAATAGTGAAGATAATAAATTTTATTGACAATTCTATTTTCTTTTAAAGTCTTTATAAATTAAAATTATATTTTGGATTATTTTTAAAATTTAATTTTTTATTTTCGATATAAAATAATCGAATAATGTTTTTTAAAATGAACTTTACACTGTAATTTATTATAAAAACCATTCATACTTAAAATAGGCATTTTTCTAAAAACTTGTTTTTCTTCACATTTTTTCAATTTAAATTTAAATAAAAAATTTCCACGTATATATTTTAAATATTAAAAAATTTATTCAATATTTAGAATCAGTGGGTTTAAATTTGGTAAAAAATTCTCTTTTATTTTTTGTCAATAAAAATACTAACCGTAGTTTTGTTTTTTGTCACGGTTAAGAGTTAATTGTGTTGTTGAAGTTAGTAAAAAAATTATAAGGAGTAGTAAATGACTCTAAAAATTTCCATAATTTTATTTTCTGATTCCATTTCATCCATTATCATCCAAGATTTATTTATATAGAATTTTTTGGCCATTTTGATGTGATTATAACCTCTATAATAATTTCTGTAAAGAAAAGTAAAAAATGACACACTCTTGTTTTTAATAACTATAATATTTTTTAAATGGGGATAAATAGAGGATATGATCAATTAAAAATATTAATTTTATGTATAAATGATTTTTATTAATCATTATAATTTATTTTTAATTTTTATTGAATAAATAATTAAATTAAATGCTTACACAATGTTAATGTCATAATTATTACATTATTGGTAAAATAAAATAAATGGCATTAAAAATATACAAAATTTTATAATTTAAAAAAATTAAAGTGATCCTTGAATTTTATGGATATAAATGAAATTTTATAGAGGTTTTCATGCATATTATTAAAATTCCTTTGTTCTATTGATTTAATTAATGTCAAAGTAAATGAATAGTCCTATGATTGACATTAATGATATTTTATAATAAATAATATTTTATTAAATGATTTAAAATTCATAAAAAATATTATATTCAGATAAAATAATTTTATATGGTTGATTACATCAAACATGGTCCATTTATGAGCCTTTTTCATTTTTTAGTAACATTATTAACCATTAAAGGGTATAAAACTTTAATATTATCGTAATTATCAAAAGGGTTAATGAAGGGTTAAACCAAAAATATAATAGTATAAATGTGATACAATCATTTATAAATATTATTGTATATTATTATTTATACTCATACTAATCCTATATTATAATCATATGAATTTTTATCCATTTGGAGATCAAAGTTAATTTATATTAATTTAATATTTTAAGAAAACCCAAGGGTGCCTCTCCCCTCTCTTATAAAAGAGTGTCACTTATTATCATTTATTCGCACATAAATGAACAATTTTATTGGATAATATCTACTTAAAAACATTACAATCATACCTAAAAACGTTATACAGACCTTATTTTGTGTATAATTTTAATCTTAGAGGTATTAATGTGTTAACCAAAGGAGATTTTACAAAGAAGAGGTATAGTTTTAACCGCATCTTTTAGTTTTATTTCTTCTTCTACCTATTTTAAATCTTATCCAACCATGATAAAATTATAAAAATAGTATAATACAAATAATTTTATGTTATTATTTTATTTTAATAACATATATTTATCTCCTATTCCATCAAATTGGAAACAAAACCGTTATTTGTGTGTACGGTAGACTACCACCCTGCAAACTTGTGTAATTCATTTTCTATCACCGTCTCTTATGAATGGATTATAATGATGGAATTAATTTTTATATATGATATTAATGAAATATTTATCATTATTAAAATATAATATATCATTTACCATCTTATATTTCCATTCACAGAAAAATGATAACATCGTTCATGCGTATGTTTGGACTACCACCTCCACAAAGCTACGTGATTATTTTTTCATCACCACATCATATGGATGATATATGTAAGTATATTTAAATAATTAATATGATATTTATGATATTCTTATCAATATTTAAATATAAATTAATAAGTACCTTCTTTTCAAAATCATTTTTGACAAATGGAAATGTTACTCATATATATGTATGGCCTACAAGCACAATTATTATACCATAGTTCATTTTTCATAATAATATTCCATGATTTATTTTAAAAGTATAATTTATTTATAATAATTATAATTATTTCATGATTATTATTACATAGATGATAAAATAATGACCACTTTAACCATATTCAACTTGCTAAATCCATTTCGGACTTATAAAACAAATATCATCAAAACATTCATCATGAATTTAATTTATTAAATAATTAAATACAGCATAGTAAGAGATAAAATAAAAGGAATAATAAATATGAAAAATTTTCTTTAGAAATTAAATAATTAACCTATTTTTTTCATGAAGATAAATAGTGAATACGACGAGTCAGACTCAAGGTAAGAGACTTTCTTTTAAAAAACATCTTTTAATGTTTTCCCTTATAACTATTTTCCCTCCATGTAAATATTTTTAAAATTATATTATGTGAGAATTTGTATTTAAATAATTGATTCATAAATTATATTATTATTTTTCTTTTAAATTATTTCAAAGGATTTAAAAATTAATCTTTTTACGGAATTTTTTGGATTTCTTTACTAAAGATAAAATGATTGTATCATTTTAACATATACAGTGACACAGAATTTTCCCTCTACCATAACCATTATTTTTATGTTTTTAATCCTTTATAAGATTCCATTTATAATTTAAAAAAAACCTTCCATCCCTTTGTTTTAGTAATATTAGTTTTGAAAATGGGTTTTAAAGGAAAGGGATATATCAATATTCAATAATGTTTTCTTATGGGTTAAAATAATGTTTTACTAATACAAGATTTAATGTATTTTATTATGGTTATTGGGAATTATTTATGAGGATGGGTGGTTCAATTATAAATAGATGGAGTTTGATACAGTTATATCTCTTTAATGCATTTGATAAATTGACGAAGTTAACTGATTAGATTTCTCCTAAGATGTCATGTTAATATATTGAGATGGTTATTCCTTGTATGACTGTGACGGTTATGCCATGTGTAACTACGGTGGTCACTCCAAGTATAACTATGATTGTTATTCCATGTGTAACCATGAGGGTTACTCCATATATAAGAGTGATATGAAAAGTATGACCCAAGTTTCTTACATGTTTTATTATTCTTTCTAAAGGTTTTATAAGCTTCCATTGAGAAAAAGTGTGTGTTTTTTATATGGAAGATATTTATTTCATAATATAAAATAAAATGTTATAAATGTAAGTATTTTTTAGATTTTCATGTGTTTACCTTGACTAAAATATTTTTTTATTTTTTATGTCCCTTATATAGCTTTTTGTGATCATCCCACTTTTTAAATTTTTTTAAAGGATGAGTAGGGACACTAATGATGTCATGTTGAAAATAGTGAAGTTGTGTCATGAAAAAGAAAACATGTTTTATTTTAAAATTTTGTTTTTTTTTTTGAAAAAATAGTTTCTAAATTGAAGTGTTCACTTATTAATATATGGATTTTCTATGTAATAGTTATGACCTAACTCCTTAAAGATTTAAACCTAATAGATCTGTGGTAATGTAAGAAAGTGAATTATACTTAAACTCACTAGAATATGTAATTTTTAAGGTTGGTAATAACATGGATTATCAACCTAGAGTGAAAGAGGAATTATAATTATCTCTATGAAGGATATCTTTATAGTAATGAAAGTTACACATTTGGATACTTATGTTGATTGTATCGTGGGAAAACAACATCAGGTTTCTTTATATGGTTATTTAATATCTATAAAAGTAAATGTTTTAGATTTAATACATAATGATATGTGCATGGTGATAACTAATTTAGTCAATGGTTTAATTTATTTTGTTACCTTTATTGATGATAATTCTAGATAATTTTGAGACTTTTCTTTGAAAACTAAAGAACAAGTGGAAGATATTTTCATGAAATTTCATATAAAAGTAGAAATATAAATAGGTTTCTGATTAAATTATGTGCATGAATATATTAAAGGAGATTATTGTGGTTTATTTGAGTAATATTTTTGGATTCTTGTCATTAGGTTAGAAAAATATTTAGAAAATAATCCTAAGAATAATAGTGTAGTAGAAAGAATAAATAGAACGATCTATGAGAGAGTCACGTGTCTGATGTTGAATGAAACAATGTGAAACTGTTTTTTGGGGGATTCAATGAGAACTCTTATTCATATTGTCAACATTTCTCTACTAGTTACACTAAAATACAATATATTGTGATGTTTTAAGATAGGTAAATATGTTTTATATAATCATTTGAGAGTATTTAGACTCAAATAATTTGTTCACATCATTGAGGATAAGAAGAAAAAGTTGGATGGAAAAGGAAAGTATTTTATCTTTTTGGGTTATTCTCATGAGGAATTTGGATACTAAATCTTGGATCCTATTACTAAGAGGATCATAAAATTCATAGATGTGGTATTTCTTAAAGATCATATTGTTGAAGGTATTTAGAAGCCTAAAAATCCATAGATTCCATGGATTGAGGAAATTCTAGTCAATATAGAACTACTCTCACCTCTAATAATTATATATATTTCAGAAGAGATCTGTGACATTGATGATACTTTGACACTAGGAAATATGTCTATATCTTCTGATATGACATCTCCATCTAATATTCCTAAGTTGATCCCAACTGAATCATAGTCGAAGATATCCACTAGAGGATTAAAATTGATCCATAGATACTCACCACATGATTATGTTATGATCACTATGTGGGGAGAGAAATATAATTATAATGATATTATCATGATTCAGTGGAAGGAGGAATAGAAAAAGTTCGTGCAAGATGTTATGATATCCTTGTAAAGGAACTGCACATTTGATTTGGTAAAGTTACCACATGGAAAGAAAAAACACAATAACAAGTTGGTGTACATAATAAAATGTAGATATGTTAGCTCCTAGACATGTTGTAGAACTATGATGGTTGTGCTGGGATTCAATTCAAATAAAGTTATTTCATTTCATGAAATTTTCTCTCTTATGGTAAAAATTAATTCTATCATATTTTTTCTTGGATTTGTGGAAATTTTAACATAGAGGTTCAGAAAATAGTTGTAAAGACTACATTTTTACATTGTGATATTTGTTAGGATATTTTCATAGATAATACTTAGGGATTACAGGTTAAAGGTAAATAAAAAATGGTATGTAAACTTATGAAAAGTTTAAATGGTCTAAAATAAGAATTGAGGAAATGGTACAAAATTTTTGTCTCATTCATGAATAAAAATGAATATAGAAGAATGATTTTTTACCACTACATTTTTATAAAATGGGTTTTTGATTGCGATTTAATTATTCTATTAATTAATGTTGATTATATGTTAATTATTAATAGAGATATCACCAAGAATTATATATTAAATAAGGATTTGAATAAGTCTTTTGAAATTAAGGAATTAAGAGAAGCTACATGGATCCTTGGTATGATGATTACTTATAACATGAGGAATTATAAGATTAGACTATGTTACGAATGGTAAAATGAAAATATTCTTGAAAGGATCAACATGAGTAAGTAGAAACTAGTTATTAATACACTTGTGAGTCATTATAGGATCACAAAAAGAAAGAGTCCATCAAATGAATATGATAAATTAGAAATATAGAAAGTTCCTTATTAGTTAGTAGTTGATAGTCTTATGTGTGATATGGTGTGTACTAAACCATATATTGATCATGTTGTTGACATTGTGATTATATTCTTATGAAATCACGGAAATTATTATTATACATATTTCAAATGGATATTGAGGTTTCTATGTGGTACATACAATCCTTTTTTATGTTTTATAAGTGATATACTTATTTTGGAAGGTTATATAGATGTCGATATAGATGAAAATATAGATACAATAAAATCCATATCTAGATACCTAATATAATCTTTTGAGGGAGATATTTCATAGAAATAAATACGTCAAAAGTATGATTCATTTATACCTTAGAAACAGAGTATATCATAATCATTAAATTTTATAGGGAGATACTATAAGTGAAGAAGCTTCTACAAGATTTGGGATAAGGTTAGGAGAATTACTTTATATATTTTGAAAATAAAAGTGATATTCATTTTATTAAAAATACAACATTTCATTTTAGGTTCAAACACATTGATGTGAAATATCACTTGAACTGCAATGTGTTGGAATAAAGATTTTTTAAAATTGGGAATATCCACACCAATGATAATGGGGTAGATATAATCACAATGATTCTGATAAAAGATATGTTATAAGCCTATAAGGAGACCACAATTCTAGATTTGACACAAAATTGGTCATGATGGGGAGATTTATAGGGGAGACTCCCAATTAAAGGATTCTCTTACAGGATTATTTTATCATCATTGAGTTTCCACCTTTTTTAGTCATATCTTCATCTATAGTAGCAATTTCTTCAAGTGGAAACTATCCTAGAAAATCCAACCTATAGTGTGGAAGATTTATTTAGTTATATAAACCACCAGAATGACCACCTTATTCTACTTTAAATTTTGAATTCTAAAAAAACAGGGCACATATTCCGTAATTGTAACATGTGCTTCTATGATGTTTCATCTAGAGATATATAATAGAAGTTTTACACTTTAATAATCTTCACTTGCTCTATTCATGTGTGTTTTTTCATTTGTAACTTTTTCCTCCCTAATATTCCTTAACCCTACAAACAAGAAGACACTAAACCATGGCCTGAATTCCAAATGAAGGAATCTTAATGAAGTCATTTTTCCCATCCATCCTATAATAAATTATCAAAAAATAAAATAGTAGACGTTCTATAACTAGAACATGCATCACTAGAATACACTCACTAATAAGAACGAGTTACCACATCAACAACCGAAATGATAATTTATGTAGATTCCACCGGTATAAGCCCAATCATTGAGTGCTATTTTAATACCGCAAAAATAGTAAAGGACTATTTACTATAAGAGAATACAATGATAAGTATGAGATGTCTAATTATGGAACTCCTCCATCATCCCATCATGATCGTTATGAGACACTAACATTGCAGTCACAAAAACCAAAGAGAATATCAATGTTGAACCCCTACATGGAAACCTTGAATAATTGTTCCAAGGGAAGGGAGATTCTTTGGATTTGATGGGTCCAAATGATAATGACTATAGGACGTTAAATGAAGCCTCTTCCCACTTATAAAATTTTAGTCATGCACCGACACCACTGCCATCCACCTGAAATATTATTGTGGATGAATCTTAAAGCATGGAAGAGGGATCTAGCCTACTATATAGAGAATATTGGTATCCATACAATGAATCTACCAACTTAATTTAAATAAATAATGTTTATAACCGAAAAATATATATATATAATATCATTTTCTAATAATTAAATAATTAAATATAATAATTAAATATAATAATTAAATATAATAAAATATTCAATATTCAAAATTTGTTATAACTAATTAAATTTTATAAAAAAGAATAAAATCCTGAGTAAAACTAATTTTATAAATATGGAAAGTGGTCTAGGTGAACCCAACTAAAAAAATAGTAACCCCACCACCTGACCCGATTAGACTCAAATAAAAAAGAGTTTTTTGTGGGGTTTTAAAAAAATAAAAAATGGGTCTAGGGTTAAAAATATTTCTCAAAAGGGGTTTTCGCAACCATGAACCCTACTCTGGATTCCTTCATCCCTGGTATGAGGTGAGAACTAAATTCACCCTTTTTTTGTATCCTTCATAAAAGGTGTGAACATGGTTCATGAATCCCTAATTTTTTTCATTTTTTATTTTATATTGTTTTATTTTTATTTATATATAAATATACAAATTTTTTAACAACTTTTAAAATAGTGCCTTTTTATTTTTAATTAAATGAATTAATTGAATCATAACAAATAACTGAAAACCCCACATGGACATCCCTTTTATAAGGGAGTGGGGGTTCACATCCCATAAGGATTTTCAATATGGGATTCGAGTTCCACTTTTTTCAACATTTGAATATAAATTTTTTTTTTAAAACTATAAATTATTAATAATATAATAAGTAATTAACAATAAAATTAATATAATTAGTAATTAAAAATATAATTAATAATATTGTTAATTAATAATATAATTGGTAATACTTATTGGGTATCCACTAAATGTGGGTTCCAAATTTTAACATGGGTGGGATTCCCACCCCCAAAAATCTATTGTCGAATAAGGGATCGATCCCAGAATAAAATCTTTATATGAAAGTTTTCTTAAGAATATCCAATGTAAATAAAAGATAAAAATTATAGAAGAATAAATAAATCAACATAAGGGATTTTAAGATGAAAAAACCCTCAAAAATAAAGGACTAAAACCCCATGGGAAAATCTAAAAATCCTCTAATAACTAGAGAAAACAATAAAGGTAAAATCTGATCTTAAATTACAATAATAATATAGAAAAACTTTTGTGAAAACCAAATCCCAAATTGAATTCATCATCTCTCTAAAATCAATCTTTCTGGAAAAAAATATACCCTTAGAGATCAAATAAAAACAAATATAATCAGTGTGAAACCTCCTTGAAGTCTCTATACAACCTAACCTAACACTTCTAGTGGCTCCCTACACTATATATTCATCTCACTTGTATCTCCCTTCATAAATGGTACTCATTTTTCTCATTTTGTAAGAAACCCAAAAAAATCAGGTGGTATTTTTTTGTTTGGAATTACAAAATTATGTTTTAGAATATCCATCTCTCATCTATGCACTAGAAATAAATGGGTTCTATTTATTTTTGTTAAAACAATATCTTATGATTTAAAAACATTATATTGAACCCTATCAATATCCCCATCATCGAGTTAAAGAAGGAAACCTCATACAAAAACTCAATTGGAAAAAAATTATTATTTTCACACAAACCTTCACCCTTTTTAGAAAATATGAGAACATTCTTTTTCAATTTTTATAGAAACCCTTCATCTCCCCCTGTAAAAGAAATAGAAAATTTCAAAGAATTTTTCATACCAAAAAATTCAATGTCCTACTGAAAAATATTAGAACAAATAAGATCTAGATCCTCAATAATATCAATCAACACACAATATTAAGAACATGAAAAAACTAAATTCCACCCTTCTCAACATCCCCAAAGCAGTGTGATACCTTCATTTCATCACCTCATTCTTAAATTTTAATTATTTTATCATTAGTGACACTCATGGAAGAAAATAAACTAGTTTTAAGACAAGAAACACATATCCTGACATACATCATCTTCTAAACCTTCTTTAACCTAGTTTATGATCTTTGACTCATGTGAAAAAATCATCTATGCCATAAATCTGATAACATTATCTTCAAAACTACATTATTTACTTAACCTAATACCTTTAATTTAGTCATGTAAATCATGTTAACCATTATTCCTCAGGAATATACCATTAACCCTCTTAAAACATTACATCTTCTATTGTTGATAAAACTCTTAATTACATAATTATCTAGAGAAGAAGTAGATAAAAATATATATAATATACTTGGAACATGTCGAATACCCCTTAACATCTGCATACAACCTACATTAATAGTGATACAAATATCACCAAGACTAATGAAACTATAAGAATAAATATTTCTGATCTTCAATCTACCAAAGTCACCTTCTTTATATGATGAATTATTTTCATCTTCTGTGTAATTCAGTATGAAGTTAGTGAATCAGTCATTCTTTAATTTTTCAAATATTACATGAGATAATAAATTCCAATTAAAAGTATATCTCCCTCACCCTTTATAGGACAAACATAGGTATCCTCATAATTGATGTCATGCCACCTTTTTACTTCCTTATGCTTATTTTTCCTAGTTTTATAAAACCTTTTAACATGAACCTCCTTGTTTCAATTGAATCACTTGAATTTCCCTTTTTCCTTTGATTAGACTCTTTAATTACCCCTTCCACCCATAACAACTAGAATACCACTACTACCTAAATATTAACTATCATTAGTATTTCACTGAGTCTTGTTCATCAACAATAATTAAATCACATCATCCAACATTATAGTGTCTTTCACAAATAAAAATATAGTGATGATATTAACATATTTATTTGAAGACAAAACCAATAGAATAAATACTTTATACTATTCTTCCATTTAAATAGTGATTGTGTTACCTTTATCATCAACATTCACTAATACTAAATACAAATTCATTATAAGTTTACTGACCTCATCCAGGTGTTTTCCTAAACCTCTATTCTTTGGAATTAAAAATTTTAAAAAAAATAAGATATAAATGATTTTAATAGATTTTGAATTATAGCTGCTTTCAAGCTTCACCCAAATCTTCTACAGATATGTCATATTCATCACCTTCTATAGTGTATTATCTACCAAATACATCTAAATTTTGTTTGTTTATAACTCTCTCATACCCTATCAATAATAATCAGTCATATTCTTCTACTTATCTAATTTTTTCTTCATTTTATTCATTATCTTCTCATGAATAAAAATATTTCTTTCTCACTTTTTCCATAAAGTAAAATCATTTTCCCATTAAAAGTTTCCATGTAGATAGACATCATCTAATGCAAATAACTAATATTCAATCAATAAGAAAAAAAAAGTAACTTGATTTGAAAAAAGTTTTGGGGGGTGATCACCTCATTCACGAGAATATAAACTCAATATGAAAGATTTTTTATGAACCTCTAATGAAAAAAGAAGAAAAAAATTATAAAAGAATAAATGAATCAATATGAAATATTTTTCTATGGAAAAACCCTCCAATATGGAGGATTAAAAAATCGTAGGGAAAATATGAACAATCCATTAATAAATAGAGAGTACAAAATTCAATTCAATGCCTTATCATGAATTCTAATGACAGTGTATAAAAACTAATACGAAAAATATACCCTGGTACAACTTCATTTTCTCTTCATAACCATCTTGTGATAAAACATCACCCATTGAGGATCAAATCTGAACACAAAATTCCATTGTAGTACCTCTAAGAAGCCACTAGACAACATGACTTACCTTCTCTTGATGTTGACCACACCCTAATGTGGTCTCCCACATATATCCATTTACCACCATCACTCATTTTTTCAAATTTTATAGGAAAACCAAAAAAATTATGTGTTCCTTTTATTTTATTTAAAATTAAAATATTATGGATAAAAATATCCATCACTCATGCATGCACCAAAAATAAATGGGATTTATTTTATTTTAAAAAATACCCAATATCTTTGGATTTGTAACTGTTAGGTTAAACAGTATTACAATCCTCTCACCCCTCTCTGCACTATCGATAAAAATTTCAGTATATTTCCCATTGAGATTAGACAGTTATAATAAACCCCAAGGATTTTTAATAAAATTTATGGCTTTATTTCAATTTTTAATTTCTATGATACTTAAATTATATCAATTTCAATTTTTATATTCACAAAATGTTATCATCATGAATTCTAAAAAAGGATAAATATATGTTTCAATTTTAAGCCTTATTTTCACCACTTGTTTGGAAATTTATAATTATTAGTATAATGTTATTTATTTACTATTACATTGAATAATTTTATTTATTTAATCACTTCAATAATGGTCAATGTATTTCTTACCTAGATAATTTTTATTTATTTATTTTACACCGCTTGATAAGATGGTCAAATAAATAAATTGGTACACCTAAGAATGTTTAAAAATGATTAATATGGTGCATTACGTTTTTTAAACCCCTGTGTGAAATATTTATTAAGATAACAAGGTGGGATATATAAAAAATATATAATGTAATATTATTAACTTTATAATTATGATCTTGATGTTTACACTCCTTTTGAATTTTTTTTATACTTTCAGTAGTTTCTTTGTAAGTATATTCCTAAGAAAATAATACTCTATAAATAATTATATATAATTTCTTATTTTATTGATTATATTTTTTTAAGTAAAATTTTAACTCTTGTTGTATTCTAACCATAAATAATAACAGTATTTTCCCTTCTATTTATCATCATGTCACATCTCAAAACATTAATTCACCAATATTGATATTACCAGAAGTAATTAAATATCATGGAAAATGGATTTTGAAATGCATTTAAAATAAATGGATCTTGTGGAAATAATTAAAATAGTAATAATTCAAAAAACCATCAAAATAAAGAAAATGGAATGATCTTCCTAAGAAGATATCTTGATGAGGGAGATAAATGTGAATACCTCACAAAAAGAGATCAATGTAGGATATGAAAGAGTTTAAAAGAGATATATGATCATAAAAAGAATGTTATTATTCCCATTATCTATGATGAAAATATTGATTTATTCTTCCAAGACTATAAACGGGTTATTGATTAAAATTTTCTATGTATAAAATTAAATCACAATTAATGTATTGTAGTATTGAGGTTACAGATGTTGATATTCTTGAAAAGTATTTTAGGATTTTTTTAATTTATATAACATAATTTTAAATCCATAATATTTCTTGAGGAGGTATATTAAATATGTTTATCTCATATCATCATTACTTATAGAATATAATAATAATGATTATTTTATTAAAAATCATCGGCCACATCCTATTAGTTCAACAGTAGAATTTTCAAAAAAAATATAAATTCCATGAAAATAATCCTGGGAGAGGATGAAGTTGAGGATTTGATTCTCATGATGGATGTGGGTTTGGAATAATTTTTGGATGAGGACATAGTTGTAACTATGTGTATGGTAGAAACAAGTATTATAATCAATGAAATTTTAGCCCAATCACTCAGAGAAATCCTAAATATTCCTTCTATATGTGTGGTTCTAAAAGACATTAGTACTAAGTATTTATACCCCCATATAACCTCTATAAGCTCTATAAATTATCTCTTGAAATAAATAATAATGAAAAAAATTTCACTAATAAATCTTTTAAAGGGAAATAAAACGAGGAAAATTTTGCTGAGAATTGTGAGCTATCAAATAATGATTTTTCTTACCTCAAGGTAAGAGATTTTATTTATGACTTTGATGAGATGATATTAAAAAATAATTCAAACTTCTTTTAATATTTATGATATATAATATGGTTTTTATCAGAATTCATTTTAATTTTATGTTATAATGTTTAATTTTAAAAATATTTTGTATCAATATAATTGTCTTCATTTTAAAACATTAAAATGTATTATGTAAATGGAGAAAATACTTTCATACCAGATAGTAGAAAAATGAACACCATTCCTAAAAATAAAAAATATGTTTATATTCTTAAACCAATAAGAAAAAATTTGAATATAATATTTTTAACAACCAAGATGTTATTTCAGGTATGAATTATCTATTTTCTGGCTCTTACACTTTATTCTATAACTTCCAATCCTTTACCTTTGAAAAATTTAGAATTTTTGGAAACTGGAGGTGTTTCACAGTTGGTGCATGGTTATATAATATTATACATAAACAGTTTATCGGTTCTATAGGTTTTATCCATGGTGTTTTTAGGGTTGTCACATGGTTTTTTAAATTATATCGCCCAACTGTGCTAATGACCAGGTGGTCTAGTATTGACTCACATAATTCGAATAGGTTTTGTCAAACCATGAAACTAAACTGTGCAGTCTTCCTATGTTTTAAAAAGTATAAAATTACTTGAATGTCCTTACTCAAATTAAATATCTTAAACCTCTCATTTTCTACCATATTTACCTCTATCCCAACCTCATTCATGATCTTATCTCCCCACTCCTATAGGGTTGATTTTGAGTGGGTTTTTCTTCAAAAAAATCCAAGGTAAACTCCATGTAATTGATTTATTTTAGACATACTAGTTTTATTCTTCCCTTTCTCATAGATTTCATTATACCATAATTCTATAGAGTCATAAGACCCATTCTACTAAAAATTAATGGAATGATATTTTATGAATATGGTTTTTTATTATCTATTAAGTATAATTCTTCTCCTTTTCAAGTGGATTTTTCTGATTTGGTTATGGTTTTACCAATAAAGGTAGGTGACTATATTGCCTATGTTTTTATTTGAACTTGTAGATAATATAATTTCTAAATTAAATTACATAAGTGTAGTAGAATTATTTTAATCATGATTTAAGGACTGATTAATGTGAAGTGTTTTGTTTGATTACCCCTTTTATATTTGGAAATGGAAATGGAAATAGATTGTTTTAAGTGTAAATTGGAGCTTCTTATAAGTAATTTAAAAGAAATTTTATGTTTTAAAACTAATGGGGACCAAATAAATATCATTTTAAACCTCATGTTCATGGATAGGTGAGCCTAAATCATGACGAGGTCATTTCCACTAGTTATAGTACTTCCCTAACTAGAGATGTTATATCATGTGTAACCCACTAGTCCAGTGGAGTAGTTATAGTCTCATTCCACTAATTGAGGGAATCACTAGTTATTGATGTAAAATTAAAAGGTCACCTTGTCCTTAGACACCTCATGGTGTTCTCTTATATTTCTTCATTTCAAATACTATTCATATAGTTTTTTTACACTTTTTTTACTTCATACTACTCATGTGTTAAACTAATTATTATTTAAAAACTTTTATAGATTATTTTGAATATTTATCTTCAAACTATCATTATCTATTTTTTTTTTTATAAAAAATATAGTATAAGGAACACATGGTGGGATTCTATTGGGATCTCTTTTATCACACCCTACATAAACCCATTGGGTGTATATAGACCTTATTTATACTAATACAGGTAAGGGTATGACACCACTTGGAGGAAATAGATTTTTTATAGGTATATCTAGGTTGATAGAGGTGGCATGTTGTTATGATCCCTCAAGTTACATGGCGATGGGTAGTAGTTTATTTTATTTACATTTTTCAGCTTATAGTACATAATCTCCTAATTATGTATCACCTTATGTAATTCCCATATTGTCCCTTTTGTATTTCTCAAACTTTAGTAGTATCTTTTATTTCAACTATATTGGGATTATAATGTTCCTTTATCTTGAGTTTATATTGATTTTATGCCAATATATTTTTATTTTTATTATAGATATTTATATTGATGAATAAATCACTAATGTATGGTGGAGTCATGTTAGGTTATAGAATAGGACATTTGGATTTCCTTATTTGGATAAACCTTTTCCAAAGAGTATTATCACTATATAGGAACTAGTTTCCAGCCCATGGGAATCAGGAACACCCTTTAGGCCCTGCCATGAAATGGTTTGGGTGCTCGACTCAGGGGTATCCTGGGTTAGTTCCTAAAAAAAATATATCATAGCCTCCAGTTTTGGTTTATGATATTTGGTATGTTTTAGTAGATAGAATATAGGGTTATTGAGGCTTATGGGGTTGGTATGAAGTAGTGTTGATCTAACAATATTTATACCAAACCTTAAGTTACCCGGGAATGTTTATAATGAGCCACATTTTTCATACATGATTTTTAGGATCATTCTAGGACTGAATATTATATAAATAACTTCAAAGGACCTATTTAGGTTTAGTGTATTGGAAACTAGGTACATAATACAAGACATTAAAAATACACAAAATAAAATATGAACTAATTTTCATCTCTCTTGAAAATATTCTTTATTATCCCATCCTAGATCACCTCACAACATAGGATTTCCTAAATAAATTAATCAAATGAAAGGGGAGAGCATAAATCCCAATGATGGATAATTAATTTAAGATTACATCATATGTGAAACACTAATCATAACATGAGATCATGTATATAAGAACTAGAGGTATAATGTAATTATATGAACATAAGATCATGAGGCATGACATAGAAATGTGACTACAATATAAACATGATACATTCATAAACATATCATCAAAGATCGTCACTAAGGTGTCATAAACAATATTACCAAGGATTTTGAACAAGGTATCATAAACAATTACCAAGGAATTTTTCCAAGGTATCATAATCATTTAATCTCTAGAGATTAATTGAATACCTAATGTATTGGATAGATATAAGTGTGCACCCTTCATATGTCTAAAATTATGTGTACCACATTAATCAAACCTTATAAATACATTTCATTTTTAGCCCAATAGTAGATAACTTGGGTTTTATTCATGAATTAAAACAATAAATAAAAAAAAATTATAAATGGATACCCTTGAATGAAAATAGGGTTTCTTATTCATGACATGAAATTATAGCATGTAAAATCAAGGGATTATTTTGACATTATAACAGGTACAAAAAATGGATCATGGAATGGGTTTAATGAGAGAGAAAATAAGTCTATGATTAATAAGGCATAAAATTTATTATAATGTGGGTGTTTATAAATAATTCACAACATAATAAATTTATAATAAATTGGATTATACAAAATAAGTACTAGAATTGAAAAGGTGGAGGAAAAGAACCCTTACCTTCAAAATTCACTTCTTAAAGCTATATAGAGACTCATTAGAACATTGTAACCACCATGTTGAGACTCTTAATGGGGGATAAGAGATTATTTATGATCAATGTGTTTTTAATATATAGTGATGGAATATTGGGTTTGTATTTATACTTTAAGAGGGGTTATTTTAAGGGTTAGAATAATTATTATTTTTTTATTAAAGATGATTACTTTTGGGTGGAATTAATTTAAATTAATTTTATTGATAATTAATATTAAAAATTTTAATTAATGTTTTTAAGCACCTCATCCACCAATTTAAATTTATTTTTTCATTTATCTTTTTTCCTTTCTCTATTAATTTTAACAGTTTACATTAGTTTTCCATTGTTGTCGTAACTATTTTTTTCCTCGTTTACTTTTTTGTTCCTAAAAATAAAATATCTTTTATTAAATAATTTTTAACTTATTATTAAAAATACTAAATCCATTTTACCTGAATTAATTTATAAAAGTGATAAAAATTAAATCTAATATGACACATGTGTATCGTATAAAAAAAGTTTTTTAGAAAAGATAAAATAATGGTTCCAAAATGATAAGCATGTGTTTCTAAATGTAACACATTACGTATTATGTTACTCATTAAATAAATTTTTTCTCTAATAATAAAGATTAATAAATTTTATTTCATGATGATATTATGGTTATATTATGACAGTTATAGTATTTCATAAAAATTGTATTTTCATTTTTTACCCCAATAATCAATCTTTTTAGATGATTACCATAATTACACCCTAAACTAATCTCAGTGTTTTGATTCCAACAATGAAATTAATTTTTCCAGAAAATTTTTCTAAATCATAGAAATTTAACCTTTAAATAAAAATACTTATTTATTGAAAAAGATTTTAATTAAGGTTTCTTTGTATTAAATATCTATTTTGGCATATTCAGCTTATGTTTGAGTGCATCTTATCTTTCATATAAAGTAGATATAATAAGATAAGGGGAAAAGGAAAATGAGTAAAGTTACTAAAATTTCATTTCAAATTAATTTTCACCAAAATATAATTCAAGTCTCAAATACTTAACTATTTTTACATTTACTTATTCCCTATGTGTAAGGTATGTGATAGTACTAGTCTATTGGGGTGCTTCATCCAACATCACTCAAGTGGTGATCTCTACTAGCATGAACTTATCTCTCAAAAAAATCCTAATCAAGTCACATTTTCTGAATTTCATCTTGGGTTTGGTCAAGGTAAAATCATAGTGATTTCACCTCTCTCTCATTCCCTAATAGGTGAACCTCATATGGGGCATTCCTACTGATAGATTCCACGGTTTCTTCCTTCAGTGTCATAAAACAATCCCAACAGTACTTTTATAATTACTACATAACAAATGGTAAAAGTTACCTTATATATTCACCACTAATCTCAAATTTCACCATTTACTAATTCACTCACAAAGGTTCTTACAAATCACTTGATAATGTCTATAATATTCTTAATTCTTATCTTTCATTTTTACATTCATCATGGAAGGAATGATCTTCATGGGAGAATTAAATTCTATGGGGTTCCCTTTAATGTTTTTACTATTATTTAGTGTTTTTATACCTATAATATTTCTTGTTATATTATTCTATATTAACACATTATGTGAAAATAAATTCAATATTCTTACTATGTCATTTTATTAAAAATCATAATAAAATAGACATTGATAAGTAAGAGTTATTTTATTAATAGAAGGATATTTTGGGAAGTTACATCCCCCCATAAAAAAAATCTCACCCTTGAAATTTTAATCTAAAATCAAAATAAATGGGTGGAATTTTTACATCATCACTTCCTCAAGATCCCTAGTTGATTTTAAAATTTTTGATTTGAATATAAGAATTTCATGGGTAAGGTTTTATGGTTCCTCAAAACTTTTCCCCTTCATTTATAATTTGGATATTTTATAATTCATATAAAAAGTATTATTCTAATTCCCTGACATTTATTTCAAGTATATACGTTGGTTCTGACATATACTTCCATATTAGGGATACATGAAAGACATCAAGGACCTTTGAAAGATATATGGGTAAAGATAACTGATAAGAAAATGGTTTTACATGCTATGAAATCTCAAATGGTCCTTTATATATTAGACTCAGTTTCCACTTATTATCAAATCTCATGATGCCTTTCCAAGGTGATTACTTGAGGAACATGTGATCTCCAACATGAAATTCTAAATCCTTCCATTGATTTTCCACATAACTCTTTTTTAAACTTTGAGAAGCCTTGGTATGTTTTTAGATTACTCGTATCTTCTTTATGGTTTCTTTTACAAGTTATGGTCCCAAAGGTTTTCCTTCTCCAACTTCATCCAAACATGTTAGAGTTCTATAGATTTACCTGTAAATTGATTCATATGGATACATTTGAATAGTTGTGTATAAACAGTTTTTATAGGAGAATTAAACGAGTGGAATATGTTGGTCTTAACTCTCTTTAAAATCTTGTGAGTTGTCCCTTAACATGTCTTCCAACATTTGAATAGTCCTCTCATACTATCCATCAGTTTGAGGATGAAGTTTGTGATTAGGTTTAATTTTGTATTCATCGAATTTTGAAGTCTCCTCTAGAAATTATAAGTAAACATGGATCATGGTCAAAAATAATAGACAAAGGTTCCCCATAAAGTCTCACCACATATTGAATATACAGATGATCAAGGAACTTAAGTGGGAAATCATGTCATATATAAATGAAATGGGTAGGATTTCATAATTTATCATGGGTAATCCATATGTAATTTCTTCCCTGAATGTCATAGAAGGACAAGTAAAAAAATACATAGTGATGTCGTCCCACTGCTATAAAGTTAGTGGTAGTGGTTACATCACTCCCTTTATAATTTTTCACTCTTCCTTCAATTATTTTCATCTAATAATATTTTAATATAATGAACAATATCCATTTTCATTTTATCCCACCAATAATTATTATGCATATCTCTATACATTTTGGTGCTTCAAAGAGGTTTAGAGAATACAGTGTTATAATCTTCTATCATTTGTTCTTTCCTCAAATCCAGAATATATGGGATAAATAAAGTTTGTCTAAACCACAGTACAACCTCTTAATCGAGATAAAACTTGATGAAATTTTTACTTTTCATCACATTTATCTTTCTCTATATTATAATATCATCTCTATTATATCTTGATCCCCTCCAGTAATTATGGTTGGGAAATAATTTTGGATAGGATTGAGGATATCCATTCCCTTATGAATTTTATGTCTATATTTACTAATTTCATAATAAAATCATCCCCTTCATTCCTCATCATTGCAAGAACACCAGGTTCCTTCCTACTAAGTGTATCATTGATTTTTTTCTTAATAGGGTGATAATTTATAAAATAATCATTGTCTTATAAAACCTCCAACTATCTCCTTTTCCTCATGTTTGGTTACTTATGTGTGAATATGTACTTAAAACATTGGTGATATATGTATATAACACACTTCTACCCATAAATATATTGTATCTGTATATTTAAAGTAAAAATAACTACAACTAACTCTAAGTCATGGGTAGGATAATTCTTATCATGAGGAATCAAATTTCAAGATACACAATTAATAACGTTTTCATAATATGAGCACACATCCAAGGCCTTTCAATGATATATCTATATAAATGAAAAATCCTTCCCCATTAGAGTGTAATGATAGCATAAGTTCACCAAAAAAACTATTCCTCAACTCTTGAAAACTTTTTTCACACTCTTTTGTCTAGTTAAACTTAACTCCCCCTTTAATGTTGTCTTATTTAGTAGATTAGACATTGATGATTTTTTTTCACAAACCTTATATAGTATACAACTACACCAGGTAAACTATGAATCTCATTCATTTTTGTTGGATTTGGTCACTTATCTTCTAACTTAGTCTTAGATAGATCCGTATAGATTCCCTTACAAGATACAATGTGTCCCAATAATTCCACTAGTTGAAACCAAAAGTAACATTGAATAAATTTAGAAAAAAACACTCTTTACTAAGGTTTTTTAATTCATCCCTCATATGTTCTTCATTCTCCACAAAATATTTGAAATATATCAAAATATCATCAATAAAGATCATTATAAACTTATTGAGGTAGTCATTAAATATTATATTTATCAAATAAATAAATATCATGGGAATATTAGACAAACCAAGGCATAAAAAATAATAATAATGAATATAACTTATCTGAAAGTATTTATTTAGGATATATGCATTCCTTACCCTCAGTTAATTAAAGCCCAATGAGAGATCAATATTAGAAAAAAAAATTCAACTCCATGAAGCTGGTTGAATAATTCATTAATTCTTGTAATATGGTATTTTTTCTTAATTGTAATCCCATTAACTTCTCTATAATCAATGAATATTCCCATTGATCCATACTTCTTATTCAAAAAGATAATAGGTGATCCCCAAGGAGACACACATGGATGGATAGAATCCTTCTCCAAATGATCCAATAGTTTCTTCATCAATTATTCTAGCTCCATGAATGTTATTCTATGTGGGGTCATTGATATTTTCTTGGATCCAGGAATGATTTCAATTGATAACTCTAACTCTAGTTCTAGGGGAGGTCTAAGTAACACTTTAGTAAATACATCAATGTATTCTTGAATAATGGTTACAAATTACATAATTTTACATTCACTTTCTTCCCCTTCTTTACTAAAAATTTACATAAAAAGGATATAAGAGATAGTTCTTTGATAATAATCGGGCTGGGATATATCACTTTTAAAAACATATCATATTCCTCCCCCAAACACAACTAAAATTTACTTTCTTCGATAATTTATTTTAAAATTATACATTGTAATCCAATGCATCCCTAGTTTTATGTCAAATTCCACCATTAAATTGACAACTAGATTTTCAATGAGATTGCAAACACCAAAATTAATAGTGGAATATCTATATAATCATGCATCTTAAATAGATCTACTATGAGTTTTAACTAATATCTTTACATTTAACAACTCAGGGTTTGATTCGATGTTCGTTGAAAACGTAAAATAAATAATGGAATGAATTGAAACCAAATCAAATAGTTTACTATAAATATTTGAGTGAAAAAACAAGTATACCATTTAAAATACCATTTGGTGCCTCTAATTTAGTCATCTTGATAAAAAATAATATCCTAGATACCTTGTCCTCTACTAGGGTCTATTTTCATTTCCCTCCACTATCCTCGTATATGGGCACTGGTTTAAAAAGTGCCCAAGATATCTGTACTTGAAGCATTACACCATAGGATGCACTTTCACCATATTTCACTTGTCATTTTCATTGGGATGTTCTGTATTTACATAACCATAATAATTTCAATAAATATTTCTATCATTTCCACATTTTATCACTTCTCTCATCCTTAAAGACAATTACCTGAGTTTTTTTTACACATTTTTTGCATAAGTATGTTATAGTTTCTTCCCTTCTTTTTCATAGTTCGTATTATTTTGAAAGTTTTGCTCCATCCTCCTATTATTATCATTTTACTCATGGGAGAACATTTTTTCTCCAAACTCTATTTCAACTTTGAGATCACATCTTATTATATCTATATGAATCCCATTATATCAAATTTAGAATGATTTATATAGATGGGGTCTCATTTCACCAAGGAATCTATTGATATCCCCATGATAATTGTTGAAAAAGATTAAAGCATAATGTACAATACTTGTAATGTTCATCTCATAAATTCCCATAGATTAACTTTCCTTCTTATTTATCATAAGGAATACCTTTCATATTTTTTTCATAGGGTGTAAGTAAAATATTTATTAAAAATTTATCTGTGTATGTATTCATACTCTCTAGTATAAATTTTATCCTTAGGCTTCATATTTTTTATTTACATTCACCATTGATAAGATTATCCCTCTAAGAAATAAAATTACAAGTTTAAATTATCTTTATCATAACAATAGAGTACAAAAAATATATTTTTTATAGAATTAATCCATTTTTTTCAGATCAATAGGTCAGAAATTCCACTAAAACATGGTGTTTTTTGGTGAATAAAGGATTCAATGACTAGTTGTTCCATCCTTGGTGAATTTCGGTGCTCTACATGGTTAATTTTACTATTTATAATATAAGATAGTGCATTTAACATCATCATGTTGTTTTATACCCCAGATTCCATCATATTAGGAAGTCCATCATTGTATTTCTCATTGTATCTATTGTTCACACGGGCCCTTCTATTTCCCACCATTTTCTAAAAATAAAGAAACACTTAAACAATGAAATGGACACTATTAATAATAAATTATAAAGAGATGTAAAATACTAATGTTTTCCCAATATTTTTATTTTAGGATCATATGGAAATACAGAAGTTGAATTCACTTTTAAAAATTAACGTGGGAGTTAAATTGAAATTTTAATGTAAAACAATTTTGATATGAAAAGGTAAATAAATGCGGTTATAGTTGATAAATTTGATATGATTTATAATAAAAATGTAAATTAAGTGCATAATTATTGAACTAAATTTATGTAAGTATTTTAATCAATTATAAATGATAAAATGTATAAGAGTAAAGAGATAGAAACACAATTGATAAGGAGTTTGCAAATAGATCGATGTGAGCCCCTACATCTCCACCACTCAAATCTTAGGTGAATAGTATAAATCCCTTGATCTTATTGGTGATAAAGAAACTCATAACTAATAATTTTGTTATGTGAGAACCCTATTGAACTTCACTGATATCCATGGAACCCATCTATCACTTTTTTGGAGTGATATTCCTATGGATAATTTTGATGAAAAGAGGGAGGTTTGCTTTAGGAAAACCCCTTACAAAGAAGTTAAAAAATAACTTGGATGTATATGTATAAATGGGGATGAGATATTTGAGAGAGATTTTGAAATCCTTTTATAAATTGAGGTTCGGGTTGAGTTCCCAGTTCTAATTTTTTTAGTTTTGGAGGTTTTGGGCTATTTGTTGCCCAATGCATGGTTAGTGTACAAGGGTTGGGGATAAATTATGCAGCTAGTAGAGGTAAAGAGTGTATCCAGTTCATTTTTTTCTTGCATAGTTTTCCTTGAACATCCTATGCAAAATTTTTCTTAAATTGTGGGAGGAAAAATATTAAATTTGTTACCTCTTGGTGGTGTTTGAGGTAAGGTGTGTGTCTATCACACAATTAATAGAAAATGTGCAGCAAGCATGTGAGGGGTTCTACGATTTTGATAGATCCAAATTTAATGGTTGGAACATGGTTTCCCAAACTTTGTATCCAAACAGTGTGGTTTCCCCTTTCTTCTTGTAGGGTGTGCATGGTTGGTTCACGATTTGGAAAACTATGCGGTTAAACCATGAAATTTACCTAGAATCTAAAAATTTTGAGTTTCCAAGTCTACCCCCATTTTCACCTTATTTTTGGATTATCATCTATTTCTTAGTTTTGGTGCACTAGGGGGACCAAACCACTTCTACCTAGGATCTCTTTGGATCATTGATGCTCCACCTTTAGATCTAGGTGAGTTTCTTTGGATTTTTTGTCTTCTTCCTCCTATAATCATCTCCATATCTTAGTTTATTGACTTTTCTTGGTTGGTTTATCTCTTTTATGAACCCTAGGGGTAGATGGATGACGTTTTATTAAGTTTATTTGATGTTAGAGTGTGTTTTTTGATTCATGATCCTTGTTCTTCCTTCTCCAGGAGTTTCGTTGCATTCTCATGTCTTTGAGGTAGGTGTCTCCATCAATTATTTTTATAATATTCCATTTGATGCTTGAGTGTTTATAATTATTTTTAAAATGTGTTATTCATTATTGTGATGTGTTTGTGTGGATTTTTTATGTTTTTTCAAGTTGAAAAATTGATGAAAATGACTTTTCAATGGATTTATATAATTATGCCTATATGTATATTCATTTAAGGTGTTTGATAAAAATTCAAAGTGATTTTTAATATAAAAATTTAGTATTTTGGGATAGTATTTGTATTTGTTTGTGTTTTTGAAAAAAAAAACATATTAATTGAGCCTTATTTTTGGGTTTTGGTGCCTTTTATGGTCTGGTTCTTGTGTGTGGATCCTTATAATTGGTTTTAATGATATTTATGATTCATTAATTGGAACATTCAGCATTTTTGTGACATTATATATATATATATATATATATATATATATTTGTGTGTGTGTGTCATTATATTTGGGAATATCTAGATGTGCATGGGGTGAAAATAATGATAGGTACACACATGATAACATCTTTCCATAAAAATGTCCATCTTAAACACAATATTTTGAAGAAAAAAAATCTTCCATTTCTTCTCTGTTTCATAGTATCCCAGATTTTTTTTCTAAAAACTTCACTTGTTCTCTAAATGGTGTTTGGGATTCTAAATGATATCAAAAGTGGTTTTATAATGTGTTTTCTAAATCATTGATTATTTGGAACCCTGAAACATGATTGGAAACCCCATGACTTTAAAGGCTCATTTGGTACCTTTTGAGCATGAATCATGTTTTCAATTTGGATTTGAATAGGTTTTTGGAAATATAATTATTTTTATTGGGAAGGGATCTTTTTTTCAAAATTGTTAAGGCCTGGTTTTTACTTTGAAATTTTTTTGAAATTGTTTTTAAATTCATATGATGTGTATTCTTGGTTGGCACATGTGAAAGGTTATATGTATAATGGATGTCCTTATGGTTGTCCTTATGTTGAGAGGGTCTTTGAATAGTTGGTATCAGAGAATTTGAAAGGGATGAATGGTGGAAACTGTGGGTTCCACCAAGCATGTGATGACCTCCTCACTCACTTTTATACTATTATCATGGGATTTCAGGACGTCATCTAGAGGGTCGAGTGATGATTACTTTCTAATCCAGACTAGACAGATTAGAACCCCCTGGATAGAGGATATTCCAGGTGGTATTTTCCACCGGTGAGGCTATTTTAGATCATATAGGTTGTTTATTGACTATGTAGGTGTATTATATGTCGAAAGGTTGGTCCAAAACAAGTGCATTGAGGGATTTCTTCTAGGGATGTTTAGAATATTCCTGTGATTACATATCTTCATGATCTTGTTTTATTTTCCAATATATTAGTTACTTTTTATTTAGTTCTTTGCTAAATATATTGTTTACATTTATTTATGGATTTTATATTCATTCCTTATTGTTTATACTTGGTTCAATTTTTCTTTTATCTCTTACTTTATCACATTGGTATTTTGATTACTAGGTTTAAAAAATGAAAGTGTACTTGATTTTCTAAATGATAAAAACCATGTTTTTATTTTATGTATTTTAAACTAATGTATTTACTATTTATATAAAGTACATGTATATATTATATGTTTCTTACCTACTGAGATGTTTTATGGTCACACCCTACTTGTGCCCCTTATCATCCATAGACCCGAGTTGTTCTGTAAGATCTATTTTTTCCAAGTTCACTCATACAGTGGGTTTTTCTTATGAATTTTTTTGAATAATAGGTCACATGAAGATTGTGTGTGTTTTTGTTTTTTTTTTCATTTTTGAGTTTATTTTTTTCTGTTTTTTTCTTATGCTTTTGTATCAGGATTTGTTGATGTATTTATTTTATCTCAGTGGTTTTCATATTCTCCTGTTTATGTAATGTTCTCTGGTTTGTTTTATTTTTTGGTTCTTTATGGGATAAATTTTTCCCAAGTGTATTATCATTGATTTCTATACCTAGTTTCTAGCCTGAGAGGATCGGTAACACCTCTCGGGCCTTATTGCAGGTCAGATTGAGTGACCAGTTTGGGATTGACCTGGGTTGGTTTGTGACATGCAGCGTATAAGTTTCTTTGAGGTATGATGTTATCACTCATCTCCATTGACCATTTTTATTGTTGAATTTATATTGATATGTAAGTATTGATTATAATGTCTATTTTATTTACCATGTGTTCTTCCTTATTGGTGGATTGTGTTGCGAGTGTGTGCGAACCAACCTTGAGGTCTTTGGTTCCATCTCTATCCTATATTGGATGAATTGTATTGTACTTGTTTTATAAATTATTTTATAAATGAATTGTAATGATTTATTTCTAAGTATGGAAATAGGATTTTGAGAAAATATGATTTTCCCCCTGTTTATATAAAAGAAAAGTGTATTTTCATGCATCATGAAATGATTTTCAAAACATGGTTTGATGAAATGGTTTGAAAAATGTGTCACTTGAGAAGCCTTGGTTACTTAGGTGGAAGGTGTAGTATAGGTCCATTATCCATGAACTATTGGAGGGTCCACTCAAGGGGTGTTCCTTTACTCTCTTGGACCATTATTATAAGGAAAAAATATTGTCATTGTTTGGGGGTCACTCATTGGGTTTTCATATACTTCTTAGGCCTGTGTTTTAAGTACTCGAGTGTGCACTAGTCATTGATTGTAGTACAAGTAGTCTGCTAGCCAAACCTATAGTGATCCATGGTGGGATGTTACCTATGCTTGATTTGTATTGTATTTTATATGATATGTGATACATGCTTTTATTGGACTAGTTTAATTTATATGAAATTATTTGAAACTCTCTTACCTAGATAATTTTTGGAACTATATAAAAGGGGAAAATGTTTTACCATGGTTTTGATTGAAAAAATATTTAACTATTTACGATACCTTCTTTTCTATAAATTTGATCATGTTTATATTATTGTATAAATTGTTTTTATGGGAAACTTAGGTGGGATCCTAATGATCCTTTTGAGCTCAATGACATTTCTTCCATTATTGATCTTCCCACTATTATTTAGGATTTTCCTGATGTTTTTGCAGATGATTTCCAAAGTTTTCATACAGAAAGATTGGTTGATTTTATGATTGATCTTGTGTTAGGTATGAAGATGGTTTTGATACCCTATTATTTTATGGAAAAAATGGAGTTAAAACATCTCAATATTCAGTTGGATGGACAGATGGTGAAAGGTTTTGTTCGCACTAGTGTTTCACCTTGGGCATTATATGTTATCTTTTCCAAGAAGGTAGAAGGTTCACTCCAATTGTGTGTGGACTATAGGAAGTTGATCTGGGTAATAATTATGAATAGGTATTGTTTTCTTCATGTTGATGATTTTTTTGACCAATTAAAGGGGGAAATGTTATTTTCAAATATTGATCTTCGATCAGGTTATCATCAACTCAAAGTTTGGGAGTCTGATATACCAAATATGAATTCCAAGAGTAGGTATGGATATTATGAATATCTTGTGATATAATTTTTTCTAACTAAATCTCCTGAAGTTTTCATGGTTTTAATGAATCAAATATTTCATGGGTATCTTGAAACTATTTTGGTAGTTTTCATGGATTATTTTTGGTTTATTCAAGATTTTATCATGATCACGAACACATTTTGAGTTTTTTTCAATAAATTATAATGAGTAACTATTAGTATTGAAAGATTTCAAAATAAAATTTCTAGATCAAATAATTTAGTTTCATGGGTAGCATAATTTATGATCATGTTTTATCATTTGAACCTGATAAGGTAACAATTTTCTTGGAAATATCCACATAATTTCTTTGAGATTAGAATAGTTCTTGGACTTGCTGGATATTACCAATGGTTTGTCAAGGGTTTATTAAAGTTGGCATCACCTTGGACTACTATTGCTATGACATGGGTGAAGTTCATATTTGAAGTAATGTTTCAAACTTATATTGATGATATGAAATGACTTCTGACATTAGTTCCTATTTTGATCTTACTTATTCCCAGTAAGGGGTATGTGGTTTTCTGTTATGCTTATTGTGTTAAATTAGGTTGTGTGATTCTGTCAGATGATTATGTAGTGTCCTATGATTCTCTCCATCTATTACCACATGAGAAGAATTATCACAATCATGATTTAGATATTTAAGTGGTTATATATGTTCTTAAGTTTTTGAGGCACTATCTTTTTGTAGATATATTCACCGTCTTTTATGACCATATGAGTCTAAGATATATCATTTCTCATAAATACTTCAATCGTAAATAGAGTGAGTTGGTGGAATACTTTAATACATTTGACTTTGACATCTCCTATACCCTGTGGAAATCTAATGTCATTTTAGATGCCCACAATATGAAATTACCATTACAGGATGTTTTGGAATTGAAGGAATAGTGGAACCTTTTGGGGATCCTCGCTCAGTTTCACCTAGATTCTCAGGAGGATGTTTCAGGTATGGTTCTGAAAAGTGTGTAGTTATAATCATATCTCTTTGTTCCCATTATATAGGGTTAGCAGTAGGATGATGTGTTAAAGGAAATTTTATAAACCCTATATGGTGGGGAGACCACTTCTAGTTAGAATCTCTCTTTATATGGTATTCTCTATTTTGGGACACAGTTTGTCATCCTAGCATCTGTGAGGATCTTAGTTTTGTTTTAAATATCATAGTTATTCATGGATCATTCATCCATGAACTATTAAGATGTATTATGACATGAGACAATGATTTTTGTGGTTTGGAATGGGGAGTTATATTTCATATTATGTGTCCCCTTATTACACCAACCAATGGACAAAGGCAGAGAATTTAAAACCCTCTAGGTTTCTCCAACCTCTTCTGGTGTCAGTTTGGAAATGGGATGCGGTGTCTATGGACTTTTTTGTAGGATTACCATAGAATACCCATGAGAGGAGTGTTATATGGGTATTTATTGACTGATTAAGAAATTCCTCTCACTTCATTAGAATTAAGGACACCATTAAAGTTGAATACCTTGGTGATATGTATGTGTAGGAGGTTGTGAGGTTACATGGGGTTCCATATTCCATTATTTTAGTAAAGGATACTAGGTTTACCTCAAAATTATATAAGAGTCTCCATGAGGTAGTAATTATTCATGTTAGGTTGAGTACAACTTACCATCAATAGAATAAAAGACATATGAAGTGTGATATTCAGATACTAGAGGATATGCTTCATGCATGCATCTTGGATATTGGTATCCAATAGGATAACCATCTGGGACTGGTTGTGTTTTATCATAATAATATTTATCAGTCACTAATAATAATAGAAACATTCAAGGTTTTGTATGGTCACCCATGTAGGTCACATCTTTTTTGAGTAGAGGTAAGTGATTACTCTATTGTAGTACTAAATGTCATTCAGAAGATGTCGGTGAGGATTTAGTATATATATTGACATATTGTTACATATAATAGTCATTAGAAATATAATTTGGATCATCAACACCATAATTTATATTTATCCATTAGTGACTGGGTTTTCTTGATAGGAACTCCTCAATTCGGTCATTATCATCTTAGAAAATATGGAAAGATAGCTCTAAGATATGTTAGATCATTTGAAATCACTAATCAACTTGGGAAGTTTTCTTATCGGTTGTAATTTTCAGTTCAGTTGATAGGTATTCATGATTTATTCCCCATATCTCATCTCAATAAGTTCCATTTATATCCCTCTAGAGTTATAAGTTTATATGAGATTGAGTTGGAGATAGATGTTTTTGTTGTAGATTCGCTAGTGGAAATCATTTACTTTCATGTAAAGTTCTTATGTGGGAATTCAATTCTATTGGTAAGAGTATTATATAGAAATGGATCGGATTCTCATGAAACATGGGAGCCCTGGTTTTTGATGAGGGATTGGTGTCCTTAACTCTTTTAGACACCATTATTCCACATGACATCTCAAGGATATAAATTCTTATAGTGGTGAGTTTGTAACATCTAGCTACCCTCTTTTTGGCATTCATCATCTATATTTTCATATTCCTTTTTATTTCAGTGAGTTTTGGGAACCCCATGGATAGAGATTGTTTTTTTGGTGAAAATGAACTAAATTTTGGGGATGTATGTTTGTTTGAATTAATGGAGTTTGGGTATTAATTTGTAAAAGGATTAAGAAGAGTCCCTTCTGGATCTGGTTTGTTTACTACTTGTGGGAAATTTTCACATCATGAATGGTTTACATGATTTGAATCCTTTGTAGGGAATATTTCGTGAATTGGTTCAAGGCATGAAAGGTTTACATAGTTTGAATCAGGTTCACATTGTGAAATGGAGAAAAATCATGATTTTAATTTGAGGCAATGTGTTTATTGGAATATTTGACATTCATTATTTTTACATCATGAAATAGGGATTCACGATGTGTAATTATCATGGTTTTTATGTTTTAGGCATTGAACACCTGGTACTATTTTAATTCACATGTGTCTTTTTTATCTCAGAACTAGGAGCTCTCCTAGATGATTTTGGGGATCTCTACTCCTTTTAGATCTTTTCACTTAGTGATTAATCTTCTTTATGGTTGTGCTGCAACTCTCTGAGTATGTGATCTTTCTTCTTCTTCATTTTTATTTATCGTGGGAGAACTTTTTCCTAAATTTATGGATCCATTGATCTATAATGATAATTTTACTTATCCTTTCAAGATTCATTGTGTAATATTCTTTCGAACGATGACCCTTTTGTTGGTTGTGGTACAGTGTGAATGTTTATTTGAGGTGTGTTGTGATATGTACTCTCCACCGACCATTTCTATTTTTGAATTCATCCTAAGATTTAAGGATTTATTCTATAGTCTCTTTTGTGGTCACTGTGATCTTCCATGTTGGTGGATACCATTTCGGGTGTGTGCGAACCAACCTTGAGGTAAGTGGTTCCGTCTCTATCCTATGTTCGGTGAATTTTATTACTCTAGTTTTATAAATTATTTTATAAATGAATTTTTATGATTGATTAGTGTGTGTAGAAAAAGTTTTTTGAGAAAAATATAATTTTTCCCCTTTTTAGGTAAAATAAAAGGGTGCTTTAAAAGAATCCTAAAATGATTTTTAAAACACATTCTGATGAAATGGTTTGGAAAATATAGAACATGGGATTCCTTGGTTACATAGGTGGAAGGTGTATCTTAGGTCCATTATCCATGTATTGTTGGTGGGTTCACTCATGGGGTGTTCATTTTCTCCATAGGCATGTTGTTCTAGGGACATTACATTGACATTTGGAGGGGTTCACTCAGGGGGTGTTCCTCAGCTCCTTTGGCCTATATTCAAGGACATGAGTGTGTAATATTCATTGATTATGGTATAAGTAATCTGTTATCCTAACCTATGGTGATCCTTGGTGTGATGTTACCTATGCTTGATTTGTATTAAATTTGGTATGATATGTGATACATGATTTTATTTGACTTATTTGATGTATATTAAATGATTTGAAACTGTTTTGCCTGGATTATGTTGGAATTGTGGAAAAGGGGGAAATTTTTTACCAATATTTTGATATAAATACAGTTAAACTATTTCTCATGCCTTGTTTTCTTTAAATTTGAACATGTTCAGATTGTTTTATAGATATATGCTATGGAACACCTAGGTGGGATCTTACTGAGCATGTTTAGCTCACACACTAAGAACCCCTTCGGTGGTTCATAGACCATTATGTGTCTTTCGATGTAGATAAAGTCAAGTAATTTTGGTGAGGTGGTGAGGTTTCTATCATCTATATATGGATAGCTAGTGGTGAGATGGGGGGAGTATTCTAATGCTATCACATAAATTAGTTGCTTCTTTTTTTGTTTTCTTTTTTTGTTATAATTTTACCTTGGAGATTGTTTAGAAACTTTTAATTCATATCATTTTTGTTTTTCCCTTCTATTATGGCATATGTGTGTCTTCTGTTTTCTTCTTTTGTTTCTATTTGTTATGGGTATATACATGTCATGTTTTATGTTTCAAGTTGGGCGAAATTATTCCTTATGGTTTTTTTCGATGTTTAAGTTCTAGTTGTCGGCACATGGGGATAGGGAACTCCATTCTGGTATGTGACAATTTCGGTTGTGTAGTAGTTAGAGAGTTTTTCACGGGTTGGTTCATTACGTTGTCAAAACAATAAACCAACATTTCCCAAAAAAAATATTTTAAGAGTGCAATCATTCATTTTTATATAAAATATTCGATAAGATAAGTATTATTTCCAAATTCCTCTCTTGAAATTAAGTTTTATTACATTGAATATGTTTAATTGGCTATTAAGTACAAGTAATCCACAATGTTTGGGGGGATTTGATGAGGAATTATTTTAATATATGTTTGTCACTTCTTTTTATGAAATTATAATTTTTTTCTGAAAAAATGTGATGTGATTAGAAATAATTTAGATCTTGATCATCTTTGTTAAAAAATGTGATTTTTTTCATTATTTGTGTTAAAATGATGATTTATAGTTCTAAATTGATCAATATTTTCTTTTATTTACTTTTTATACATTTTAAGATCAAATAATTCTGTTGATTTTTTTGGAACATTAATTGAAAAATTGTTTTAAGAAAAAAATTTATGCATTTTAATTTTGATTTTAATACGTTTAAAGTTCCATGTTTTTATTTCAAATATCCTTATTGGAACAAAATTCTAATCAAATCTATTGAAACTTCAAAATTCATGATGAATCTAGAGTTTTCTTGAGTGTGAATTCATTTTATTTCACTTCAATAGATAGTAACCAAGTGTTTATTTTATTTTTGATAATTTCATAAGAGCTATAATTCATCCTTATAAAATTTTGGGAAGATAAGACTGTAAAATTTTTCTCAATACAAATTTCCATAAGGATCATCACCCCATTTATGAATCATTTTTTTGGGTTATGTCTACTTAATGAGAGTGAAATCTCCATCTGTAAAGATCATTCTATCAATTCTCATGATATCTACGTAATGATGGTGGGTATTTGTGTAGGGACGCTTCCATCTTTATAAGGATTTCCTCGGCATGTCCCCTTTTTGAAATTCTATGAGACTCTGGACAAAGAAAAGCTAATTTCTGATTTTATTAAAATCCTTTAACTCGATCTGAGAAATAGAGAATTCAAGGTCGTGCTTTGGTTGAGACAGATCATTGGAAGTCATAGATATTCTATCCCCTACGGATGAGAATCTCGATCCAATTATCATCATTCAAGACATTCCCAAATAAACACAATGTTTTAGTCAAAGATAAAGTAAGGGAAGTTTATAGTGATCCTCCACCAAGATTAGAGAAGAAAATAGATATCCATTTGAGTAAGGGAAGTTTATTATGAGCCTCTAACACTTCATTTCAAGATTTTAGAAATATTTCTTCACAATTTTCATCAATTAAAAATCCCTTATTTCATTCACAGTTATCTTGGCTCAATGCTTGTTTCTTGTTCCCAACTACCTCTTATTGTGTGATCTTTTTTTATTGGGTTTTATTTTTGAACAACCTCACAACTACTCCTTAAATAATTACACACCATAGCATATTTCATCACCTTTTCCTTGTTTATTCTTATATTGTTTGTTTGGGTCTTTTATTGTCAAACACTCTTAAACCTTTTTTATGGGTTCAACTCTACTTGTTACTTTCTAGTTCTCAGTAGTATAAAAAATATTTTATGGGCCCAATGACTCACATCACTTAACCAATATGGAATCATATATTATATGTATTACATGTAGGTCATCAATTGTGTAAGAGAAAATAAGTATATGGCCATGCCAAGTTGATTGAAATATGACGTTCTCAAGTATTTGGATGAATGAAATATAATATATTGATTTTTCATGATTAGTCCAACTTAAAGAATCGATAATCGATGAGTTTTCCTATATGAGATTAATATTTTCCATGTATCATGACTATATTTAAAGTCTTAGAAAAATTGATTATATAAATATATATGATTTTTGGTGACACGTATAGTGGATTATTTTATGAAGATAGATGTGTTTAAGGATGATCACACTAGATTTAATTGTAGATTAAGTAGAAATGTAATTTTTCTAGATGTTTCTCTTTTCATATAGTTGTATATTAATAATTCATGATCATTGTTAATGCTACAATTTCAAACAATGTCACACATATTTTTACATGAATGAGGATTTATTTTGATACAAAATGTTTGTTTAATTTAAGATATGTTGCATGATAGATTTTTTCCAATGGAATTTATATATTATTTTAAAACTTTTTATAAATATATATAAAGTCTTTGGGACTTAAGTACAAGTGGAAGATTGAATAAAGTATGCATTAAATCCTATATAATATTGTATGGTATAAAAATGGAATATAGTATGACATATTGAAAAAATATATAATATACATTAATTGTAAAATACGATATGTGCATATATCATGGGTTTCCATTAGGTATTTATATTTAAACATAAGTTACCATGTTATGACTAGCACGTAATTTGATGGTGTGTTTAGATGAAGTTAAAAATAATTCCAATAATCATTGAAGAGTTTAAAAATTAACGAGATGATAATGAATATAACAATTAATATATAAATATTGTATTCTATGACATTATTTAATGAATGTTTGGGAAACAATATAACTCATTATAGTCTCCCTCATTTAATGAAGCAGAGCTATATAAGAATATTTATAGATCATTTCAAGATGTATCAGGCCCATGAAATCTTCCTAGACTAAACCTCTATTATCTCTCTCTCCCTTTTCTTTACCTTTAGAGATGATGACATGTCATGGAGTATAAAGAGTTTATATGTATTTGATACATGATTCTATTACTCAGTGGATCACCTAATGAGGCTAAACTATATTTATTGTAATTAAGGGATTTCCATTAATAGTCAATAATATTGGGATTTGAATTGACAATAAGATGTGTGCTCTTCATGATCTTAATTTACTTTATATTTTTCTTAAAATCTACCTTATATATTTTGGTTAGGCTTAGTTTTTTAATTCATGTGTGTTTAGATATAGTATAATCCCTTAAAACTCTTCACATGGATCATATTCTATTGAGAGGATTCGTATTTAATTAAAAAACTATCATATTTGATGATAAAGAGATTTGTATGACATTATATAAAGAAAAAAGTGAATTCACTTAAAGGAAACAAGGATCATATTCTATGATTCAAATCCTACTATTTTTACAACCATTCCCTTTGTTTTATTTCCTCTTTTTATTAAATATATCTTTGATCAAAAATAGAAGAGATTTTTTAGCATGGTTTTTACACTTTAAATGGATCCAAATAAGATTTAAATTTATGATAAATATAAAAGAGCATAGTAAAATAGATAAAAATAATTTTGTTGGAAAATAAAATCTTATATATAGTGTTTTTTAAAATCTCATTTATATCGATAGATTTATTCATTAATATAAATTTTCTAAAAATTATTGGTGTACTTTATTAATGATTTTTTTAGCTTTGATAAAAGGTTCCATTAATAAAACACACACACACACTAAAAATGATTCATATTTAATTTTATATATTTATTTCAATATTATATAATTTATAATATACAAATATTTTTTTTGTGTTGTTATATTTTTTACATATAACTGTAATTGTATACCAATAATATAAATATATTTATATATGTTATGTATATATATATATATTTAAATAGGTAGGGGAAATTCCCCATTTTTATTAAGGAAAGAAATCCCTCCTTTCAACTAATTTTATAGGTAACCCTTATATGACCTGATGGACTAGTGGTATGAAGGCCCAATGTAATTTGATGGATTCAAGGCCTTATGGATTGAAAGCTAAAGGAGATAACCTGAATCCCTGAGCTGAGTATCCAAACTTCACATAATGATCCCAGACTTCTCACTATGATTCCCCCTTACCATTAGTCATTTCATTGCACTACCCAACAACGAATTCAAGGAAGAGAACCCCTCTTTCACCCATGTCTGGATAAAGGGTCATATTATAGGTTTAAATGCACCTATTTCTGTTTCGATATGCCCACCCAGCAACACCTACACGTATCTATGTCACGTTTCCAACCAATATGTGTTTCTTTTCATATCTAGTCATCACCATTCACAAAATGTGTCAAACCCTCCAACAAGAACCATCGTGTTGTGCATCTATTTTAAATGCCATGGAAGAGCGCCCCTCTGTCCTATGTAGTTAGAGGTCCAGTTGATAGATATCAACACACCTATAACTCTTCTCATCCTCCCACCTAACATTGCTACCTAAAGAGAAGCTTCACTACCTAAATGATGTATTGAATCGATCATTTGGTCACTCTACCTCACCTGCTGCTCTGTGGTGGTCCAGAGGCCCGGTGACCTGTAGACCAATGGTGGATCTAAGGAAATGTAGTCCTTATTCAATTTTTTTGGCCCAAAGGACTAATTTAGGTGAATAGTTATAATGCTAAATCAGCTTCTATAGTTACTCAAAAATACACCCCTCTTTGGTTTTGAACTTGTGACATATCGATGCCAAGAAAGATACTATACCACTCAAGTATAGAATCAATGATGAAAATGTGTTTATGGGTTACAGTTGACTCCCAATGGGGGCCTGACCAAGCCTATATAATTTCATACATTCCCTATCTATGCAATATCATTGAATCACCCTGTGTATAATATACATAGTGTCCATGTCTAGTGGGACTTGAGTCTGCTTTAGTTCCCATGGAGAGAGGGGAAAAACTACTGGGTACCACTCAAATAACACCCCATAGGGAAAATGTGTATGGGTTATGTTTGAATCCAACTAGGGTCCCCTAAAAAATCCCTGAATTCATCGCACATTCTCCAACTAGGAAATTGCTTTAAATCACCCTATTAATAATACAAACAGTGTCTGAGTCTGGAAAGACTCAAGACTATGCCAATTCCCATGGATTGTGAGGGGTACAGCTAGAAGGTACCACTAAACTTATATTTCAATATATAGGAAATGAGGATAAAATAAAAAAAATATTATCTATTTTATTTACATAATTTATGTAAAAAATTATTATTGAATTTATATTAAATAATCTATAAATTTTATAATGTATTGAAAATGTATATGAAAAATATATATCTAAATATTAAGGGTGTGTAAAGGGTTGGGTCAGTTTGGTTTAAAGATAAATAAGACATGATCCATCGTAGATCGGTGGAAAAAATGTCACCCCAAATTCAACATTGTAATGGATGGTTTTCCAAAAACCTCAACATGATAAATTGAGTTGATTCAATAGTTGGATCAATTCAAGTTGAGAAAAAGTTAAAATAATTCATAAAAATACATAAAAATTTATTCATGGAAAATGAAATCGATAAAATATTATTATAATAAAAACACATACATGATCAAAAGGATCCATAATAATTCATAGAGAAATGGAATAAATTCCAAATCCTTGAAAATTTTCTCTATTTCCTTTAATACAATAGCTAGCACCATACAAAAAAAGAAACAGCTAGATTTACTCACCAAAACATTCTAAGTAAGATATAACACAAGCATGAATCCCACAAATTGAACCCAATCTAAACCTATAAACTGAAAACTACCACCCTCAAAAATGGATCCTAATATAATATTCCCAGAATCAAGGAACATACAAGCATACAAGATCAATATTTTATGTTTTACATAGCCCCACAGTTTATATTAGAATCCAAAACCAGATGATAGTGGATGCTCTATCACTAGAAAAATAATTATCCTAAAACCCAATCTTGTATTGAATTTGGTTTAAGCCCTAGTATGTCTAATAAGGAGACATGAATAAACACTTCCAACTCAAAATATTCCTTGTAGGGGAACTCCTAATTAAGGGAGTATTTTAAGGTAGCATTCTGTCAGTGTAGAGTTTTATCCTTTATTGAAAACATCTACAATAGGAGCAGCAATTTCTTAAAGTAGAAACCAACCCAACAAATTTAGCTAGTAGTGTGAAAGATTTCATCAGCTATATGAACCACCATGTAAAATACCCACGTTCTTCATTTTTTCTAGATTTTTTCAGGTGTATTTCATCACATGGGACTTTTTTCCCCAATAAAGCGGTATCAGAGAAACTTGGGTCAAAATAGTTTTCATAAGTGAATGTTTTATAGTTGATGGAAAATTCGAGGTGGAAAAAAACAATTTTTAGGGAAAATTTATAAATTTATCATTGGAAATATTCCAATTATGCAAACATCATTGCAAACAGAGATAAAATTAGTTCAGTAGAGGTGGTCAAAGTTTGAGTAAAACTTGAGGTGCTACAATACAACCTTACCAGAGAAGATGATGTTTTTCACCATAGTAGTGATATTCTAGTGGAATCTCTAATAGTCTATATCATCACTACATCATCAAAATATCTCAACCACTGATATTTTTTTCAACATATCATGGTCAATAAAAATATTTTTTTGAGATCAATGAATTCTTTCCCAATATTTTGACTTTGTTGAACACATCCATCTAGTTGGATTTTCAAAATTCATAGAAAATAAATAGAGGAAAATTCTTGTAACTTGATTAAGCTTATCATTTTCTAATTATGTTATCTTGAAACATGAAATGAAATAATTTTTGTATATTAAATATTTGTAGAAACTGATAGTGGATACCGATAAACCGAGTACTGTACAATCATAAGAATCTTTAACTAGAGGCCAATATAGTGAGAATACATCTACCAAAACCCCACTAGTTGATGCAGACTGGTTCATTCTCAATAGGAAGTGTACTTCTTAAATGAGGATGTGTATCGACAAGAATATCTTTCAAAAAAATTACAATGAGCATAATGCTTCTGTTCTATAGACAAAATTGTAAAATTTATACACAAGAACAACCACACATAACAAAAAACCTAATACGTAGAATTCTCAACATGAATTATAAATATATGAACAACTTATCAGTGCACATGTGCTCCTTTGACCTTCAAATGACACTAATTGATTTCAAGGTGCAAGCATTGAGAATCAATCATCTTGCATTATTCATATTAACCACTTCAAGGTCATTCACGCTTAAAAGATTTATTCTCATTATTGAGAATATGAGAGAAATAATTTAAGAGAGAAAAGTATTTTGTGTGAAACTATTCTCTATTCTCAATTTTTTATTAACCCTATACAACAAACATAACCATCTATTTATAAAGTTAGAGTTTAGCTATGAATATTATTTAATTTCATAAAAACCCTTAAATAATATAATAATCTTTATCAAACCCCATTCCACATAATAATAATAATACTAATATTATTATTATTATTATTTTATGGCGCACACTAAATTTCACAATAAGAAATATTATTTTACCGAATTTTAAATTAATATTTATCACCGGACACGGTCTCGATCCATTCAAACTCCTAGATATTTATTAAATATAAAAAATAAATTTTAAATAAATATTTAATTAATCAATAAATATTATTTATTGATTAAAGATGAATAAAATTATTCTTCTATCTTGAAAAAAATATTTATTTGATTAAATAAATTCAAATAGAATTTAATTGAGATCAATGAAAATACTTAGTGTGTTTCCCTTTTGAATTATTTATCGTTGGCATTTGGTGGTCTTTCCAACAGTCCAAGATTACTATCTAAAAATAAGTCAAGGCTCCCTATAAAAATAACTTAATTTTTCAACATTGACAACCACATATGAAAACTCACTGTGTAATATAATCCATTTGTCCCAATATCTCATCAAGATGGTTGCACATCCATGTCATCAACCTATATTCTTGATAAATATTTATTGGACTCTCTAAAAGTAACATGATGTTACACCATGTCCATGGAATTTAAGGATATAGTTCTATTCTAATCAAAGGGCCAAGATATCAACTTCCAGAAATATGAAAGTGATAAATCCTTCCTTGACTTCTACATTAATAACATTTCATTCAAAACACACAAAACATACCCTACTTCACATGAACATATGTCTTCATGATTTTGATAAATAAATCTAAGTACATGAGTCATGACATGAAATAATGATAATATTAATGTTTAACGACCATTACATATGCTCATAGATAGGAATATCTCATGATACTAAAAAATCCGAATTCATATTGGCGAGTATGTTCTCATAATATCACATCTTAGAGATTACCAATTGTAAACTTCATGATAAGAATCCTCATGTGATTATGAGTTCTAACACCAGATAGTCACCTTCTATGTGCCCCCATCAAATAATTTTATTAAACCGTAGAATAATATGTAATAATATTATCATGACATTTCAAGGCTCTCAATATAGTAGGGAACTATTATGAACTTATCAATGCAAAATATACTCTAGGACATTATTACACAAAAATTCATGTAGAAAAATGAACAATATGCAATAAGATATTTTATTAATATTCAATTCATCAAATATACATGTAATAAAAGTACACATGGTTGGTCCTAGGATGTTAACTCCAATAGTTTTAAACACGTTATAATGGGAAATGATGGTACATTTAAACATTACTGTTATTGGTAATATTTTTCTAGAGACTAAAATCGGATATATGTTACTTTCGAAGGATTTGAGGAATGTTTCTAATATCCTCCTTAATCTAATATCCACTTGAATGTTTGATGATGATGGATATTTCAGTTCTTTCAGAGATGTAAAATGAAATCCTACCAAAGGTAACATGGAAATTACCAGAAGAATGAAAAAATATATCTCTTTACCTCAAAAATGTGACACCATGTTGGGGAGAATTAAATGTATTGGGAAGGTAGATTCCTACCTAAGTAGCACAAGTATATATTTGTAATATATCAAGATTTTAAAATAAATACTATGATTGATAGAATGTAATATAGCAACATCGAGCTTAAATAAACCCCAAAATATTATTATTTAAATATGATCATTATAACATAGTTGTTGGATTGGAAGGTATGAATAACAATATATAAACTATTAAATACATATAAATTTCCTACTGAATATAAATTTATTGATTAATTCCTATGAAATAATCACTGAATTTTCGTTAAATCAATTTTATTCTTCCAAAATCTCTTTTATTCAGAAATGGGTTTTATTGATTTTTGTGAGTGAATATAATAATTTATTTTTAGAAAATATAAAAATTATATTTTAGAAAAATGATTTCATTTTTGAAATCATGATATAAAAATTATCTAAAGGTGAAATTTTTAGAATTGTTCTAAAATGTTTGATTTTTCAGTGAATAGTTAAAAACAAATATTTTTAAAGAAAACTGTATTTTCTTTAAAAATATTTATAAAGTAAAATTATATTTTGATTAGTATTGAAATTTAATTAGTTAATTTTTTATTTTAAATAATCCATAATGGGTTTTTAAACTAACTTTATACTTTAATTTAGTATGAAACCATTTTATATTTAAAACAGGTCTGTTTCTAAAAACCCATTTTCATCACATTTTTCCATTTTAATTTTCAATAAAATTCGGACACTTCTATGACTTTAATTTTTTAAAATGGATAACATATTTAGAAAAAATATGTCTAAATTTGGTAAATATTTCTCTTTTATTTTTGGTTAATATAGTTAATAACTATAGTAATTTTTTTACCAAGGTTAAGGATAAATCAGGTTATTAAAATTAAAAATAAAATTATAAGGATTATAAAATAAACCAAAAACTTCTCATAATTTTAATTTAAGAGTAAATTTCATCAATAATTATACCATATTATTTTATGTGACATTTTTTCCCATTTTTATGTGATTGTAATCATTATAATATTTTATGTAACGAAAAGTACAAAATGTCACACTCTTTTTTTAAAAACTGTAATATTTTTAACATGGGGATAAATAGAGGATATGATTGATTATAAATATAAATTTTAAAGATAAATTATTTATATTAATCATGGTAATTTGTTTTTAATTTTTATTTAGAAAATAATTACCTTAAATTCTAGCATAATGTTGACGTTGTAATTATTCAATTAATTGTAAAATAAAATAAGTTATATTAAAAATATTAAAAGTAGAATAATTTGAAATAATTGATATATACCATGAATTTACTAGATAAAAACGACATATTATAGAGGTTTTATTCATTTTATTTGAATTCCTTTTCTATATTTATGTTATTAAATTCAAATTAAATGAGTAGTTTTAAAATTGATACTAATGATATTTTATGATAAATAATAATTTATTAAATGATTTAAAATTAATAAAAATATAATATTTGGAAAAATTAATTATATGTGGTTAATTAAATCAACCATTTCCCACCTATTTTACTTTTTCTATTTTATAGTAACATTATTAACCCTTAAAGGGTAGAAAATGTTAATATTACACTAATTGTCAAAAGGGTTAATGAAGGGTTAAAACAAAAAGATAAGGGTATAAATATGATCCAAAAATATCCAGATTTTATTTTATGAGATTATTTTGAATCATACACATATTATCTTATAATATTACAAATTTTTATACATTTTGAAAATAAAAATTAATTTTTATTAATTTAATATTATAATAAATCCCAAGGGTGTCCCTCCCCTCTCTTATAAAAGGGAACCACTTCTTCTCATTTATTAACACTTAAAAACTTAATTTTTTAGAAAATATCTACGTATATACCTTCATAAAATCCCTACCCACATTATAGAAGCCTTATTTTCGGAATAATACAAATATTAGAGGTTAAAGGGTGTTAAGAAAAGAACTTTTTCCAATGAAGAGGTATAGTTTTAACTGAATTTTTAGTTTTATTTATTATTGAACCTCCTTAAAAGATTATTTAACCATGATAATATAATAAAAACATTATCCTAAATATAAAAATATGTTATTATTCTAATTTAATAACATATATCCATATCCTCTTCCATCAAATGGGAAACCATCATTCGTGTGTATGGTAAACTACCGCCTCACGAACTGATGTAATTTGATTTACATCACTATATATAAAGATAGGATTATAATGATGGAATTAATATTTATATATGATATTAATGAAATATTTATCATTATTAAAAGATAATATATCATTTAACTTTTTACATTTCAATTCACAGAAAAATTATAATGGCGTTCGTATGTTTGTGTAGACTACCACCTCTACGAAGATATGTGATTCATTTTTCATCAATAAATCATATGGAAGATATATATAAGTGTATTTAAATAATCAATATTATATTTATGATATTATTATAATTATTTAATTAAAAAATAATACTTACCTTCTTTCAAAAATTATCGTTGAAAAATGGAAACGTCACTCATTTCGTATAGATGACATACCATCTCCATGATTGTAATGTGGTTCATTTTTCATAAAAATATTTCATGATTAGATTTAAAAGTATACTTTATGTATAAAAAGGATAATTATATAATTATTATTATTCTTTATATTATTGAATAATGACCATTTTGACCACATTCAACTTATAAAATCCATTCTGGACTTATGAAACGAATATTCTCAAAACATCTCACGTAAATTTAATTGATTAAATAAATAAATATATCATGGAAATAGAAAAAATAAAAGGAATGATAAAAATGAAAAAAAATTATAATCAATTAAATAAGTAACCCATGTTTATTATTCATAAAGATAAGTAATGAACATGAGAAGTAAGATTCAAGGTAAGAGACTTTCTTTTAAAAATCCTCTTAAATTTTTCCCTTAAAACTTTTTTTCCTCCACATACAAATTTTTAAAATTATTTTATGGGTTTATTTATATGTAAATAATATATTTTTAAATTATATTTTATGTTTATTTTTAATTTCTTTAAATGGTTTTAAAAATGAATCTCTTTATGGAATTTTTTTACTTTGTTGACAAAAGAAAAAATGAATATTTTAATATAATATATACGGAGACAAAAACAATTACCACCATTTTAACCCTTATTTAATGTTTGTGTTACTTTATAATATTCCATGTTTAATTAAAATAAAAAACCTCATTCCCTTAGTTCTAGTAATTTTATTTTTGAAAATGGGTTTTTAATGAAATAGATATATCAATATCCGAAAATGTTTTCTTATGGGTGAACGAATATATTTATGATGAAAGATTTTTTGTATTTTGTTATGGTTCCTAGGAATTGTTTATGATAATGGGAAGTTAAATTATAAATCAACGCTCTGTTAACCAATTATATCTCTCCAATTCATTGGGTGAAGGTACAGAGTTAACAGATTATGTTTCTCATAAGATATTATGAGAATATACACTGATGGTTATTCCAAGTATAACCATGATGTTTATTTCAAGTGTAGTTATGATGGTTAATCTAAGTAAAACCATGATTTTTATTCCATGTGTAACCATTTGTGTAACTCTATATGTAATAGTGATAAGAAAATGATTTCCCAAGTTTTTTACATGTTTTATCCATGCTTATTATGGGTTTCAAAAGTTTACTTTGATAAAAAAGTGTATTTATCCTGTGTAAATTATTTATTTTGTAATTTCAAAAAATAATGTTGTAAAAGTAATTATTTTATGTTTTTTCATGTTTTTCACTTGAATAAAAAATTTATTTATTTTTATATCCCTTAATTATAATTTTTTTCTCATCCGTTGTTTTAATTTTTTCATAGGATGAGTAGGGACAAGGATGAGGTCAAGTTAAAAATGTAAAAGATGTGTCATAAAAAGAAATCATGGTTATTTTTAAATGTTTTTTATAGAAAAAATAGATACTGAATATAAGTGTCCAATTTGTAATATATGGGTTTTTTATGTAAGTTTTATGACCTAACTCTCTAAAACTCTGAACCAAAAAGATATTTTGGAATATAGGAAAGTGAATTCTAGTAAAATTCACTAGAATATGTAATGTTTAAATCTAAGTATTATTGTTGGTATCATAGAAGTGTTTAGATAACTTTAAGAGTTAGCATAATGTTAATAGAATACCTTTAAAATATTTTACTTAATGGTTAAGTTGAACTGATATATAATTTTAATATTACCATGATGATTCATCTAAAATATAATTATTCATAATGGTTTTCCACTAGGGAAATAGGGAAGTTGTGGTAGGGAGGTTCCAAGAGGAAAATATCCTTCTAAATCAAAAACCTAGGATAGTATGAATTGGAACTAATAATTTTTTTTATTTTGATGGCTCAATTGACACAAGATATAAATGGTGTTGGTATCCTTGATAGAGATTGTATGCATCTACCAAAAATGAATATGTGGATGATGGAACATTTTACGAGGAAACAACCTTCTAAATTTAGTGGATCTTCTGACCCAATGGTAGCTGAGGGGGTATTAAATCCATAGAAAATACATTCAATGTCAAGGATTGTTTTGATCAAAAAAGGTTAACTCTTTTAATTTATCATTTTGAAGGTGAAACTGATCGATAGTGTTATTTGGTTAATAATACCAAAGAGAGAGATGAGAATTATTCCATGGAATGATAAACATTTATGAATATTTTTCTAGAGAAATAATTAATGAATATTATTTGTATTATGATGTAGAAATTATTTTGGTCATTGAGGTAAAAATAATAATAATTAGTAGACACTTATGAATAAAACTTCACAAAATTGTTCAGGCATGTGTCAAATTTTATTCATGACACTAATAGTAAAATTAATAGATTTTACTAAGGATTCAAACCAATATTATGAAAATATTTTCCCACATAATAATTTAAAATATATGGATTTTTTTTGTTATGTTGAGAAAGTTAAGATGGATTTTTTCTGATAGTTATGCACCTCGAGATGAAAAGTGTAATAAATGATCAAGGTGGAAGACAATGGAGAAGAAACCGACAAGTTAATATGGAGGTAAGACCCCATCATGTTCTAAGTGCGGTAAACGACATTTCAAGGAATATTTTAGAGGTTATGGAAATTGTTATCAATGTTTTAATATGGGGAACAAATTTCATTAATGCAATGAAAAAGATTTGGTAAGGAAAATTTTGATTAAAAAGTAGTAAAGTGTTTTAAATGATGTGAGGTGGGTCAATATGAATATGATTGTCTAAAAAAGGACACAAACTATGGGAAGAAACAAGGATATAAGGTGAAGGGAGTAGTGAAATCATTTTCAACTACTTCAGCAGATGTTAGAATACTAAACAAAGTAGTAACAACTCCAAGGAGCTTAGTATTTTTTGAAGATTGACCAAAGGTTTGGGAAGCATCGGTTGAAGGTGAAGGAGGAAAACATTCTGAAAACAAAATTTCATACTAAAAATGGGCATTATGAGTTTTTTGTTATGCCCTTTGGGTTGAAAAATTCTTCATATGTATTTACAGATCTTATGACTAGATTCATCCAGGGACTTTTGGATAAGTTTATGGTTTTTTTATTGATGAAATATTAATGGATTTAAAAAAGTTAATAGGGTCATTAAACACCTCAATATTATTCTGTCATAGCTTCTTCTTTCAAAATTTTAAAATCATATATTATATAGAATCGATACCTTTGAAAATTGGTGTAGAAGTTATAGTTTTCAGAGACATTAATTTAAGGATATATGGTAAATGGATAAATAAACCCATGGGATAATATGTTCTTGATGTTAAGAAAATAATATTCATTTAATATTATTTTATTTTTTGAAAATATTTTGTATAAAAACCCATATAGATTAAAAGGTGATTTAAATATAATTGAAATTTTTTAGTATGTTTATCATATTTCTGGGAACGTTATCAAAATTATATAGTTTTAGAAAAAGTAAAACCTATAGGATGAGTGAAAATACATAACATTTATCAAGGCCACATATCTAGAACCCAAAATCGAAGGGTGAAAAGGGTGCATCATGTGCCACTAAACTACTTGATATCCTGATTAGTATGCATTTTTTACTTAAAAAATTTGACAGATAATGGTTAAATTTTTTGGGAACATATATTTTATTATAGAGATAAGCATGGGATTGAAAGGTTGATTTCATAAATAGTTGAGTAATGTTATTTTAGAAGAATCTCACTATTTTGGAAACCTTATATGATTAAGGTAAATATAAAATTGTGTAATTTTATTTTATTATTAAGGTTTGAATAATATTTTTGAGGAATATGTTATTTTCGTATGTATTTATGGTGATTCAGGTCATTTATATAAATGATTATAATATCTTGGAGATTATATTATTAGGGAATATACTTTTGGTATGAGAAATTAAGAGTGGTTGGTTTTATTTCTAAATAAATGTTAAATTTATCTTGGAAGAATATGTGATAAAATACTTTTAATTTTTGGGTATCAATCATAGTCTATAATTTTTTGATGAATTTTAAGGATAGTTATTTATGGAATGATTTAGTTTTAACTTTGGTTAACACTACATAATTGTGGATATTAATGTCTTATTTCTTCATATGAAGGACAATTATTTTTTGGGAATTACCTTATCTTTTCCTAACCATATTTGTTTTTGTTAATGTATTGAGATAGTATTAATATATTTTTATCCTTTTGTCGATTATTTGATCCATTAGAGGTTGATTCTAGTGCTTTAGGCATGAAAAATTCATCTTGAATACTCATCGTTTGGAGAAAAAGATGAGATTATGGTGGAAATTGATTAAATAATGTAACTCTACTTGTAAAGTATGTATATTTCTTTATGTTCTTAGTATTTATGTTAAAGGGACTCCTTAAATCTAGAAAAAGGATATTGAAATAAAATTATATCCTTTTACTTTTCTTACAGACAAATTTATGGTCTTTTAACCCATCACAAATTTATGGTTTTGTGATGGTTAAATTTCTCATGACCATGTTCTCTATCATCCTCTATTAACACTTTTGTGTTGGATTTATCTTCCATTTACATATTTCAACTTACAAATAATGTTTTATTATCTGGAAACCTAGTTACATTTTATCTGAAATAGCCATCGTTTTCCATTTTCCTCTTTTCAAGAGGAAGTTTTATTAACCCTTTTTACGATGTGGGATTTCAACAAAGGTATTTTGATTACCGAGCAAAAGGTAAAATATCAAGGATGAAATTTATTAAATGGGGGGGATGTAATATCCCTATATTTTAAAAGAAATTCTATGATCGATAGCTTATAAGATATCCAACACTAAGCCTGAACGAGCCCCAAAATATTATTATTTGAATATGACTTTTATATCCTATTCATTGGATTGGTGGGTTTGAATAGAAATATCCAAATTATGAAATACATATAAAGGTCAGACTCAATATAAATTTACTGATTAATTCTAATGAAATAAGTTCTTAATTTTTATTAAATCCATTTTTTTCTTTAAAAATAGATTTTCTTAAAAAATCATTTTTATTTCTTTTTAAGATTGAATATTATAATTAATTTCTAGAACTTTTAGAAATGGAATTTTATACAAATTATTTAATTTTTTAAATAAACATATAAAAATTATCTTCAGATAAAATTGTGATAATTTTCTGAAAAGTTTGTTTTTCAGTGAATAGTGAAAAAATATTGATTTTTATTGAAAATTGTATTTTTATTTTAAATTATTTATAAATTCTAATTATATTTTTAATTAGTTTCAAAATATAATTTTTTTTATTTAAAATAATACAATTATTTTTTTTAAATGAAATTTATACTTTAATTTACTATAAAAACATTTTATACTTAAAAAGGCATTTTTCTAGAAAGCAGTTTTTCGTCACATTTTTTCAGTTTAATTATAAATAAAATTCTTCCAGTTATATGCTTTGAATTTTAAAAACTGGATTAAATATTTATAATTATTGGGTTCAATTTTTTTTAAATGTATCCCTTTTATTTTTTCAATATAAATAAAACCTTATTAATTTTTATTACAGTAGTTGAGGGTAAACCGGGTAGTAAAAGTTAAAAATAAAATGATAAGGACTAAAAAATGACCCTAACACTTTCCATAATTTTATTGAATGATTAAATTTCATTAATATTCATACAATATTTATTTATATGGTATTTTTTTCCTATTTCTATGTGACTATAACCTTTATAATATTTTATGCAAAGAAAAGTAAAAAATGTCACACTCTTGTTTTTAATAATTATAATATTTTTAAATTGGAGATAAATAGAGGATATGATTGGTTATAAATATTAATTTGAAATATAAAAGATTTATATTAATCATTATAATTTATTTTTAATTATTAATTTATAAATATTTGCCATAAATTCTTACATTATCATGACATAGTAATTATTAAATTAATAGTAAAATAAAATAAATGATATTAAAAATATTAAAAGTAGTATAATTTGAAATAATTAATATGAACCATGATTTTTATAGATAAAAATTACATTTTATAGAGTTTTTTATGAATTTTATTCTAATTCCTTTTTTGTATTGGTTTTATTAAAGTCAAAGTAAATGAATAGTTCTAAAATTTACATTAATGCTATTTTATAACAAATAATATTTTATGAAATGATTTAAAATTCATAAAAATATTTTATTCATAAAAAATAATGGTATGGGGTTAATTAAATCAGACATCTTCTAGTTATGAGTCTTTTTTTATTTTATAGTAACATTATTAACCATTAGAGGGTAGAAAACTTTAATATTATAGTAATTATCAAAAGGGTCAATGAAGGGTTAATAAAAAAATATAATGGTAAAAATGTGATCCAAAATTTTCCAAATTTTGTTGTAAAATATTATTTATACTCATAATAATGTTATATTTTAATCATATCAATTTGGAAACATTTTGACATCAAAATTAATTTATATTAAATAAATATTTTATGGAATCTCGAGGGTGTCTCTCCCCTCTCTTATATTAGGGCGTCACTTATTATCATTTATTAACTCTTAAAACTCATTTTTATTGGAAAATATTTTCTAAACTAACTTCCAAACATACCTAAAAACGTTCTAGATGCCTTATTTTTGGTATAATTTTAATCTTAGAGGTATTAATGTGTTAAGAAAAAAAATATTTTCCAAAGAAGAGGTATAGTTTTAACCGCATATTTTAGTTTTATTTCTTATTCCAACTCCTTAAAATATTTTTAAACCAGGATAAAATAATAACACCATTATCCTAAATAAAATTATATGTTATTATTTTAATGGAATAACCTATATCTATCTCATCTTCTACAAAATGGGAAATAAAACCATCATTTGTGTGTACGGCGAACTACCACCCAACGAACCGATATATTTCATTTTCCATCATTGTCTCTCACGAATGGATTATAATGATGGTATTAATGTTTATATATGATATTAATAACATGTTTATAATTATTAAAATATAATTTATTATTTAACTTCTTAACTTTTCATTCATAAAAAATGATAATGTCATCCGTTCGTACGTGTGGACTACCACCTCCACGAAGCGACATGATTTGTTTTTTATCACCACATCATATGGATGATATATAAAAGTATATTTAAATAAGTAATATGTTATTTATGATATTATTATCAGTATTTAAATATAAAATAATTCTTATTTTCTTTCCATAATGATTGTTGAAATGTGAAAATGTTACCCATGCATATATATGACCTACAGTCACCATGATTGCAATGTAATTCATTTTTCATAATAATATTTCATGATTGATTTTACAATTATAATTGATGTATAAAAATGATAATTATTTCATGATTTTTATTATGCATATGATGAAATAATGACCTATTTAACCATGTTCAACTTTCCAAATCCATTTTTGACATATGAAATGAATATCGTCAAAACATCAAATGTGAATTTAACTGATTAAATTATTAAATATGGCATGGTAAGAGATAAAATAAAAGTAATAATAAAAATTAAAAAGGTTATTTAGAAATGAAATAATTAATCTATTTTTATTTTTTAGGGTGATAAATAACGAATGTGGCAAGTCAGACTCAAGGTAAAGGACCTTCTTTTAAGATTCATCTTTTAAATTTTTAACATAACAATATTTTCCCTCCATGTAAATATTTTTAAAATTATTTTATGGATGTATTTATATATAAATAATTGATTAATAAAATATATTTTATGTTTATTTTTAATTTCCTTCAAAGGTTTTTAAAAGTAATATTTTTATAGAATGTTTTGGATTTCTTTAGAAAAGATAAAATGAATGTTTCATCTTAACATATATAGTGAAAATAAATTTTACCACCACCATAAACATTATTTTATGTTTGGATTTATAAGGAACCAGCCTTAAACCTTACTTAATCTTGAGTTATTACAAGATTACACATTGAGGATCTTTTCGGGTTTAGAGTTTTAGAGAATTAGATCATAAAACTTGCATTACATTCCACATATAAACAATGTGGTTACATAAAGATAGTATTCTTCTTTCCCATCAACGGAAACATATTTAAAAATAAAACATGGATTCTTTCTTGACACTATCATCTTATCATGTACCATTCCCTTGACCTGTGAAAAACATTTCAAAAAAACTTGGGATGAGCATAAAAAGCTCAGTAAGGGATATAAAAATATATGGAAAGGAAACAGGGTTCATATATACATAAGAATGAAATCATACTTTACCCATAAAACATAAGCACTTTAACATACCTCATCAAAACATGAATAAATCATAGAAATAATAAGACATAAAGATAACTTGAGGCATTCATAACATTCTTATGTAGGGAGTAACCCTCTTGGTTACGTTTGGAATACCCATCACAGTATATTCCCTAAATATATTCGGAGAAACCTTAACCTTTCACTCCTTCCCGTTACCCAATGCATTGGAGAGCTATATTAGGCTCACCCGCCCTTAGTTTATCACGGAACCACCCGTCTTCATAATAATTCCCAAGAACCTCAACATAATCGTATCACATAAAACATGCAAAAAGGAAACATAACATTTCCACCTTTCAATCACAAGATATCAATACAAAACATTGATATAAAAACATTATGAAAACCATTTTCAATACCAAAATAAAAGAAAAGTAAAACATGGTATTTATTTTTCTTTTAAAAAGAAGGTATGGCTTGTAGAGGAAGTCGAAACTCAAATAATGGTCACGGCGGCGGAGAAGTCGTTGTCGCCGCATACGTACGACAAAACATTCCCTTTTTTCGTTTAGTAAAACACTTCGTATAAAAAATATTCCTTTTGGATAAATGTAAAAGTCAAAGGGTTTTATTCACCGTATAAAAGAAGGTTGAGTATAAAACAAAATATGCCTCAATGAAAGGAGATTGAGACGAAGTCCCATACCTCAGGTCCGACTTGACTCGGTCGTTCTTTAATCTCCTGAATAATAAACTTGAGTTAATTTATACTTGTTTAAGAACCTTTTTCAAGTTCATTATTCCTTTTATATCACTTATTTCCATGTTATGATCACTATGTAATTATTTAAGTTAATAACGGTCGTTTTAACGATCATTGGTACTTGAGTAAAAAATAAGCCCTTTATAATTACAAGTTGTTCATGTATCCATTATATCCATAATGGTATTAATGATGTAGATATCATATATGTCATATATATTCAGTACATTCATGCATTTATAATATTACATAATCATTTAGAGGTAAGAAATGAAATGCACCGTTCATGGAGACGGTAAGCCGTACGTACGCATGAACGCTACTTTAATTTCTATTTCATATTTTATATAATGGAATCATAATTATATAAAGGTACATTATAATTCCAGTATAATATCATATATAATATCATAGTTCCATCCTTTATACGTCCCACATATGGTATTTAACGAATCAAATCACTTTGAGGGGGCGGTAGTCCGCACTTCCTTAAATGAAGATATCGCGTATACCCATAATGGAAACCATAAAGGTATGCCCAAAATGAAAAATACAGAAGCTTAAGGAAAACATAAACATATTATATATCATATATAAATATAGTGATATCTTAGTGGCCACCTTTGAAGTTGTTAAAAGAATGTTGAACAATCATCGTTTCGGGAGGCATAAATTCACCATCCACGGAAACAGTATGTTCGTTAACCATTAGATGTAGGTGTGTGTAAGTGTAGCTCGAATCCTTCTTCTAACAACATCATATTATATTGAATATACTGGATTTGTTAAAAAATAAATGAATAAAAAAGAGTTTATGGGGTTGGAGAAGCAAAATAAAACAAAAGGACTCAAGTGAATACATTACCTTAAAATCGGGTAACTCCCTTTGGTTTGAGCTCAAAGGCTTCCTTGAGAAGACTTCTACCCAATGTGAGGCTTCAAGGAGTAATATAGGGAAGTGGAGAGACAAAATTGGTAGGGTTTGGCCGACCCGAAGTCTTTGTATGTGTGGGTAAGGAGGTAGAGATGGGGGCCTTTTATAAGAGGAGAGGAGGGGAACTCTTGGAAAGTAAAGAAATGTTACTTTATTTTCAAATGGGTTTCGGATTTTAAAGGTCCCACATTGATATAATTAGAGGGTAAGGTGATAAGGGTTCAAAATATACCCACCCAATAGGTTTTGGACATGTGTAGGTCTTATAAATTACATTATATTTTCATTTTATTTAAATCCTTTATTAATGAGGTGATCGCTACATCAACATGATGTCATAAATAATTTAATAAATTAAATGTCTAAAGATTATAAAAAATATCATGATGTAGGAAATATTTTTAGATTTCTAATGAATATTTATAGTCCAAAAGATCATTTATGTGGACAAAATTAAAAATATTTTACTTAGGTGATACATTCTTTGTCACATTTAACATTCTTTAAAAATAAAAAGATAAAAAGTCACTTTCTCACAAAAGTGATTCCATGGGGCCCCCAAGTTTGGCAAAAGGCATCCCATGGTTGGCCATGAGACAACCAGTAGCTTTAGGACACATTTTGGTGTCATTTTTTATTATTATGATATAATTTTATTATCTTTAACTACCCGATTACTCATTAATCAAGATAATTAAAGATAATTACCGTCGTTACTATTCATAATGTCCAAAAACAAAAGAGTATTGATTACATAATTTGGACCTTCTGATTCCAAATATGTAATCCATTTTACCAAATTCCAAACACATAAATTGCAATAATTTATTTAAAAATAATTCCCGTTGTCAAAACAAATAGCGGGTTTTTTTGAAACAATATCTATGAAAAGTTTGGCATTAGTTTATGACCAATTCCAAAGTGAAATTAATCCTAATGACCACCATTAGATTAAATGTTAAAAATATACTCAGATTAAACTTTAATACCAATTAAAAAGATAATCTAACCATATAGTTAAATTAAATGAAAAAGCAGTTTTGATGTAAAATGCAGTATTTTCACTATTCATTAAAAAATGAACATTGTTAGAAAAATACCACAAATTTATCCAATGTAAATTTCAATGTCCCAATAATAATGAATATGTTTATTTTGACAAATATATATTAAAAAATTGTCAAAAGTTTGATTTAAAAAGGGTTTTCCATCAAAAGGCAGTAAAACAATCTTTTAAGAATATTAGTGTATTCCATGCTTAAGATTGGATTTATTTTCATTTTAAGCCTCTAAAACACTATCTAATTCATTAATAGACATAGATAAAAATATATATTATTCATTACTTACTTGAGATGTTACATCCTTCCCCCTTTAGAAAATTGCATCCCCACAATTTATTTACTTATCAAATAAATGGGGGTACTTATCCCTCATTGCATTTTCAGATTCTCATGTTGCCTCTTCCATCATGTGGTTTTTCCAAAAAACCTTTACCTGATTAATCACCTTATTTCATAACACTTTCTCCCTGTGGTCAAGAATCTGGACCGGTTGTTCCTTATAAGATAGGTTCTCTTCCAGCTGAACTACCTCTGGACTCAAAACATGAGATGGATCTGGCATGTACTTTCTCAGCATCGAAACATGTAAAACATTGTGTACCTGAGATAAACTCGGAGTTAAAGCCACTCGGTAAGAAACTGATCTAACTCTCTCCAGAATTTGATATGGTCCAATGAACCTTGGACTCAGCTTTCCTTTCTTACCAAATCGCATCACACTTTTCCATGGTGATACTTTGAGAAAAACATGATCACCTACCTCAAAAGACAGATCCTTCCTCCTGTTGTCCGCATAACTCTTCTGCCTACTCTGAGCTGTTCTCATGTGTTTCTGTATCAGCTGAACTTTTTCTTCCAACTCTTCTACCAATTCTGGTCCCATCAACTTCCTTTCACCCACTTCATCCCATAAAGTTGGATTTCGACACCGCTTCCCATATAATGCCTGAAATGGTGCCATCTGTATACTAGAATGAAAACTGTTATTATATGAAAATTCAACCAAAGAAAGATGTTGGTCCCAACTTCCCTGATAATCCATCGAACAAGCTCGTAGCATATCCTCCAAGGTCTGAATTGTTCGTTCCGACTTCCCATCTGATTGAAGATGAAAAGCTGTACTAAAATTTAATTCAGTACCCAACGACTTCTGAAGGCCTTTCTAAAAGTTAGAAGTGAACCTGGGATCACTATCAGATACAATGGAGAGGGGAACTCCATGTAACCTGACTATCTATTTAAGATACAAATGGGAAAGTTTATCTAGGGAAAAAGTATCTCGTATAGTAAGGAAATGAGTAGATTTAGTCAAGTGATCAACAATAACCCAGATAGCATTATTACCTCGAGATGTCTTCGGTAATCCCACAACAAAGTCCATGGATATATTTTCCCATTTCCACTCTGGCACTGGTAAAGGCTGAAGCATCCCTTTCGGTAACTGTCGCTCTGCTTTAACCTTCTGACAAGTCAAACACTTCACAGTAAAATCAGCAATATCTCTTTTCATTCCATCCCAGCAGTAATACTCCCGCAGATCTCTGTACATCTTAGTACTGCCAGGATGAACTGAAAACGGAGAACTATGAGATTCACATAACAACTCTCTCTTAAACTGTGAATCACAAGGCACACAAAATCTCTTCCCAAATCTCAAAACGCAATCACTATCAATGTTGAATTCATACAACTTACCTTTCTGAACCAGCTCTACCTTTTTCTGCAACTCACTGTCTTGCTTCTGTGCTTGCTTGATTCTGTCTGATAGAGATGATTTCACTGATACATAAAACAAAACAGAAGAACTTCCTGCACCAACAACTTCTATGCCAAATTTCATCAAATCCTTAACCAAAGGATCGCGTTCCAAACGCAACATTGCTAATGAAGCATTAATTTTTTGACTCAAAGCATCAGCCACTTTATTTACTTTTCTTGGATGGAAATGAATTGTACAATCATAATCCTTGATTAATTCCATCCATCTCCTCTATCTCATGTTTAACTCTTTCTGAGTGAATATATACTTTAAACTTTTTTGATCGGTATATATTTCACACTTTACTCCATACAAATGATGCCTCCAAATTTTTAAAGCGAAAACAACAGCAGCTAATTCCAAATCATGTGTAGGGTAATTTACCTCATGAGTTTTCAACTGTCGTGAAGCATAAGCAATTACCTGATCATTCTTCATTAGGACACAACCAAGTCCTTTCAATGAAGCATCACTGTATATAAAAAACTCACCATTCCAGGAAGGTAGTGCCAAAACTGAAGCATTCACCAATCTTCTTTTCAGTTCCTGAAAACAATCATCACATTCTTTTTTTCAGATAAACTTAACACCTTTCCGAATTAGCTTAGTCATTGGACTAGATAACCATGAAAAAATTCTAACAAACCTTCGGTAATAGCCTTCCAAACCAAGGAAACTATGAATCTCTATTACATTTGTGGGTCTTTTCCATTCTTCAACAACCTTTGTTTTTACAGGATCAATGGTTATCCCATCTTTAGAAACAATATGACCAAGGAAAGAAATTTGTTGTAACCAAAACTCACACTTGCTGAATTTTCCATACAGTTTCTTTTCTTTTAAGGTTTGAAAGATAACCCTTAAATGTATTTTATTCTCTTCTTTACTTTTAGAAAACACCAAAATATCATCAATGAAAACCACCACAAACTTATCCAAGAACTCATGGAAAATTCTATTCATTAAGTCCATGAATACAGCAGGTGCATTGGTTAGCCCAAAAGGCATTACTACAAATTCTTAATGGCCATATCTTGTACGGAACGCGGTCTTTGGAACATCTTCTTCCTTTACCTTCAGCTGATGGTACCCCGATATCAAGTCAATCTTTGAAAAATACTGAGCTCCCTGGAGCTGATCAAACAAATCATCGATATGAGGAAAAGGATATTTTTTTCTTAACAGTGATATTATTCAAGGCCCTATAATCAATGCAAAGTCTCATTGAGCCATCTTTATTTTTAACAAACAAGACAGGAGCACCCCATGGTGATGTGCTAGGTAGAATGAAACCTTTAACTAATAACTCCTGCAATTGTTTCTTTAAATCTAGAAGTTCAACTTGAGCCATTTGATAAGGGCTTTTTGAAATTGGCTTAGCATCAGGAACTAAGTCAACAGTAAATTAAACTTTCCGATCTGGTATTATTCCAGGCAACTCATCAGGAAAAACATCAGGATACTCATTTACCACTGGCACATCATTAATCTGAACAGTTCCCTTGTTTTCAACAATATGTGCAAGGAAATATTCATTTCCATCTTTTACATGTTTCTCGGCCTCTTGATATGTTATCAACAGTAAGGGTTCATTCTTGTACAAAAACTAAAATTATTTCTGAAAAGAAACTTCTTTTTCTCTACAGTCAATCTTAACATGGTAAATAGAGATCCAATCCATACCCAAGATAACATCAAACTCTACTAGAGGTAGAACAATAACGTTTTCAAGTAGGTTCTTTCCACAGATAAGGATAAGAAGATTCTTAAAAATTCTTTTTGCCTCAACATTTCCCCCAGGTGTTTTTACCAAAAGTTCAGGAGTCATTTCTTGAGATGGTATTCCCATTTTACTAGAAAAGTTTTTAGAGATGAAAGAATGTGTAGACCCCGAATCAAACAACACATTGGCATAATCTGAAAAAAAAAAAGTACCTGATACAACTTCATTTGATGGCCCGACATCTGCTGAAGTAGTTGCAAAGGATTTCACTACCTCTTTCTGCTTGTAGTCTAACTGCTTCCCATCACTCAAGCTCTTTGTCGGACACTTGTTTGCATAGTGACCCATCTCATTACACTTAAAACATTTCATTAACTGTAAATCAAATTTGTTCTTACCTTCACCTTGATCTTTTTCAGTACAATCACGAGCCTTATGTCCCATCTTACCACATCAGTAGCACTTTCCAGAATTCAGAAGACATTCCCCAGCATGCCTTTTTCCACATTTATCACAAACTGGAAACTTAGATTTCTTACCATCATACTTTTTTGAAGAATTCTTACCTTTCTCCTACCACCTCGGTCTCTTATTCTGTTGGCTGTTATAGAACACTTGGTCATCGGCAAACTCCATTTCCACCTTCTCAGCACATCGAACAAGCTTTTCATAACTTTTAAACTCACGAGAAGCTAATGCCCTTCGATATTTTGGCTTTAATCTTGAGTAAAAATGATTGATTTTACTATCAAGGTCTCGGATAAAATTTAGAGCATACCTTGCCAATTGAGTGAACCTTTCTTCATAGGCGGCCACAGAGTCTTCCTCTTTCCTCAATTCCAAGAATTGCTTTTCCATCCTAAGTCAAACAGCCTTATGAAAATACTTCTCAAGAAACATACCTTTGAATTCATCCTAGTCAAGAGCATCAATCTCATCAACGTCCCTGATATTTTTAACCATCGACAACCACTGATCTGCTTCACCCTCCAAATGGTAAATAGCAAGACTAACCTTTTGATTGTCTTAACACCCCATGACATCGAAAATCTTATCCAGTGCTTTAATCCACCCTTCAGCTAGCACAGGTTCAGATGATCCTCTGAATGATGGGGGATGTTTCCTCATGAAATGTTCAACCACTGACATGTTCCTTTGCGGTTGATCTGGCTGGTCTCGTTCATGGATACCACCACCATTTATCGCTTGAGTCAACTGCGCCATTACTGCAACAAACTGTTCAGTTCCAATTCCGACCATCTCAGGATGCTGATTAGGAAGGTTATTTCCTTCTGTATTCCTTCCTAGCACTGCTTCCCTATTTCCTCTACATAAAACCATTCTGAACAAACATGTCTTAGATGAAGCTACATGGTAATCTTCAAATGCTGTATCATTTCAGAAAAAAAATATTTTTGGATAATCATTTAATAGAATTATAACTCATAAAGTTATCTAAACTGTCCTCTGATACCAACTATAAGGACCTAGCCTTAAACCTTACTTAATTTTGAGTTATTAAAAGATTACACATTGAGGATATTTTTGGGTTTAGAGTTTTAGAAAATTAGATCATAAAACTTGCATTACATTCCGCATATAAACAATGTGGTTACATAAAGATAGTATTCTTATTTCCCATCAATGGAAACATATTTAAAAATAAAACATGGATTCTTTCTTGACACTTCCTTGACACTATCATCTTATCATGTACCTTTCCCTTGACCTGTGAAAAACATTTCAAAAAAACATGGGATGAGCATAAAAAGCTCAGTAAGGGATATAAAAATATATGGAAAGGAAACATGGGTACATATATACATAAGAATGAAATCATACTTTACCCATAAAACATAAGCACTTTAACATACCTCATCAAATCGTGAATAAATCATAGAAATCCTAAGACATAAAGATAACTTGAGGCATTCATAACATTCTTATGTAGGGAGTAACCCTCTTGGTTACGTTTGGAATACCCATCACAGTATATTCCCTAAATATCTTCGGAGAAACCTTAACGTTTCACTCCTTCACGTTACCCAATGCATTGGAGAGCTATATTAGGCTCACCTTCCCTTAGTTTATCACAGAACCACCCGTCTTCATAATAATTCCCAAGAACCTCAACATAATCGTATCACATAAAACATGCATAAAGGAAACATAACATTTCCACCTTTCAATCACAAGATATCAATACAAAAAATTGATATAAAAACATTATGAAAACCATTTTCAATACCAAAATAAAAGAAAAGTAAAACATGGTATTTATTTTTCTTTTAAAAAGAAGGTATGGTTTGTAGAGGAAGCCGAAACTCAAATAATAGTCACGGCGGCGGAGAAGTCGTTGTCGCCGCATACGTACGACAAAACATTCCCTTTTGTCATTTATTAAAATGCTTCGTATAAAAAATATTCCTTTTGGATAAATGTAAAATTCAAAGGGGTTTATACACCGTATAAAAGAAGGTTGAGTATAAAACAAAATATGCCTCAATGAAAGGAGATTGAGACGAAATCCCATACCCCGGGTCTGACTTGACTCGGTCGTTCTTTAATCTCTTGAATAATAAACTTGAGTTAATTTCTACTTGTTTAAGAACCTTTTTCAAGTTCATTATTCCTTTTATATCACTTATTGCCATGTCATTAATACTATGTAATTATTTAAGTTAATAACGGTCGTTTTAACGATCATTGGTACTTGAGTCAAAAATAAGCCCTTTATAATTACAAGTTGTTCATGTATCCATTATATACAGAATGGTATTCATGATGTAGATATCATATATGTAATATATATCCTGTACATGCATGCATTTGTAATATTACATAATCATTTAGAGGTAAGAAATGAAATGCACCGTTCATGGAGACGGTAAGCCGTACGTACGCATGAACGCTACTTTCATTTCTATTTCATATTTTATAGAATGGAATCATAATGATATAAAGGTATATTATAATTCCAATATAATATCATATATAATATCATAGTTCCATCCTTTATACTTCCCACATATGGTATTTAACGAATCAAATCACTTTGAGGGGGCGGTAGTCCGCACTTCCTTAAATGAAGATATCGCGTTTACCCATAATGGAAACCATAAAGGTATGCCCAAAATGAAAAATACAGAAGCTTAAGGAAAAAATATACGTATTATATATCATATATAAATATAGTGACATCTTAATGGCCACCTTTGAAGGTGTTAAAATAATGTTGAACAATCATCGTTTCGGGAGGCATAAATTCACCATCCATGGAAACAGTATGTTCTTTAACCATTAGATGTAGGTGTGTGTAAGTGTAGCTCGAATACTTCTTATAAAAACATCCTAGTATATTGAAGATACTGTATTTGTTACAAAATAAATGAATAAAAAAGAATTTAGGGGGTTGGAGAAGCAAAATAAAACAAAAGACTCAAGTGAATACATTACCTTAAAATCGGGTAACTCCCCTTGGTTTGAGCTCAAAGGCTTCCTTGGGAATACTTCTGCCCAAAGTGAGGCTTCAAGGAGTAAGATATGGAAGTGGAGAGACAAAATGGGCAGGGTTTGGCCGAGCCAAAGGATTTGGAAGTGTGGGTAACGAGGTAGAGGTGGGGGCCTTTTATAAGAGGAGAGGAGGGGCACTCTTGGAAAGTAAAGAAATGTTACTTTATTTTCAAATGGGGTTCGGATTTTAAAGGTCCCACATTGATATAATTCAAGGATAAGGTGATAAGGGTTCTAAATATACCCACCCAATAGGTTTTGGACATGTTTAGGTCCTAGATTTTACATTATCTTTTTATTTTATTTAAATCCTTTATTAATGAGATAATCGCTGCATCATCATGATGTCATAAATAATTTAATAAATTAAATGTCTAAAAATTATAAAACAAATATCATGATGTAGGAAATATTTTTAGCTTTCTAATTAATTTTTATAGTCCAAAATATCATTTATGTGGACAAAATTAAAAATATTTTACTTAGGTAATACATTCTTTGTCACATTTAACATTCTTTAAAAATAAAAAGATAAAAAGTCACTTTCTCACAAAAGTGATTCCATGGGGCCCCCAAGTTTGGCACAAGGCATCCCAAGGTCAGGAATGAGACAACCAGTAGCCTTAGGACACATTTTGGTGTCATTTGTTATTATTATGATATTATTTTATTATCCTTAACTACCTGATTACTCATTAATCAAGATAATTAAAGATAATTACCGTCGTTACTATTCATAATGTCCAAAAACAAAAGAGTCTTAATTACATAATTTAGACCTTATGATTCCAAATATTTAATCCATTTTACCAAATTCCAAACACATAAATTTAAATAATTTATTTAAAAATAATTCTCGTTGTCAAAACAAATAGCGGGTTTTTTTGAAACAATATCTATGAAAAGTTTGGCATTAGTTTATGACCAATTCCAAAGTGAAATTAATCCCAATGACCACCATTAGATTAAATGGTAAAAATATATTCATATTAAACTTTAAGAAAAATTAAAAAGATAATCTATCCATATAGTTAAATTAAATGAAAAAGCAGTTTTGATGTAAAATGCAGTATTTTTCACTATTCATTAAAAAATGAACATTGTCAGAAAAATACCAAAAATTTATCCAATGTAAATTTCAATGTCCCAATCATAATTAATATGTTTATTTTGACAAATATAGATTATAAAATTGTCAAAAGTTTGATTTAAAAAGGGTTTGCCATCAAAAGGCAGTAAAACAATCTTTTAAGAATATTAGTGTATTCCATGCTTAAGATTGGATTTATTTTCCTTTTAAGCCTCTAAAACACTATCTAATTCATTAATAGACATAGATAAAAATATCTATTATTAATTACTTACTTGGGATGTTATAGGATTACTTTATAATGCTACATATTTCCTTTAAATAATAACCCTCCTTAACTTTGTTTGATAATTATAGTTTTTAAAATTGGTTTTAAATGAAAGGGATATATCAAAATCCGAAAATATTTTCTTATGGGTGAAAAAAAAAGTTTCTATGATGCATTATTTTATGTATTTTTTTGTGCTTCATATGAATTGTTTATGACGATGGATGGTTTAATTATAAATAGGGTGAGGGTGATCCGGTTATAGATCTCTAATGCATTTAGTAAAGGGACGAATTTAACTGATTCGGTTTCCCCAAAGAGATTATGGGAATATATTGTGATCGTTATTTTAAGTATAAACATGATGGTTATTTCAAGTGTAACTATGATGGTTAAACCAAGTATAGCTATTATTTTTATTACATGTTTAACCATGACGGTTAATCTATATATAAGAGTGATATGAAAAAGATGCACCAAGTTTCATATATGTTTTATCTATGATTTCTAAGGGTTTTAAAACTTCCTTTGAGAAAAAAGTGTGTGTTTTTATATAGAAATAATTTATTTCATAATCTAAAATAATAACGTGATAAAGGTAAGTATTTTTTAGGTTTTCATTTGTTTCACTCGACTAAAAAATTTGTTTCTTTTTTATGTCCCTTACTAAGTTTTTTTTATGCTCATCCCACATTCAATATCAAGTTTTTCCTACAAGTCTGGTGAAGTATTCATAGTCCCATTCCACTAATTGAGTGTCTACCTAATTAGTGTTGTAAAATTAAAAAGGTTCTCTAGTTCTTAGATATATCGGGGTATTTTCCTATATTTATTCATTTAAAATATTATTTATATAGTTTGTTATACACTTTTTTTTACTTCATACAACTCATGTATCACACTACTTGTTTTTTTAACAAAATTTTTAATGTTAATTTTTCATATTTATATACAAAATGGAATTCTTTGGTTTTTCTAAAAAATGTAGTATAATGAATACTCGGTGGGATTCTATTGGGATCATTATGATCACACCCTACATACACCCATTGGGTGTATGTATACCTTGTTTATAACAATGTTGGTAAAGGTATGACACCACTTGGAGGCAATTAATGTTTTTATAGGAATATCTAGGTTGATGAAGGTTTCATAGTGGTATAATCCCTTACTTCACATAGTGATCGGTAGTTGTTTCTTTTACATAATTTTTCCATCTTGCAGTATGTAATCTCCTCATGATGTACCTTATCAAATTCCCATATTGTCCCTTTTGTATTTATTAAACTTCAGTTGTATCTTTTATTTCAATTATTTTATGATTATAATGTTTATTTATCTTGAGTTTCTATTGATTTTATACCAAAATATAATGATTTTTATTATAGATATTTATATTTATTCACAACTCACTAAAGTATGGTAGAGTCACGTTGGGTTCTCGGATAGGACCCATTGAATAAATTATTTGGAGAAACCATTGGAAAAGATTATTATCAATGTCTAGGCACTAGTTTCAAGTCCATGGGGATTAGGAATACCATTTAAGACCTACCATGAACTGGCTTGGGTGCCCGACTCAGGGGTATCTTATGTTAGTTCATGAAAAAAATTTCTCAGATCATTTGATTTTGGTTTATGATATTCACGATTTTTTTTGTAGACAGAACATAAGATCGTCGGGGATTATAGGGTAGCTCTGAAAGAGTTTCTACCTGGCATTATTTTTACTAAACCATAAGTTACAATGTAAAGTTTATAATGATCCACATTTTTCATACATGCTTTTTATAATCATTACATGACTAAATATTACATAAATAACTTCAGAGGTCAAATTAATGTTTTATGTAATGAAAACTAGGAATATATTACAATACATACACAATACACAAAATAAAACATAAACTAATTTTCAACTCTCTTGAAAATATTCTTTATTGTCCCACTATAGATCAACTCACTACATAATATTACCTAGGGACACTAATCAAATTAAATGGGTGAGCATAAATCTCAATAAGGGATAATTAATGTAAGATAACATCATAGTTGAAACATGAATCATGAAATGAGAACATTTACATAATAACTAGAGGTATAATGTAATTATATGAACATAAGAACATGAGGCATAACATGGGAATTTTACTATAACATAAACATGATACATTCATAAATATATCATCAAATATCATCACGAAGGTGTCATAAAAAATATTACCAAGGCTTTTGAATAAGGTATCATAAAAATTACCAAGTCATGTTTCCAAGGTATCATAAAATTTTCATCTCTAGACATTAATTCATTACCTAATTTGTTGGATCACTTTCATTGTAAACCCTTCATATGTCTAAAATTATGTGTGCCACATTTGATCAATGATCATTAGTATATTTCATTTATAACCCAACAGTGGGGAGTGTGGGTTTCATTAAATTATTTAACCAATAAATAATTTAAATATTCATCTAAATGGATACCCTTTAATGAAAATATGGTTGGGTATTCATGACAATAAATTATAACATGGAAAATCAAGGGATGATTTTGACACCATAAAAGGTATAAAAAAGGGAACATGGAATGGGTTTAATGAGAGAGAAAGGAATCTGATAATTAAAAATACATAAAATTTTTAGTAATATGGGTGTTTATAAAAACTTTAAAATATAATAAATTGATAATAAATATTCTTATACAAAATAATTACTTGAACTAAAAAAGTGGATGAAAATAACCCTTACCATGAAAAGTATCCTTTTAAAGATAGATAGAAAGTCCTTATAACCTTATAACCACCTTGGAGAGACTCTTGAGAGGGGGAATGAGAGAGGATTCATGATCAATGTATTTATAATATAGGTTTATGGAATACTTTATGGGTAATTATACTTGAGAAGCGGAAGTTTTAGGGGTTAAAATAATGATTATTTTTTTGTTAAAGATGACAACTTTTTGGTGGCATTAATTTCAAAAAAAAATTGTTGATAATTAAAATTAAAATTATTAATTACATTTTTGAAAGACATAAAACACCCATTTAAAGTTGTTATTTTTAGTTATCTTATGCCTTTTTATTTTAATTTTATAATTTTACAGTAGTTTATCTTTGTTGTGGTAACTCGTTTCTACCTTGTTGCCTTTTCCCCAAAAACTAAAACTGCCATTATTACCTAATTTTGATCTTATAATTTAAAATATTCAATCCATTTTACATTAATAAATTTATAAAAGTGATAAAATTTAATTCTAATCTGATACATATATAGCACATAAAAATAGTTTTTTATAAAATATTAAATCATGGGTTCAAAATGATAATAATGTGTTTCTAAATGTAACACATTATGTATTATGTTCGTCCTTAAATAAATTTTTTGTTTGATAATAAGGAATAATAAATTTTACGTCATTATGATTTCATTATTATATTATAAGAGAGTTATTTCATAAAAATGTTGTTTTCATTTTTTACCCCAAAAAATAAATCTTTTTAAAAGATTAAAATAAATCCACCCTAATCTAGTATTGATGTGTTGATTAAAAAAATGAAATAAATTTTTTCAAAATAATTTTATAAATCTATTTAATTTAACCTTTAAATAAAAATACTTATTTATTGAAAAAAAAAATTTGTTTCTATGTATTAAAAATATATTTTTTCATATTTGGTTGATGTTTGAGTGCATATTATCTACAATATAAATTTGATATAATAAAATAATGGAAAATGGAAAATGATTAAAGTTACCATAATTTCATTTATAATTAATTTTCATCTAAATAAAACTTAAAAAATAGATATATAACCCCTTATTACATTTCCATATGCCTGAAAGGTAAGGTGTGTGATGGTAGTAGTCTGTTGGGGTACTTCAGCCAAAGTTACTTGGATGGTGATCTCTAATAGCATGAAATTAACTCTAAAAATATATCAATCATGTCCCAATTGATGAATTTTATATTGGTTTTGGTCTAGGTAAAGTTTAGTGATGTCACCTCTCTATTAAGATCTAATAGGTGAACCTCATAGAGGATATTCCTACTGGTAGACGCCATGGTTTCTTCCTTCATCATCATAAAACAACACCAACGTTCACTTTATAATATCAACATAACCAATAGTAAAATTTTACTATATATATTCAACACTAATATAATACATCATAGTTTTCTACTTATCTCAAAAAGGTTCTTACACAACACTTGATAATGTTTATAATATTCTTAATGATTCACTTTTTTTACAGTTATCATGGAAGGAATGATCTTAATGGAAGAATTAAATCCTTTGGGGTTCCCATTAGTGATTTTACTATTATTTAGTGTTTATATGACTATAATATTTCTTTTTATAGTATTCAATATTAACACATGATGTGAAAAGAAATGAAATATTCTTACTATTTTTTTTATTGTAAAACATAATAAACTTGACATTGAGAAACTTGAGTTATTTTATTATTAAAAGGACATTTTGGGATGTTACATCCCCCTGAGAAAAAAATCTCACCCTTGAAATTTTTATCTATCATCAAAATAAATGGGGGTATTTTTCCTTCATTCATTATTCAAGATCCCTAATTTTTTAAAAAAATTTGATTTTAATATTATAATTTCACGAGTCAAGTTGTCTGGTTCCTCAACACTAATTCCCTTTAATCAAGAATTTGGATAGGTTCTTCTTCATATGAAAGGTAAAATTCCAATTTTTCAAAATTTATGTCAAGTATATACATTGGTTCTGATATGTAATACCATAATTGGGATACATTAAAGACATTGTGGACATTGAAAATATTTGGAGGTAAGGATAACTGATTGGAAACAAGTCCAATATTCTCCAAAATCTCAAATGGTCCAATGTATCTTGGACTCAGTTTTCCGTTATTTTCAAATATCATGATTCTTTTTACAATTATACACCTTCAGGGACATCTAATCTATGACATTAAATTCTAAATCCTTCATTTTATTATCCACCTAACTCTTTTTTAAACTTTGAGAAGCCTCGATATGTCTGTAGATTACTTGTATCTTCATTATGGTTTCTTTTACAAGGTCTGGTACCAAAATGTTTCCTTCTCCAACTACATCCCAACATGTTAGAGTTCTACACCTTTTCCCAAAATTTGTTTCATATGGATAATTTTAAATTCTATAGTATAAATAATTGTTATAGGAGAATTAAATTAGTCGAAGGTTTTGGTCCCAACACCCTTGAGAATATTGTGAGTTATTCCTTAACATGTCCTCCAACATTTAAATATTACTCTCAGATTTCCCATCATTTTGAAGATGAATTTTGTGATTAGGATTACTTATGTATTCATATAATTATGAAGGATCCTCTAAAACTTATAATTAAATTTGGGATCACTATCAAAAATAATAGACAATTGTTCCCTATAAAGTCTAACCACTTCTTGAATATACAGATGATCAAGGAACTCAAGTGAGAAATACTCTCATATATAAATGAAATGGGTAGTATTTTTTAATTTATCAATAATAAACCATATGGAATTGTTTCCCTGGGATGTCTTAGGAAGGCCAGTACCGAAGTCCATAGTGATGTTGTCCCACTTTCATAAAGGTAGTGGTAGTAGTTTCATCACTCCCTTTAGAAGTTTTCTCTCTCCCTTCACTTATTAACATACCAAACATCTTAAAATATACTAAAAAATAACCCTTTTCATTTTATCCCATCAATAATGATTGCGCATCCCTCTATACATTTTTGTGCTTCTAGGATGTATAGAGAATGCAGATCAATAAGCTTCACCCATTAGTTATTTCATCAAATCCAGAATATATAAGATGTATAAGCTTTTCATAAACCTGTTGACGCTCTGTTCCATCACAGAGTCCAATGATTGACTAAGGGGAATACCTCGAGCAAAGAAGAGGGAATGTTCATCAAATATTGCAAAGACATTAAGCCGCGCAAGTATACCTGCACGCCGGCCTTGGGCGCGCAAGTCACCTGCATGCCAGCCTCGGGCGTGCAAGTCACTTGCACTCCAGACATGAGGTGCACAAGTCACTTGTTCTCCCAAAGTGAAATTTCTCCCAAACCTTAGGTGTCATATAAATACCCCCTGTGGGCCCCCCATTTAAAAAAATGAATTTTTCCAAAACTTATATTCAAGCTCTAGTCACCCAAGTCTTTGTCTGACGTCTTCCAAACACTTATAAGATAATCCTTTGCCTATAATGGAAGCTCTAAAGAGAAAGAATAAGGCCTAAGTGTTAGAAATCTTCAACACTTGCACGCCTAAGTGTCCAGCCTTTAGGGAAAATGTAAACACTTGCGCGCCGCATTACCCTCTCAAGGGAACTTGCGCGCCGCCCTTCTAGAAACATCTAGAGATAATAGTAAGGGCTTGAGCCAAGTCTCGCCAAGTATTACCCTACAGGTTCTCCGTCGCCCAAGTGAACTCATGTCGTGCAAGTATACTTGCGCGACCAAGACTTGCACGCTAGAATAAGACTTGCGCGCCCAAATAGGAGTTTCGCGCCTGCCACTTTTTGGGTGCCCCTCCTGCCTATTCACCTCTTTTCTTCAAATCCACCTTTCCTCTTCAAGATCTAGCCTTCAAAACCCTTTTTAAAGCCACTTATGGTGTGGTTTTTTTGTTGGATTCCTTATCTGAAAGGAGTTATGTGGAATATCTCCAAAAACCTTGTGATTTGTATAACTTTATATCACTACGGTTAGAGATTCTCTTCATTAAACCTCATCCCTTAAGATGAGAGAATCTTTGATCTGAGCATACTTCTTAGGAGTAATCCCCAATCATAAGTCTCTTTAACCTTGGGCATCCTTCTCAAGAGTAATCCCCAATCATAAGTTAATGTCCCCCTTAATCTGGGCATCCTCCTTAGGAGTAAGCCCCAAATTAAGAATCTAAATCACCATAAAGCAGAAATACCTCTATGGACCCTGTTAATGGGAATCCTCCTTAGGAGTAAGCCCCAAGTCCCCCCTAATTTTGGAATCCTCCTCAAGAGTAAGCCCTAAGTTAGAGTATCCAAATCTCTATAATGCACGAATATCTTTATGGACATTTTTCCTAGGCTTATTTCCAAAAGTAAATCCTAGTCCTCACCTACTTAGGTAGTCACACATACATAAGCCCTATATCATTCCTTGTGACCGCATCTTTCGTGACACAAATCATCAGGTTTACTGATACCTCTTGTTTCTCACACTGAGCATGACTCACATGAGCTTAGAGTATAAAAGTAACCATGACACATATCTTTGAGCTGTTAATCATACGTAAGCCCCACATCTCTTAATAAAAATACATGGACTTTGATCTCTGCCTTAAAAGTAGAGTATGTAGGAAGCCTTTATAAGGTTTAAGACCATCACCCATTAATTCTCATCTGTTCCATATGACATTAAACTATATCTTAATTTGCGAACTACGTGGGTTTTGATTCCTCTTTAACAATGATATGTAGATAGACCATCTTCAGGTATGATCCCAACCCTGAAATAATCCCTATCCTTCTGAATGACAATAAACTTCAAGTGCCCCATTGAGTGGATTTAAAACCAGTATGGTCATCATAATGACCAAGAGATTTCTATATAATGTATTGAAGGATACAATTGACTAAGAATCTCCAATACATAAGGATGATTCTCCATTGATGAAGAACCTCAAATACATAAAAAAGATTCTCTAAATCTCATACATATCAATCATTGATTTCTAAATCTAAAGGAAAACTCATTTTCATGCTTGGTAAATTAATAAGGATTCTTGAACATAACTTAAATCTATAAGAGAGTCCGGGAGTAGGTAATAATTCCCCTCAAAAAGGTGTGATGAGCCTGACCACCCATCCTCTCGACCAATGAAACTTCTTAAGCCTCATCGGTCCACAACTAATGAGAACCTACCTTTAGAAAGTAGGTCCAAATGGATATAGAATCATTAGATGTTTCTGATTCTAAGAATAAACCCGTTAGAAACCGATTGGAATGTTTGAACCTTAAAAAAACGAGGTCATCCCCATTTCTGGAAGAAACAAAAAATGGTGAATCCGATATGAATCCTTAACCAAGTTAAGATGATGTTTTACTTATTTGTTAGGCCCCTATTGAACTCAATATGAGGGTCAACAAAGTAATCAATAAAATATATTCTCATCCAAAAGATGTAGTCTAGACAAGATTATCTTGATTATGTATGCTATATCAAATAGTCACACTTTTTCAAGAACTCTTTACAATAAGAAATGGCTTCTTTAAAATTCGGACATGTGAATGCCTCAGCCGCTACTCCTGCTGGATCCTTGTCCGCTCTGAGGATGAAATCACCTACTTAGCTTCTGCAATGCTGGGTCTCAAATGCATTGGTGAGGGAATACTGTCAACACGGTACCATCTCGACTCTAGAGGCCGCTCGACAGGCCCTCCAAGTTAACAACTCACCCTAGTTGTCCGGACAGCGACGACCAGTGGTCAAGAATCAGGTTGTTCCAACCACCGTTTCCAATCGTTTCGGGTTGTTATGCCTGGAACACAACAACCAGTCCCTCCCATATTACAGGGAGGTGAATGAAGATGTCACTCAAGGCCTCGGTTCAAGAAGGAAAGAGTCTTTCTTGAGGACTCCCACCAACAATCACTACAGACTCATGCGGTAGTGAACTCTCAACATGATGAGGGTATCACCTCTAGGGGTTCGGCTGAGGTTCCTCATACCTGAGCATGCAAGACGAACTGCCAGAGGAAAAATTAGGCCAACAGGGAGCAGGTTCTTACCTCTTCCCCCTCTGAAGAAGTCCATCAACCTAACTTGATGGCAAGCAACGAGCGGGAATATACACCCGTCCGTCCTGATTTCACTTCCCAGCAGACTTGTTTGGCAGTAACACATCAATATCGCCAAGAAATTATGGCGGAGTACTATAGGTAGACACATACACCTGTTTAAAATTCATCAGCCAGTCAGCAGGCTCGTCTGACTGCATCCAAAGAAGCTCGCCAATCTAATATGGTGGCAACTGATAAGAAGGAACATACACCTGTTTACAATCACCAATTCTGTCAGCAGTCTCATCTTCCGGTATTGAAGGAAATTAGTCAAAAATACTTGATGAAGAATACAAATTAGGAACATACACCTGCCAATGTTCATCAAGCCTGACAACAGTCTCATTTGGTAGCACCTAGAGAAGTTAGTCGTAAAGCTCTGATGAAAAATTTGGAGCAGACTCAACTCCCTTCCCCTATGCATAAGTACTGTTAGAATTATTTGATAGGAAAAGGAGGACAGGAGCAGGCACATACACCTACTCTAGACACGGAATGGACATATATTCCCATTCTGGCAACTGAAGTCACCAAGCACATTCTGACAATGGTGAAAAAGCAGAAACAAATCCCTGCCCATATTCTAGATACCTGTCAAAATATTATAACAACTTCAGCGACATCACAGGGAAATAAATACAAATCTATCCCTATCAGTGGATTGACTCATCAACATGTCACCCTAGAAAAGATACGCACCTCTGTTCCAGTCCATGAGGTTCATGGGGCATACTCTCCCATGTCATACGGACAATCAAGTCGGGCACGTACACCCGATTTCAATGGAGATAATCATCCTAACCTAACCATTTCTCCTGAGCAGGCACATACACCTGCCCATAATAACCAATTTCATCAACAAGTGGTTTCCAAAGTCAGTAAGAAGGAATCTATGAAAAAGACCCATCCAACACAGTCGAGAAATAAAGAGCCAATCTGCAATAAGGCCTTGCTCGATGTTGGAGTTCTTGAAGTGATCAGACAATTTTCTATTGTAATCCAAGATTCTACTCTCTCATTTCCAGATTCTGGAAGTGACAACAATAATTATGAAGTTCTTCATCAAACACTTCCTCATGAAGGCTTTCTTTTTGAAAACTGGGTCAATCTCAATGTATCATCTTTAGATGAGAGCCACAATAACCCTCTGTGTGGCCAAAAGACCAAGGAGCAAAAGGTTTCATCTTTTGATGTTACTCACCATGGTGGTCCTACCCATGATGATGAATTTAGCTACGAAAGCCCTCTCCACCGTAGTAATTCGCATTGCTTGGGAAATTCTTTAATGGACAATGCAGTAATGAGAAAGCCCTCTTATCTTGAGGCACTTGGAAATGTGAAGCCAGTCATGTCTGATGCCTTACCACTAGCAGGTGAAATACTTTCTCAATAAGATGATATCTCGGGGTGTAGGTTATTCTCTAAACCACTCCTGGTTCATTCATCTTCTAATTTGACAAATGAATTCTCTACCAATCTTGTTGAATCTGATGAAGCAACAAAGAAGCACCAGCTTTGGTCCAATCAGGTAGAAGAATCTTTATCGAATGATAAAGAGGAAGTACTGAATATGAGAAAACAACTGGAGAAAGGTGAAATTCCAGTCATGTTTTGGCCTTTGGATGACTCTCAGTATGATATTCCAGAAACGTTGATAGAAAATTGTATTCATGATATTCATCTCAACATATGGAAAAATCTTTGTCACTTAAAAGAGAAAATATTATCTTATGATGAATATCAAAATCATGTCAAGATAATAGAAGGGTTGCAATGCCAAATTGACTTGGCATCTCTCTCAGTTTCTTGACATCCAAAGGTTGAAAAGTAGTAGAGAGCCCTTCAGTGTTCATGCCTTGGAGCATTGAAAATTTTGTGCCAGTTAATTACCAATTCCCCATCTGGTATTCATATCAGGGGATGGGGTGTTCATGGAGCACTGCATTTCACTGTACTCTTCAGTCAACAAAGCCCGCCAAAAGTGGTATCATGCAATGTTATTGCCCATGGTTGACCACAGATTCCTGGTTTTGTGTGTAATCAAAGGCTTTCCCAAGAACATGCCTCAACTAGTTCTTCCCAAAATCAGGCATATAAAGAACAAGTTGTCGAATTACTCTTGCATCAAGAAAATGAGAATATCGAACAGGCTTCTCGTTTAGAGCATGCACATCATCAGGTGATAGAAGTATCAAAAATAATCCAATGGTCATCTGAGCTAGGTGATTTGAGTGGATGTAGGTTGATGCATTTGGCCAATTTCTGGACTAAATTCTGCAAATTCGGGAGATATTTTAAGAAAGTTTCAGATTTAGTAGCTCAAGAGCCACCTCATCTTTCCAGACTAGGGAATCTTTTAATCCAACCCTCGAAATCAACAGATAGTATTCGAGGAGTTGAGCAGGAAAAACAGGAACTGCCCCAGTCCAACGGTCTGGGGACTTTTTCAAGATCTCAATCTCTTCCTCGGTGAAAGTCAGTCTTCTCTCGATTAGGGAAGAAGACAAAAGAGAAATGCAGAGCCGAATTATCAGGAGATTCCCTCCAAATTACGGTTCATCAAGAAGTTCCAGAGGGATAAACTAAACCAGGGGCAATGTCTCATAAAGTACATGGAAGAAGACAGTATCGCAGAAATGCCGATAAAAGGACTGCAATGCATTATATATCAATAAATTTCATCAATGTCGTTGTCACTGATCCCCCAGAACATGAGGCTCACTCAGAGGGATCAGATGAAGCAATTCTTATTCAAGAGGCTATGCATACAGAAAGGAATGAAGAAGGTGTACGTACCAGAAGCCCGAGGGCTACCTAGGGGAAAGACATTTCCTTGGGTAATGTCCTTCCATACTCCAGAAATGCACATGACAAGGAGAAGGGTAAAAGTCAGGTTACATTCCACCCTTCCTCTGGAGAACGCCAATCACTCTCATTAGAGGAAAGTTTCACATAGCAGGAAGAAGAAATGAAGGAGTTAAGGAGGTTAAATGAAGAACTACTTCAAGGTAGTCTTCCTCCTAAGAGTACTGGAGTTAGTCAGTCAAGGTAATTTGTTGAAGCTACTAGGATGGATCGAGAAGATATCCCTTTACCAATACACCCTCACAGATCCAATCCTATGGGTTATATACAACAACAACCGGTAATACTACCATCAGTGGCAGTCCTAGTCGCCACACCCATCCAAACTCCAGTTATTACACCTGCTCTGGTCTACTCTCAACTAGATGTTTCTCAAAAATTAATGACTACCATTGAGTCATTCACAGATCGATTGGAAGCTATGGAAGGAAAGAGTGCACAAATTCAACCAGAAAAGAGAGATTACTCTGAATGGGTGGATGAAATTCCTCCCCCATCAAATTTTGAAAGTACCACATTCCCAATTTTTAATGGTTCGGGAGATCCAGAACAACACTTAACACATTTTGTTTCTTGTTGTGATCCTATGATGGGAGATCCTCAAAAAAAGAAGCAGTTAAGCTCAGGTGTTTTGTAAATTCATTACAAGGACCTGATTTTGTCTATTATAAAAGCTTGCAATCCCATTCAATTACTGGGTGAGAAGATCTCTGTCAAAGGTTCCTTCTTCAATTCAACTCAACGTTGCCAAAGATGAAAGTTTTTTATCTTACCAATTGTAATAAAAGGTAAAATGAAAGAGTTTCATATTTCAATGCTTTCTGGAAGGTATTAACATATTCCTTAAGCTTAGTACTCCCTCAAGAAGAATTTTTTCCAATCTATGTGTAAAATTTTCATGATGAATTACGTAAATTATTGATCCCTGTAAAATACACAAGAGGGTTTCGAGACCTTACTTCAATCGCTCAGTAGATCGAAGACTCTCTTATGAATACTAAGGCTAAAACTCATGTAATTACATCAGTTCCTAGAAGGAGAATAGGGAAAGAAGATACTGCAACAGTTACAATTAAACAAGAACTTGTACCTGCTTTGTAACGCCCTGACCCCAGTTACCTAGAGTCAGTGCATTATTACATAACATTTTCATGATCACAAGAAAGATTAAATCTCGAAAGACCGATTGGTTTAGTATCCTTGTAAACACTAGATATATTCGTAAATTTTTACATTACATCATGAGGTGAAAAACTACTACAAAAAAATATTGTCTCTATAATCCACACTATTATCCCCTCATAATATCCCGGCAGGTCATTCATAATTTACTTCTTCATACCCTGGGAAAAATAAAACATAGAAAAGGGGTGAGCTCAAATGCCTAGTAAGGATAAAAATATAGCGAAAACTTTTATAAATAAGAATAAACATTCAAGGAAATGTATAACTAAAACAAAATCCTTTTAAACATGAACTTCAACATAGTATAGAAAAAATAAAATGAAATAATTCCATTTACTTATTCACATGGATATTCTACTAATCGAATAATCACATGCAATATCAACAACCACTTTCATAATGATGGAATGCATAATGCCAGACTATCATAACCACATAGCCAAGGCCTCGTGCCAAGACTATAAATAAGATTTTTCCAAGGCCTGGTGCCAAGACACTAGTTTGTCTCATGAGACCTACCGATGCATTGAGGAGCTATAGCGGGCTCCACCCATCACATATTAATTCCAATGAATTCCCATATGAAAAGGTTTAAACATAACATAAACATTCGTATTAAAACTAGCATATGAAATTTCAATACTTTCACCATAAACTATGAACGGTATAAAAATAGCACATCCACAGTCAAACATATCACAAAACCTTCAATACAATATAGAAGTTTTGAATCATAATAAATCAACTTCAAATAAGCGTAAAATCCATCAAAGGATGTTGACATAGATGAAATCAAAACTCTTTTTAGAGAAATATTTTTTTTTATTTTTAAATAATTTAATTGTAATATATTTATGAAATAAAAAAATTTCTTTGAAAATATTCTTATAAGCTTGTAAGGGAAGCTTCGACGATTTTATAATGGCGGAAAATAACTGCACCCGCCGTATAAGTTAAAAAAACATTCTTACCTTAATTCTGTCGAAAAGGTTAAAAAGCACCTTGTTAGGAAAAGGACGGAAAGATTCCTTTATAAAAATCTTATAAAAAGTTAAAAAAGGGTATAAATGACTTTTACCCATATTCTTTTAAATAGTAGAAATGTTTTGAAATACATTTTTAAAAACATGGATGTGGATGATAAAGAGATCCCAGTAGATTATTACGTAAAAACAACCTCGGATAATGAAGAGATTGTGAAGTAAACCCTTACCTTGTAATTTTCCTTGGTTGGGGTAGGTTAACCTCCTGTATAATGGTGAAATAATTTTTATTAAATTATACAAGAATCATATACATTAATATGATATCATATATGATCTTTTAACATTGATTTGTTAATAATATCTTAGTATTATCGTTGTTTCGGGTGTTAACTTACTTGTTTTCTTTTATATGTTTTGTTATGTAAGCCATGTTTGTAATGGATAGGTTGTATCTTAATCATATCCAGAATGATATCAAGTCCTTAGATACTATTATTAATCATCAAATGAGAATTATACTTGAATGGATACGATAGAGAATGAATCTCATCGCGTTCGTGGAGACGGTAGTCCTTACGTACGCATGAGAGACAATATCATTCTTTTGATATTAAAATAATATATAAATGGATGGTATATCATATATAAATAATCATTAACATGTTATATTTATTATTTATATCAGTTACACATCATTATTATACCATCCAAATAATAATATATTGAATAACAATTACACCACGACGTGGAGACGGTAAGCCGTACATACGCACGTATGGTGACATGTTATTAAAAGGGTGGATAGAATACTGAATATGGTTGTACCATATTTATAATAACATCACATTATATATATGATACTGTAGTTATTATTTTAGAATGGTAATAACAAAGGAAGAATAAGTGGAATAAGAAAGGAACTTAGAAAAGGGTGGTGAAATCATTACCTCTTCTTCGGGTTCTTCCTTTTGATTTGATCAAAAGGGCTCCTTAGGTTGGCTTTCTGATCGAACTAAGGCCTCTAGGTTGTATTGAGGGAAGTTGGGAGAGTATTGTTTCATAGTTTGGCTGAACCAAAAGGCTTTGAAGGTTTGAATAAATGAGAAGGAGGAGTTCCCTTTTATAAGAGGGGTGAGGGGCACCTTTGGAAAAGCTAGAAATATTAATTTATAATAAATTCATATTCTTTTTCTAATGGCTCCAAAGTTGATTATTTAAATTTTAAAGTGGGTATAGGTCGAAAAATATTCAACCAATAGAATTTAGACAGGTTTGGGTTACTATATTAACCTTATCTTTAAGTATTAACTCTTAGTTAATTAGTTTGACATTTACCATGTCACTTTGTATTTTTATATTATATAGTTAATAAACTTACTATATACATCCAAGAGACCCCCAAGTGGTCCATTAATGACAAAAATATCATGATATAAGTCTCTTTTCTGAACCTTAGATTTTTAGGAATTTAATATCAATTAATAATATAATATGTTTTTTTAAAACTCCATTATGTCAATTTTGACACTATTCAATAGTTGATTTTTGTGAAACTCATAACAGAATGATTACTTCAAAAAAAGTCAATTAAATCAATAATAATATGTCATATTATCCTAGAAAATTATTTTAATTCATTAAAAGTCTCAAATTATATTTATTTGGGTACTTATAATATCAATTATTTTAATTTTTCACTATTGTGGTAATTACTTCATCATTATTGTGTCATAAATAAATTAAATTAGTTAATGTCTAAAATTTATAAATAAAATATCCTTATGTAGGAAATATTTTTATCTTTCTAATGAATATTTATAGTCGAAAATCCAACATATATAACCCTATGTAAAAAATTTTTTTCTAAAAGCTATATGCTTATGTCATTTTTGTACTTATTTTAACTTAATTAAAATAAAGTGTCCCTATCACTTACAAGTGGCTCCATGGGGTCCCAAAATCAAACCAAAGATTTCTATGGTCAAAAATGTATCAACCAATAAGTCTAGGACACTTTTTAGGGTAATTTAGTATTATTATAATATTATTTTTTAACCCTTATTTACCGGATTTACCCTTAACCATGGTAAATAAAATATTTACCGAAGTAACTATTCAAATGTCTAAAAATAAAAGTTACCTATTTACACAATTTGAACATCATGATTCCAAATATGTGATCTATTTTTCCAAATTCAAAACACATATGTGGCAGAAATTAATTTAAAATTAATTCCCATTGTTAAAACAAAAGCGTGTTTTTAAGAGATAATAACTATCAAAAGATTGACACTTGTTTATGTCCGGTTTAATTGTAAAATTATGTAAAATGACCAAAATTGTATTAAATGGTAAAAATATATTCTAAATATACTTTAAAACCACTCAAATTCATAATTTATCACTATTAATTATTTTGATTAAAAAAGTTGTTTTTAATTAAAATTTAGTAATTTTCACTATTCATCAAAATATTAAAGTTATCCGAAAAGTACCAAAATTTTACCTTAGGATAAATTCGATATTCCGAATCCAAAAATGAAGTCCATTTTGAAATATAAAATATATATAATTTCAAAAAGTAGGTATTACTATTCATAATGGCTAGTTTGATTGGTTATGGTGTGTTAGAACTCGGTGTTGCGTACAACACACGCTATCACATTATTCAAAGAGAAGCATACCGTCGAAGCTTGGGGTGTTACATTCTCCCTTCCTTCAAATAATTTCGTCCTCAAAATTTCTAGAATACTTATCACATGAAAAGACTTGGGTGGTTCTTCATCATAAGTTCCTCGGGTTCCCACGTTGCCTCTTACATCTTATGGTTTCTCCACAAAACGTTTTCCAGACGCGTCGTCCGGTTTCTCAGTACTTGTTCTCTTGTATCAAGAATTCTGACAGGCTCTTCACAATAAGATAAATCGGGTTCCAGTTCTAATTCTTCATAGGTGAGTACATGCGTTGGGTCAGGCATGTATTTCTTCAACAGAGATACGTGGAACACATCGTGAACTTTGGAGAGACTTGGCGGCATTGCCAATCGGTAAACTACAGCCCCAATTCGTTCTAGAACTTCGAAAGGTCCGATGTACCTGGGACTCAATTTACCTTTCTTACCAAAACGTATGAATCCCTTCCATGGAGATACCTTCACAAAAACATGATCACCGACTTGAAATTCCAAATCCTTCCTTCGATTATCGGCATAGCTCTTTTGCCTACTTTGAGCTGCTTTGATGTGATTTTGGATTACCTTCACCTTTTCTATCGTTTCCTCCACTAGTTCTAGACCTAAAAGTTTTCTTTCACCAATGTCATCCCAACAGGTTGGTGTGCGACATCTCTTTTCGTATAACGCTTCATATGGTTCGATCTGAATACTCGAATAGAAGCTATTGTTATAGGAAAATTCTACCAGAGGTAAATACTGATCCCACATACCCTGAAAGTCAAGTGAACAGGATCTCAACAAGTCTTCTAAGGTTTGAATAGTTCATTCTGATTGTCTGTCTGTCTGAGGGTGGTAGGCGGTGCTCAAATGAAGATCATTATCCAGGGATTTATAAAGACTCTTCCAGAATCTTGAAGTAAAACGGGGATCAAGATCAAAAACAATTGATAGGGGTACTCCATGAAGTCTCACAACTTCATTAATATATAGTCTTTCTAGACGTTCCAGTGGTAGATCTTCTCTTATAGTAAGAAAATGTGCTGACTTGGTAAGACGATTAACAATAACCCATATTGAATCGTTCCTTCTAGGAGTCATTAGTAGCCCCATGACAAAGTCCATCGTAATATTGTCCCATTTCCACTCCGATATGGGAAGAGGTTGCATGACTCCTCCAGGGTGTTGCCTTCCAGCTTTCACTTGTTGAAAAACCATACATCTTGACACAAAATCAGCAATATCCCTCTTCATATTGTCCCACCAAAAATGTTCCTTCAAATCTCTATACATTTTGGTGCTCCCAGGGTGTATAGAGAAATTGGAACTATGAGCATCATCCAGCAATTCCCTTTTTAGATTAGGTATATCGGGAACACAAAGTCTCTTCCCGAATTTCAAAATTCCATCTTCATACACAAAGTATCTCAGTCTCCCATCATTCATAACTTTAATCTTCTTTTGAAATTCTTCGTCATCGGTCTGAGAACTCTTAATCCTTTCTAGTAAAGATGGTTTGACAACCATTTGAAAAATCATTGATGTTTCACCTTCCCTGGTTATTCCCATGTCCATCTTCACTATATCCATGAAAATTGGATCCCTTTCAATTCTCATATTGTTTAAAACTCCATGGTCTTTTCTCCTCAAAGAATCTACCACCTTGTTTGCCTTCCCCGGGTGGTAGTGTATTGTACAATCATAATCCTTGAGTAATTCAAGCCATCTCCTTTTCCTCATGTTGAGTTATTTTTGTGATAAAATATACTTCAAACTCTTGTGATCAGTATAAATCTCACATTTTTCACCATAGAGGTAGTGCCTCCATATCTTCAAAGCAAAGATCACAGCTGCTAACTTGAGATCATGAGTAGGATAGTTTTGTTCATGAATTTTCAACTACTGTGACGCATAGGCAATAACCCTATCATTCTGCATAAGGACACAACCAAGTCCTTTCTTTGATGCATCACTATAAATAACAAACCCATCATTCCCCGATGGTAGAGTCAATATAGAATCATTGACTAATATTCTCTTCAGTTCTTTGAAACATTCTTCACACTCTTTTGTCCAAACAAATTTAACCCCTTTACGTGTGAGCTTTGTTAATTGGTTAGCCAATCGGGAAAAATTCTGGACGAAACGTTTATAATAACCTGCCAAACCAATAAAACTACGTAACTCAGTTATATTCGTTGGTTCTGGCCATTCTTGGATTGCCTTGGTCTTAGAAGGATCAACAAAGATTCCATCTTTAGAGACAATATGGCCAAGAAAAGAAATCTCATGAAGCCATAATTCACACTTGCTAAACTTTCCATATAATTCATGTCTTCTCAGAGTCTTCAGGATAATGCGCAAGTGATTTTCATGATCTTCATAGATTTTGGAGTATACCAAGATATCGTCAATAAATACCACCACAAATTAATCGAGATACTCCTTGAAAACTCTATTCATTAGATCCATGAATACAGAGGGTGCATTAGTCAATCCAAAAGGCATTACAGTAAACTCGTAATGCCCATACCTGGTTCGAAATGCTGTCTTCGGAATGTATTCCTTATTCACACACAACTGATGGTATCCAGATTGAAGGTCAATCTTTGAAAATTATTGAGCACCATGCGGTTGGTCAAATAAATCATCAATGCGAGGTAGGGGATACTTGTTCTTTATTGTTATAGCATCGATCTCCCTGTAGTCGATACATAACCTCATAGATCTATCTTTCTTTTTAACAAAAAGAACAGGGGATCCCCATGGAGAAACACTAGGGAGAATAAATCCCTTATTACTCAATTCCTCTAGTTATTTCTTTAGTTTGACTAATTCTACAGTGGCCATTCTATAAGGGGTCTTTGATATAGGCCTTGATCCAGGAATTAAATCAATGGAAAACTCAACTTCTCGTTCTGGAGGATGTCCAGGTAAATCTTCCGGAAATACATCTACAAATTCTTTCACAACCGGTACATCCTCTATTTGAACATTCCTTTCCTCACCCACAGTTATTTCATTCTCTTCCTCCCCAATAATTGAATTTAGTTGAGCTACTGGGGGTGGCTCTAAATAAGAATTAGGTGGTGACGATTCTGCTCTAAAGATAAGGTGTTCCTTATCATCATCATCAAGAACTGTAACCTCTTTCTTCTTACAATAAATCTTCACATCATAGTCCAAAATCCAGTCCATACCGAGGATTATATCAAACTCAATCATAGGTATGACGACAAGATCAGCAGATAAAGAACATTTATGTGCTCCAATGGGGACTGATTCATAGAACTTTGTTGCAATGATACTTCCCTTAGGAGTCTTAACTGACAACTCCCTTGTTAAATCAAATTGGAAATATCTAATTTTCTTAGCAAACTGGGAAGATATGAAACAATGCGATGATCCAGAATCAAATAATGCATCTTCTAAACTTGAGGAAACCATTAAATTACCTGCCACCACATATTTCGGAGCTTCTACCTCAGCAGTAGTGATAGCATAAGCATGGCCTTGATCCCTTGGCCTTTTCTGAGGTAAGTTATCTTGATGCTTAGGACATTCATTTTCATAATACCCCATCTCCTTGAAATTTTAGCACTGAACATTGGTAGCTTCCTTCTTCCCCTTGCAATCACGAGCTTGGTGGCCTTTTTCACCACACTTGTAACAGACTCTTGTTCCCTTCAAGCAAGTACCGGGGTGTTTCTTACCACATTTACCACAAGACGGATATTCAACCTTTACCTTCTTCCCCTTATTTCCATTCCCAGATTGATCCGAAGGTCTCTTCTTCTCTTGCTTTGCTTTAAAGTCATAAGACTTAGAGAATTCTTTTTCGGTCTTGATAGCACATGAGACAATGTCTTCGTACGATGAAAAGGATTGTGATACTAATGCTCGACGGAGAAATGGTTTTAACCCATCAAAGAAACGATCAATCTTACTTCTTGGGTTACGTATATAATCTCCAGCATACCTTTCTAACCTTGTAAATTTAGCCTCATACTTTGTGACATTCTCATCCTCCTTTTGTCTCAGACTCAGAAACTACCTTTCCATATCTACTCGATGGTCGTGAGGAAAGTATTTTTCTAAAAACAGATCTTTGAACTCCCTCCATTCCATATTTGATACTTCATCATCTTGCTTTGTATTTTGAATCAATGACCACCATTGATCAGCATCTCCAGTGAGGCGGTAAACTTCCATGATAACTTTTTCCCTTTCACTACTCCCCAAAGCCTGAAATATTTTATCTTGGGAAAATATCCATTGCTTAGCTACTAAGGGATTTGTACTCCCATTGAACGTTGGTGGTTGTTGCCTCATGAATTGATCTAACATTGATCCTCCATGCTGCGGATCAGGGTGCTCCATATGGGTAAGGTTATTATTCATAACCTAAGTGAGTTGTCCCAGTATGGTGATTAGCTGATCGGCACCAGTTGCATCACCAGCTCCACTATAATTATCTTGAGTAGGAGGGAAATCCCTACATGGAGTGTGTGCATTGATACGGTTTCCATTTCTTCTACTAGGTTCCATTTCTAAACAATGGCATAAACTAGATCAGTTTATGAATCAAAATACATAATCCCATACTTATAAAACACTTAACATAAATTGAACTATTTATGGATATAATCCATAATCAAAAAATGTTTTCTTTGAGGAAGTATATACTCATAAACCCTTCATAATGATTTTTAAAGAAAATGAGAGTTATCCTAAGCATATCCCCCGGGAGTGTCGTAACCAAGAGTGCAGCAAGGCCCGTTGTCGTGCACCAGTTCCCGTTCGATTCTAGATCAAAGCGTTGTTTTCGGGTTTTACCCCTAGGTACATTTGTGCCAGAGCTGCCTTTACCTTCTCGTATCCAGACAGGGATGTATTGCTCGGAAAACTCATAAAATCTCTACAATACCAAAATTCTAGGAAGTTCTTCTATACTAATCCTCAAGGTCCATATTAAATCTATGTGCTCTAATCAGATTTTATCTAAATCTAGCTTCCAAGGTTTGTACTAAACTTCCTTTGATACCAACTATAACGCCCCAACCCCAGTTACCCAGAGTCGGTGCATTATTACATAACATTATCATGATCACAATAAAGATCAAATCTCGAAAGACCGATTGGTTTAATAGCATTGGAAACACTAGATATATTCATAAAGTTTTACATTACATCATGAAGTGAAAAACTACTACAAAAACATATTGTATCCATAATCCACACTATTATCCCCTCATAATATCCTTGTAGGTCATTCATAGTTTACTTCTTCATACCCTGGGAAAAAATAAAACATAGAAAAGGGGTGAGCTCAAATGCCCAGTAAGGATAACAATATAGCGGAATCTTTCATAAATAAGAATAAACATTTAAGGAAATGTATAACTAAAAAAAGCCTTTTAAACTTGAACTTCAACATAGTGTGGCAAAAATAAAATGAAATAATGGCATTTACTTATTCACATGGATATTCTACTAATCGAATAATCGGATTCAATATCAATAACCACTTTCATAATGATGGAATGCATAATGCCAGACTATCATAACCACATAGCCAAGGCCTCATGCCAAGACTACAAATAAAATTTTTCCAAGGCCTTGTGCCAAGACACTAGTTTGTCTCATGAGACCTACCGATGCATCGAGGAGCTATAGCGGGCTCCACCCGTCACATATTAAGTCCAATTCATTCCCATGTGAAAAGGTTTAAACATAACATAAACATTCGTATTAAAACTATCATATGAAATGTCAATACTTTCACCATAAACTATGAACGGTATAAAAATAGCACATCCACAGTCAAACATATCACAAAACCTTAAATACAATATAGAAGTTGTGTATCATAATAAATCAACTTCAAATAAGCGTAAAATCCATCAAAGGATGTTGACATAGATGAAATCAAAACTCTTTTTAGAGAAATATCTCTTTCTATTTTGAAATAATTTAAGAGTAATATATTTATGAAATAAAACATTTTCTTTGAAAATATTCTTATAAGCTTGTAAGGGAAGCTTCGACGATTTTATAACGGCGGAAAATAACCGCACCCGCCGTATAAGTTAAAAAAACATTCTTACCTTAATTCTGTCGAAAAGGTTAAAAAGCACCTTGTTAGGAAAACGACGGAAAGATTCCTATATAAAACTCTTATAAAAAGTTAAAAAAGGGTATAAATGACTTTAACACATATTATTTTAAATAGTAGAAATGTTTTGAAATACATTTTTAAAAACATGGATGTGGATGATAAAGAGATCCCAGTAGATTATTACGTATAAACAACCTCAGATAATGAAGAGATTGTGAAGTAAAATCTTACCTTGTACTTTTCCTTGGTTGGGGTAGGTTAACCTCCTGTATAATGGTGAAATAATTGTTATTAAATTATAAAAGAATCATATACATTAATATGATATCATATATGATCTTTTAACATTTATTTGTTAATAATATCTTAGTATTACCGTTGTTTTGGGTGTTAACTTACTCGTTTTCTTTTATATGTTTTGTTACGTAAGCCATGTTTGTAATGGATAGGTTGTATCTTAATCATATCCAGAATGATATCAAGTACTTAGATACTATTATTAATCATCAAATGAGAATTATACTTGAATGGATACGATAGAGAATGAATCTTATCGCGTTCGTGGAGACGGTAGTCCATACGTACGCACGAGCGACAATATCATTATTTTGATATTAAAATAATATATAAATGGATGGTATATCATATATACAGAATCATTAACATGTTATATTTATTATTTACATGAGTTACACATCATTATTATACCCATCAAAATAATAATATATTGAATAACAATTACACCACGACGTGGAGACGGTAAGCCGTACGTACGCACGTATGGTGACATGTTATTCAAAGGGTGGATAGAATACTGAATATGGTTGTACCATATTTATAATAACATCATAGTATATATATGATACTGGAGTTATTATTTTATAATGGTAATAACAAAGGAAGAAGAAGTGGAAGAAGAAAGGAACTTGGAAAAAGGTGGTGAAATCATTACCTCTTCATCGGGTTCTTCCTTTTTATTTGATCAAAAGGGCTCCTTAGGTTGGATTTATGATCAAACTAAGGCCTCTAGGTTGTAGTGAGGAAAGTTGGGAGAGTATTTGGGAAGAGTTTGGCCGAACCAAAAGGCTTTGAAGGTGTGAATAAATGAGAAGGAGGAGTTCCCTTTTATAAGAGGGGTTAGGGGCACCTTTGGAAAATCTAGAAATATTAATTTATAATAAATTCATATTTGGATTCTAATGGCTCCAAAGTTGATTATTTAAATTTTACGGTGGGTATAGGTTGAAAAATATTCAACCACTAGAATTTAGACAGGTTTGGGTTACTATATTAACCTTATCTTTAAGTATTAAATCTTAGTTAATTAGTTTGACATTTACCATGTCACTTTGTATTTGTATATTATATAGCTAATAAACTTACTATATACATCCAAGAGACCCCCAAGTGGTACATTAATGACACCAGTATAATGATATAAGTCTCTTGATCGAACATTAGATTTTTAGGAATTTAAAATCAATTAATAATATAATATTTGTTTTAACAACTCTTTTATGTCAATTTTGACACTATTCAATAGATGATTTTTGTGAAACTCATAACAGAATTATTACTTCTAAAAAATTAAATTAAATCAATACTAATATGTCATATTATCCTATAAAATTATTTTAATTCATTAAAAGTCTAAAATTATATTTATTTGGGTATTTATAATATCAATTATTTTAATTTTTCACTATTATGGTAATTACTGCAACATGATTGTGTTATAAATAAATTAAATTATTTATTGTCTAAAAATTATAAATAAAATATAATTATGTAGGAAATATTTTTAGATTTATAATTAATATTTATAGTCGAAAATAAAACATATATAACCCTATGTAAAAAAAAATTTTCTAAAAGCTATATGCTTATGTAATTTTTGTACTTATTTTAACTTAATTAAAATAAAGTGTCCCTATCACTTACAAATGGATCCATGGGGTCCCAAAATCGACCCAAAGATTCCTATGGTCTAAAATGTATCAACCAATAATTCTAGGACACGTTTTAGGGTAATTTAGTATTATTATAATATTATTTTTTAACCCTTATTTACCGGATTTACCCTTAACCATGGTAAATAAAATATTTACCGAAGTAATTATTCAAAATGTCTAGAAATGAAAGTTACCTATGTACATAATTTGAACATCCTGATTCCAAATATGGAATCCATTTTTCCAAATTCAAAACACAGAAGTGACATAAATTAATTTAAAATTATTTCCCGTTGTTAAAACAAAAAGCGTGTTTTTAAGAGATAATAACTATCAAAAGATTGACGCTTGTTTATATCTGGTTTAATTGTAAAATTATGTCCAATGAACAAAATTGTATTAATTGGTAAAAATATATTCTAAATATACTTTAAAACCACTCAAATTCAAAATTTATCACTATTAATTATTTTGATTAAAAAGTTGTTTTTAATTAAAATTTAGTAATTTTCAATATTCATCAAAATATTAAAGTTATCCGAAAAGTACCAAAATTTCACCTTAGGCTAAATTCGATATTCCGAATCCAAAAATGAAGTCTATTTTGAAATATAAAATATATATAATTTCAAAAAGTAGGTATTACTATTCATAACTGCTAGTTTGATTGGTTATGGTGTGTTAGAACTCGGTGTTGCGTACAACACACACTATCACATTATTCAAAGAGAAGCGTACCGTAGAAACTTGGGGTGTTACATGCTTCCACTTCAAGACCATAATCATATCGAAGGGATCCACCTCCTGAACATCAAAAACAACAGCCGCCTGGTCAAGATGATCAAAAAGATAAAATACGGAAACACTTCGAAGATTTGAAGAAAAACTTTTATTCTTTCTGGAATGAACAAATTCTGGGTTACTTCATCTCGGCTTTGGAGAACAACCCGGTTCAGTTTCCAAGGCCTAAAAGGTCGAAAAAAGAAGGATATGGAGATCTCCCCAACTATTGCCCATTTCATCAAATGTTGGGGTATCCCATTTAGGAGTTTTTTTTCTTCAAATACCTCCTATAAAAGATGGTGGACCCTAGACAGGTAAAACTAAAAGGTTATTCAACCCAGGTAGCATGTGTTAATGCTAATAATCCAGAGGATGAAGGTGAGTGGCATGAATTCAAAAGTAAAAATGCGCAGAAATATGAGGATTGGATGTTTAGGAAAACAATAAACCTAACTCATGTCATTTTACGAACACAATTGAATCAACCAATTGTGTCTTCTACTATGAATGATACAGAAAAACCCCCTTCATCATAAGAAAAATCTTTAAAGAAGCATTATAATTTGAAGAAAGGAGAGAAATCATAAGAAGAAGAGTTCGTGTTAAAGACTAAATTGTCTTTGACTCTGGCAAATTTTATGCCATCTTCTTCAAAAGCACGGGCACCACCCCACCAAATGGCACAACTTGAATTGGTTCATCAGGAAAGATAATCATCGTATGAAGAATTGATCTTTGGTTGAGTTAACATGATTCATTTAACAGATCCTTATGCCAATAACAGTTTCAATCATGATGAGCCTGAGTTCCCTGTATCAAATAGAGGAATTAGAGGAAGAGACATGGGTCTAGGATACAGGGGAAGACGTGGATATTCTAGAAGCCACTGTTTCAATCCTACCCCTACTAGAACTGTATATGATGTAGAAACTCGTGGAAAAGCCCTTCAGTGGGCTCAACAGGAATAAGAAAGTTCTTCTACACATGGAAGATTTGGTCCTAACACAGTTATTTTGGAAGACCGGTTAGAGGTCCCACCTTCTTCCTCTTAGAAAATAGATATACCTAGTTAGTCTAATATACCAAAGTAATGAGTTTTTCCAACTCCTACCCCGATATGGGATGCATCTACTGCTAAAGCATCAACTTCTAAGGCACCTGCAAAACCACAGTTTCCTGTTGAGAAACGCAGACCTTTGGATCAAAAGTATGATGTCTTGAAACATTTGGCTCAAGTACCGACCAAGTTATCAATTATGGATTCCTTGAATCTATCAAGAGATCTTTGGGAGGCTATTATTGAGGCTTTGTCAAGTCCTAAACTGAAATTGTTGTGGTTGAAGTCTACCATATAGAGAATGATCCTGCAGAATTCCATGTAGTGATATCTTTTACAGATGAAGATGAATATGATGTTTTACATGGACATATCAAACATTTGTATCTATCAGGAAAAGTCAATGATATAGACATCTGACGATCTTTCATTAATAATGGACCAAGAGTCAATCTCATTCCTATTCGCACACTTCATCGATTGGGCCTCACCGAATCTGATTTATCTCCTTCTACTTTGATGTTGCAAGGATATGATAAGAATTAACAAGAACATCTGGGTGAAATTACACTCAGAAATTAGTTTGGAGACCTTGTATTTAATTCAGATTTCATGATTGTTCATCAGGACACATCTTTCGATATTTTTTTTGGAAGACCATGGCAACATCAACATGCGGCCATACCTTCGTCATACCATAAATGTATTAAATATTGTTTCAATGGTCAAATTGGGACGTTGTATGGTGACAAAACCCCATTAAAAACATGTGAATATCAATACATTGAGGCAAAGTTTTATCACATGGAGGGAAAGGAAAAATCCACAATGAAGAAAGTCACCAAAATTAATGCTCCATATGGTTTGGAAAAGATTCCAGTAAACCCATTAATACATGTGAGTACAGATTATGTGTTTCATATCAGCCAATTGATGGGATAGAACCAAATACAAACACTTTTATAGAAACTTCCATAATGTCTATTATGACAATCGAGCTAAACAGCAGGGGAGAAATTGTTGATTGGCCAAGAAATGATGAAAGATTACATGGAGATGTCTTCATTTTGTCCACAGAAATCCAGCAATTATATACTTCATCAACCAGGCCAGAAGAAGTTATAGCAATACCAGAGGAAAATATTGATGTCGATTCTCAATCCATCATCTCCTCTCTATCACCTCAGAAAGACCCTTCATCATCAATAGGGTTAGAAATGGCAGCATCTTTTTCAAGATGTTCAAGTTTTAACTTCTCCCCTGGTCATGGAAGTTTTGTTTCATCATATACTATGAAAGTAGAAGCAGAAGAAGTTACACATATTGAAGAATAAAATGAAGATATTATGGATTCTCCTCCATCATTTGAAGAGGGTATCTCTATCATTGTGGATGAACTCAGAGAAATAAATCTGGTTACAAAAGAAGATTCACGCCCCACTTTAATTAGTATGGCCATGACTCTTGAAGAAAAAGAAATGTATACTTGTTTTATAAAGAAAAATTGAGATGTATTTACTTTAAATTATATAGAAATGCCAATTCTTGATCCCGATGTTTCCACTCATCATTTGGGTTTGCCAGAAGAACATCATGGATTCAAGAAAATAGCTAGAAGAACACACCCAACTTATGCTTCCAAAATTGAAGCTGAAGTTGATAAGATTATCAAATCTAACTTTGTCAGAGAAGTTCAATATCCCAAATGGATGGCTAATATTGTCCCTGTGAAAAAGAAGAATGGAAAACTTAGAGTTTTCAATGACTTCAGATATCTTAATCGGCATTGTCCCAAGGATGATTTTCCAGTTCTGATCACAGAACTCTTAATTGATGCAACAGCTGGTCATGAAGCACTTTTCTTTATGGATGGATATTCTGGGTATAATAAAATCTGAATGGATCAAGAAGATGAAGAATCTACAGACATTAGATCCCCACAAGGTGTGTTTTTCTATCGGGTAATGACCTTTGGCATGAAGAATGCAGGTGCAACGTATCAACGTGCCATACACCATATCTTCAAACCCTTTTTAGGGAAATTTTTGGAATGTTTTTTGGATGATTTGGTGGTTAAATTCAGACAACGTTCTAATCACATGGTTGATCTGGAAATCATATTCAACAAACTTCGACAACACAATCTGATGATGAACCCCTTGAAATGTGCTTTCGGGGTAACCTCAGGAAAAAATTTCGGCTTTGTTGTAAGCCATCGTGGTATCGAAGTTGATCCTGAGAAAACAAAATCAATCATTGGTATGTCACCTCCTCAAAATTTGAAATAATTAAGAGTACTTCAAGGAAACTTGGCCTATATTTAGCGTTTCATTTCCAATTTGGTAGGCAAGTGTTTACCCTTCACCAAATTAATGAAAAAGGGAGTCACCTACCAATGGACTGAAGATTTCCAAGAGGAATTTGATATCCTCAAGAAATATCTCTTGATTCCACCGGTATTAATGCCACCTGTTGAAGGAAGACCACTTATCTTCTATGTGACAGCTTTAGAGAGATCATTGGGTGCCTTCCTTGACCAAAAGAATGATGCAGGGAATGAAAACAGCCTTTATTATCTCAGTCGGACTGTGCTTGAGGTAGAAACTCGATATTCAAGTTTTGAAAATTGCTTCCTAGAATTAATCTTTGTTGTTCATAAATTGAGACACTACCTACAACATCATGAGTTCCAATTGGTATCTCGCAATAACCCGCTAAAATTTATCCTTAGTCATCCAATGCTTATAGGACGTCTGGCAAGGTGGTCAGTTATTTTTCAACAGTTTGATATCCAGTACGTGTCTCAAAAGGCAATAAAGGTCCAAGCCCTAGCTGATTTAATTGTTGAACATCCATCCATAGAAGATACATCATTTAATATTGAACTTCTTGATGAAGATGTCTTCTCTATTAAAGATAATACTCAAACATGGGAAATTTACTTTTATGGTGCTTCTAGAAGTCCAACAGGGAAGATAATGGAAAATCCTAAACTCAACAAAGTTGGATTATGAATAGTCCTTATTTCCCCAGAAAAAGCAGTGTTTCCATATTCCTTTTTATTATCGGAAGGTGGTACAAACAATGAAGCAGAATATCAAGCTCTCATCGCAGGCTTGGAATTGGCGCTTCAGGCGTAGGTGAATCACTTGAAGTTAAAAGGTGATTCAGATTTGGTAATCAAACAAATCAATGAGGATTATGCCATCAGAAAAGAATATTTGATCCCTTTGTGGGAATATGTCAGAGAGTTAATGGTGTAATTTCCCTCGGAACCGACATTTTCCTATGTATCGCGATCACAAAATTCCCATGCTGATGCACTGGCTAATATAGCCACAGAACTAGAAGATCCAAACCAGGATGAAACAATCATCAGTATTGCCCACCATCGTGTAGTTTCACCTTTTGTTCAAATTAGAACAGAGGAAATCAGTGAAATCAGTCCTATTTATGAACCATATGGTCATACTACAGGATGGATGATACTTATCTGGGAATACCTTCAAAATGGAACACTCCCACCTGATAGAGCCGGGAAAGAACAATTCTGGTGACATGTGGTCAATTTTAATCTTTATGATATCCCAGATCACCAAAAAATTCTCTAAAAGTGAGGTTTTGATGGAATTATCTTCAGATGTATTGATGGTGAAGAGACAATGGCTATCTTGAATGATGTATATGACAATATTGCTTTTATTACAAACTTAAACATGATTTATTACATAAAACTTCACTTGATACAACAAGGAATATAGAGAGGTTTAGTGTCTTTGGTGCTTAGGACCATTACATAAAAACTTAAAACATGAAATACAACATCTTTATTGAAAACTTCCTTTACATGACCACTACATTCCCTCATACTTAGCATTGCATGGGATAACCTGAGGACATGCATAAGAAAAGGGTGAGCTATAAATCCCAGTAAGGGAGTACACATGGAATAACATGAGGAGTACAATACATGTTAGACAATAGGCATATCAATAGAGCATATAAGAAACATGAACATAAAGTCATGATAAATCATGATAATCATAACATGGAAATTTGGCAACAACACTTAACATGGAATTAGCATGAGCCAAGGTTCATTGCACATGGAGCATATGTAAATCCTCATTAAACCTAAATTATGAGTAAACCCTTGTTGCACTTGAATTAGCATGATTCAACACTCATTGCACATGACGTATCATGATAATATAATTTACCCAATGCTTGGAGCGCTATAAGGGCGCACCCTTCTTAAACATTTTATTTCATGCATAAGTGTTCCACATGGATCACAAAACATGGATTCATAAAACATAATCATTTATTCCACGATAAAGGAATGTGAATTCATACATTAAACTTTACAATCAATAAGTAAATGTGCATAAAGGTGAATACCATTGATGGAGAAATGGGCGTGGTATTCACTACACAATGACATTGGCTTAGAAAATCAGTGTGATTTCGGCAGCGTAACGGTGTGACATAAGAATTCATAAAAATGGTTGATGAGAGAGAAAGTGGTTTATCATCATATTTACATGTAATGTACAGTAAGGAGGTCATATAGATACATGTCCCAACAATTCTAATGGAATTTAGATTCATGATACAAAATTATTGCTTGAATGTAAAAGAAGAGAGAGAAGTTCCTTTCGGAATTTCGGCATAGTAACGGGTGTACATGTGAGGAATTTAATGAGAGAGAAAGGGGTCTCCCACCATTCAAACAATAAGAGATAAGTATGGGGGAGGTGCAAAACCATACCTCAACATTCATAATTGAAATTAAAAGGGCAATACAACTTAAATAAAATTGACAAAAATGAGAAAGGAAGAAAAACCCTTACTTGGAGGTGTGCTTCCAAAGGCTAGAGAGAGGATTGTGAGAGGCTTCTTGGGAGCTTGGGGAACATTGGGAGGATTCTAGAGAGAGTAGGGCAGATGTTGGACGAACTAAAAAGGATTTGAGTGAGGAGGAAGTGGGAGCTTGGGTGGGTTTATATAGGAAAGGTGAGGGAATTATTTATTATTTAGGTTTGGGAACCCTTATATTAAATTAATCCAAACCACAAACCATCCCATAGTTTTTGCCCATGGTTTTTGGAAAAGGGAAGAGGAAAACAATATTTTATAAGGAAAAATTACGAACTTCTTAAAATATTAGGGTTTCTTATGTGGAGGTGAGTCACACTCCCAAGGAAATTAATTTAAAAGGGCAAGGTGTTGAATAAGTCTTGAGGGGTCCATTAATGCTTTGAAAAGTAAGTTAAACAAACCCAAAATCACATTATTTTAATGTTAAAACATATATTGGCCGAACATAAAGATTATAGTATTTTATTACATCACTATTGGGTCATTATGATGCCATAAAACACATTACATATTTAAACGGTATTTAATTTTTACTCAAAAATTTGACTGTCTTAGAAAATTATGAAAAATTAACCGTTGGATAATTTAAACAACCTGATTCCAAAAATAACATTTATTTTTTCTAAATAATTTTCTAAATATGTTAATTTTCACTTTTAAAATAAAAATCCACGTTTATCAAAAATTCACAGGTTTGGACAGAAATCGCTTTCAAACCTTAATAAACATTATAATTGCATTCATAAAATTATAAGATCATTTATATTTAATAAAAATTAATTTAATAATAATAATATTATTTTATTAAAATATTATTTAATTCAAAAATCCCTTAATTTAATAAAATATAATTCTTAGTTAAATAATAACTAAAAACACTCTTTGTACTTTAAAAACTATTTACAATGTATCAAAAATGACTAGAAATTATATTCATTATTATATACAAAAAAATAATGTACATGAACATAGTACTACTTATTTGTTACATAACCCCTTAAAATAGCTTCATAAGACCTAAGGGTAAGGTGTTCAATGGTGACAGACTCTTGGGGTGGCTCGGATAGCATTGCTCGAGTGGTAATTTCAATCAACTTCCACTTTTCCCGTAGACAGTCACATTCGAGCTTGACAAGATAAAGATAAGATTGGTATTGGTCAAGGGTGAAGCCCAAAGATGCCACCTCTTTTCCGAGCTCTGACAAATGGGCTTCGTACGGAGCAATTCTACTGGACGAGGCCATTGCTTCTTTTGTCTAAGTAAAATTGGATGTGTTAAAGCCCTGTATTTATACTGGTCATGTGATCACTGTTCAATGGCTATATTAGCAATGGTCAAAATTCTTAACATGAAACCAATGAAGTTGACATTTTATATAAACATAAAGAGACATTTAATTAGATCAAGAGGTATTTCCATTAATGAAACTTTGGGTTGTTACAATATTCCCCCCTTAAAAAATTTCCCCCTCGAAATTTTCCTTTTCCCACACTAAAACAAATGTGGGTAACTCAGCTTCATCATATCCTCCGATTCCTAAGTCGCTTCTTCAAACTTGTGGTTTCTCCACAACACCTTGACGAGGGGTATTGTCTTATTTTGTAGAACTTTTTCTCTACGATCTAAGATCTTCACTGGTTTCTCCTCATAAGAAAGATCATCTTCCAATTGTACCACCTCAGAAGAGAGTACATGTGAATGGTACGGTATGTACTTTATTAAGAGGGATACATGAAAGACATCATGTACTTTGGCCATAGTAGGTGGAAGTGCTAGTTGATATGCCACAGCCCCGACACGATCAAGAATCTCGAAGGGGCCGATGTACCTTGGACTTAGCTTCCCTTTCTTTCTAAACCTAATTACCTTCTTCCATGGAGATATGCATAGAAAGACCATGTCTCCAACTTTAAACTCAAGGTCTCATTGACGGTTATCTGCATAACTCTTCTGTCGACTCTAAGCTGCCTTAATATGCTGCTGAATGGTTTTCACCTTCTCCACCATTTCCTTGACCATTTCTGGTCCAAGCATCTTGCGTTCACCTACCTCATCCCAACATGCCAGTGTTCTACACCTTTTCCCATACATGGATTCATATGGTGCCATTTGGATGCTCGAGTGGAAACTGTTATTATAAGAGAAATCAACAAGAGGAAGATGTTGATCCCATACTCCTTTAAAGTCCATTGAGCAGGCTCTCAACATATCCTCAAGTGTATGGATAGTCCGCTCGGATTAGCCATCAGTTTGAGGATGATAGGCCGTACTAATGTTCAGTTCAGTATTCAGAGCATGTTGAAGACTCTTCCAAAACATAGAGGTGAATCTTGGATCTCGGTCAGACACAATAGATAGTGGTACTCCATGCATCCTTACCACTTCCCTGATATATATCTGTGCCAGTTGATCTAATGAGAAATCCTCCTGAATAGAAATGAAGTGTACAGTCTTTGTAAGACGATCCACAACAACCCAGATTGCATTGTTGCCTTTGGATGTCCTTGGATGTCCAGTGAAAAATTCCATGGTGATGTTCTCCCATTTCCATTATGGTATGGGAAATGGTTGCATCATCCCCTTAGACTTATGCCTCTCTGCCTTCACTTGCTGACACACTAGGCACTTTGATGTATATTCAGCGATCTCCTTCTTCATATTATACCACCAAAAGTTTTCTCGGAGATCTCGATACATCTTTGTGCTCCCTGGGTGAATAGAGAAATTTGAACTATGTGCATCATCCAAAAGTTCCTTCTTCATCTATGGACTTGATGGAACACATAGTCTTTTCCCAAACCGCACAATTCCTTCTTCATTAAAATTAAACTCCGAGGATTTCCCCTTTTTGATAGCTTCCACTTTTTCTTGAATTCCCACATCATATTTTTGAGCATCCTTTAACATTTCCAAAAGAGACGGTTGAGCAATCATTTGTGAAAGGATTGATGATGTTCCCTTATCTATGATTCCCATGTCCATCTTCATCAATTCTAAGAAGATTGGATCCTTCTCAATTATCATCATTGATAGAATTGTTGGGTCCTTTCTACTTAGGGAATCTACCACCTTGTAAGCTTTCCCAGGGTGGTAATTAATTGAACAGTCATAATCCTTGATGAGCTCTATCCATATTCTCTGGCGCATATTAAGCTATTTCGGTGTGAATATATATTTAAGACTCTTTTGGTCAGTATATATCTCACATTTCTCTCCATAGAGATAATGCCACCAGATTTTCCAAGCAAAGATCACAGCCACCAACTCCAGATCATGTGTTGGATAGTTTCACCCATGTATTTTCAACTTCCTTGAGGCATAGGATATAACTTTATCATTCTGCATCAGCACACAGCCTAAGCCCTTCTTTGAAGCATCACTGAATACCAGAAAAAGTTCCCCATTTGTGGGTAAAGTGAGCACGGGCACAGTGATAAGCCTCCATTTCAACTCCTTGAAGCATTCTTTGCATTCATCACTCCAAGAAAACTTTACTCCCTTCCGAGTTATATTGGTAAGAGGGTTGGACAATTGTGAGAAATTTCTCACAAATTGTCGATAATATCCAGTTAACACCAAGAAGCTACGGATATCCGTTACCGATGTTTTCCTCGGTCATCCCTCAATTGCATCTGTTTTGGAGGGATCCATAGATATCCCATTGCTTGTGATGATATGGCCCAAGAATGAGACCTCTTTCAATCAGAACTCACACTTTCTGTACTTTTCATAGAGCTTCTCATTGCGCAAAGTCTCTAGTACAGTTCTTAAATGAACCTCATGATCCTCCTTGGTTTTGGAGTATATTAGAATATCATCTATAAATACTACCACAAATTTGTCAAGGTAATCTCTAAAGACTCTATTCATCAAGTCCATGAATATTTTTGGATAATTGGTGAGTCTGAAAGGCATTACTATGAATTCATAGTGCTCGTACCTTGTATGAAAAGCAGTCTTGGGGACATCTTCCTTCTTCACCCTTACTTGATAATATCCCGACCGCAAATGCACCTTGGAGAAGTATTGTGCTCCAGGCAGCTGATCAAATAAGTCATCGATTCTTGGGAGAGGATACTTTTTCTTTATCGTGATTTTTTTAAGTTCACGATAATCGATGCAAAGCCGCATTGACCCATCCTTCTTCTTGATGAAGAGGACTGGTGCACCCCATGGTGAAGCACTTGGGCGTATAAACCCTTTATCCATATTCTTTTGTAGTTGTTTCTTCATCTCTTCAAGATCAAAAACAGCCATTCTATATAGATTCTTGGATATTGGTAGCGCCCCAAGTATAAGTCCAATTGAGAACTCAACATCTCTTCTAGGAGGAAGACCAGGCAGTTCCTCGGGAAACACTTCAGCGAATTCCCTCACAATAGGAATTTCTTCAAGGATGGTTTCTTCTTTGGACTCAATCATCTGATCCAGATACGTGTTCTCATAGGGTAGTAATATCCATTCTTGAGATGATAGAGCTAAAGGAGATTCATCTTCCTCATGAAACTTGTAAAGAATCAGGGATCGATTCTCCATATGGAGTGTGATTTCCCTCTCCTGACAATTTATGTTGGCTCTATATAAGGAAAGCCAATCCATGCCAAGAATTGTATCAAATTCTACCCGAGGGAGTATGACAAGGTTCTCTGGGAAATTCAATCCACAGATTATAACAGTGTAAGACTTATATTCCTGGGATTCAATGATGGCCCCATTTGCCGTACTCACCGACATCTTTACCTGAATCAAAAAGTATGTTTGCTATTCTTGAATGAATAACTAGCGTACCTATCACCACTTCGTTGTCGGGGTTCACTTCAGTAGAAGTGATGGAAAAATCTCTTCCTTGTTGCCTTGGAGGTTGTCATTTGTCTCCGAAAACCCTTGGATTAGGGAACTAATTTTCAAAATGACTCGGTTCTTTGCATTTGTAGCATTGAACAACGCGTTGAGGTTCGAACAGAGTGTTCCTCTCCTCTGTCGCAACTGTGGGTCTTTCTTGCCGACAGTTAACAGCTAGGTTCCCTTCTCTTCCACACCTGAAGCATTTTCTCATCCCCTTAAGGCAATTTCCAGGGTGCTTCTTTTCGCACTTTTGGAAAGTGGGGTGCTGGATCTTCTTAGCACCATTGGATTTATCCATCGGACCACCAGCATTGAAGTCCACCTTATGCTTCTTATCCCCATGATACCCCTGTGATTCCTCAATCTCCATTTCGACCTTGAGGGCACATCGGAAAATTTCCTCATAGCTGTCGAAGTCACGGATCGCTAATGCTTTACGCAAGCTAGGCTTCAGCCCAACAAAGAAGCGGTAAACCTTGCATTCGGGGGTAACGAAAAATCCGGAAGTGTATCGTGAAATCCTTGTGAAGTTTGCCTCATATGCTCCAACAGATTCTTCATCTTTTTTCTTGAGGGAAAGGAAGTCCCTTTCCATCTTAAGCCAGAGGGTGCGTGGAAAATATTTATCGAAAAACATCTTCCGGAAATCCTTCCATTCCAACGCCTCGATCTCCTCCTAAGGCTTCGTATTTTTATCAACGTCCACCATTGATCAGCTTCACCCTCCATAAGATAGGCAGCCAGGAGAACCTTCTCTTGTTCAGAACATTGAAGGATAGAGAAGATATTTTCAATGGATTTGATCTATTGTTCAGCGATCATGGGATCAGATGATCCACTAAAAGTATGAGGCCTTTGTCTCATAAAGCTCTTGATAGCGACTTGTTCTTTCTTGGGGGGGGGGGGTTGAACATTCCTATTGACCCGTGTTTCTATTCAATGCTTGAGTTAGCTGAGAGAGAATCATGACAAAGTTCGCGATTCCCGCTCCCATTGGATTGGACATCTCATTAGTACAGTCATCACACTGATCTTCACAACGGTTGTTAGCCCGAGTCCTCCTATTACCGATCATTGGCTGGAATAAAAGGAAAGTTAGGGGTAATACATAAAGGGTAATCCAAAAAAATTTGATGACTTATAAATAAACTTTCATTTGCTTAACTCATGAGTCTATAGGCTTCAATCTAGGATTCTCATGATCTACTTTCTAACATATATTCATAGGGGCATTTTTTTTAATTCCCTTAATAAGGGTTCATAATAAGATTTTGAATTTATCAAAACATATCCCCCGGGAGTGTCGTAACCAAGAGTGCAGCAAGGCCCGTTGTCGTGCACCAGTTCCCGTTCAAGTCTATCTCAATGCGGTGTTTTCGGGTTTTACCCCTAGGATACATCTGTGCCAGAGCCGCCTCTACCTGCTCGTATCCAGACAGGGATGTATTTGTCTGATAAACCACTTACATAGTACTTACCAAAACATAGGGATGTTTTTATTATACTTAGTCTTGTCTATAAGTATTTACAAGGGTTTCTTAATCCCAAAAATAACTAAACCTATCCTCTGATACCAACTACGACAACCCTACTTTTACTACAAACTTAAACATGATTTATTACATAAAACTTCACTTGATACAACAAAGAAGATCGATAGGTTTAGTGTCTTTGGGGCTTAGGACCATTACATAAAAACTTAAAACATGAAATAAAACATCTTTATTGAAAACTTCTTTTACATGACCACTACATTCCCTCGTACTTAGCATTTCATGGGATAACCTGAGGACATGCATAAAAAAAGGGTGAGCTATAAAGCCCAGTAAGGGAGTACACATGGAATAACATGAGGAGTACAATACATGTTAGACAATAGGCATATCAATAGATCATATAAGAAACATGAACATAAATGCATGATAAAGCATGATAATCATAACATGGAAATGTGGCAACAACACTTAACATGGAATTTGCATGAGCCAAGGCTCATTGCACATGGAGCATGAGTAATTACTCATTGCACATAAAGCACGAGTAAACCCTCATTGCACTTTAATTAGAATGATTCAACACTCATTGCACATGAATTATCATGATACTATACTTTACCCAATTCATTGGAGCGCTATAAGGGTGCACCCTTCTTAAACATTTCATTTCATGCATAAGTGTGCCACATGGATCATAAAACATGGATTCATAAAACATAATCATTTATTCCATGATAAAGGAATGTGAAATTCATACATGAAACTTTATAATCAATAAGTAAATGTGCATAAAGGTGAATACTCTTGATGGAGAAATGGGCATGGTATTCACTACACAATGACATTGGCTTAGAAAATCGGTGTGATTTCGACAGCGTAACGGCGTGACATAAGAATTAATAAAAATGGTTGATAAGAGAGAAAGTGGTTTCTCATCATATTTACATGTAATGGACAGTAAGGAGGTCATATAGATACATGTCCCAACAATTGTAATGGAATTTAGATTCATGATACAAAATTATTGCTTGAATGTAAAAGAAGAGAGAGAAGTTCCTTTCGGAATTTTGGCATAGTAACGAGTGTACATGGGAGGAATTTAATGAGAGAGAAAGGGGTCTACCATCATTCAAACAATAAGAGGGAATTATGTTGTAGGTTCTAAACCATACCCCAACATTTATAATTTAAATTAAAAGGGCAATACAACTAAAATAAAATTGACAAAAATGATAAAGGAAGAAAAACTCTTTACTTGGAAGTGTGCTTCCAAAGGCTAGTGAGAGGCTTGTGAGAGGCTTCTTGGGAGCTTGGGGAACCTTGGGAGGATTCTAGAGAGAGTAGGGCAGAGGTTGGACGAACTAAAAAGGCTTTGAGTGAGGAGGAAGTGGGAGCATGGGTGGGTTTGTATAGGAAAGGTGAGGGAATTCTTTATTATTTAGGTTTGGGACCCCTTATATTAAATTAATCCAAACCACAAACCATCCCATGGTTTTTGCCCATGGTTTTTGTAAAAGGGAAGAGAAAAAAAATATTTTATAAGTACAAATTCCTAACTTCTTAAAATATTAGGGTTTCTTATGTGGAGGTGAGTCACACTCCCATGGAAATTAATTTAAAAAGGCAAGGTGTTGAATAAGTCTTGAGGGGTCCATTAATACTTTAAAAAGTAAGTTAAACAAACCCAAAATCACATTATTTTAATGTTAAAACATATATTGGCCGAACATAAAGATTTTAGTATTTTATTGCATCACTATTGGGTCATTATGATGTCATAAAACACATTACATATTTAAACGGTATTTAATTTTTACTCAAAAATTTGACTGTCTCGGAAAATTATGAAAAATTCACCGTTGGATAATTTCGATGTCTTGATTCCAAAAATAACATTTATTTTATCTAAATAATTTTCTAAATATGTTAATTTTCACTTTTAAAATAAAAACTGACGTTTATCGAAAATTCAAAGGTTTGGACAGAAATGGCTTTCAAACCTTAATAAAAATTATAATTGCATTCATAAAATTATAAGATCATTTATATTTAATAAAAATTACTTTAATAATAATAATAATATTTTATTAAAATATTATTTAATTAAAAAATCCCTTAATTTAATAAAATAGAATTCTTAGTTAAATAATAACTAAAAACACTATTTGTACTTTAAAAACTATTTACAATGTATCAAAAATGACTTGAAATTATATTCATTATTATATACAAAAAAATAATGTACATGAACATAGTACTACTTATTTGTTACATAACCCCTTAAAACAGTTTCATAAGACCTAAGGGTAAGGTGTGCGATGGTGATAGACTCTTGGGGTGGCTCGGATAGCATCGCTCGAGTGGTAATTTCAATCAACTTCTACTTTTCCCGTAGACGGTCACATTCGATCTTGACAAGATGAAGCTCAGCTTGTGCTTGGTCAAGGGCGAAGCCCAAAGATTCCACCTCTTTTCCGAGATCCGAAAAATGGGATTCGTACGGAGCAAGTCTACTGGACGAGGCCATCACTTCTTTCATCTAAGTAAAATTGGATATGTTAAAGCCCTATATTTATACTAATCATGTGATCACTATTCAACGGCTATATTAGCAACGGTCAAAATTCTTAACATAAAACCAATGAAGTTGAAATTTTATATAAACATAAAGATACATTTAATTATATCAAGAGGGATTTCCATTACTGAAACTTTGGGTTGTTACAAAGTGAATGCATGAGTTTGTGGTGCCCACTAGTCTGGACATAGATTTTCTAGTCAAATCCAAAGGCTTGGATACTTCTGGCCTTCAATGATGCAAGATTGTATTGATTTCACTAAGAAGTGTCATTCTTTCCAAGTATGTGCCAACTTCATTCATCAACCCCCAGAGTTTCTTCATACAGCTAAATACTCATGACCATTTGACACATGGGGAATGGATGTAGTAGGAACTTACCCTTCAGCTGCATCCAAGTAGTTTAAGTATATCCATACTGCTAATGACTTCTTTTCCAAATGGGCAGAGGAAATACCTCTCAAAGAAGTTAGTTATAAAATCATTGTTAGCTTCATCAAGTCTAACATCACTACCAGATTTTGTGTCCCTCATACCATATTGATGGACAATGGCACCAACTTCTGTTCATCTGAGGTAAGGAAGTTGTATCAAGAATACAACATCAAATCCAACCATTCATCTCAGTATCATGCAACTGCCAATGGCCAAATAGAAGCCTTAAATAATACTCTTTCAAACATTCTGAAAAATATGGTGGATAAAGATAAGAAATCATGGCCTGATAAACTTTTTTATGCTTTATGGGCTTATCGGACCACCAGCAGCACTGCTACGCAGTCAACTCCATACTCATTGGTATATGGAACAGAAGCAGTCTTTCCCATTGAGGTTCAATTACCTTCGTTCAGAGTAGCCATTTGTGATTAGTCATCCATAGATGAAAAATCTCAGAAGAGATTTGATGAATTGGAATGATTAGATGAAAAAAGATTGTGCACACTGCACCACTTGGAAGTCTATCAGAATCGAATAGCACGAGCTTTCAATAAAAAATTTCTTCTTCATTCATTCATTCAAGGATAATTGGTATTGGTCCTCAGAACACCAATGATACCAGGAAAGAAACCTCCCAAGCTTGATATAAAGTGGGAAGGACCTTATTCAATACATAAGGTCTACTCCAATGGAGATTATTCTTTAATCTCAGTAGATGGAGAACTAATTACAACTCCAACCAATGCAAGATTATTGAAGAAGTATTTTGTTTAATAAAAATACACCTTTTATTTCTCATTGTAAATCTTTAAATTTCATGGTCCCTTTATCATCCAACATAACATTAATCTGTGGCCCTTTTGTCCTACATGACGTTAAACTATGCACATGTCCAGAAAGACGTTAAACTTTAATACGTCCTAGCTACATGACGCTAAACTGTACAGCATCCTTTTTTCCTACATGACGTTAAACTTTGAATCGTTAGGGTTATTTTTACCTCTTTTTTCTCACACTGAGCATGAATCACATGAGCTTAGAGTAAGCTTCAACCATAAGACCCTCTTTGGGCCGCTAACCACGTGTAAGTCCCAACACCATCTTCGGGTTGTTCTAAAGTACAACTTGATCACCAATTCATTATCAATCGAACCACTTGGACTTTCATCCTTGCCTTATAGGCTGGGTACGTAGGAAACCTCCTAAGGTTCAAACCAAAAACCAACATCTTCACATTGGTTCATCTCCATCTCATACGATGTTGATCCGTGAAGCCTCCCCCCAAAACCAATATATTCACATTGGTTCATCATCGTCCTTGACATATGACATTAAACTATACAGTCCCCCATTGTCCTCGCTGAAAGACATTAAACTGTATAGCAATACATCCTAGCTACATGACGTTAAATTATGCATCATCGTTCCATTCATATGACCTTAAACTATTCATACTTTTGTCATGTATGACAATAAACTACAACAGTCTCTAATACCCTCACCAGAGAGGAAATCATTATTAACATTGATCCCCAATCATGTTATACTCCAAGGACTATGTGCATATATGTAAATGCTCGAACCTTTAATCTTGGATCCAACCATAATTGTACTAAAGTCCCATTTCACCCTTCACATGTACAAACCAAATCTGTACAGAGGATATTTGAAGAACTGCGTATGTATTGATTCCTATCCTTATGAGATACATAGGAACGTTCAAGAATCCCTCGAACCCAACCCCATGTATTTGTTCCTAACCCCAAACTTCACTTTCAGTCCCTTGGCTGAAAATTCCCCCTATGAGCACATGAATGTGGTATGAAAACCCTGGTCTTTATTCACATAAGGTTTATAACAAACACACTAGGTGTCTCCCTCATTATGTTTTGAACTCTACGACCCTAAACTAAAATCTCATACATTATCATCCCACATGACGTTAAACTATATTCCAAGAACTAAATTTGTCTTGATTCTCATCCTAATGAGATATTTAGTGAAGTCCATCATTTCAATTCAGGACCCAGCCACAACATGATTATGGTCATCATTGGTCTATGTATATCCTTCATGCATTGGAAAATACCCATTTTCATGTGTCATACTCCTAACCTTAAATACTTCTAGATATCCATAATCCTTTTCTTGACTTCTGGTCACAAAATGTCTGATACCCGGGAATTATTTTTCCTGACTATACAGCATGTGCCCTTAGGCGGCCTTGCATAATTAGTTTACATAACGGACCTGTCAGCCAAAAGATGCTATTATTTGACTATGTATCCAATGCCCTTAAGTGGCCCTACATAATTCAACCCCCTAATAGGTTTGTTAAATAGTGGTAATTTTATTCTTTGGAGAAAAACCACTTTAATCCTTATTGGTCTTAATGACAATATGTAGGGATCCGCAAAAAAAATAGTCATCCAAAACATATTTTTCCCATACACTTTTTCATGATCTGAAATTATTAAAGTCTATGGTTTATATTTCCCTTACCTACGTTTGGGTTAAACCTTCGCAGGAGTGACATTCATCCAATTCTTTGAAAATATTTATTGGGAATATCCTCTCCATATTCAAGTACCTCTCTCCATATAGCATACTCTGTGCTTTGGAAAATTTGAATCTCCATAAACTTCCACTGGATTTTTAGCTATAGAAAAGTAAAGTTTCTAAGAGTTCTTTTTCCTGACTATGCAGCATGTTCCCCTAGGTGGCCTTGCATAAGTAGTCTACATAATGAACCTGTCATCCAAAAGATACTATTATTTGACTATGCATCCAATTCCCTTAATAGGCCCCGTATAATTCAACCCCCTAACGGGTTTTTCAAATAGTAGTAACTTCACTCTTAGGAAATACTTCCTCTAATGCGTTTTAGCCCTTTTTCATATCATCCCTCAGATTCAAAATTTCTTAGGTCATAGTTTACATTTTTTTCCCCCATACTTGAATGTGGTAATATTTTTTCAAAAAATTTATCAAGGAATTGAGTCATTTTTTTAATCCAATCGGTTAAAGCTATTCAACCTTTAAAAATTATCCTTTTTTATGTCCGACATGCATGACTTTAAACTACCAACAAATTATAGGGTACTCATTAAATTTAGAACTTGTAAAAGGAACTCTGAATAAAAGTTGAGTCCCAACTCGCTAAACGTACATATTGTATGATTTAGGCAATATTGAGCAACAAAATATGAAAATTTTGTGGGGTTGTTTGTATCACCCTATAAAAAATAAAACTATGCTTACTAGGCCCATTAGGTTAGGTAAAGTTAATTAAAGTAGGTAACAAGGGAATGGAGGCACAAATGATTGAAGATGAAAGTGTTTTTCATTTATGCACAAGAGTTAGAAGGACATCCACTGATTGAAGTCTCTTCTCTTTTTCAATAATTACAAGAGGCTTTCAACATAACTCTTCATTTGATTTATGGCATCCCGAGCTTCATCAGTAGCCACCTGGAATTCATTCACTCAACTAGATACAATAAGAGATGGAGTGATACCGGCTCTTCTTGGAACAATTGTAAAAGAATGTTCTTGAGTGTGGTTTGAGAAAATTTTATGCTGATCAAATAGTGAATCTGTTTCTTTCCAAGAGACTTGAAAGATGAATACATAGATTTGAGAATGGAGTATTGGAAGTAAAGATCCATTTAGAGAGAGTACTCTTTTCAGATATTGTTTCTAATTTCATGATAGTCTTCTCTCCACCAATGGGTAGCGGAAAACATATCATCCCATTATTTTCCATTTTCATATCTACAAGGAAATGGCATGGAGGAAAAATTTGAAAGTTCACAACATTGTTGCTACTCTTAATGCACAGCATAACCGAAATAGAGGGATAACAGTGCAGCTGCATCTCGAGCATATGAGGTTTCAGATCTGGGGCACAAGGGCTATGATGCATTATGAATTCCATCTCCACTATCCCAACATTGACAAATGATCCTCCAACTAACACATTTGATAAAGAAAATTTGGTGTAAGTTTGAAACCAAGAATGCAGGATATAGTTCTTTGGATCTAGAACATTGTCTCCTTGCAGATAACCATGGCCATATAATGGCAAGTAAATGATCTGTGGGAAATTAACATTATATTTCTTAAAGTACTTGGCCAAATTTGGGAGAGTGAAATCATAGATATCATAATATTCATGGCCAAAAATGTTCATCAAATAATCAATTCTCTTACTAGAAAATTCATCAGTCGATCCAATTCTTCTGGGAGACATTGAATCTGCACAACGATCAAACAGTTAAATTTTAAGTAAGGTCTGTTTTTTATGAAATACTTGTAAAGAAAAACAAAAAAATGGCTAATGCATTAAGGCGTGCAAGTGTGGCCACGCAAGTGTGGCTGTGTAAGTATTGCCACGTAAGTCAAAATACCTCTGTAGAAGCGTGACACAATTTAGAAGAAGAAATCAACCATGAATAGCAGCACCTGCGCAATGAGAGATCACTTGTGCGATGAGAGCTAGAATCATTGGATGTCGGGTGCTTTTCATGAGATTGGGACCCATATTTATAGGCTATCCAGACACCTGCGTGCCATCACCTGCGCACCACTACCTACGCGCTCAAAAACCTGCACGCCCAAAATCCTAGGATTTCTCCTTTACCTCAGAGTTAAACCCTCTTTCCTTTTTTGGATCCAACTATGAGGGGGGACTTTTGTTGATGATCCATTCTATCACAGAGTCCAAAGATTTACTAAGGGGAATACCTTGAGAAAATAAGAGAGAAGATTCATCAAATATTGTGAAGGAATTAAGGCGCGCAAGTATACCTGTGCGCCATCCTTGGGAACGCAAGTCTATTGTGCACCAGACATGAGGCATTCAAGTCACTTGCATGCCCAAAGTGAAATTTTTCCCAAACCTCAGGTGGCCTATAAATACCCCCTGTGGGCCCCCCATTTAAAAAAAAGGAATTTTTACAAAACTCAAATTCAAGATTTGGTCACCCAAGTCTTTGTCTGACGTCTTCTAAACACTTCTAAGGTAATCCTTTTCCTAGAATGGAAGATATAAAGAAGAAGAATAAAGCCTAAGTGTTAGAACTCATCAACACTTGCGCACCTAAGTGTCCATCCCTTAAGGGAAATGGAAACACTTGCGTGCCGCATTTCCCCCTCAAGGGAACTTGTGCGCCGCCCTTCTAGAAACATCTAGGGATAATACAAAGGGCTTGAGCCAAGTCTCACCCAAGTATTACCCTACAGGTTCTCCGTATCCCAAGTGAACTCATGTAACGCAAGTACACTTGTGCGACCAGAACATACATGCCAGAACATGACTTGCACGCCCAAACAGGACTTGTGTGCCTGCCTCTTTTTGGGTGCCCCTCCTACCTATTCACCTATTTTCTTCAAATCCACCTTTCCTCTTCAAGGTCTAGCCATCAAACCCCACTTCAAAGCCAATTATGGTATGGTTTCTTTGTTGGATTCTTTATCTGAAAGGAGATATGTGGAATATCTCCCAAAACCATGTGATTTATATAATTTTATATCACTACGGTTAGAGATTCCCTTCATTCAACCTCATCCCATAAGATGAGAGAATCTTTGATCTGGGCATCCTTCTCAGGAGTAAGCCCCAATAATAAGTCCCCTTAACCTTGGGCATCCTTCTCAGGAGTAAGCCCTAATAATTAGTTAAAGTCCCCCTTAATCTGGTCATCCTCTTTAGTATTAATCCCAAAATTGATAATCTAAATCTCCAAAAAGCACAAATACCTTTATGGACCCTATTAATGGGAATCCTCCTTAGGAGTAAGCCCCAAGTTCCCCCAAATTTGGGCATCCTCCTTAGGAGTAATACCCAAGTTAGAGTATCCAAATCTCCATAAAGCACAAATATCTTTATGGACCTTGTTCCTAGGCTTCTTTCCAGAAGTAAATCCTAGTATTCACCTGCTTGGTCAATCACACATACATAGCCCCATATCATTTCTTATGACTGCATCTTTCATGGCACAAATCGTCAGGTTTACTGATACCTCTTGTTTCTCACACCGAGCATGACTCACGTGAGCTTAGAGTGTAAAAGTAACCATGACACATCTCTTTGGGTTGTTAGTCATGCGTAAGCCCCACACCTCTTAATCGAACTACGTGGACTTTGATCTCTTCCTTAAAAGTAAAGTACATAGGAAGCCTTTCTAAGGTTCAATCCCATAACCCATTAATTCTCATTCGTCCCATATGACGTTAAACTATATCTTAATTCCCGAACTATGTGAGTTCTGATTCCTCTTTAACAAGGATATGTAGATAGCCTATCTGCGGGTATGATCCCAACTCTGAAATATTCTCTGTCCTTTTGAATGACAATAAACTTCAAGTGCCCCACTGAGTGGATTTAAAACCATTATGGTCATCATAATGACCAAGAGATTTATATATAATGTATTGAAGGATACCATTTACTAAGAATCTTCAATACATACAAAGGATTCTCCATCGATGAAGAACCTCAATTACATATAAAATATTCTCTAAATCTCATACATATCAATCATTGATTTCCAAATCTAAAGGAAAACTCATTTTCATGCTTGGTAAATTAATAAGGATTCATGAACATAACTTAAATCTATAAGAGAGTCCCAGAGTATGTAATAATTTCCCTCAAAAAGGTGTGATGAGCCTGACCTCCCATCCTCTCAACCAATTAAACTTCTTAAGCCTCATCAGTCCACAACGAATGAGCACCTACCTTTGGAAAGTAGGTCCAAATGGATATAGAATCATTGGATGTTTTTGGTTCTATGAATAAACCCATTAGAAACCGATTGGAAATTTTGAACCTTAAACAAACAAGGTCATCCCCATTTCTGGAAGAAACAAAACCTCAATACACCCTCTTAATCAATATAGATCTTGGTAAACTTTTCAGTTTTCATCACCTCTACATTTATCTGTATTATTAGAGCTTATCCTTGTGATTTCTTGATCATCTCCAGTAATGATGGTTGGGAAATCATTTGGAATATGATTTTGGATATCCCATCCCTTATGAATTTTATTTAAATATTTAATAAGTCCTTAATCAAAGGGTCTCCTTCAATTCTCATCATTACAAGAACTGCAGGTTTCTTCACACTTAGGGCATATGTGAATTGTTTTCCTCACCGAGGTGATAATGAATATAATAATCATAGTATTTTAAAATCTCCAACCATATCATTTATCTCATGTTCAATTCCTTGTATGATAATATGTACTTTAAACTTTGGTGATATATGTATATATCATACTTATCTACATAAAGATATTATCTCCATATCCTTAAAGTAAAAATAAATAAAACTAACTCCAAGTCATGGATAAGATAATTCTTATCATGAGGCTTCAAATTTCAATATGCATAAGAAATAAATTTTTAATTGTACATGAGTACACATCCAATACCTTTTAATGATGAATCTCTATAAATGAAAAAACATTCTCTATTAGAGGGTAATTTCAGCATAGGTGCACCAACGAATCTATTCTTAAACTCTTGAAAAAAATATTTATACTTCTTTTTCTAGAAAAACTTAACTCCCTTTAAATTTAGTTTTGTTAGTGGATTAGAAATAAAATAATTTTTTTTTCAAAAACCTTCTATAGTATATAACTACACCAAGAAAACTATGAATATCAATATTTTTTTTGGATGAGTAAACTTATCCACTAACTTAGTCTTAGCTTGATCCAGATAGATTCATTCACAATATATAATGTGTCACATGAATTACACCTATTACAACCAAAACTAGACTTAACTAAATTTAGAAAAAAATACACTTTTACTTATATTTTTCAATGTAACCCTTATAAATTCATCATTCTCTTCACAATTTTGAAAATATATCATAATATCATCAATAAATACCATTACACACTTATTTAGGTAGTCCTTAATGATTTTATTTATCAAATCAATAAAAGTCATGGGAACATTAGTCAAACCAAGGAAAAAAAACAAACTCATAATGTCTATACCTTATCTCAAAAGTATTTATTTAGTATATATTCTTTCCTCACCCTTAGTTGATGATACCCCAATTAGATATCAATATTAGAAAAAAAATTAAACTCCATGAAGCTGGTCAAATAAGTCTTTAATTCTTGGAAGATGGTATTTTTATTTATTATGATCCCATTAAGTTATCTATAATCAATTCATATTCACATTAATATATCCTTATTATTCACAAAGAGAAAAGGTTCTCCCTAAGGATACATGATTGGATGGATAAAATACCTCTCTAACTAATCCTATATTTTATTCTTTAATTATTCTAGATCCATGAATGATATTCCATGTGGGGTCTTTGATATTAGCTTGGATACGGGTATCAGTTCAATTGATAACTCTATCCATATTTTAAGGAAATCTCCATTTAAATATTCAAGAAAAATATCAATTTATTCCTGAATAATGGTTACAAATTCCATCTATATTTATTTCACTTTATTCCCAGTCTTCACAAATAATTTACATAAAAAGGCTATAAGAGATAGTTTCTAACAATACTTGGTCTAGGATATATCACCAATAAAAATAATATCATACTTCCCCCTTAAGACATCTAAAATTTCCTTTCTTGTATAATTTACCTTAAAAATATACTTTTAGATCCAATCCATCCCCAGTTTTATGTAGAATTCCACCATTGAATTGACGACTGGATTTTCAATGAGATTATACTCACAAAATTTTATAGAGGAATTTATATATAATCTTTCATCTTGAATAGATCCTCTAATAATTTTAACTAATAAATATACTCTTAAAAACTCAGGTTTTGATTTGACGTTTTTTTAAAATAGAAAATAAATAATGAAATGCATTGAACCAAAATCAAATAGTATACTATAAATATTTGATTGAAAAACAAGTATAACTACTACCATACCATTTAAGACCATGAATTTAGTCATTGTGAAAGAAAAAACATTCCCTTGATACATTGGACTCTATTAGGGTATATATTGATTTCCCTCTACCTTTTTTGGATTTGGTCACTGGTTCAAAAAGTTTCCAAGCTATCCACACTTGAAGAATTACACCATAGGATGCACTTTTACCATCTTTCTCTTGTTATTTTCATTGGGATGTTTAGGTTTTACATATCCTCGAAAATTTCAAGAAATTTTTCTTGTCTTTCCACATTTTTATCACTTCCCGCATCCTTAAATACAATTCCTCGATTGTCTTCTCACATAGTTTTTTCATAAGTAAGTTTTAGTTTCTTCCCTTCCTTTACATAGTTAGTATTCATCCCAATATTTTTTCCATACTCCTCTTTTTTTCATTCTATTCATAGGATAACTTGGTATCTCCAAAAACTATTTCAACTTTGAGATAACATCTTAGTATCTCTTCATGACTCCCAATATCTCATATTTCTAATTATTTATAAATATAGAGTCTCAGTTCATCAATGAATCTATTGATATTCCCATCAGAATTGATGAAAAACATTGAATCATAATGAACAAGCCTTCTGAAGCTCATCTCATAAATTAACATGGATTCAATTTTCTTCTACTTCATCATAAGTAATTCCCTTTCCATTATTTTCATAGGGTGCGAGGAAAATACTTATTAATAATGTATTTTTGGAATTCTTCCTACTCTATAGTATCAATTTTATCCTTAGGATTCATATTTTTGAATTACATCCACCACTGATCTATTTCTCCCTCTAAAAAATAAAATTACATGGGTGCCTTCTCTTTCTCAGAATAATGGAGTACAAAAAATATTTTTCTATATCATTTATCCACCATTCCATGATCAAGAGGTCAAAAGGTCCACTAAAACTTTGTGTTTATTGGCACCCGAAGGATTCAATGGCTATTTGTTCCTGCCTCAATGGATTTGGGTGCACTACATGGTTCTTGTTTTTATATATAACATGGGATAGTTGATTAAACGTCGTCATAAAGTTTTATACCCTAGATTCCATTATATTAGAAAGGTTATCATTTCATTTCCCTTTGTATCTATTATTCACACGGACCCTTATATTTCCCAACATTTTCTAAAAATAAAGAAACACATAAATTATGAAATGGAAACTATTAATAATAAATTATAAACAAAATTAAAATCCTAATATTTTTCCAATATTTCTATTTTAGGATCATATGGAAATACAGGAGGTGAATTTCATTTTAAAAAATAAAGTGGGGGGTAAAGGTAAATTTTAGAGTAATATAATTTTTATATGAAGAGTTAAATAAATTTGGTGATATTTCATAAATTCTATATGAGTTATAATAACAAATTAAATTTAGTGCATAAATGATTGAACTAAATTTATGTAAGTATGTGAATCAATGATAAATGATTCAATGTAGTAAAGTAAAGTGAGAGAAAAATATAATTGGCAAGGAGTTTGGAAAAAGCTCGATGTAAACCCATACATCTCCACCCCTTAACTTGAGAGGTGAATAGTATAAATACCTTGATCTTAGTGGTGATCAAGAAACTCATCCATCAAAATTGTGGTTTGTGAGAACCCTCTTGATATTCACCAATGGATAAGAAACCCATCTCTCACTTTTTTGGAGTCATAAACCTGTGGAGATTTTTGATGAGAATAGATAGGTTTACTTTAGTCAAACCCATTACAAATAATCTGAAAAATATCTTGGATGGATGAGTATAATTGGGGATGAGATATTTGAGAGAAATATTGAGAGACTTTGAGAGATTTAGAACTTGGGAAGGATTTTTGAAAGGAATTGAGATATATAGAAACTTGGTATCGAATCAATCTTGATAGATTTGATGGGAGAAAGTGTGAAAAGGGTAGGTTCCAAAGTTCCATGGGAGTACTTTTATAGGCTCTATGTGGTGCAGGAAACTTTTGGAATTCCATGGGGGTTATGAATCCATGTAAGACCTCCATAATGTACTTTTTACCATAATTAATGTAGGCTCTTGTTGACTACTTCGACCCCTCCAGATACACAGTAGACTCCACCGAGTAACTTTTGAGCTACCTAGATTTGTGGGCACTTCTAGATCTGGAATTTTCTATCCAATACACCTTTACTAGCTAGCCGGTTGACTACTGTTGGATGACCTTACATTTTTAATTCACTTCCAATGGGTTGGTGGGACTCCATCGGCCGACCAATGGGGCTTCTGAACAAAAACTGCAACAACCACCATAGAACCAGTTGGATGATTCCTTACACAAGATATTTGGTGTCGTATTCACTTTTCTTTATTCATATAAAACCTACTCCACTTCATTAAAAATACTTGTAAGGATCTTTTAATATGATTCTAAGGTTTTGGAGGAATAAAAGAGATATGAAAAGTCTTTAAAATGTCTTTAAAATTTATTTAATAGTTTATGACTTCTCTCACTCAGAATTTAATAAAAACACTCAAACTAACTTAAATGAAAACATTAGAAACATTGGTGAGTGTTTTTATCATGAAAATACCATGAGAGAGAGATAAAACAATATCATTTTTTTTTGAACATAAACACTTAACATAAATGGATAAATTAAGTTTAAATTAAGAGTGATAGATAACAATGGTATTCAGGATTTGAAAAAGATATTCAAATATCTCAAGGAGTTAAATAAAAAAAACATATTATTCCATGTTAAATCATAAAATAATTGATTCAAATTTCAATAACTACCCCTTTGTAAAACATCTAATCTTCTCTGCCTTTTCAAAATAGAAAAAAAAAATCATAAACTTTCCCCTATTAATCCAATAAATTTTCACCCCATTTTGATTATCAAAAATATAAAAACAATGATAGTAAAGAGAAAAGGGATATTTTAGAAAAAAACGAGAAAATATTTTAAAAGGTGATATTTAAAAAAAATCAAGAGAGAAAACGAAATTTATGAAAATTATTTTGAAAACATTTCATTTAATTTCCAAACTCCCCCTTTAATAGGTTGAGGGTGGGAAAATTAAGAGATAAATTCAAAATTAATAAGAGAAAAAAAGGAAACTAAATAAGATATATGTTGGGAAAAAATCGCTCAAGGCATCATTGAAGCATTTTTGAGGTGATTGTGTTTGTTGACAAAGTGGACATCTGTGTTGTGATTGTTGACAAGGAAAACTATGACATAAAATTTTGTTGACAAAAGGGATTTCATGGAGGCATGTCAAGTTTAATGGTTGTGGTTAACAATCCATGTTTGATTCAATAATTTCAACAAAGGAATGGATGATCTGGAGGCGGTACAAAAAGAACAGATATAAGGTGGTGCAGTTTTTAGTGTTTGCCAAATTTTTGGGCCTGAAAATTGACAAATGAAGAAAAGTGGTTTTTGGAAAATGGACTTGCACTTTGTGTACTTTAAGTATAAGAAAATTGTGAGCCATATGTTTTTCAATATCAAAGCATCAAAATATGGCAAATGGATAAGTGTCGCGCAAGTTTTGGGGTTGGTCGCACAAGTGATTTGTGCGGCAGGAGACTTGCGTGCCAAAACTTGTGCGCCGAGGGGAGACTTGGGTTCCATCGTGAAGGGTTTCCATATTGTTATAAATACAGGTCGACCCCTCCTCATTTAGTGGCAAGTTCAACACTTAGAAAAATCATATCTCATGTTGCGCATGTGTGGTGGTAGCGCAAGTGGTGTGTGGTCGCTCAAGTAGAGGTTGCGCGCCAGGTGATAGTTGCATGCCCAAGGTGGTCTGGGCGAGGAAGGAAGAGAGTCGCGCAGGTTCTGTGTTGAAGAAGGAAGTGTCACGCAAGTGGTTTGGTGACACTTGCGTTCCAAGTTTTTAAGAAACGAAAAAGTTGTTGGTTGCGCGCCAAAATTGGATTGGGTGCAAAAGGTTGTGCATCGCGCAAGTTTGGAGTAGCAGAAGCTTGTGTCGTGCAAGTGGTTGAGGTGGACTTGCGTGCCACTTTTGACTTGCACGATGAGACTTTCACGCTGGCTTAGATAAGGGCGCCATGTAAGGTTGATTCCCGGTAGTTATTCAGGGCTGCGTGGAAGATGGAAGATTGCTCGATACTTCCGGTGAAAAGTGAGATTCATCTACGGGTGAAAGTTAGACTTCAATAGAGCATCTACATACAATAGAGGATTCATTAATTAGTGATAATGAAGAGACCTACAGGTTTATAAACTGTGAGTGGATCCTTTCTAGAGCAGTGTGCAAATGAAGAGGAAGAAGGTGATCCTCTCCACAGGTAGTGAGCCAGAGAGAGAGAAACAGAGAGTGACCCTTGGGAAACTAGTGAGCTAAACCTAAACATTGTAATGGCAGTGAGCCTGGGAATAGAAGTGATATATCCCAAACCTTGTAAATAGCAGTGTTCTTATAGTGAATTTGGTACATCGGCACATTGCCTGTGTATGCTCCATGGACGTAGCCCAGTGAGGGTGAACCAAGTAAAAATTGTTGTGTCATGTGTATTCTTTACTTTCTGCTTATATTGTGCAATGAGAAAGAGAGAGAAGAGTGTTTTTCTTAAGAGAAAATCAAGATCATAACGGGCTTTAATTTCAAATTAGTTATAACCTGATTCACCCCCCCCCCCCCTCTCAGGGTATTCAGCCTTGTGGACCTAAAAATACATATATATTTCCATGAATCTACTTTCCAAAAAGAATGAGTTTTCCTCCACTGATTGATTTCATCATTGAAATATCATGAGGAAGTAGGGTCCATGGAATGTGAAAGAATACTTTTAAATCTGATTTATATTTCTTCAAATAAAACTCATTACATATTGTTATAAAGTCAAGTATATAAAAATATTTTTACTCGTCATTAATATTCCTTAAAGAGAGATAAAAATTAATTTATTAAATAGTATAAAAATAAATTATTTCAAAATAAATTATAAACAAATGATACATTAAAAAGTTTTAAAAAAACTAGTTAAAAAACTAGTAATAATATTATAAAAAGTACCTATCTTTAGAAAACCAATTTTTTAGTTTTTGAAAAAAAAATTATTAATTTGAAAATAAAAAGATCTCTATTAAGGAAAATTTCAGAATTTAAAATAGATAATTTTCTCCCTAAAATGATAACATGGGTGAGATAAAGGGATCATAGACATAATAAAGTTAAAGAATAAAATAATAAATTCAAGTTTTAAAAAGATTTTTAGACAAATATTTTAAAAAGATAACTCAAGATAGTCATGTATAAAATGAGGAATGTCACAAGTGTACCATTCCATATTCACCTTTAATGAATTAAAAATGTTTAAGTGCTAGAGGATTGGTGAAAATTTCTATGATTTGATGTTCCGTTGGAACAAAATCCAGTAAGATATCACTTTTCAAGAAGTGATCTCTTAAGAAACATTTCTTAAGGTCAATGTATTTGGTGAGAGAGTGACAGATAGAATTTTTGGATATAATAATAAAACTACTGTTATCTCACTTGATAGGAATAGGTTAAAATGTAAGCATGAAGTCTAAGAGAGTATGTTTCATCTATATTATCTATACAGAAGAACTCTACAAAGCTATGTATTCTGACTTGGTTATAGAAATAGAAACAAAAATCTACTTCTTATAACTCCATGAGATGATGGATTTTTCAAGCAGGTTGCAAATACCACTTAAACGTTTCTTATCTAGTTGCCATCCTCCAAAATCAGTATCAAAAAAATATGTTAATTCAAAAGAAAATATTTTAGGATAAAATAAACCAAAATATTTAGTTCTTTTTAAATAAAAAAAATCCTTTTAAGATATTTAAAATGATATTACATTAAACTTGATTGAATAAGAATAGGGAAAAACACTAAATATGATATTCATTCAAGTCATAGTAAGATAAAGTTTACTACCAATCATACTTCTATAAAGTTTTTTTCTTTTTTGACAGTTTTACTGGTTCCATCCAATGTTAACTTACAATTTGTACTCATGGTTGTACTAATTTACTTATCATGATCCATTCTGAATCATTTTAATATTTCACTAGTGTATTTACCTTAATTTAAAAAGATGCCATTATTTCTTTGAGAAATTTGAAAACATAGAATTAATTTAAGTTCATCCATAAATTTCATCTCTAATTCAATTTTAATTAAATGAAAAAATTAAAAAAAATGATTAATTGGTAGATTCAAAAATAACATCATAAGAATAAATTTGAATGAGTAATAAATAATTTATAGTGTATTTTAGAAAAATATTTGAATCTGATTTCCCCATTTTTAAATCCATTTTATAAACTATAATTTAAAATATGTTCATACTAAGCTAGAGGGACATTTTTTAAACTATAAATATCTTTGGAAAGTTTAAAAATAGAATTTGAAAAAATAATATTTTCAAAACTTGGTGGTTGTTTGAAAAATTTATTTTTTGAAATAAAATAATTTATAAAATAACTTTTGACATCCATTTGAAATAGTTTGAAATTCATAGGAGATGTAAATTATAGTAGGATTCTAATTGAATCTCACTAATTAATAGATATAAGGTTTTCACCATATTCGATTACTTTTTATTGGATATAACCTTTATCAACTAAATATTCTTTTTTTCTAGTTATATTACCAATATCATCTAGTTTATTTCTAAAAAACCATTTATAGCCTATAATAGGATGATCATTTGGTCTTTACACGAGAGTCCATGTATTATTTTGAGATTTATTTCCTCTTTCTTGGAAATACTCCAATTTTCATTATTAAGTTAATCATTAAGGTTTTGGGGATATAGATGATAGAAAAATGAAATGTCTTTAACCTCATTTAAGATCAATTTTCTAATATGAGTTCACTCTTTTAGATATCTGATTACATTTTCAAGGGGATTGTCTCTATATTATTTGAAATATTTTGTTAAAGAATTTGAATTATATTCTTATTATTACTTAAATTTTTTAGTTTTAAAATGTTCATTTAAAAAATTATTTTCAAAAAACATTTTGATAAAGATAATTTGAAAAAATTTCATCAAAAAAAACATGGATTGATTCTTCCACCAATTTTTTCCTTTTCTTAAAGACTCCATATGACTTTATTGAGTTTTAATACCCAATAAAGATACTTTTTTTGGATTTATAATAAAATTTTAAAATATTTTATTTGGTTTTTAAAATAAAATATTTTCAACCAAAAACATTAAAAAAAACAAACCTTAGATTTTTTATTATTCCAAAGTTCATAATGGGACTTTTTAAGAAAATTTCTTATGATAACATTATTAATTATAAATAATGCATTATTCATGGAATCATAAAAGAAATATTTTGGTAAATCAAAATAATTTAAAAAAATTCAAGAAATATCTTGGATGGTTCTATTTTATCACTCTAGTACTAAACTTTTTTGAGTGGTCTAAAGTGCATAAAAAGAATGATTATAGACATTAGAATAACATAAATCATTAAATTCCTTATTATCAAATTCTCCACCATGATCACTTTGAATTGAGATTATTTTAAAACCTTTTTCATTTTTATCATTTTTATAAAACTTGATAAAGGATTTTCAACATTTACTTTTATGATATTTGAAATATTCACATGTGAATCTTATAAAGTCATCGAAAATTACAAAAATATATGATTTTCCTCTTATAATTTCAATTTTAGAAGTTCCAAAAAGATCGATATGAATTAATTCAAGATATTTTGAAGAGTAGATTTATTTTTTTAGATTTAAAATAGTATTTTTGTTGGTTACTATATTTGTATGCTTCACAAACCATGTCATATTTGAAATATAGTTAGGGAAGATCTCATACTAATTGATAATGGTTGAGTTTGATGAGTGAGTGTGAACTATAATGAGCAAGGAATTTATTCCAAATCAATTATTCATTAACTTGTATACTCAATCAGTTAAAAATTTTCCTAGAGATAGATTTTAAATTTATTTTATAAACATTTTGGAAACAAGATATGGTAAATAAAATTTTTTATTTTGAGTTAAAAACATTACAGAAATCATTTTTTAAAGACCATTATCACATAATTTTCATATTCTTAGTAAATTTTGTTTTGATACTTTTATAAATAAAACATTTTTAATTATATTGGAGTTATAAAAACAGATGGTGACTTCACCGATTATATTACCCTTAGAATTATTACCAAAGGTGATGTGATCTACTTATAGTTTATTGATTTGATTGAATTCAAAGAGTTTTCCAAACATATTTCTTGAGTAAAAACTATCTAGATAACATAATTATTATTGGGTTTTTCTCAAAATTCACTTTTCCTAAACAAATTAAATAAATAAATTTTTTGGTACCCAAATGAACATGGGTTTTCATATATTATACAATCATGATTTAGGAATCCAAATTTGTTTTACAAGGGGATTTATTTTAGAAAAATGGAAGAAATATAAATTTATTTTGGTCTCCCATATCATTCATTCTTGAAATAACCTTAAAAAATTAAATAATCAATTATTTTAAAATAATTAAAAAATTATCTTTAAAGAAACCATTAGTAAATTTAGTTTTTAATGGAATCTTACAGGTGATTTCATCATTTAAGAAACTATGACCAATAAAATATTTTCCATATATTTGAGTGATCAAAATTGTATTTAAATTATTTTATCCTTAGTTGAATTTAAAAAGATAACATTTGAGGAATTTAATAGTGGATTCAAGTTTATCAACATCCAGTTAATTCTTTACTTTCATGATGAGACCTTACTTTTCCTTAGAGATAAGATACTTTTATTTTTAGATATTTTCTTTTTATTGAACTACTTATTTATATTTATTTTAAATATATTTATATAAGGAAGTAACTTTATGATAACCATTTTCAACTTGATTATGAGAATATTTTCGCTCTTTAAAATTAATGTGACTAGAGGATCGAGAAGAACAAGAGAGATGACAATAAGAGAAAGGAGAAATTTGAAGAGGGGTACTAACCTTGAATTATTCATTAACATTTTCCATAAGGAACATATGGATTGAGACACTTTAAGTGGTTGAGGGTGTTGAATCCATGGAGTCATCACTTGCACTCCATGTTTTGAATTTAAAATTATTCTTAACTTATTTCGTTTCTTTAAGTTTATTTTTATAAATGGGGAACTCCGGGTTGATGTAACCTTTATTTTTAAATTCCTAGAACATCACTTATTATTCTCTATTTTGACGTACCTTTTTGGATCAGTTGTACAATTTATTCTTTTGGAAAAAATTGTTGATGTTCTAGGATTATTTATCATAATCTATAACTTCACTGTTGGGTGGTTCATCATTGTTCGATTAGAAGGTGATGGTTTTATAGAATTATTTAACTTCATTGGTATCATTTTCCTCTGGTAAATTCATCGTCATTTCATAGACATTAAATATCTGATGAGTTGCTAAACGTCCATATTCTTTATATCTTTTTCTTCTTGAATTGTTGTGGATTTGGGATACCAGTAGCTAAGTAAAACCAATAATATTTTATTTATGATCATTACAAAAGATAATTCATTACCAACATAAATACTACAATTCAAATTTCATTAAATCTTTTAAACATGCTTTAAATAGATTCGTGATGACGTGTGTATAAAATCTCCATATCTGGATGAAACATATTCAATCTAGTTTCCATTACTTCATTTATTCCTCCATGTGTTACTTTTAATAATTTCCAAATTTCATAAGTCATTTTAGATATAGAAACATGATTAAACTCATTTCTATAAAGAACACAATATAAATTATAGCTTTTCCATTAAGTTAAAAATTATTAACATCTTTGGGAGACCATTCTTCTTTAGATTATTTAGTAGGATCATACTCATGCATTATTATTTTCCTTACACGGTAACTGATTCTATTAAGAAAAGTTGACATCTAGAAATTCTGATAGGAATAGTCAGTCGTAAAAAAATTTAATCATGTGAATAGGAATTATATTCCCTAATCAATAGATTAATATTTGAAATCAATTAATATTTTAAAATTATTTTTTTAAAAAATAAAATATTTTGAAAAAATAAAGCTTTTCTAAAAAGAAATATCACCCCTTTTATACCAATTGTAGGTCAAAAAAATATGGGTAGAGGGTTGAATTGACTTTTAAAAATTAAATAATAAGCTAAAGGTAAATTTCAAAGTAAATAAATTTCAATAATTTGAAATAATAATGAGATAAATAAATTGAGTGATATGCTTGGTCCTGGAGTGGTGGTGGAAATAGACATGAGGGGGTAAATTGTCTTTATTTATAAAACTTAATTAGAGTATAAAATTTATGAGTGGAAAGTGATGAATTTAACTATTAAATAATTCAAACACACTAATATAATAAAGTATAGGGAAATTAAAAATGCATAAAGTAAAATATGAACACAAGATATTTTTATAGTGGTTCAGATCTAAATGATCATAGTCTACTCTTCACCCCTTTCATGAACTGGGAGATATGGCACCCACTATGGTCTATCACTTTTGAAGGAGAGTGAAAAATCTTGAATTATGTTTTTTTCAAACTTGGAGGCTTAACACAACTCTAATATCTTTTAAGGGTTCAGATAAAAATCCATCCTTTTATAGGAGAATACTCAACCTATACTTTTACAGGATCAATAATAACCTCTTAAATTTTTTGGGTTTAGAAAGAACCTAGTAATTTATTGAAGAAAAAATAACCCAGGCTTTTATAAGTGTAGACCCAACCTAAACTTTCAAAGGCTCAGTCTTAACCTCTTCTATGTTATGGGTAAAGTGGAACCTAGTATTTTAAGGGGACATACTAGACCCATACTCTTAATGGAGTAATCCATTCCTTTACTGTTTTTCTAGTTCCTAGGAACCTGGTCTTTTAATGGAATATAGTAAACTCAGTATTTTAAGGGGACATACCAAACCCAAAAATTCCTTTTATTAGGGTATTATAACCCCGTGCAAGATGCACTAAGTGAGACAACATAGTCCATACAGTTATAGCACAATGAAAGAATAAAATAGTTTAAACTGATAAATGATCATCAATATAGATGTGGGAGTTTGAATAATGTAATGACTAGGTCTTTCTATATATTGAAAAAATGAAGATCAGGAAACTAACAATTTACATCAATAAGTAGTTGAACAATAATGTTTCAATACTCAGTTTTGAATGATACATCGCACAAAATAAAAGCATAATCACATCTTTATTCTTCTCTCTTCACTACAAGATTTTGTATTTTTATTCACCATAATAGTAACAAATATTTTCTTCACTCTAAACTCCATGATTCTCATTCATAAATACCCAAATAAAATCCTCATATAGAATCATCTTTTAATACTGTATAATTAAAAAAGACATTGTACAAAAATTTATTTGAAGAATAAATGAAAAATTAATATAGTAATGAATAAATTCATAAAATTTGATAATAAATTATTTAGAATACTCCCATAATTTATGATAGAATAAATTTTTATATTCCAAATTCAAATTTTAAATCTGCTCATGCTTATTTTAAAAATAAATGATTCATATGTATCTTTCATAAAAGTGAGATAATTAAATTCCACACGGAATGTGTCTTGAAATTATATAAATAAAGTAGATAATAATCAATATTAATATTCATGAAAAATTACCTAACAATATTCGAGATAAACTCTATATATTCCAATTAATTTTAATTTGAATATCTCAAGTTCCAAAAATTTAGCATAAATATTCAGACACGCTTAATCCCATATGAATCTTTTTTATTCCTTCATAAAACAATTTAAAACATATTATAATGTCTTCTAGAAAATTAATAAATAATTTTATAATGAATAAAGTTCTAAGAATGCTTGTAATAAACATTTAGAAAATGAAAATGTTAAGAATTTCATAAAACAGGGCATATTTCCAGGTTTTAAAAAACACTAATAGAAACTTACATAACCACATAAGAAAATTAATATAGGTGATTTTAACATAGAATATTTCCTCCACGTATTCAAATATCATCATGTAATCAAATCCACATAGCCGAATTCACATAGGTGAATGTCAAGTAATTGAAGTTACATAAGGGAATATATATAGCCAATTTCCATAAAGGAATTCATGTATATATTTCACATGAGAAAATTCACATAATTATTTTTCACTAAGAAGCCAATTTATTCATGTAGGCAACACTTTTCATGTAACTAAATATCCCCGTATCTATTTCTCACTTAAGTGAATTTCTCACGCAGCTAAATTCCTGAAACTAATTCTAGAAATTTAAAAAACACAATGAATTATCCAAATTCAGACCCAATACAGTCCCTTAAATGGAAAAATAGCTTTAGTTAAAGTTGTCTTATATTTATAAAATTTAGTTATATTTGAAAATAATCAAAAATAGAACAATTTTTACTTTTATATATCAAGATATTATCAAAATAAATCAACAAAATTATTCTGAAAAAAAACTAAAAACTTTAGGCTAAAAAATATTTAGTAACTTATAAATTAATTTAGGATATGATAATAATCGATTCAGAGGTTTTTTTATGCTAATAAAAATGTATAATTTTTTTATATTTGTAACAAAAAATAATCAATAAATTTTGAGATCTTTAGTTCAATATATTTTCAAAATACATAAGGTAATCGATTCTGTAAAATCGGCTACATGGTTCACAAATTGGCTATGAGGTTCTCAATTTGGCTATGTGGATTTCAATTTCGATATGTGGTGAATAGTAGAAAAAAATCCAAAATTATATTTTAAAGTCCCAAATGAATTATTTAGCCTAGAAACTCAAAATAAAACTTATAGAACATGTTATAACCAATCAAAACATGAAATTTAAAGATATTTTAAACAAATAGATGTTATTATATAATAAATTTTAATCATATGTTAATAAAAAAATAAGATAAAAAAACTGAAGAAAAACTAAATTATATAAGAATCAAAGTAAAGTATTTCTTAATCAATATATAAGATAAAAACCTAAAGATAACACTTCATTAAGACATATTTTATAGTTTAAAAAAACAATTAATGTTATCAATGTATAAAGACTTATAAATAATAGTAAGAATAAAAAACAAAAGATAATACTTAGTAAATATATAAAAATTATAATTAATCATGATATAATATTTTGTAATTATAAAAGCATGAATTGGTTAAAGGAACCACTCAAAATTCTTCCCCTTTTTGATAATTACAAAACCATGTATAATTTCAAAACTTCTACCCTTTTTGAAATCATTAAAAATATAAAGTTTCAATAGAAAAAATTATTTCTTTGAAATTAATACTCAAAAACTAATTCACATTAAACATAAACATACTGATAATTAATATTTTTATTTCATAAATTTCTTAAACACGCATATTTCAAAAACATGTATCAATGATCCACTTTAAAAACATTTAGCACTATATGATGAGCATAAGTTTACATGTTTTTTGTGAAAAAATAATAACAAAACCTTCATAAAATATCCTTTTATGAAAAGTGAAAGTTTAAAAATTAATTTAACATCATATAGTAAGTTTGATAAATCTTAAAATAGAAATATAGTAAGAAAATATATAAACAAATAAAACAATAGTAAACTGAAAAAAAGATTCCATATTTTACATATTTAATGAAAAACTAAAAATTTCAAAACATTCAAACTTCATATAATTATGAAAATTTCAGAATAATTAAAATACATATAATTATAAAACTTTTAGCACATACACCAATCAAACTCCACCTAAATTTTAGAATTAAATATTATTCTCCATGAGTGTAGGTCAAAATGTTACTATAAGATAAAACTAAAATTTCAGCAAATACAACCTGATCTTATAATAGAAAAATTTTACATGTTTTAAAAATAGTATTAATCATAATTAAACTATTGAAAAGATTTTATAAATTGAAAAAATAATAATGAATAAATAATTATATTAAAAAACACTAAATATTCCCTTTAATTCATGATGCTATGAACTGAATTACATGCTTAAAATTTCAGCATTCCCAAAAACAAATACACATTATATTCCAACATTTTTAAAATAGAATACTTTCCTTGGGAAAATTAATGAATTTAAATAAGGTTTTATCCCCATTAATTGATACATTCTATATATCAATTAAAATAATTTAAATTTCAAATTAGAATCTCCACCTCAATTCCAGCTTAGATTTAATAGTGAATACACATTTTAATTACACATTTAAATTTATAAATAAGATTTAAAAAAAGAGTACCCCCCATAAATATATTTTATCTTATAAAAATGAAAAAATAAAAGTATAATGAGTAGAATCTTAATTATAGAATTTAACACTCCTCTAAAAACCTATTTTAATATAAAAAGGGTCCAAAAAACATTTTATAATATATTTAAAGAATTTATAAAGTAACCAAATATAAATATCATAAAAGTAAACCCTAATTTAAAACTAAAGTATCATATTCACTGGCCATATAAAGATATTAACCATATTCCAAAAAGATATGGTAACATCCCAAAATGAAATAGAGTATTCAAGATTATCCGAAATGAAATACTAAATCTTATAATGATTGTGCCAAAATTATAAGAAAAATATGATAATAAAATGAATTCCAGAAATCAGAATTATAAAATACACATTACCTGGGTATAAATAATGGATTTATTTTATATGAATATGAATATATACCTTTTGGTACCCAAGAAATATATGGTTGTAAAAAAAATTCATTGAAATTAGATTTCGTTGTAAAAGTAAATTTGGGACCAAAAGATTGAGTGAACTTAAAAGGGAAATCACAGTCATAATGAACATAAGATCCATATTTAAATTAATTAAATGAATAAATTCTAGTATATTTTCCTTTCAAAATATTATTTCTAAATGTAATAGGAACAAAATAATCACAATAAAGATGATTCTTTTTATAATTACATTTATTTAAATAATCATTCTTTCCAAAATTAGCATTTTAAGGGAATTAATTATAGATTAGATTTTTCAAATAAAACTTTTCATTACTAACTTTATCTAATCCATTCTTCATACTTTCATTTTATTTTTGAAAATTTATCAAATCATAACAAAACTTTTCATGTGAGTAAGAATATGTGTTTCTAAACTTTTTGATTTTCACTTTTAATCTTCCTATGTTGATCCTCCAATTTTGACATATCATCTATAAATAAATTAAGTCTCCTTTCTTGATATTCATTATTCTTGGAAATGAAATATATAATCCTATCACTTTCATATTTAATATTCAACATTTCATAATCAACATTCAAGTTTCTCAATTTATCAATTTCAAGAGATAATACCTTCTTATATTTAATAAATTTATTAAATTTATAAGATAAGATCCTTTTATTTTCCTAAAACCTTTTATATTTATCATTGAGTGCTACATGTTTATAAGTCATTTATTTTATTTGATCTTCATTTTAATCATACATTTCCTTCATATATTCAATACATGGCTCATCATTTTCATAATTGATAGAATCTAGAGAATCCAAACTATAACCACTATCTTTAGTTATATTTATCACACATATATTTACAAATTTTCTAGTATATGAACTAATATCACTAAACAAGAATGTGGAGGTGACAATGTTACCTTATAATATTTTACAAAAAATGAAACATTACCAGTTTCTTTTAGACTTTTTTAATTTTTACTTGAACATTAAAAATCACTCTAAGTAGCCACATATTTATTTTCTTTCTTCTTGACCATCCTTTGATTTTTGAGCTTTGGAATATTGGTTTTAATAAGTCATCTCTTCCTAAAACCATAACAAATAACACTTGAAAAATCTAAATTCAAATGTGATTTAACACTAATGATATCTCCTTTAGTAGAATGGTGTTTCCCTTATTTAATGGTTATACACTAATTTTTTATGTGTATATAATTTCTATAATTAGAGAAAAAATATTTCTTCTAATCTCTTTCTTTAAAGGTATTAATATCATATATTTTCCAAATCTCATAAGTTTTGTTGCAACTATAAATTTTCTTAAAAAAATTACAGTAAAAGAAAAATAAAGATTCTTAACTATATAATTAAGATAATATTTAACATCTTCTCATTTCAAATCATATAGATATGATTTATTTAAAACATAATATTTAATTAAAATATCCCAAAATATAATTTCAATACTCCTTAGAAAATTTTCCATCTAAATATTCCACTAAGTATACTTACTACCATTAAAATGTGGTTGTAATATCATATCCAAACCACATTTATTCTTTAATTCATTCATCACTGAAAAATATCTTCCCCTTGGTCTTATTAAAGACTATGATAAAATATATCCAAACTAATATAAAAAAATAAGCATAATATATCTTAAATGATCCAACCTCTTATATTAATTATGATATATCAAATATGGTGACAAACTGATTTATCATCAAATGGTCCTCCTCTGATACCAAATGTTAGGTATTAGATATGTCATCTTATAAAACTTATCATTACATGATCCAAACTCTAATACCAGGTGTTAGGTATCATGATATAAAATGATAGTTCTTAACTCTTAAAATGGCATGGCTCTGGTACCAATTATTAGGTCCTATAGTGGTCATGGAAATTGACAATAGGGGGTAAATTTTCTTTATAAAAAATTAATCATAGTATAAACTTTTTGAGTAGAAATTTATCAGTTAAAATATATTTAAGCACACTATTATATCAAATGAGAGGAAAAAGAAAAATATAGAAAGTAAAATATGAACACAAGATATTCTCATAGAGTCTCGTATCTAAATGATCATAGACCACTCTTCACCCCTCTATGAATTGAGATAAATGGAACTCACTATGGTATATCACTTTTTAAGGAGAGTTAAAACTCTTTACATCCCCCTTTTTCACACCTAGTGGATTAACCCAACTCCATTATCTTTTATGGGTTCAGAAAAAAAACCAGTTTTTTATAAGAGAAGACCCAATATATACATTTATAGGTTTAATCCTAACCTATTACCTTTTTCAAGTTTAGATAGAACCCAATATTTTATAGGAGAAAACATATCCCAGTATTTTATATGTGCAGACCCAACCTAGACTTTCACAGGTTTAGTCCTAACCTATTCTATTTTATAGGTTAATAGGAATCCAGTCTTCAAAGGGTACAGACTAATCCCAGACTCTTATAGGATAAATCCTTTCCTATGCTATTTTACTAGTTAAGTGGAACCTGGTATTTTAAGGGCATAGACTAAACTCAAACTTCTACGGGGACAGACCTGTAACAACCCGAGATTTTATGAAAAATATTCTTTTTATTTCACTAATGTCTTGTGTTGTACGCTACACCAAAAGGAGCTTGCACAACACACATCCTTGACTTGCCTTGCATTACACGCAATCGCGACCTTCCTCGATAGCGTGTGTAGTACGCAATACCGAGTTTCACTAAACAACGATATGCTATAAAAATATTATTAAAACTAGCCGTTATAAATAGTAATAACCACTTTTTGAAATCCAGTAAATCTTATTTTTCAAAATGAACTTCATTTATGGATTCGGAGTATCGAATTTAGCCTAAGGTGAAATTTTTGTACTTTTCGGATAACTTTCATATTCTGATGAATAGTGAAAATTACTAAATTATAAGTAAAAACAACTTTTTTAATCGAAATAATTAATAGTGATAAATCATTAATTTGAGTGGTTTTAAAGTATATTTAGAATATATTTTTACAATTTAATACAATGTTGGTCATTGGATGTAATTTCACATTTAAACTAGACATAAACAAGTGTCAATCTTTTGATAGATATTGTTTCTTAAAAACACGCTATTTGTTTTAACAGCGGGATTTAATTATAAAATTAATTAAAGCAACTTTTATGTTATGAATTTGGTAAAATAGACTTCATTTTTGAATTCGGAATATGAAATATAGCTTGGGATGAAATTTTGGCATTGTTCTGAAAAACATCAATTTTTGATGAATAGTGAAACTACTAAGTGGTAGGTTAAAAACTGAATTTTGCATAAAACTTAATTTTACCGCTTCTGTGAATGGAATTTCGAAAATCCGAGAGACACGGTTAATATCAAGGACTAAAATGTGGTTCAATGAGATGAATATAATTTTTTGGTGAATAGTAACTTTTTACTTTTTTTTACCGCGGTTAATAGTAAATAGGGTAACTAAGGGTAAATATGATATCACTATTACCCTAACACATGTCCTAATTCTATTGGACAAGTGTAATTCGACCAAAAACAAACTTAGGAATAAAATATGACCATTTAGGCCCACTTGGATTAGATTAGGACATTTATTATTAATTTATTTAAAGAAGGGTTAAAATAGTTAAAATCAAAGTTTAATAAGTAAATCATTTTTAATATGGGGTTATACATAAGATAAATTCGACTATAAATATTCATTAGAAATCTAAAAAGATTTCCTACATAATGGTATTTTATTTGTAATTTTTAGACATCAAATAAGTTAATTAATTTATGACACAAAGATGATGCAGTAATTATCTTAATTATGAAATATTGACATAATTGATGTTATAAACACCAAAATAAATGTAATTTGAGAATTTTTATGAATTCCACTAATTTTCTAGGTTACTATGATATATTAATGTTGATTTAATCAACTTGGTTCGAACATTTAATTCTGTTATGACTTTCACAAAAATCATATATCAAATAGTGTCAAAATTGACACAAAATAGTTTTTAAATCAAATATTATATTATTAATTGTTATTTTATTCCTAAAAATCTAAGGTTCGGCCAAATGACTTAGATAAGGATATATATATTAATAATAAACAATTTGGGGTTCGTTTGGCATGTTATAGTAAGTGTATTAACCATATAGTGAAAGAAAACAAAAAGACACGGTAAAAGTTAAATTATTTAACTTAGAGTTAAATCTAATTGATAAGGTTTAAAATAAGATCCAAACATGTCTAAATTTGATTGGTTGATGATATTACAACCCTATCTCATCTAAGATTCGAATATGAGTCATATTTGGAGGTTTTTAAGTGGGGTTAGATTTATTATAAATTAATATTTTTAAGAATTCCTAAGGTGCCCCTCTCCTTCCCTATAAAAGGACACCTCCTCCCCCTCCTCCTCACACCAATTTGAGCACTCAAGCTCGGCCAACCCCTGCCAAACTCTCTTCTCCACTTCCCTAGAAACATCCTAGAGGTTCTGGTCTTCCTCAAAGACCAATTTTAGTGCCCTAAGAGGAGGTCTCAAAGAGGCGCTTCAAAGAAGAGGAGGTTCGGACACTTACAAAGCAAGTCGGACCTAAGGTAAGGGAAATATCACAATCTCATTTTTATCCGAGATTGTTTATACGTTGGTATTTACTGGGGTGTATTTTATCATCCACATCCATGTTTTCTCAATATTTAATATTATTTCCATCCACCTACAATTGTTTAAATCCAATTTTACCCTTCTATGAGTTTTTAGTAAAAGATATGAAAGGAATCTTTTGTCGTTTTTATACGAGGTACTTTTTTACTTTTCCGACAAAAGTACGAAGAATGTTTTTTTTAACTTATACGGCATGAATGGATTTTTAAAACATTGTTTCCAAGAAGCTTCCTTTACAAGTTTTCAAGTTTATTTTTAATCAACTTCTTTTATTTTAAAGTTGTATGACATGTTATGAAAGGAAAAAATGTTTTTTAAGAAGAAAGGATATTTTCCTCAAGAATGGAGTTCAAGTGTTTTATCAAAATGATTTTCCATCTATGATAATAAAGGGTTCTGTTTTTATCCCTATTATTAAATTGATTTGTTCATGTTGTGATGAAATTATTTTTATGAATTCCTTTATCTTATATGAATTGATTTATGATGTCATGATGTTTCAATAATCCCATTTTTATTACATGGGTTATGCGATGATGTATGATTTATGATTATGTGGCACACATAAGAAAGGATTCATATCTCCCTCCAATGCATTGGGTAAAGATTTTATATCTCATGAGATAGACATGGCTGAAATGGTAGGTTATACCGGTTCAGTGAAACAGGACTGAAACGAGGGTTACTCGATTCAGAAAGGGACTTTGTCCACTAAGATAGTCTTGGCATTGAGTCTTGACTAACAAGAAATGATTCTCTATGATTATGTGTGTATGCCACAAAGTTTCATGTTTTAAATTATGATTATTGGGATTACATTTCACTTCTATGATTTATCCCATGTTATGATATTATGAGCTCTTTTGCAGGTTAAGATTTCCAAAAGCTATGTATATGATGTGATTTTTATTTCTTTTGTTTACCCTTACTGAGCATTTGAGCTCACCCTTTTATGTTTTCTTTTCCCCAGGATATAAAGAAAGGTTTTAGGTAGAAAAAAGGGATGACCTTTATGGGAGATATTGAAGAACTTTCACCACGATTAGAAGATTACGTTCCGAGTTTCCAAAGACACTAAACTATTACGATCCTTGTGTGTGTGTTTTTGTTATGTACTAAGTATTCCGCAAAAGTAATGTAATGTCCATGTACGTTAGGCTTCAGGTCTCTACAGTTGGTATCAGAGGAAAGGTTTAGTCAACCTTTGGAAACTAGGATGCGAAAACGTTAGTGAGATCCCTAGAGATATTTCTAAGGTATGTCAAGGGATGTCCCTAGGGATAAGTATACGTATAGGTTATAGTAATAGAATTACGCTAACGATCATAGAATTAAACCTAAGATGTTGGATATTGAAGGTACTCCCCCTTTATTATGTTGTTTTCCCTAGCATGATTTTTGCCTCTCACACTATTCTTTTTGGGTTTTAGACGATGGCTGGAACCCGAAGGAACCGTGTTGATCAATGCAATGGACAATGCAATGATTGCCCTCCTGAACAAACAAATTTTATGGGAGATGGAGTGCAAAATCTTATTGCTATACTTACACAAGCTATGAATCATTCTGGACTTCCAAATGAGCAGAGAAGGGAACAATATTCTATTGAGTCCTTCATGAGGCAACGTCCACCTTCTTTCAGTGGGACTTCCAATCCACTTGTTGCTGAAAAATGGATCAGTACCACTGAAAAGATATTTTCAGTTCTTCAATGTTCTGAACATGATAAAGTCATCTTAGCAGTATATCGTTTGGAAGGTGAAGCTGATCAATGGTGGAATCTTATCAAGAATATGAGGCCAAGGGATGAAATTGAGTCCATGGAATGGGATGAGTACAAGAACTTGTTTTTCAGTAAGTACTTCCCTCGTATTCTTCGAACAAAGATGGAAAAGGAGTTTATTGAGCTGAAGCAGAAGGATGATGAATCTGTTGGTATATACGAAGCGAATTTTACAAGACTTGCAAGGTATGCTTCTGGAATTATCATCCAACCTGAAAGTAAAGTTGATCGATTTTTCAGTGGCTTAAAACCAAGTCTTCGAAGGGAATTAGCTATAAGATACTTCAGTAGCTATGAAGAAATTGTGCGTTGTGCTATCAAGGTAGAAATGGAAGTTGGTGTTACATATCCATCTCATGGTTTTGACAAGAAACGAAAGATGGAGTTCAAGGGGAAATCTCAGAATAATGATGAAAAGAAGATGAATGTTTCCTTATGCACAAAGTGTGGAAAGAAGCATGGTGGAGATTGTCTAAAAGGGACTAGAAAATGTTTTAAGTGTGGAAAAGAAGGTCATCGAGCAGCTGAGTGTCGAAGTAATGGAAAAAGGGTTTCTAATGATGTGAATAAAGCAAACACTGCAGAGAACGCACCGCCAACACTTCAATGCTTCAAGTGCAAGGAAATGGGGCATTATGCTAATAATTGCCCTAATCCAAGGGTTAGTGATGATCAACATGAGCAACCACTGAAGGCAAAGGACAAAGGGAAATCACATGCGATCACTATTGGCAATGTTGAATATGACAACGATGTGGTGGAATGATTAAGTGTTTATGTAATGGGATTCCAAAATAATGTTGTATCATTAAGTATTGCAATATTTATTGATGTGGTATTCAAAGTGATTGAGATATTTTTTTTTTTTGGAAATAAGATGATATGAGCATAATGAAGACGAGAAAATGAAATGTTTAATAGTATTCATGAGCTCATGATTGATATAAGGACTAAGTGATATCATGGTTTGAGTATATAGAATTTTGAGGATTTTGGTATGTGGAAAGTGTTAACTTTTAACTGCACTCATGTTTTCACTAAGGTATTCAAGAGAATACACGATTAAGGACTTTGAATGTTTGGAATGTGACCAACAAGACATATCTTATGATATGTGGGGATCAACGACAGTATTAAATCTCTGGTAATCGTTGTCACTATATTATGAGAGTGGACTGCAGTATTATAAGCCTAAAGATTAGACTGGATTATGTTGGACATAAGTTAGTATTGTTTAAGGATAGAAGATTTTCGATATTATTGATGGGATTTTATAGTAACGTAGTTTTAGAAAAAGGGACAACCTGCAGGACGGGCGACAGCCCATCGTTTCGGACAAGGCTGTAGGAATCGAACCCACAACCGAAGTGCGACTGGCCTTTATCGCATACCACTGACCTACAGGAAGTCCCTGTTTAGTAGAAACTAGTTTTATTATATTAAGCAGTATGATATATGAAGTATAAGTCCATTTTAGGTACTATATATGATTAATCTCACTATAGAATGACTTATGTATATTTAATAACTTTTGCTTACCTTTCGTTTGAGACAGATGGAATGACCCGTCATTCTATCACATGATCTGCTAACACTTCATGAATAACAAATTCAACTTCATTTATTTAAGAGATGAAGTAGAAATTGTTCAAGGCACGAACAAAAGTGAGATTGTACCAAAATAAAGTAAGTATTTATTCTAAGCAAATTTTCAACTTTAGGGAAATGATCTTGAAAACCAAAAATGTTGTCCTAGTGATCTTATACCTGATGAATCAGATGGTACCTTATATCATCACAAATCTATGGATTTGTGATTACTGGCTTTTCCATAGCCATGTTCTCTACCACTCTCAATCAGAACATGATGGTTAGATTTCTCTTCCATATCCATATTTTCACCTATGTGGAAACCCAGTGATTAGTTTATTTGGGTAATCGTTACATTTCATACTTTAGTTTTTAAAGCCAAGTTTTGGTATTCCCTTTTACGATGTGGGTTTCTATTAAAGAAACTTTCAAATAGTAAACCATTTATAACCCCGACGAATTTCGAGGGCGAAATTCATTTTAAGGGGGGTAGAATGTAACAACCCGAGATTTTATGAAAAATATTCTTTTTATTTCACTAATGTCTTGTGTTGTACGCTACACCAAAAGGAGCTTGCACAACACACATCCTTGACTTGCCTTGCATTACACGCAATCGCGACCTTCCTCGATAGCGTGTGTAGTACGCAATACCGAGTTTCACTAAACAACGATATGCTATAAAAATATTATTAAAACTAGCCGTTATAAATAGTAATAACCACTTTTTGAAATCCAGTAAATCTTATTTTTCAAAATGAACTTCATTTATGGATTCGGAGTATCGAATTTAGCCTAAGGTGAAATTTTTGTACTTTTCGGATAACTTTCATATTCTGATGAATAGTGAAAATTACTAAATTATAATTAAAAACAACTTTTTTAATCGAAATAATTAATAGTGATAAATCATTAATTTGAGTGGTTTTAAAGTATATTTAGAATATATTTTTACAATTTAATACAATGTTGGTCATTGGATGTAATTTCACATTTAAACTAGACATAAACAAGTGTCAATCTTTTGATAGATATTGTTTCTTAAAAACACGCTATTTGTTTTAACAGCGGGATTTAATTATAAAATTAATTAAAGCAACTTTTATGTTATGAATTTGGTAAAATAGACTTCATTTTTGAATTCGGAATATGAAATATAGCTTGGGATGAAATTTTGGCATTGTTCTGAAAAACATCAATTTTTGATGAATAGTGAAACTACTAAGTGGTAGGTTAAAAACTGAATTTTGCATAAAACTTAATTTTACCGCTTCTGTGAATGGAATTTCGAAAATCCGAGAGACACGGCTAATATCAAGGACTAAAATGTGGTTCAATGAGATGAAAATAATTTTTTGGTGAATAGTAACTTTTTACTTTTTTTTACCGCGGTTAATAGTAAATAGGGTAACTATGGGTAAATATGATATCACTATTACCCTAACACATGTCCTAATTCTATTGGACAAGTGTAATTCGACCAAAAACAAACTTAGGAATAAAATATGACCATTTAGGCCCACTTGGATTAGATTAGGACATTTATTATTAATTTATTTAAAGAAGGGTTAAAATAGTTAAAATCAAAGTTTAATAAGTAAATCATTTTTAATATGGGGTTATACATAAGATAAATTCGACTATAAATATTCATTAGAAAGCTAAAAAGATTTCCTACATAATGGTATTTTATTTGTAATTTTTAGACATCAAATAATTTAATTAATTTATGACACAAAGATGATGCAGTAATTATCTTAATTATGAAATATTGACATAATTGATGTTATAAACACCAAAATAAATGTAATTTGAGAATTTTTATGAATTCCACTAATTTTATAGGTTACTATGATATATTAATGTTGATTTAATCAACTTGGTTCGAACATTTAATTCTGTTATGACTTTCACAAAAATCATATATCAAATAGTGTCAAAATTGACACAAAATAGTTTTTAAATAAAATATTATATTATTAATTGTTATTTTATTCCTAAAAATCTAAGGTTCGGCCAAATGACTTAGATAAGGATATATATATTAATAATAAACAATTTGGGGTTCGTTTGGCATGTTATAGTAAGTGTATTAACCATATAGTGAAAGAAAACAAAAAGACACGGTAAAAGTTAAATTATTTAACTTAGAGTTAAATCTAATTGATAAGGTTTAAAATAAGATCCAAACATGTCTAAATTTGATTGGTTGATGATATTACAACCCTATCTCATCTAAGCTTCGAATATGAGTCATATTTGGAGGTTTTTAAGTGGGGTTAGATTTATTATAAATTAATATTTTTAAGAATTCCTAAGGTGCCCCTCTCCTTCCCTATAAAAGGACACCTCCTCCCCCTCCTCCTCACACCAATTTGAGCACTCAAGCTCGGCCAACCCCTGCCAAACTCTCTTCTCCACTTCCCTAGAAACATCCTAGAGGTTCTGGTCTTCCTCAAAGACCAATTTTAGTGCCCTAAGAGGAGGTCTCAAAGAGGCGCTTCAAAGAAGAGGAGGTTCGGACACTTACAAAGCAAGTCGGACCTAAGGTAAGGGAAATATCACAATCTCATTTTTATCCGAGGTTGTTTATACGTTGGTATTTACTGGGGTGTATTTTATCATCCACATCCATGTTTTCTCAATATTTAATATTATTTCCATCCACCTACAATTGTTTAAATCCAATTTTACCCTTCTATGAGTTTTTAGTAAAAGATATGAAAGGAATCTTTTGTCGTTTTTATACGAGGTACTTTTTTACTTTTCTGACAAAAGTACGAAGAATGTTTTTTTTAACTTATACGGCATGAATGGATTTTTAAAACATTGTTTCCAAGAAGCTTCCTTTACAAGTTTTCAAGTTTATTTTTAATCAACTTCTTTTATTTTAAAGTTGTATGACATGTTATGAAAGGAAAAAATGTTTTTTAAGAAGAAAGGATATTTTCCTCAAGAATGGAGTTCAAGTGTTTTATCAAAATGATTTTCCATCTATGATAATAAAGGGTTCTGTTTTTATCCCTATTATTAAATTGATTTGTTCATGTTGTGATGAAATTATTTTTATGAATTCCTTTATCTTATATGAATTGATTTATGATGTCATGATGTTTCAATAATCCCATTTTTATTACATGGGTTATGCGATGATGTATGATTTATGATTATGTGGCACACATAAGAAAGGATTCATATCTCCCTCCAATGCATTGGGTAAAGATTTTATATCTCATGAGATAGACATGGCTGAAATGGTAGGTTATACCGGTTCAGTGAAACAGGACTGAAACGAGGGTTACTCGATTCAGAAAGGGACTTTGTCCACTAAGATAGTCTTGGAATTGAGTCTTGACTAACAAGAAATGATTCTCTATGATTATGTGTGTATGCCACAAAGTTTCATGTTTTAAATTATGATTATTGGGATTACATTTCACTTCTATGATTTATCCCATGTTATGATATTATGAGCTCTTTTGCAGGTTAAGATTTCCAAAAGCTATGTATATGATGTGATTTTTATTTCTTTTGTTTACCCTTACTGAGCATTTGAGCTCACCCTTTTATGTTTTCTTTTCCCCAGGATATAAAGAAAGGTTTTAGGTAGAAAAAAGGGATGACCTTTATGGGAGATATTGAAGAACTTTCACCACGATTAGAAGATTACGTTCCGAGTTTCCAAAGACACTAAACTATTACGATCCTTGTGTGTGTGTTTTTGTTATGTACTAAGTATTCTGCAAAAGTAATGTAATGTCCATGTACGTTAGGCTTCGGGTCTCTACAAGACCAAACCCAGATGTACCTTTTTTAGGGTATTATAACCCCATGAAAGACACACTAAGTGATACAATATATCCCATATAGTGATAATATAATGAAATAATAAAATAGTATAACCCATAGAATGACCATCGATGGAGATTCTATAATTTGTATCAAATAATTCATGGGCCATTCATGATGTTGAAACAACGAAGCTTAAGAAACCAAAATTGTAGTTCAGCAAGCAGATGAACAAAGTATCTTCCTAACTCAGTTTTGAACTATGTAGTATGTGAAATAAAATCAATTTCATTTATTTCTTATTCTATATTCATTTCATTATTTTTTATTTTTATACACCAAAATATTATGATCAGTTTTATTCACTTTAAACTCTATGAACCTACTTCAAAAATTCCAATAATAAATTCATCATTTAGAAACATCTCTTAATACTATATAAATAAAAAACACATTTTACAAATATTTACTATCATAATAAATGAAAAATTAATATAGTAGTGAATATATTCATAAAATTTGATAATAAGTTCATTGGAATACTCTATTTATTCATGTGATACTAACTTTTCATATTCCAAATTAAAATTTGAACTTCCCTTATGCTTATTTTCAAGATAAATGATTCACATATATCTTTTAGGAAAGTGATATAATTAATATCTACATGAGTTATTTCTTGAAATTATATCAATATATTAGTTAATAATTAATAATAATATTCTTGAAAAAATCCCTATCAATATTAAAGAGAAACTCTATATATTCCAACCGGTTTGAATTTGAATATCTCAAGTTCCAAAAATTATATTTGAATATCCATACATGACTAATCCCATGTGAATCTCAGTTAATCCTTCATCAAAAAATTCAAAACATATTCTCTTGGATTTCAAATAAAAAATGAGTATTTTTAGAATGAATAAAACCATAAGTATTTTTATAATGAACATATAGAAAATGGAAATGTGAACAATTACGTAAAACATGGTATATTTTCAGGTTTTAGAAAAACTGATAGAAACTTACAAAACCATGTAGTAAAATTAACATAGATTATTTTAACATATCCTTTTTCCTCCACGTATTCAAATATTATCATGTAAGAAAATTGATGTATTGGAATTCACATAGGTGAATGTCAAGTAAGAGAATTTACATATAGGAATCAACATAGCCAATTTACGTAAGAGAATTAATATAGATGTTTCATGTAAGAAAATTCAAGTATGATTTTCTCACTACATATCCAATTAATTCACATACAGAATACTTTTTACATAGCTAAATATCCAGGAATCTGTTTCTCAAATAAGAGAATTTCTCATGTCGTAAAATTCTCATAACTAATTTTGTAAATTTGAAAAATAGAATGACTTATCCTATTTCAGACCAAATATAGACCGCTTAATGGTAGAATTTGATTTAGTTAATATTTACATAAATTTATACAATTTTATTATATTTCCAAATAATCAATAATTGCTCAATTTATACTTCTATTGCTCAAGATATTGTTAAAACAATATAGAAAAATTATTCTAAAAAACTACATATTTCAAACTAAAAAATATTTAGTATTTTAAAATTAATTTAGGGCATAATAAAAATCAATTAATGATTTTTAAATTCATATTAAATTTAGAAAAAATAATTATATTTCCAACTCAAAAACAATCAGTCAATTTGAATTTATTTAACTCAAGATGTTGTTAAAATACATAAGGTTGCTGATTCAAGAAAATTGGATATGTGCTTTACAAATCGGCTATGTAGTTTTCAATTTGGCTATGTGTTTTTCAATTTGGATATGTAAATTTCAATTTGGATACATGTTTAACAGTAGAAAAACATGACTAAATGATATTTTAATGTCCCAATTGACTTATTTATCCTAGGAACTCAGCATGAAACTTATAGAACATGTTATAACCAATAAACACATGAAATTTAAAGATATTTTAAATAAAGAAATGTTATGATATAATCAATGTTAAGAATAATTTAATAAAAAAATATGATAAACAAACTAAATACAAAATAAATTATATAATAATCAAATTAAGTCCTTTCTTAATCAATATAAAAGATAAAATCCTAAATGTTAGGGCCTAGATCTGAATAGATTTTCCCTTTGTGCTTTTTTGAGAATATTGGAGCTCAGAGTAGGCTTGGATGTGGTTTAGAGGGGTTTGGGTATGAAATAATGGAATCAGGGTGAATACACACCATGTATTATTTACACACCATGTAAGTGAGGTTCACATCTTGTTAAGGCCAATTCACAGGCTGCTACATGATGTGTAAATTTTAAGGGTTAAATAATAAAAGGTGATGTGTTTTTCAAAGAAAAGTGATGTCTGACATGTACATAATGTGTAAATGGTTTACACTCCATGTAAATGTCATATTCAATGCATTAATAAAAGGGGTGTTGGCTTGGGGGTTTCTTAAACACTATTCTCCCTCTCATTTTCTAGCATCCAGTAGCTCCTCCACATGGAGTTTTAATATTCCTTCAATGAGAATCAATCCTTGGGATTACATCTTTGATCTGTGGTGATCTATATTGATCCAAGGTGCCTTCTTCCATCATTTTCTAGTGGTTTCTATTGGTTTCATCTCATTTCCTCCCATTTGTACTTTACATGCGATGGAGGAACATATCCAATGATTCTAATGGGGTTCATATTGGTTTGTTTTTTGTGCGATTGTTCCATGAAGTTCTCAAATAGATGAAGTTCTTGTGGGATAGGTGATTGAAGATATGCAACATGGTCTGTTATCATGTGAAGTAATTGTATGTCTATTGAGTTAGGTGATTTGTTTCTTCTCCTCTTATTTACATTCACTCATAAAGATATCATGATTTATCCCTTTGGATGACCATGAAATTGACCTAATAATCATTTAAACCAGATTAAATAAATTGGATGGTGATTGTATGTTGATGTTGTTTCTTTATACCATGATAGTGGTTTGTTTCTTATTTTAGTAGATATTTTTACATCTATACTATGATTTTTTATATGTTCTTATGCTTGTATTAGCATGTTTAGTTTCTTAAAGAATATAAACCTAGAATTAATTGATAATTAATTGGATTGAGAATAATTAAATAAGATGCATGTTTGAAATCTTTTGGTTAAAGTAATTTAATGATAATAAAATTGATGTAATGCACATGTATAAATGAAATTGATATTCCATATGATTAATGGAATATATTAATATATAAATGTAGTGTTAATTGATAATGTTACTTCTCTAGGTTGTTGAAACTTAAAATAAATGATAAGCATGTGTTTTTCCTTTGTTAGCTTGTTATAGCTTGATGCTTTATCTTTATCATAGTTGGAACCTATACTTAATGAATCAATTAATTCAATATGGAATAAGAAATGTTTGTTTTCTAAAAATAATTTTCTAGGGAAAAAGTTTCTCATTGTATTGAGAAGGTCGAGTTTCTTATTTTGGATCCATGAGAGCTTATTTTCATGTGAAGGCTAAATGTCTTATTTGAGAGCCCAGTTTATCTGTTGGTTATTCTTTCTTGTTTGTTCCTACTTCTTTTGTGATGTTCTCTAGATATGAACCTTGTCATGTGAGCCTAATACGGTTGAGCCTAGGATGGTTGATATGGTTCAGGGGGTCCTGTATGTGTTGTGATCCTGGTATGGCTAAGCCTAGGATGGCTAAGGTGATATATATGGGTAGGGAGGCCTGAGTGATGTGGAAGTAGTTGATTCCTATGTTATCGAGATGCATCGGTATATGAATGTGGGTGTAGGGGATGGAACCATGGGTGACAAAATGGGTAAAAGGTGGGATTTCACATTGATGTGATGTTTATAGCTAGTTTTCTCACTTGTGAACCTCTTTAATGGCCAATCTCTAGGTTTCCTGTTTTATCTACATTTCTTTCCCAACTGTTTGAGGCAGTTGAATGTGTTTGGTTTCATTTTTTCTCTTGGTGGTAGCTTTGGGTGGTTTTCATAGAGTACCTTGATATTTAATAATGTTTATAATGAAATAAATAAATGTTTAACCCATAGGGTTGGTTTTTTATGGAATGAAAATTCTTTAACAACATTTATATTGATAAACCATGGAATTGGTTTAGATTATTCTTGGAGGTCATAGAATTTAATCGGATGATTAATGTAATGAAATGTAAGGTAATGTAACATATAATAATGTTAATTATTAGTTAATGGATAATGAATTAATTAATAGAAAGAAATGATAAAAAGTAAAGAATAAATTTAATGTAGTTATTCAAAATTTTTGTGTACTTATAGGATATCTAATATCAGTATTAGTAGCTTGGAGTCTGAGTGACGTTAGTTTCAGTTGATTCTAAGACTATGTTATGCCCATATTGTGTTTTTGATCTATATTATATCATTTATATTATTTTATTTCATACACTAACCCACCCATTTTAGTTCATGAAACTTACACCCAGTTGACTCTGGAAGGTTGTTTTCCCTAACATCTCGGTGGGATGATGGATGGTTTTCTAACCCCTCTAGCCCCACTCTCTTATCTTGGTAGTTACATTTTCTAGTATGAACAATGGTTAGTTTTCTAATATATGTGTGTAGAGGTCTGTTATGGCTTGTGGTTATTTCACACACATATATTACTGGATATAGTATCAAAATTATTATTATAGTTATAACATGTATATGATGTGGTTGCTTGAGATACCTACTTGGTGTATGGGATGTAATGGCTTGAGGTAAAATAATTGATGTTTGATATATGCCATGCGAGCTATGGTGGATTTTGGAAACTACTTGTTTACTATATGTGGACATGTGATATGGGGTGGTGTGGTTATGTGATGTATGAGTTTCATGTTTTGATTTCTTTCCTGGGTGTCTTCAGGATGACATAAATTTAGAGAGATATGGCTCATGAAGTGTGATGTTGGGGAAGAGCAACAAACCAGTGGGGAAGAGGGAGTATGGTACCCTTGACATTTTATTATTATATTATATTCTCTCTTCTATGTGATAATTGGTGAGAGATAGGCATTGTGAGTTTTGGAACTTAGTATAATTTTTTAGGTGATGAGTTAGTTTCATTGATTTTCACAATGATTTTGCATGAATTATTTATATTTTTCATGAGAGGATCCAAGGATGATCCTATTAAGTATACTGTTATGATCACCCTACACATATATAAACTATTTTTTATATCATTGGTAGTAGTTTGGAGATCAGGTTAGATATTACTAGCATGTGGTTCAACATGAGATGTTTGGGCTTTGTGGTTGATGTCATCTTTACCTTTTTTTAACTTGTAGTTTTTATTTCAGTTGTTTAGTACTATATGAAATTTCATTTTTGTACAAGGGATTTCTTTATATATATATATATATATGAGTTGTTGTTTTTTATCCTTATTATCACTCCCTTATATATGTTTCTCTTAGAGTTTAATGCCTCTCATACGTGTGTTTATTATACCCTTGGTGCTAGTCACCAACCGGAGACCTACTGGAGGTGGGAATCAGGTATTCACCATCTCTATCCCCTCATTGCAGTATCTTTATGGGGAGGGTGTCATGAAAAAGTATATGATGTAGGTTCGAGTTAGGCATAGGTGAGGTTTCATGGGTTGGTAGGAAAATGGAGTCAGATAAGTTTAGTAAGTGATGTAAACATAGGATACCGACTGTGACATGAGAATTTAGGGACCCCTCTTATTTAATACATAGATATTTAAGTTTACTAAGTCTACTAAATGAATTAATATGGGTTTTGGGGTACATACCTAGGAAAATACCATGCATTATTCTTCTCCACAACTCTATTTCAAATGGGTAGACCTTGGGATAGATTAAAACTTAAATAAGTTAATTAATTAATTAATTAATTAATTGATGTTAAATATTACATATTCCAAGTTTAGTATATTTAACATTTTTTTGTCTTGTAGTTATGGCTCTAGGTCCATGTCATCATCAGTTTCACTACGAAGATATTCAGCAGGATGTGCTAGTAGATCCCCACGGAGTGGAAGTCGACAATGAAGACACTTTGAGGAGGACACTTTGAGAGTTTCAGCACCAAATTCTATAGAAGTATGAGGGATCTGTTTCAGATATAGTTATAGAATACTAGTTTGAGGAGGTTGATATAGATTTCAATTTTATCTGTGCTCAACAAGAGTACTGGGTTTCGTTGGACATGATGATTTTGCATAGAATAGTGAGTTAGTGGGTGTTTTTGTTCCTTGGGGAATGCGAGGAGTCTTTAGTATTATGGGAGAAGTTCTAAGACTAGTTTAGATTAGAGTTTATTTCTTGAACCATGAATTCATCTAATTTCTAAGAGCTGCTTACGATTTAGTAGGGGAGTTATAGTGTTACAGAGTTTAGGATCTATTTCAGGACCCTTCTACACTATTCTTCATACCTATTTCTAGATAAAGTGGTTAAGGAGATGAATTTCAATGAGGATTTGTATCCATATATCTAGTTTTGGGTCCCCCCAGTTATGTTGAATATGTATTTCAAAGTGATGGAAAGAGAAGAGGTTATAGAGAGGATGTTGTCCAAAACTGGGTCATCAGGAGAGGTGAGTTTTTGGGATTCCTCATAATGACGATCTATGGTATGGGGTTCTCAATTGTCAGGATGGAAGAGTTTACGGTCAGCTGGAGGTTTTTCTCATCCCTCATCATATTTTTTCTCTAGGATTGGTGGATCTTAGGCCTATTGAAATGGATCATATTAATTTTTATTATTGTGGAGGCCAAGGTGATCAATGGTGAGAGTGCCTAAAAGTTTTTAGCAGTCATCATGTGTCAGGTGTTCTACTTCAAGTTCCACCATTTAGGCAGTTTCATCCAAGGCAGTAGCATTAGGATGGTTTATTATGGGATCATTATAGAGAATATGTAGAAAGAATAGGACAATCCTGAGATTATCCTCATCCTCAAAGAGCGTAGCATGGTTGTGGAGGTGGTCGTCAGTAGATATAGAGAGTTTATGGATCAGGTTGTGGTCAACGTCAGAAGTTAGTATTTCCCGCACCAAGAAATTCAGATGTTGTTCGAGGTACCCTTTGAATATTTTATTCTTGGGTGCATGATTTGTTTGATTTTGGAGTGATTCACTCCCTTATATCACCTACCCTCATACATTCTTTGGTACTTGAGGTCGAGAGGCTTCCAATTCCCTTTTAATTCATTATGCCTATTAGAGGGTGAGATGACATATATGAAGTATGTATATGCTATGAGTTAATGTTGGGGTACCATCTCTCTTGGAGAGACTTCCTATGTATACAGATATATACATATGGCATCATCCTCAACATGAATTGGTTGTATTCAGTGTAGGATATCATGGATTTATTCAAGAGGTAAGTTGTGTTTTATGGTGTTGATGGAAATCCATTAGTATTTTTTATCTAGTTATACCTTACAGATGGGTCATAGGAATGTTCTTTCTTTTTCATCTTTTATACATGAGTTTATGATGAGCTAATCATAGGATTAGTAGTTGGTGTTTCCTAGGGTTATAAAAGAGTACCCTAATGTCTTTCTAGAGGAGGTTGTAGCATTACCCTCATGATGGGAGATCAAGTTTGGGATCAAGCTACATCTAGGTCTAAATCCTATCTCAATGTCTCTAAATAGGATAGTGCCTTTTGAGTTGTGATATCTGTGATGAAAACTCAATGATCTATTTCACCACGATTTTTTTATCCTAGTGTGTCACCTTGGGGTATGCCAATTTTTTTCATTAATAAGGATGATGGAAGTTTTCAACTTTGTATCAATTATCGTTTCTTGAACCAAGTGATAGTGAAGAACCTCTACCTTCTTCCACAGATTAATGATTTATTTGATCAGCTAAAAGGGGCATTTTTTTTGAAGATCAATTTTCGGTCAGGATATCATCATATGTGGGTGAAGGATGAGTACATTTAAAATATTTTCTCCATTTTCATCATGGGAATTACGTGTTCATTGTGATGTCATTTGGAATGATGAATGCTCTAACTATGTTTGTGGGGTTGATAAAATCATTTTTCAGAGAGTTCTTGGATAATTTCATGGTGGTTTTCAACGATGAAATCCTTATATACTCTTTTCCTGAGAGAGAATTATAGATAATCTACATGATGTTTTGGGAGTTCTTCATCCCAAGTAGCTATTTGGGAATTTTTTAAAGTGTGATTCCTAAACTCGTGAATTCTATTACCTAGGGTTTGTGGTATCCCAGTAGGAAGTAGTTGTGGATCCTTTGAATATAGAGGCAATTGTGTCTAAGGAATCCCCCAATATAGTGGCATAAGTACAGATTTTCCTTGGCCTTTTAGGATGTTATAAAAGATTCATAGTTGATTTCTCTAGGGTTTTGAATCCTCTAATAGCCTTGACATGGAAGGATCTGGAATTCTTATAGACTGGCCAGTGTAATATAGGTTTTGAGTACCTAAAGGAAAAGTTATTTAGTGCTCTAATCCTTTTTTCTGGTATAAATAGTTCAGTTTGGGGTTTTATGTGATACTTAGAATATTGGATTGGGTTTTTTGTTTCAAGGGAGATCAATTGTTTCTTATGGGTCTTATTAGTTACATCTTTATGAGTGTAACTATTCCACCCATGATCTTGAGTTAGTTGAAGTGGTGTTTGCTTCAATTTTTTTGTGACATTACCTCATCAGTGAGCATTTTTTGGTTTTTTATAACCATAATATCCTAAGGTATGTCTTCTCCCAGTGTGAATTGGACATACATTAGCACCGGTGTATGGAATTATTATAGTATTGTGACTTTTATATTTCATATATTCCATGAAAGGGAAATGTTATGGATAATGCACTGAGCAGGAATTCATGTAGTGATGTCTTGTACGAATCCAGGGATTCCTTGAGAGTGATGGAATAACTCTCAGTGATGTGTCTTTATATGGGATATGTTGGAGTAAAATTTTGTACTTTCCAAAAGAGAGTGTATTCATCTTTGGTGTAGCAGATGGAGGGTTCCTAGTTGGGGGATTCTGATGTGGAGGTCTGGAGAGACCAGGTTTTTTTTTGTGATGGATCTTATGGTTCGTCTGAGGATAGATAGAACTTGGTATTGTTCTAAGGAATTATTATAATTCCTTTGGTGATGCTTGGGATGGTTCTTTGAGAGTTCCATAATTTTCCTTTGGTAGTACATTCTATCATGACCAAAATTTACTGAGCTTCAAAAGGTCAGATTTGGTGTCCTGGGTTAAAACGTGTAGTTTTAGAGTTTCTTTATCAATGTTTGGTCTTCCAGAAGGTGAAGTGCAAGCACTGTATTCCTGATGGTTTTCTCTAGTCATTAGATATTCTATAGTGGAAGTGGGAGGACATATCAATGGACTTAATTTTTTGGTTTACCTTGATCTCAGGGAGGATATGATGCTATATGGGTGATAGTGGATCATTGTTTGAAATAATCCCACTTTATAACAATCAGGGAGTCGAGCTCATTGAAGGTTTTTATTGGGTAGTATCTGGAAGAGGTGGTATGACTCCACAGAGTCCCAAGGATGATTATTTCATATTGAGAGACTATTCTTACCTCCAGGGTATGGAGAGGTATCCATCATACTTTTGGTTCTCAATTATGCCTAAGCACTTCTTTTCATCCATAAATGGTTGGTCATACAAAGTTAATCATCTAAACTATTGAAGACATTTTGTTCTCTTGTTCCATGAATTTTGGAGGATCTTGTATGAGAAACCTTCCCTTGGTTTATTTTTCTTATAAAAAAAGTTTCAACTTCACAATTATTATGCAAACATTTGAATATTTTCATGGTTGAACTTTATGTTCTTCATTGTGTTGGACATGGATAGGACAGGAAGCAATTTCAGGGATGAAACTGGTACGGAATATGACATAGATGGTTTAGGTAATTCGTGAGAGGATTAAGATATTATAGGATCTTTATAAATCCTATGTCAATCATAGGATAATACCTCTAGAGTATGAAGTTGGAGATAATTTGTTCTTTAAGGAGAATCCTCATTGGGGGAAGTGAATGTTTAGTCATGGTACTAAGATTTCTCCCCGGTTTGTTGGACCTTTTTAGGTGTTGGAACATGTTGGAGTCATGGAATATCGGATAACACTTCTCCCATAGATGATCTAGATACATAATGTTTTTCAAATTCCACATTATGTCATCGATTGGGGAGAGATCAATATTGATAATGAAGCGACCTTTAAGAAGTGGCCTATAGAGATCCAAGACTGTTAGGAGAAGGCGTTCTGTGGGCATGTCATTCCCTTGGTTTGTGTCTTGTGTCGGCATGGTGGCATAACAGATAGTACCTTGGAACATGAGTCACAAATGTGCGCTTAGTTCCCCGAGCTATTTGTTGATTAGATATTCTCTTGTAATGTTATTCTCTTATAGATGTGGACATTTCTAGCTTATGGGATTGTTCTATATTATTACTTTTTGTGGTTTAACTCTCATTTGATATATTTCCCCTAGAAGAGTGTTCATGATATGTTTGTTATTGTGTGGTTTCATTATGTTCCTATGATGAGGTGTAAATCTTTTGAGATGGTGAGATCCTTGAGAGGTATCTCATGGTATGGCTATTCAGATGACCCATTTTTATTTTCTCTCTAGTTTGGTTTTTGAATTATTGAGGATGGGAATTGTTAGAGATGTGTTTAATTTAATGTCCTAGATCAAATTACACTAACCCTTTGTGTGTTTTTTAGGACCATGGATCTCATAGAAGGCTTGGAAGTGATCTAGAGAGGTTTGGCTTTGAAATAGTGGAAGTAGGGTGAATACTCACCGTGTAAGTGAGGTTTATGGCTTGTTAAGTCCAGTTCATGGGATTCTACATGATGTGAAAATTTTCTAAGTTAAATAAATGAAGGAGATGAATTTTCTATCGAAATCTATTCCCAACATTTACACGATGTGTAATTCATTTACTCATCATGTAAATATCCTTTGAATAATGTTAATAAAAGGTGAAATGGCTCAGGGGTTTCTCAAACCCTATGCTCCCTATCATTTTCTAGTGGCTAGTGGATCCTCCCCTTGGATTTTTAAGATTCATTTGATGAGAATCAATCCTTGGGATTCCTTCTTCGATCTGTGGTGATCCTTGTTGATCCAAGGTGTGTTCTTCCCTCATTTTCTAGAAGGTTATAATGATTTGATCTTGTTTCCTCTTGTTTGTCCTTTCTATGTGATGATCGACCATCTCCCATGTTTTTAATAGTGATTCTATTGGTTATTGTTGGTTTTTTTGTTCTCTGGAATCCTTGGATAGATGTAGTTCTTGAATGAGAGGTGATCAGAGATCTACGGCATGGTATATCCTCATGAAAAGAAAGTTGATGGATTTTTAGGTAGGGGATTCATTGCTTATATACTTATTTACATGAAATCATAAATCTATCATGATTTATCCCTTTGGATGGATATTAAATTTAACTAATAATTATTTAAACTTGATTAAATAAATCGGATAGATATCAAATACTGATGTTGTTTCTTTATACTTTGAGAGTATTTTCCTCTTGTTTTTTAGATAGTGTATATCTATGAACTAATTTGCTAGCATATTCTTATTATTGTGTTGGAATGTTGAATTTGGTAAAGTACATAAATCTAAAATTCACTGATAATTAATTGGATTTATAATAATTAAAGAAAATAACAGTTTGAAATCCAGTGGTTAATGTAATTTGATGATAATAAAATTGATTCAATGTTAATTTTTAATTTAAATTGATATTAAATATGATTAATGGAATTGATAAATAATTGAATAGGAATGTTAATTTAGAATGGTACTTTTATAGGTTGTTGAATCCAGAAGTAAATGATAAGAACTTTTTTTTCATTTCTTATATTATCGTGGTTTAATGCTTTAGTTTTCTTATAGTTGGAACATATAATTAATGAATCGGTTGATTCTAGATGGAATAAGAACTGGTTGATTGATAAAGATAATTTTATAGGGCTTGAGTTTCCTATTTTCTTGAGAAGGCCTAGTGCCTTGTTTTGGATCCATGAGAGCTCGTTTTCATGTGAAGGTTGAATGCCTTATTTTAGGGCCCAGTTGCGCTACTGGTTATGCTTTATTATTTGTTCCTACTTCTTTTATGATGTGATCTAGATATTATCTTTGTGATGTGAGACTGATATAACCAATACTGGGATGGATGATATGGAATGGGGTCCTGGATGTGATGTGAGTCTAGTTTGGCTGATCCTGAGATGGCTGAGGTGATATATGTGGGTAATGAGGCCCAGATGATGTGCCAGGAGTTGATGCCTATGTTGGAAAGATGCATCGGTATATGGATGTGGGTATCAAGGATAGAACAAGAGGTAATGAAATGGCCTAAATGTGCTATTACCCATTAATTTAATGTTGGTATAAGGTATTCTTTATTATGAATTTATTTGATGGTTGATGGCTAGGTTGCTTGTTTTATCCTCATTCCATTCCCCACTGCTTGAGGTAGTTAATTTTGAATGGTTGAATGATTTCTTCTGGTTGTATCTTAGGATGGTCTTCCTAGAGTACCAAGATATGGAATAATTCTTATAATGAAGTAAATAAATATTTAACCCATAGGGTTGGTTTATTATGGAATTCAAATTCTTTAAAGATGTTAATCTTGATAAACCATAGCCTTGGTTTGGATTATGTCTATAGGGCATGGAATTTACCCTGATTCTTGATGTAATGAAATGTAATATAATGTAATGTGGAATAATGATAATGGTTAATTAATGGATAATTAATTAATTAATGGAAGGAAATGATACAGTGTAAATAATGTATTTAATGTAGCTCTTTAAAATTCGTGTGTTCTTATAAGATATCTAGTCTTAGCATTGGTGGTCAGGAGTCTGAGAAAAATTAGCTGCATTTGATACTAAGACTGTTATTCTCATAGTTTAGTTGTGATATATATTATATCATGTATATTATGTTATTTCATACACTATCCCTCCCTTTTTGTTAGAGAAACTAACACCCAGTGGACTCTGGGAGGGTGTTTTCCCAAACATCCCCATGGGAGGATGGATGGATGACTACTCCCTCTAGCCTGCTCTCTTATCTTGGTAGTTACTTGTGTTGGTATGCACAATATTTAGTTTTTACATATATGTGTGTAGAGTTCTATGATGTATTTTGGTTATTTAAAAAAATTATAACCAGATATAGTATCCAAATGATTATTATAGGTATGACATGTATAGGTTGTGGTGGTTTGGGGTACTTACTCGGTGTATGGGTTGTAACAGCTTGAGGTACAATACCTAATTTTGATATATGTCATACAGTCTATGTTGGTTTTCAAAAACTAATTGGTTATTATATATAAACTTTTTATATGGGATGGTGTGGTTATATGATGCATGAGGTTCATGTTGTGATGCCATTCCCAAGTGTCTTCGGGGTGGCTTACTTTTGGAGAGAGATGGATCAAGACGTGCGACATTGGGGAAGAGCCGAAAACCTATGGGGAAGCGGGAGAAAGTTACCCTTGATGTTTTATTGTTATATAATATGATCCCTTGTATGTGATAATTGGAAATCAATAGTCATGATGAGGTTGGTAACTTAGTATACCTATTTAGGTGACAAGTTAATTTCATTGTTGTCCACTATGCTTTAGCATAATTTCTTTATATTTTTCATGAGAGGTGTCAGGGAGGATCCTACTGAGTATATAGTTATGCTCACCCTATGTATATATAAACTATTTTTCTGGTTAGTTAGAGAAGGTTGGTGATCGGTCTTGATATTACTAGCTCTTAGTTTAGCAGGAGTTTTTTGGGATTTGTGGTCGATGTCTTCTTTACCTTTTTTGTACTTATAGTTTTCTTTTCAGTTGTTTAGTATTGTATTACGTTGAAAGTTTTTACTTGGGATTTATATATATATATATATATATGAACAGGTGTTGTTTTTTGTATCCTTCTTATCTCTATCTTCCTCATGTTTATCTTATAGGTCAATGCCTCTCATATGCATGTTTATTATACCCTTGGTGCTAGTCTCCAACCTGAGGCCTACTGGAGGCAGGACTCGGGCATTCACCATATCTTTCCTTCATTACAGTATCTTTCTGGGGAGGGGGTCATGACACTAAAGGTAATACATAATTAAGACTTATGTTAAAGAGAATAAAATAAGTAAGGTTATCAATGTATTAAGACTTATAAACATTACAAAGAATAAAAAACTAAATATAATACTTAGTAAAGATATAAAGATTATAATTAATCATGATATGATATATTGTAATTATCAAAACATGAAGTGGTTCAAGTACCCAATAAAAATTCTCCCACTTTTTGATAATTACAAAACCATGTATAATTTCCAAACTTCTCCCCCTTTTTAAAATTATAAAAAAATAAACTTTCAATAGAAAAAAATCTACCTTTGAAATTAATACTAAAAAATTAATTCACTTTAAATATGAACCTATTGATAAAAAAAATTTATTTTATAAATTTCTTAAAAATACATATTTCAAAAATATATTTCAATGATATAATTTAAAATCTTCCAACACTATATGATGAGCATAATTTTCCAAGTTTTTCTGAAAAATAATAAGAAAAACTTCATAAAACATCCTCTTATACAAACTAAAAGGTTAAATATTAAGATAAAATCATCTATTAAGTATGATAAATATTAAAATAGATATATAATAAAAAAAATATGTATATAAATTAAGTAATAGTAAAATGAAAAATAATTTCCATATTTTACAGATTTCATGAAAAACTGAAAATTTCAGCACATTCAAACTTTATATAATTCTAAAAACATGATCATACTTAAACTCCATATAATTCTGAAAATTTCACAAAATACACCACTCAAACTCCCCCAAAATTTAAGCATTAAATATTATTCTCCATGAGTGTAAATAAAAATGTAACTATAAGATAAAACTAAAATTTCATTATATACAACCATATCTTACTACCGAAAAACTGTACATGTTTTAAAAACAAGATTTTTCATATTTAAACTATTGAAAAATAATTTATATATTGAAAACATCACATGTTAATCATTCATAATTGGTTATATTTAAAAACACTTAATATTATCTTTAATATATAATGTTATTCACTAAATTACATACATAAAATTTCAGCATTCCCAAACAAAAATACACAGCAGATTCCAATATTTTTAAAATAGAATACATTTCTATGTGAAATTAAAGGATTGAAATAATATTTTCTCTACCTTAATCTATACATTCTAGATATCAATTAAAATAATTTAAATTTAAAATGATAATCTTCACCAAATTTCTAGATTAGAGAAAATAGTCCATAAAAATTTTAAGTACACACATTTAAATTTATAAATCATATTGAAAAAAAGAGTAACTCCCCCTAAATAGATGATCTCTTATCAAAATAAAAGAATCAAAGAATTACGAGTAGAATCTTATTTTCTGTAGTGAAAACCCCTCTAAAAACATATTTTAATTTCAAAAGGAGACATGAAAAATGTCATAATATATTCAAATAATTTGGAAAGAAACCCAATGATAATATCTTAAAAGTAAAATAGAATTTCAAACTAAAATAAAATATTCAATGTCTATATAAATATATTAACTATATTCCAAAAATATATGGTAGAATCCCAAAACAAAATAGAGTATTCAAGATTAGATAAAATGAAATACTAAATTTTATAGCGCTTATACTGACATACCAAGAATAAAACTGTAACGGCATGCATTCAAGACATAAGAATTAGAAAATATACATTAATTGGGCATAAATAATGGATTTATTTTACATTAATATGAATACATACCTTTAGTTACCCAAGAAGTAGATAATTTCTGACAATTTGGCCTTGAAATAATATTTTGACATAAAAGACATTTTGTGACCAAAATAATGAGTGAACTTCAACAGGAAATTACAAGCATAATGACCATAAGATCCACATTCAAAGAAATTAACTAAATAAATTCCATCATGTTTTTCTTTCACATAATTATTTCTAAACGTAGTAGGAATAAAATAATCACAATCAAGGTTATTTTTTTATAATTAAATTTCTTGAAATAAGATATCCTTCTAAAATTAACATTTTAAGCGCATTGATTATAAATTTTATTTTTTAAATAAAAATTTTCCTTCATTTATCCAAATAAGTCTTCATCCTTTCATTATATTTTTGAAAAAAATCCAAATCATCACAAACCTTTTCATGTGAGGAAGAATCTATGATTCTATGATTTTCATTTTCACTTTCAAGATTATTACATCGATCCTAAACTTTTGACATATCATCCAATAATAAATTAAATCTCCTTTATTGATCTTCATTATTCTTGGAAATAAAATATTTAATACTATAATTTTCAGATTTAAGCTTCAACATTTCAGAATCAACATTAAAGTTTCTCAATTTATCAATTTCAATAGATAAAACCTTATTATCTTCAATAACTTTCATAAATTTAGAATATGATATCCTTTTCATTTCACGAACAATTTTATATTTATATTTTAATTATACATGTTTAGAATTCATTACTTTTATTTTATCTTCATCTGAATCACACATTTCATTAAGATCTTCAATACATAGCTCATCATTTTTAGAATTGATTGAAGCAATAGAATCAGAACTATAATAATATCTTTATTTATACTTATCTCCCATATATTTTAATATTTTATAGCATAAGATCCAATATAACTTGAACAAGAATTTGGGGTTGAAAATATTACCTTAGAATTTTGTTAAATAAATGAAACATTAGCAGTTTATTTTTTACTTTCAGAATTGTTTCATGAACTTTCAGAATTACTCCTAGTATTCACATATTTTGTTTGTTTCTTCTTGAACTTCCTTTTATTTTTAAGGATTGAAAAATTGGGTTTAATATTTCCTCTCTTCCTAAATCCATAAAAAATAACACTTGAACAATATAAATTCCAATGTGATTTACATTTAATGATATCTCCTTTAAGAAAATGATGTTTTTTCATTTTTATGGTTGGAAACTCTTTTTTCATGCATCTAAACCTTCTATAATTTGATAAAAGAAATTTATTATAATATATTTCTTCAAAGGTAGTTGTCACAAGCTATTTTCAAATCTCATAATCAATTATGCAACAATAAATTTTTTTAGAAATATCTTTAGAAAAATAACAATAAATAAAATTCATGACCTTATAATTAAGATCATATTTAACAGAATCTTCTCTGTTGAAATCAATTGTATTAGATTTAGGTAAAACATAATATTTAATCACAATATCCCAAAATAGAATATTAATGATATTTAGATAAGCTTTTATCTAGATCTTCCACTGAGTATACTTACAACCATTTAAATGTGGTGATAATGAAGGATTAAAACCACATTTATTATTCAAGTTGGCCATCACTAGAAATGATCTTTCCCTTAGTATTGTTGAGGACTAGGATAAAAAGTTAGCGCAATTAATATAAACAAAAAAACACAATATATCCTAAATGATCCAACCTTCAATATCAATTATTAGATATCAAATAAAGTGAAAAAATAATTTATCCTCAAAGGTTCCTCCTCTAATACCAAGTGTTAGGTATCAAACCGATCAAAAAACATAACTTATCCTTACAAAAACCAAGATCTAACACTAAGTTTTAGGTATCATGATAAATAATAATAGTCCTAAACTCTTAAAAGGGTATGGATCAGATACCAATTGTTTGGTCCCAGAGTACTGATAAAAATGGACAATATGGGGTGAAATTATTTTATATAAAAAAATAATCAAAGTATGAACTTTATGAGTGGAAAGTGATAAATTAAAATATTAAACAATTCAATCATGTCGATATAAAAATTATAGGGAAAATAAAAATGTATAAATTAAAATATGAACAAAATATATTTTTATAGTAGTTTAGATATAAATGATTCTATTACACTCTTCACCCCTCTCAGGAACTGATAGATATGAAACCCACTATAGTATATCGCTTTTGAAGGAGAGTGACAAATCTTTACATCCACCTTTTTAACACATAGTGGTTTGACCCAACTCCCCTATCCTTTATCGGTTCATAAAAAAACTCATCCTTTTATAGGAGAAGACCCAACCTAGAAAATTATAAGCTGAATCCTAACCTATTTCCTTTTTGCGTTTAGAAATAACCCATTATTTTATGGGAGACTAAACTCAGTCTTCTAAGGGGACAAACCAAACCTAGATGTACCATTTTTTAGGGTACCATAAACTCATTGAAGATTCACTAAGTGAGACAATAAATTCATTACTGTTAAAGTAAAATTAAAGAATAAAAAATTTTAACCCAATGAATGATCATCGATGGAGATAGTGTCATTTGGATCAGGTAATTCTCAAGACCTTAAATATTTTGAAATAATGAATCTTAGAAAACTAATAGTTTACTTCAATAATAATATGAGAAATGGAGCTTTTGGAATCAGTTTTGAACTATTCATCATGTAAAATAAAATCAAAGTCACATCTTTCTTATTATCTCTTCACTTTCTGAGTATTTATTTTTATAAGAAAAAATAGTAATTTCTATTTTATTCACTTTAAACTCCATGATTCTCTATAAATTCCATCAATAAAATCCTCACATGGAAATAGATTTTAATACTCTATAAAGAAAAAATATGTTGTATATAAATTTCTTAGAATAATAGATGAAAAATTAATATATCAATGAATATATTCCTAAAATTTGATAATAAATGCTTTGGAATACTCCCATAATTCATGTGATATTAACTTTTCATATTCCAAATTCAAATTTTAACTCCACTTATGTTTATTTTCTAGATAAATAATTCACATGTATCTTTTGGAAAAGTGAGATCATAAATATTCACATAAAATATGTCTTGAGATTATATCAATATCATAGTTAATAATCAATATTAATATTCTTGAAAAAACTCTTTAAAAATATTCAATATAAACTCTATATATTCCAACCAGTTTTAATTTGAATATCTCAAGTTCTTAAAATTCAATTTGAATATCCATACACGCTTAATCCCATATTAATCTCAGTTAATCCTTTATCAAACATTTTAACTACTATTCACATGGATTCTAGATAATTAATGATTAATTTTTGAATAAATAAAATACTTAAAATCTTTATAATAAACATGAAAAAAATGGAAATGTGAAGAATTGCATAAAATTGAGCATATTTCCAAGTTTTACAAAAAACTATAAAAACTTATAGAACCATGTCATAAAATTATTATAGGTGATTCTAACATATCTTTTTTATAAGATTTATTCAAATAGCATAATGTAATCAAATCAACATAGCTTAATTAACAATGTTTACTGTCACATAAAATAATTTGTGTAAGAAAATCTACGTATCTGATTTACATAAGGGTATTTACATAGATTTTTCACGTAAGAAAATTCATGTAACCATTTTTAACTATGTAGAAATTTTTTCCAGGTATGAAATACTTTTTACACAGCTTAATATCCATATATATATGTTTCTTGTGTGACTGAATTTCTCGTGTAACTAAATTCAAGTAAATAATTATAGAAATTTAAAAAAATGAATTACTTATATAATTTTAGACCCAATACAGACCATCTAAATGAAATAGTTGTCTTTAGCTGTAGTTTAATTATATTTATATAATTTCATTATATTTCCATATAATTAAGAATAACTTAATCTATACATTTAGTTTTCAAGATATTTTTAAAATACAGTAGCATAAATATAATAAAAAAACTAGATATTTTAGAGTAAAAAACTTATAGTAACTTATAAATTAATTTAGTACATAATAAATACCAATTCATAGTTTTTTATAATATAATTAAATGTACATAATTTTGTTATATTTTTAAAGAAAAAATAATCAAAAAATATATAGTTATTCATCTTAATATATTTTCAAAATAAAATAGGTAATCAATTCTGTAAAATCGGCTACATGGTTCACAAATCGACTATATGGTTTTCAATTTGGCTATGTGGATTTAAATTTGGATATATGTTGAAACATGATGAAATGAAATTTTAAAGTCTAAAATGACTTATTTACACTATTATATCCACATGAAAATTATATAACATATTAAAACCAATCAAAACATGAAATTTAAGGATATTTTAAATAAATAAATTTTTTTATATAATCAATGTTAAACATACTTTAATAAACACATAATGTAGTCAAACTAAAGACAAAATAAATTATATAAGAATAAAATTAATGTATTCCTTAATCAATATATAATATAACAACCTAAATATTGTTGTACCTCTCGTACCCCTCGTGGTTTAATTTTCATGATCACAATCACTCTCTTATTTATCTAATCTTGTTTTAAGTGTTTTTGGATGATAGGCATGATTTCAGGTTGCCAAGGAATTGAGCTAAGAAAGCCAGAAGGAAAAAGTGGACCGATTTCAGTCCACCGGCCAACCAGTGGATGACCACCAGCCAGCCGGTGGAATCTTGACAGAAGGCATCCCCTCTATCCAGACCACCGGCCAACCGGTGTCCCATCACCAGCCAGCCGGTGGAACCCAGACAGAAGGGACACCTACTGTCTCACCACCGGCCAACCGGTGGACTCCTCACCGGCCAGTCGGTGGTGCCTAGGCAGAAGGCCTCTCCATTTTCCAAAGCACCGGTCAGCTGGTGGAGCCAGTCAAACTAGTCGTTGGGCTTTGACCAGACTTGTCCACTTGACTCCCAACGGCTCCGAAAGCCTCTCCAACGGCTCCGAAGACCCCCAAAGGCCATTTGAGGGTTCCCCCTCTATAAATAAAGGACTAGGAAGCCCCGGAAATGTACGGAAGCCCACGGGAACTTTTTTCATCATTTGGAAAACCTCCGGCGGATTCCTCCAAGGAACCCCACTTGCTCCAACTCATTTCCACATCCAAGGAGCATCACCATAGAAGCTTGGGAGCGCTCTTCATCAACTCCAATCAATCCATTGGCGCCCAAGACTTCTCCACATTACGGTTTTACTTGTTTTATTATTTTGAGCATCAATTTGGGTTTGTGCCTACAAACCCCTCTTTCTCTCATTCTTCCTTTTGTTTGGGTTTTCACACCACCTTCAAGGTGTGAAGAGGTTAGTCAATCCTCCCCTTTAAAAGGCTTGAGTCATAGGTGAGCTAGCCTTCACCTGTAAGAAGGCTAGTGGGTTCTTGCTCAACCATTAAAAGCAAGTTGTAATAGGTTCTAGACTACCTTAAAGTCTAGTGGGTTTCTTGATAAAACCATTAAAAAGCAAGCGGTAGTAAATCTCTCAACGGTTGAGTTCGGAACGGAGACGTAGGCTTTGGTTTAAGCCGAACTCCATTATCAAGTTTTGTGTCTTGCCTCTTTTATTTCTGCTGCACTTTTTACTTTGATTTTAAATTGTTAATTTTTTTTAAAGGAAATTCACCCCCTCTTTCCATCACTCTCCACCCAACAATTGGTATCAGAGGCAAAATTTGAGTAATACCCTAACCGGTTTCAAATTCAAGATCCTTTGTGATGGCTTCAACTTCTTTCTCCCCCGAAGGCTATTCTTTGGGTCGTGCTCCATTCTTTGATGGAACTGACTATACTTATTGGAAAACCCGCATGACCACGTTTCTTAGAAGTATAGGTTATCCTATTTATAAAATTGTCATGCATGGTTATTCTCTTTCTTCTCCCGATGAATCCAAATGGACTCAAGCCGATATTAAAAATTTCGAGCTTGATGGCAAATCCATGAACGCTCTTCATTGCGGCCTTGATCGTAATTAATTCAATCGAGTTTCCACATGCACTTCATCTCATGAAATCTGGAAACTATTGGAGGTTACCCATGAGGGGGCCAACAAAGTTAAGGATACTCGATTGGATATGTTCCGTCAAGATTTTGAGTCTTTTACCATGCATCCATCTGAAAATATAACTGAAATGTTTAAACGTTTTACTGATGTTTGCAATGGGAGAAAGTCCCTTGGTGATGATGTTTCTGTAGAAATGATGGTCAAGAAGATCCTTTGGATCTTACCAAGCACATGGGCACCGAAAGTCACGGCAATCCAAGAAGCAAAAGACATCAAGAACATGCCGGTCGAAGAGCTCATCGGATCCCTCATGACCTACGAGATCACCATGAGGAGGCAAGCTGAAAAGGAAGGCAAACCGATCAAAGTTCCAAAGAACATCGCCTTCAAAGTTCAAAAAGAAGAAAGCTCCTCCTCCTCATCTTCTTTCTCTTCAAACGGCGATTCAGAAATGGAGAATCTTGTCCGCAAAATGCACAAATTCATGAAGAAGCACAAGAAGAATAAATCTCGCAAGGCTCAACCCAACGAAAAATCCGAGCCCGAGGTAACATGTTACGGTTGTGGCAAGAAAGGCCATTACAAGCCTGATTGTCCACTCAACAAGAAAAAGGCCAAGCAAAAGGAAAATAAGAAGGCATTCAAGGCCACATGGAGTGATAGCTCCACATCCTCCTCCTCCTCCTCCTCAAGTTACAACGGTAAAAAATGCCTAATGGCATTTCATGAGGTATCCTCTTCCGACTCCTCATCCTCTTGTTCTTAAAATTCTTTCAATCATTTATCTTATGAGGATCTCCAACATGCTAGAGATCAATTGGAGGAAGGCTTTCACGAACTTTCTTCCAAATTTATTGCTTTAAAAAAGAATTTCAAAAAACTTTATTCCGAAAAGGAACAACTTCTCAAAGAAAAGGAGGAGTTGTCCCTCAATGTCCAAAACCTTCCCGATGTTGATTCTATGGAATTAACAATCAAGGATTTAAGGAAATCCCTAGCTAAGTTCACCGAAGGTGAACATAACCTTTCGAAGCTCCTTGGTTCCCAATGCGTATCTAGAACCACCCAAGGGCTTGGCTATTCCAAGCAAGCTTCCTCTTCTCATTCTCCTACTATTTTTGTAAGGGGGAGCTCCCAATATAAATTTTGCAACTATTGTAAAAAACCCGGGCACTTAATTTATGAGTGAAATTGCAAAAATGCCCGGTATGGAAGGCCCAAAACCATTTCCTTTAATGATGAATTTCATAGGAGAAGACCCGCCACTAGACAAGTATGGATTGAAAAATCCCTTTTAGCGAGTCTCACCGGACCAAAATTTGTCTCGGTTCTTAAATCCTCTCCCCGGTGATTTGTTGTTTTTATTTAGGGGGAGTTAGGATCGTTTAAGCCTTTTTGCTTTATATTCAAAACATTCATTTCAAAACTTTCAATTCAAAACTTTCAATTCAAATCTCAAAAATTTCAATTGGTTTAAAAACTCTATCTTGTTTTTCAACCTTTCCCTCAATCAAGTTTTATGCCCCGTGCTATTTTGATAATCACAAAGGGGGAGAAATTCTTGGTTGATTGGGGGACAAATCTTTCTCTCATGCTTTGCTTTATCCTTTAAAGTATGCCTTTCATTTCAGTCTTTTACATTGCTTGTTTTGGTGATTGTGATCATCAAAATAGGGGGAGATTGTTGTACCTCTCGTGCCCCTCGTGGTTTAATTTTCATGATCACAATCACTCTCTTATTTATCTAATCTTGTTTTAAGTGTTTTTGGATGATAGGCATGATTTCAGGTTTCCAAGGAATTGGTCCAAGAAATCCAGAAGGCAAAAGTGGACTGATTTCAGTCCACCGGCCAACCGGTGGAAGACCACCGGCCAGCCGGTGGAATCTTGACAGAAGGCATCCCCTCTGTCCAGACCACCGGCCAACCGGTGTCCCATCACCGGCCAGCCGGTGGATCCCAGACAGAAGGGACACCTACTGTCTCACCACCATCCAACCGGTGGACTCCTCACCGGCCAGTCAGTGGTTCCTGGGCAGAAGGCCTCTCCATTTTCCAAAGCACCGACCAACCGGTGGCCAAGCACCGGTCAGCCGGTGCAGCCAGTCAAACTAGCCGGCTTTGACCAGACTTGTCCACTTGACTCCCAACGGCTCCGAAGGCCTATCCAACGGCTCCGAAGACCCACAAAGGCCATTTGAGGGTTCCCCCTCTATAAATAAAGGACTAGGAAGCCCCGGAAATGTACGGAAGCCCACGCGAACTTTTTTCATCATTTGGCAAACCTCCGGCGGATTCCTCCAAGGAACCCCACTTGCTCCAACTCATTTCCACATCCAAGGAGCATCACCATAGAAGCTTGGGAGTGCTCTTCATCAACTCCAATCAATCCATTGGTGCCCAAGAATTCTCCACATTACGGTTTTACTTGTTTTATTATTTTGAGCATAAATTTGGGTTTGTGCCTACAAACCCCTCTTTCTCTCATTCTTCCTTTTGTTTGGGTTTTCACACCACCTTCAAGGTGTGAAGAGGTTAGTCAAGCCTTCCCTTTAAAAGGCTTGAGTCATAGGTGAGCTAGCCTTCACCTGTAAGAAGGCTAGTGGGTTCTTGCTCAACCATTAAAAGCAAGCTATAATAGGTTCTAGACTACCTTATAGTCTAGTGGGTTTCTTGCTAAAACCATTAAAAATCAAGCGGTAGTAAATCTCTCAACGGTTGAGTTGGGAGCGGAGACGTAGGCTTTGGTTTAAGCCGAACTCCGTTATCAAGTTTTGTGTCTTGCCTCTTTTATTTCCGCTGCACTTTTTACTTTGATTTTAAATTGTTAATTTTTTGTTTTAAAAGGCAATTCACCCCCCTCTTGCCATCACTCTCCGCCCAACAAATATAACACTTAATTTAGACTTATGTTAAAGAGAATAAGATAATTAAAGTTATAAATGTATTAAGACTTATAAAAATAAAAATAATAACAAACTAAAGATAATAATTAGTAAAGGTATAAAAATTATAATTAATAATGACATGATATTTTGAAATTGTCAAAACATGAAGTGGTTTAAGGATCCACTCAACATGATAGTTCATAAATTTGATCTGAGTTGTAGTAACAAAGTAAATTAAGCATGGAAATAGTCAATCAAAATTTATGAAAGTATGTGAATAGATTATAAATTATTTAATATGGTAAAGTTAAGAGAGAGAAAACACAATTGATAAGGATTTTGGAAATATCTTTATGTGACCCCTAGTGTCTCTACCCCTAAACTTGAGAGGTCAATAATATAAATCCCTTTAATCTTGGAAGTGATCAAAAAACGTTTCCCTAGTCATTGTGGTTTGTTAGAACTTTCTTGAGACTCTATGGTAGCTAAAGAACTTATACCTCACTTTTTTATAGTGATAACCTAATAGAAAAAGGGGATGAGAAGATAAAGGTTTACTTTAGGAAAACCCAATACAAAGCATCTATCAAATATATTGGATGGATGGGTACAATTGGGGATGGTATATTTGAGATAAATTTTGAGATCATTTGAGAGATTTAAAAAATAGGAAGGATCTTTGAGATGAATTGAGAGGCTTGGAAATTTGGATTTGATTTGATATTGAGAGTATCGATGAGAGAAAGTGGATCAAGGGTAGCTTCCAAGGTGACAAGGGAGTCCTTTTATAGTCTCCAATAGGTTCAAGAGCCTTTTTTAATTTATTGGGGGTCATTAAGACATGTAATACTTCTATTATGGTCATTTTAACAATAATTAATATTTGGTTATCCTTAATGATTCAATGCCACCAAATACCTAGTAGCCTCCACTGGGTAGTCGATGGGATTCCTTGAGCTGGGGGAGCTTCTAGATCTGGCATTAGCTATCCAATAAACCTCCACCAGCTAAATGGGGGACTAATTTTGGATGAAATCAGTTCTTCATTCACCAATGGCTATTTGGTGGGTCTTCTAAAGAAAAATTGCTACTGAAACCATGGCACCAGCTGGCTAGTGCGTTACACTAGCCAACATGTACTATTTAAACTTTCATATCTTCACGTGAATCCTCCTCCACTTCCATAAAAATCCTTCTAAGTATATTCTAATAAGATTCCAAGGTCTTGAAGAAGTAAAATAGATAATAATGATCCTTTAAAAAAACATCAAAATATCATTAATATGTCATAAATTCTATTACTTTATATTCAATAAAAACATTGATACTCACTTAAAATAAAAGGTTATAAACATAGGTGATATTTTTTTATCATGAAAACATCATGAAATATAGAGATTCAACAATAAACACTTAAATAATAAAATGGATACTATTAAGAATAAATTTTAAATAGAGGTTTAATCCTAATGTTTTTCTAATATTTCTCTTTTAGGATTATATACTTTAACCCCCTTTCTACTTATAAAATTAATAATTACTTTCCTCATACATCCTTTCATTATGGTTTGTAAAAATAATATGATAACCAAATCATATCTCTTAGGAATATCTAAACAAGTTTACAATAAGGATAATTTTTCATACACTAGTTCATGATTGATTTAATAACCAATCCTTCCTTCTCAGGGTTATTACCCCTAGGTACAACTATATTAGATCCACGTCTATTTTTAGTATCTAGAAAGAGATTTCATTGCTTAGATCCCAATCGCTTTATACTTCACCAAAATTCTAGGAATCTTTACTATATTTAGACATATCACTAGGGTTCTTACTAATGTTTTATAGTCATAATTTCTATAAATAACTATACCATTCCTTTGATACCAACTATAACAACCCATATCTTCCATTCATGTTTTTTATTATTATTCCATGAAAAAAAATATTACATAACTAAATTAAAAGGAAATTTTTAGGTGTAGTTTCTTGTAAAATAGGCACATATTACAATAAATATGCAAAAACAAAAGAAAACATAAACTAATTTTTAACTCTCTTGAAAAACTTATTTATTATCCCATCCTATATCACCTCACTACATAGGATTTCATGGGTATATTTACCAAATTAAAGGGGTGATTATAAATCTCATTAAGGGATGATAAATGTAAGAGAACATAATAGGTGAAACATGAAGCATAACATGAGAAAATGAAAATAATAACTTAAGTCATAACATAAGTACATAAGAATAATAATATGAGTCATGAAATGGAAATTTGGATACAAAATAAACATGATACATTCATAAACATACCACTAAGTTTTATCACTAAGGATTCGAAAAACATATCACCAATAATTTTGACCAAGGTATCAAAAAACATTACCAATTCATGTTTCCAAGGTATCATGAACATTTAATCTCTCTATATTAAATCTATACCCAACACATTGTATTTTTATTATGGTACACACTTTATATGTCTAACATTTTGTGTGCCACATTGATCAAAGATCATAAGTACATTTAATTTTTAACCCATGATTAGGGAATGTGATTTTAATACATTTATATACCCAGTGAATATTTTAAAGATTAATCTAAATGGATAACCTTAAATGAAAATAGGTTTGGGTATTCATGACATGAAAATAGAGCATGGAAAATCAAGGGATGGTTTTGACATCATAACGAGTACATAAAATGGATTATAAAATGGGTTTAATGAGAGAAAAAAGAAGTCTATAATTAAAAATTAATCAAATTTATAGTAATGGGGTTGTTTATAAACACTTCAAAATATAATAAATTGATGGTGCCTCTAAAGGAAACCCTAGCTCAGCGGGTTGTGGATCCATCTTCCGAAATCACCTTGACCAGACGCTCGGCTGCTTCTATGGATCTTGCGTTCTTGTTTCCTCTTTGGAAGTTGAGATGATGAGAGTTATCCATGCTATTTCATTTTCCAAGCTACATAATTAGAACAAAATCTGGATTGAGAGTGACTCCACTACTATTGTCCACGCCGTTTGGAATGGTACCATTCATCTTGCTTGGACACTCACTGCTCACTAGATGGACTGCCTGAACTCTCTTTCCGATATTAATTTAATCATTACACATACATATCATGAAGCAAATAGGATCGATGATTGTCTTTCTAATATGGGTGTTGCTCACGATATTCATTGGAGGGATGATCTTCCTCCTGAGTTACTCCCACTTTATGTTAGATATGTAAACAAAATTCCTTATTTTGGACTTGTGTAACCATTTGTTTTTTTCAATAAAATTTATGTTATGGTCATTGACCAGAACACTACCTTCTTAAAAAAATAGGCATATACAAAATATTTACTTGAATTGAAAAAGTGGAGTAAGATAACCCTTACCCTGCATAGTAGATTCTAAAAGCTACAGAGAGACTTCTTATAACCTTAAAACCACCTTAGAGAGAATCTTGAGAGGATTAATGGAATATTATTTGTGATTTCTGTTTTTGGATTAGATAATTAGGGAAGAATGGGTGGGTATTTATACTTGAGGAAGGTTGGTTTTAAGGAACAAAAAATGATTATTTTTTAATTAAGGCAAACCAATTTTGGGTGGCATTAATTTTAAAAACTTTTTTTGATAATTAATGTTCAAATTATTTGTTAAGGTCATGAAACACCTCAAACGCTGATTTAAACTTATGATTCTTAGTTATCTTATGCATTTCCCTTTAAATTTTAACATTTTACATCATTTTACCTTTGTTGTGGTAACTCTTTTTTAACCTCGGTAAATTTTATAGGATTAAAATAAAATTTCTATTATTACCTAATATAGAAATTATAATTAAAAATATGAAATAAATTTTAATATATTCCATTTTTAAAATTGATAAAAATTAATTTTAAAATGATACATGTATAATATATGAAAATAGTTTTTTAGAAAAGATAACATCACGGTTCCAAAATGATAAACATTTATTTCTATATGTAATGAATTTTGTATTATCTTACTCTATAAATACACTTTTTGATCAATAATAAGGATTAATAAAGTTTAGTTCATGATTATATTATAAGAGTTATGATATTTCATAAAAACCATATCTTCATTTTTTACCCCAAAAATCAATTTTTTTATAAAATTACCATAAATTTTCTCAAAGATAATTTAGATGTCATGATTAAAAAAATTAAATTCATTTTTAAAAAAATATTTTATAAATTTGATAACTTTAACCTTAAAATAAAAATACTTATTTATTTAAAAAAATATTAAATTTTGTTTCTTTGTATTAAAAATCCATTTTATCATATTCATCTGATGTTCAAGTGCATATTATCTTTCATATAAAGATTGTATAATAAAATTAGGTAAAAGGTAAAATGGTTAAATTCACCACTATTTCATTTCCAATGAATTTTCACATCAATACAACTCATGGCATAGATATATAACCCCTTAATATATTTATATATTCCCTAAGGTTAAGGTGTGTGATGGTGGTAGTATGTTTGGGTGCTTAATAAAACATTTCTCGGGTGGTGATCTATACTAGATTGAACTCTTCTCACAAAAAATCCCACTCATAGATCAATTGCTGAAGTTTTCCTTGGGTCTAGTCAAGGGAAAAGCCTAGTGACACCACCTCTCCCCAATCTCTGATATGTGAACCTCATAACGGATGTCTCTACTAGTAAATTCTATGGTTATTTCCTTCTTAACCAAACAAAAAAAATAACAATGGTCACCTTATAACAGCTACACAACCAATGGTCCTAATGTCCAGTGGTCAAATTTTCCTATATATATGAACCACTAATCTCATACTTCATCATTTACTACTTCACTCACGAATTCTCTTACAGATCACTTGATAATGTCTATCATATTCCTAATGCTTCTATTTCTTTTCATATACATAATGTAAAGAATACTCTTCATGGGATAATTCAAGCTTATAGGGTTCCCTTTAGTGATTGTGCTATTATTCGGTGTTTATATCCCTGAAATATTTCATGTTTTGGAAGCCAATATTAACACATGGTGTGTAAATAAATTTAATATTATTACTATGTTATTTTATTATAAAACATAATAAAATGGTTATTGATAAATAAGATTTATTTTATTAATATAAATAAATTTCATGATGTTATGATGTTGGAGTTTTATGGTTCTGATTTTGAGTTTGGATTATTATTTTATCTATAGAATGGGTGCATGGGCTATAGACCATGAATGCTGACCATATTTCATAAAATTATATGAATTTTTATTCACCTTATCAATAATTTATGTAGTTTATTTATAATTTTTTGTGATTTTTGGATTTATAAGTGATTTGATAGTTTCCTCTATCTTATTTGATTTATATTTGGTTTTATGCCTCTTTAAAGATCCTCATTAAACCCTCGGGGGGAGAGGCATGAATAATTTTATATGGAATATATCACATATTAAACATAACATTATTAAGGTCTTTATAAGAACTATTTAAGCCATGGAAATGGGAACCAGTGTGGGCCTAGATTAGCGTCAAGGAGTAGGTCTAGGTCCTAGTCTGGATAAGGCACAATCTTAGGAGTTTCTATAATATAATCCATCAACATTATGAGATATCGATGATCTATAGGAATCTGAATATTGTTTTTAGAAAATAGACAAAATTTTAAATTTTATGAGACTCCTTAGGTTATTAAAGTTAACTATTCCTCTTTTATGTTGGAGGGACCTGGCCGAACATGGTGGGAATCCATGGTATAGGGAAAACTATCTGAGAATATTGATTATAAGGACTTCAAAGTGATGTTATCCTAAAATATTTATCCAAATATGATAGATATTTAAATGTATCAGGATTTTGTGTCCCTTTAATAAGTATAATGAACCATTTTAGAATATGATAATTGATTTTTAGATCACGTACAATTTTCTCAAGAGATGATATCTAATTATGGGCTAAAGGATTGTCAGTTTGAAATGGGTCTCTATTAAAACTCAGTTTTCCCTATTAAATCTTAAAACCTATGTAGAAGTGGTATATCAATCTATAATATTGATGATTAATCAATACAGGGTGTCTAAACCCTCTACCAATTTTGGTGGTATTGAGGATGGATTATTCGAGAGAAATAAGTAGGAATATTCTTATAAAGGTAGTGATAGTGGTTCTTATCATCCTTATCATTAGGAATATCCTTAACTTATGGATGTAGGGCTCCCACATTATATAAATTTAGAAGGTATGCTCATGTGAAGAATTATTATCTATAGATTCTGAAGGTGTATTGTGCTTATAGAAAATTGGGATGCCTCTATAGATATTAAAGGAATAATATTCTAGTAGGGAGTGGCATGTTTTCTTTAACTTTGAGAGGTCCTCAAGAATTTTTAGATGCATCAAAATCCATAGGGTCCCACCCTTGAGGCTATAGAGGAAAAATAGATCATTTTACGGGAAGATTCATTTGAGGAATGAACCTCAGACTAAAAATGGGACCCAGACTAGGGTTAAGAGAATAAAATTTCACTATATAGAGCCAGATCACATGAAATATGAAAACAGAATAGTGACACTGAGAGCTAAAATACTTATTGAAGTATCTATAGTTGTTTCTTTATTTGGTACCAGTGTTTCTTGATCATTTTTCTCTACTCATGTTGTAGATTTATTGAATATTACCTTTGAGTTCATGCCCTATGTATTATAGATACAGACTCTACTTGGGAAAAGGAAGGAGTATGGCATGTGGTACGTCTCTTGTGTTTTCTCTATATATGAGGTGCATCTTTCTTGGGATTCCCTTATGCTTGATATGTATCTATTTGATAAAAATTTTATATGGACTGGATGAAGTCTTTTGGAGCTCATATCACTTTCTATCACTGAAGGGAATCTTTCACTACACCTCATGGGAGCATCCATCTATTCTAAGGGGAGTGAGATCCTCATTCAAGCCAGTAAGGGCCTTATATTTGTGAATATGGATAGCTTACATGATAGATATCTTATCTTATTTTAGTGACTTATAAATAAGGTCTAGGGATTGAGTTTCCAACCATAGTTAAAGAGTTTATTGATGTTTTTTTGGATAACTTATCAGGGATTTCCTTGGAATGGGAAGTTAATTTTCTAATGATTTGATTTTGGGGATGTAATTAATATCCTTACCTTTATATCACATGGCTCCTAGTGAAATGAAATAGTTAAATATATAGCTTGACGTTCTAGAGGTTAATGGATTTATTCACCCTAGAGTTTCCTCATAGTATTCTCTATTACACTTCACTAAAAAGGTTGATGGAACTATCTGATTATGTATTGATTATAAAAAGCTTAATGGGTCACTATTAATAATAAATACTTTGTGTTGTGTATCAATGACTTGTTAGATTGGTAAAAGGGGGTGAAGTGGTTTTCAAAATTTGATTTATGATCATGTTATTATCAACTTTAAGTAAAGGAATCTGATATTCTCAAGATGGGTTTTCAAAGAGGATATGGGAATTATGATTATCTCAAGATGTATTTTTTAGGGTGTCATAACCTCATTAAATATACACTAAATGAGACAATACATTCCATATTGTTATAGTAAAATTAAAGAATAAAAAATTTTAAACCTGTGAATGATCATCAATGGAGATGGTGGCATTTTGATCAGGTAATTCTCAAGACCTTAAATATTTCTAAACAATTAATCTTAGAAAAACAATAGTTTATTTTAGTAATCATATGATCAATGAAGCTTTTGGACTCAGTGTTGAATTATGAAGCATGTAAAAGAAAATCAGAGTCACATCTTTCTTATTATCTCTTCACTTCTTGAGTTTTTCTTTTTATATACCAAAATAGTAATTTATATTTTATTCAATTTAAACTCCATGATTATCTATAAATTATAGCCATAAAATCCTCACATAGAAACAGATCGTAATACTCTATAAATAAGAAATATGTTGTATATAAATTTTCTATAATAATAAATGAAAAATTAATATATCAATGAATATATTCATAAAATTTGATAATAAATACTTTGGAATACTCCTATAATTCATGTGATACTAACTTTTCATATTCCAAATTCGAATTTTAACTCCACTCATATTTATTTTATAGATAAATGATTCACATATATCTTTTAGAAATGTGAGATCATAAATATCCACTTGAAATATGTCTTGAAATTATATCAATACAGTAGTTAGTAATCAATATTAATATTCTTGAAAAAACTCCTTAATAATATTCAATAGAAACTCTATATATTCCAACCAGTTTGAATTTGAATATCTTAAGTTCTTAAAATTCAACATGAATATCCATACACACCTAATACCATATTAATCTCAGTTAATCCTTTATCAAAAATTTTAAATCATATTCACATGGATTATAGATAATTAATGATGAATTTTAGAATGAATAAAATACTTCAAATGTTTATAATAAACATGCAACAAATAAAAATGTGAATAATTGCATAAAATTGGGCATATTTTCAGGTTTTACAAAAAACTATAAAAACATATAGAACCATGTCATAAAATTTATATAGGTGATTATATCATATCCTTTTTACTAGATTTATTCAAATCACATCATGTAATCAAATCAAAATAGCTTAATTCACATAGGTGAATTTCATGTAAAAAAATACGTAAGAAAATCTACATAGCTGATTTATATAAGAGAATTTATATAGATTTTTCACGTAAGAAAATTCAGGTAACCATTTTTAACTATGTATAAATTTTTTTAGGAATGAAATAATTTTCACATATTTTAATATCCATATATATTTTTATCATGAAATCGAATTTCTCACATAACTAAATTTAAGTAACTAATTCTAGAAATTTGAAAAAATGAATTAATCATAAAATTTCAGACCCAATATAGACCATGTAAATAAAATAATTATCTTTAGGTATAGTTTAATTATATTTATATGATTTCATTATATTTTTAAATAATCAAGAATCACTCAATCTAAAATTTTATTTGTCAAGATATTTTTAAAATACACTAGCACAATTATTCTAAAAAAACTAGATACTTTAGAGTAAAAAACTTATAGTAACTTATAAATTAATTTAGTACATGATAAAGATAGATTCATATTTTTTTTATAATATTATTAAATGTAAATAATTTTGTTATATTTGTAAATAAAAAATAATCAAAAAATCTGGATTTATTCATCTTAATATATTTTCGAAATAAAATAGGTAATCAATTCTGTAAAACAGGCTACATGGTTCAAAAATCAACTACGTGGTTTTAAATTTGGATATGTGGATTTGAATTTTTCTACATGGTGAAACATGATGAAATGAAATTTTATTGTCTAAAATTACTTATTTACCCTATTATATCAACATGAAACTTATATAACATATTATAACCAATCAAAACATGAAATTTAAGGATATTTTAAATAAATAAATGAATTTATATAATAAATGTTAATAATAATTTAATAAATAAATAATATAGACAAACTAAAGACAAAATAAATTATATAAGAATCAAAGTAAAGTCTTCCTTAATCAATATATAATATAACAACCTAAACAAAACACTTAATGTAGACTTATGTTAAAGAGAATAAATTAATTAAAGTTATCAATGTATTAAGACTTATAAAAAATAAAAATAATAACAAAATAAAGATAAAAATTAGTAAAGATAAAAAAATTATAATTAATAATGATATGATATTTTGAAATTATCAAAAAATGAAGCGGTTTAAGGATCCACTCAACATGATAGTTGATAAATTCGATCAGAGTTGTAGTAACAAAGTAAATTAATCATGGAAATGATCAATCCAAATTTATGGAATTGTGTGAATCGATAATAAATTATGTAATATTGTAAAGTTAAGAGAGAGAAAACACAATTGTTAAAGAGTTTGGAAATATCTTGATGTGATCCTCAGTGTCTCCACCCCTTAACTTGGGAGGTCAATAGTATAAATCCCTTTAATCTTGGAAGTGATCAAGAAACCTTTCCCTCATAATTGTGGTTTGTGATAAATTTCTTGAGATTCTATGGTAGCTAAAGAACTTATACCTCGGTTTTGTATAGTGATAACCCAATAGAGAAAGGGGATGAGAAGATAAAGGTTTACTTTATGAAAACCCAATATAAAGCATCTCTCAAATATAATGGATGGATGAGTACAATTGGGGATGGGAGATTTGAGATAAATTTTGAGATCCTTTGAGATATTTAAAAAATAGGAAGGATCTTTGAATTAAATTGAGAGACTTGGTAATTTGGATTTGATTCTATATTGAGAGTATCGATGGGAGAAAGTGTATCAAGGGTATCTTCCAAGGTGCCAAGTGAGTCCTTTTATAGGCTCCAATAGGTTCAAGAGCCTCTTCTAATTCATTGGGGGTCATTAAGACATGTAATACTTCCATTATGGTCATTTTAACAATAATTAATATTTGATTATACTTAATGCTTCAATGCCACCAAATACCTAGTAGCCTCCATTGGGTATTTGATGGGCTTCCTTGAGCTGGGGGAGCTTCTAGATATGGCATCAGCTATCTAATAAACCTCCACCAGGTAAATGGGTGACTAATTTTGGATGAAATCAGTTATTCCATTACCAATGGCTATTTGGTGGGTCTTCTAAAGAAAAATTGCTACTGACACCATGGCACCAGCTGGCTAGTGCATTGCACTGGACAATTGGTACTATTTAAACATTCATATCTTCACGTGAAGCCTCCTCCACTTCCTTTAAAATCCTTATAAGGATATTCTAATAAGATTACAAGGTCTTGAAGAAGTAAAATAGATATTACAGATCCTTTAAAAAAACTTCAAAATATCATTAATAGGTCATAAATTCCATTACATTATATTCAATAAAAACATTGATACTCACTTAAAATAAAAGGTTATAAATATATGTGGGATTTTTTTGTCATGAAAACATCATGAAATATAGAGATAAAACAAGAAACACTTAAATAATAAAATGGAGACTATTAAGAATAAATTTTAAATAGAAGTTTAATTCAAATGTTTTTCTAATATTTCTCTTTTAGGATTATATACTTTAACCACATTTCTACTTATAAAATTAATAATTACTTTCCTCATACATCCTTAAATTATGGTTTGTAAAAAGAATATGATAACCAAATCATATCTCTTAGGAGTATCAAAACAAGTTTACAATAAATATAATTTTCCATACACCAGTTCATGATCGATTTAATACCCAATCCTTCATTTTCAGGGTTATTACCCCTAGGTACAACTATATTAGTGCCACATCGATTGGTAGGATCTAGGAAGAGATTTAATTTCTTAGAAACCAATCGCTTTATACTTCACCAAAATTATAGGAAGCTTTACTATATTTAGACATATCACTAGGGTTCTTACTAATGTTTTATAGTTATAATTTCTATAAATAACTATACCATTTCTTTGATACAAACTATAACAACCCATATCTTCCATTCATGTTTTTTAATATTATTCCATGAAAAAAAAATACATAACTAAATTCAAAGGAATTTTTTAGGTGTAGTTTCTTGGAAAATAGGAACATATTATAATACATACGCAATAACAAAAGAAAAAATAAACTAATTTTCAACTCTCTTGAAAATTTTATTTGTTATCTCGTCCTATATCACCTCACTACATAGGATTTCATGGGTATATTTACCAAATTAAAGGGGTGATTATAAATCTCAGTAATGGATGACAAATGTAAGAGAACATCATAGGTGAAACATAAATCATAATATGAGAACATGAACATAAGAACTTAAGTCATAACATAAGTATATAAGAATAATAATATTAGTTGTGACATGGAAATGTGGCTACAACATAAACATGATACATTCATAAATATACCATGAAATTTCATCAATAAGGAGTGGTAAAAACATATCACCAAGAATTTTGCCCAAGGTATCATAAAACATTTACAAGTCATGTTTACAAGGTATCATGAACATTTTATATCTAGATATTAAATATGTTCCCAATGCATTGTATTGTTATCATGGTACACACTTCATATGTCTAACATTTTGTGTGCCACATCGATCAATGATCATAAGTGCATTTAATTTTTAATACATGTTTATAGAATGTAAGTTTAATACATTTATATCCCCAGTAAATATTTAAAATATTAATCTAACTGGATAACCTTGAATGAAAATAGGGTTTGGTATTCATGACATGAAAATAGATCATGGAAAATCAAGGTATGGTTTTGACAGCACAACGAGTATATAAAATGGATCATCAAAAGGGTTTAATGAGATAAAAAGGAAGTATATCAATAAAAAATAATCAAATTTATAGTAATGGGGTTGCTTATAAACACTTTAAAATATAATAAATTGATAATAAATAAGCTTATACAAAATAATTACTTTAATTGAAAAAGTGGAGTAAGAGAACCCATACCTTGAAAAATAGATTCTTAAAGCTAGAGAGAGACTCCTTATATCCTTAAAAACAACTTGGAGAGACTCTTGATAGGATTAATGGAATATTATTGGTGATTAATGGTTTTGGATTAGATAATTAGGGAATAATGGGTGGGTATTTATACTTGAGGAAGGGTGGTTTTAAGGAATAAAACAATGATTATTTTTTACTAAGGCTAACCAATTTTGGGTGGCATTAATTTCAAAAAAAAAATTGATAATTAATTTTGAAAAGTTTGGTTAACTTCATGAAACACCTCAAATACTGATTTAAACATGTGATTTTTAGTTATCTTATGCATTTTCCTTTTAATTTTAACATTTTACATCATTTTACCTTTGTTGCGGTAACTCTTTTTTTACCTCGCAAAATTTTATAGGATGAAAAATAAAATTTCTATTATTACCTAATTTAGAAATTATAATTAAAAATATGAGGTAAATTTTAACGTATTCTATTTTTAAATTTGATAAAAAATAATTTTAATATGATACATCTATAATATATAAAAAAAGTTTTTTAGAAAATATAACATCATGGTTATAAAATTATAAACATGTATTTCTAAATGTAACGAATTATGAATTATGTTACTCTATAAATACACTTTTTTATCAATAATAAGGATTAATAAATTTTATTTCATGATTATATGATGATTATATTATAAGAATTATGATATTTCATAAAAGCCATATTTTTATTTTTTACCCCAAAAATCAATTTTTTTATAAAATTACCATAAATTCTCTCTAAGGTAATTTAGATGTGATGATTAAAAAAATTAAATTCATTTTTTCAAAATAATTTTATAAATTTGATAAATTTAACCATAAAATAAAAATACTTATTAATAGAAAAAAATACTAAATTTTTTTTCTTTGAATTAGAAACCATTTTATCATATTCATCTAATGTTCGAGTACATATTATCTTTCATATAAAGATGATATAATAAAATTAGGGGAAAGTGAAAATGGTTAAAGTCACCACAATTTCATTTACAATGAATTTTCACATCAATACAACTCAAGTTATAGATACATAACCCCTAATAGATTTATATATTAACTAAGGTTAAGGTGTGTGATAGTGGTAGTATGTTGAGGTGCTTAATAAAACATTTCTCGAGTGGTGATCTATACTATATTGAACTCTTCTCACAAACAATCCCACTCATAGATCAATTGTTGAGGTTTGGCTTGGGTCTGGTCAAGGGAAAAGATTAGTGACACCACCTCTCCCCAAATCTTTAATATTTGAACCTCATAAGGGACGTCTCTACTAGTAAATTCCATGGTTATTTACTTCTTCACCACAAAAAAAATCACAATGGTCACTTTATAACATCTACACAACCAATGGCCATAATAACCAATGGTTAAATTTCCTTATATATATGAACTACTAATCTCATACTTCATCATTTACTAATTCACTCACAAAGTCTCTTACATGTCACTTGATAATTTCTATCATATTCTTAATGCTTCTATTTCTTTTTATATTCATCATGTAAAGAATTCTCTTCATGGGATAATTCAAGCCTATGTGGTTCCCTTTAGTGATTGTGCTATTATTTGGTGTTTATATCCTAGAAATGTTCCATGTTTTGGAATCAAATATTAACACATAATGTGAAAATAAATTTAATAGTATTACTATGTTATTTTATTGTAAAACATAATAAAATGGTTATTGAGAAATAAGATTTATTTAATTAATAGAAATAAATTTCAGGATGTTATAATGTTGGATTTTTATGGTTCTGATTTTGAGTTTGGATTATTATTTTCTCTATAGAATTCGTGAATGGGATATAGACCATGAATGTGGACCATATATCATAAAATTATATGAATTTGTTTTTCTCCATCTGAATAATTTAAGTAGTTTATTTATGATTTTTTTTATTTGTGGATTTATATGGGATTTGATATTTTCCACTATCTTATTTGATTTATATGTGGTTTTATACCTCTTTAATGATCCACCTTGAACCTTCAGGAGGGAGGTATGAATAATTTTATGTAGAATAAATAACCTATTAAACATTACATTATTAAGTTCTTACTAAGAAAAATTAGAGCCATGTAAAAGGGAACAAGTGTGGGCCTAGACTAGAGTCAAGGAGTAGGTCTAGGTCCTAGTCAGGTTAAGGAATAATCTAAGGAGTTTCTATAACATAATCCATCAACATTATTAGATATTGATGATATATTATAAGTTGAAGATTTTTTTTAGGAAATATACAAAAATTTTAATTTTCTGATACTACTAAGGTCGTTAAAGTTTATTTTTCCTCTTTTATGTTAGAGGGTCTCGGCCGAACATGGTGGGAATCCATGGTACAACAAAAATTATCTTAGAATATTGATTAGAAAGACTTCAAAGTGATGTTATCATAAAATATTTATCTAGATATGATATATCATTCAAAGTATTTGCAGTTTTTGTCCCTTTAATAAGGATAATGAACCATTATATAATACTATAATTGATTTTCAGAGCTCATACACATTTCTCTAGAGATGATATCTAACTATGGGCTAAAGTATCGTCGGTTTGAAATGGGTCTCTATTAAAACATTGAAACTCACTTTTCCCTATTAAATCTTGAAACCTATGTGGAAGTGGTATATCGATCTCTAATAGTGAAGATTAATCAATCTAGGGTGTCTAGTTTTCCTAACACCTCTACCAATTTTGGTTGTAGTGAGGATGGAGTCTTCGAGAGAAATAAGTAGGAAGAGTCTTATAGAGGTATTGATAGTGGTTCTTATCCTCCTTATCATTGGGAATATCATTTACCTATAGATGTTAGGGCTCCCGTATTCCATAAATTTGGAAGGTATGGTCATGTGAAGAATTATTATCTATAGATTCCAAAGGTGTATTATTCTTATGGAAAATTGGGATGCCCCTAAATATTTTATAGGAATAATATTCTAGTAAGGAGTGGAATGTTTCCTTTAACTTTGTGAGGTCCTCAAGAATTTTTAGATTCATCAAAATCTACAGTGTCCTACCCTTGAGTCTATAGATTAACAATAGATCATTTTATGGGAAAATTCATTTGGGGACTAAACTTCATACTAACGATGGGCCCCAAACTAGGGTTAATAGAAGACAATTTCACTCAATGTATCTAGATCACATGGAATATTAAAAAGGACTAGTGACACTTAGAGGTAAAATGATTATTGAAATATCTATAGTTGTTTCTTTATTTAGTACGAGTGTTTCTCACTCATTTTTCTCAACCTATGTGGTGGATTTATTGAATATTCCCTTTGATATCATTCCATATGTAATAAGGATAAAGACTCTACTTGGGAAAAGGAAGGAGCATGGAATGTGGTACGCCTCTTGTGTTTTATCTATATATGAGGTGAATCAGTCTTGGGATTACCTTATCCTTGATATGGATCTCTTTGATAAAAAAATTTATATGGACTAGATTAAAACTTTCAGACCTCATATCACTTTTGATCACTAAATGGAATCTTTCACTACACCTCATGGGAGCATCCATCTATTCCAAGGGAAGTGAGATTCTCATTCAAGCTAGTTAGGGCCTCCTATTTGTGAAGATAGATAGCTTACATGCCAGATATCTTCTTGTCTTTTAGTGACTTATAAATAAGGTCTAGGGAGTGAGTTTCAAACCATAGTTAAAGAGCTTATTGATGTGTTTTTGGATAACTTATCATATTTTCCCTTAGAGTGTGAATTTATGTTTTCTAATGATTTTATTTTGGGGATCCAGTTAATATCCTTACATTTATATCACATGGATTCTACTGAAATGAAAGAGTTAAATACATATCTTGATGGTCTAGAGGTTAATGGATTTATTCACCCTAGTGTGTCCTCATAGGATGCTCCACTACACTTCACTAAAAAGGTTGATGGAACTATCTGATTATATATTGATTATCAAAAGATTAATGGGGTCACTATTAAGAATAAATAATTTTCATTTTGTATCAATGACTTGTTTGATTGGTAAAAGGGGGTGAAGTGGTTTTCAAAATTTGATCTCTGGTCAGGTTATTATCAGCTTTAATTGAAGGAATCTGAAATTACCAAGATGTATTTTTGAAGAGGATATGGGAATTATGAGTATCTTGTGATGAATTTCAGCCTGCCCAATGCTCCTACAGTATTAATTTATTTGATTAACTAAATATTTTTTCGATACTTGGACTCTTTTTTCATGATATTTATGGATGATATATTAGTCTATTCCAAGACCAAGGAGGCACATTCAAGGAATTTTAGAGTCATCCTAGGGACTCTTTATGAGCACCTTCACTCCAAAAATATTTCTAAATGTAAATTTTTTATTTGAGAAGTTAAGTTCCTAGGATATTTAGTTTTAGAACATGTAATTTTGGTCGATCCTAGGAATGTGGAGGTTATTATGTCTTGGGAGGAGCCACAAAATTTCTTTGAGAGATGAAGCTACTAAGTTTTAGCAGGCAATTACTAGTGTTTCATCAAATACTTTTCAAAGTTTTCATATAATTTGAAAGTTATAACTCCAAAGGGAGTAAAGTTTTTATATAACCAAAAATTACAAGCTTCATTTTAAGATTAAAATCAACATTTGACATCAACCCCTATCATGATTATTTAATAGGATAATCAGGACTATATGTTTTTCTATGATGCTTCAGGTATAGACTTGGGGTTTGTTCTGATACAGGATGGTAATGTCAAATTATATAGATCATGGGAACCTTGACCCCATTAGAGGAATCATACCACCCATGATTTAGAGTTAGTAGTTGTGATGCACACTCTTGGGTATTAAAGACACTATATTTTTGGTGAGAAATTAATGTTCTACACCGACCATAAAATAATTATCTACTTATTCTCATAGAAATATTTAAACATTAGGTATAGGAAATGGATGTATTACCTTAAAAAATTTTATTTTTATCTTTCCTACACCCTTAATATAAAGCTTCCATATAAGGCTCTGAAGGAGTCTAGTGAAGAATGGAATCTCATGGGTCTCTTGGATGAATTAAATCTATAAATGAAAGAGGAAGAGAGGATTGTGCTCCTTGAGAATGTGTTATTGACTTCTTTCCTCCTTGAAATCATATTTTAATTGAAATCAAAGGTTGATAGAATTCATTAAATCATGGGAATTATATATGGTGGGGATACAACCATTGAGTGGTCTCTATCATCAAAAGTAATTATCTGCTTTAGTAAAAGGCATATAGTTCCTTCATTTATGTGAAATCCAGGGATAGAGAATTGTTGTTAATCTTTGTGGTCCATACATCCTGGTTCCAAAAATATATACTATGACATGTGACAATGATATTGGTGTCCATGTATGAGGTGTTATGTGGCTAATTTCACATCACGATGATTTACCTACAAAGAAGTAAAGTTTGAGTAATAGAGCCCTTCAAGCTTGATACAGGACCTTCCCATCCCCACTTAGGAGTAGGAAATAGTGTCCATGGATTTAAATATTATACTACCACCATAATCCTTGTGGAAAGAATGTTATTTTTATTTTAGTTGATTAGATAATGAAGTCTACTCATTTTAATCTGATCAAGACCACCACAAAGGTAAAGGATCTTAGGAAGCTCTATGTTCAAGATATTATAAGGCTACATGGAAGTCCCTCCTCTGTTGTATCTAAAATGTATCCTAGGTTTTTATAATAATTCTTCAAAGGCTACAACGAGGTGATGGGATCTCAAGTTAAACTAATCATGGCCAACCATCCCCAATCATATGACCAGATGGAGAAACTGAATCAAATTTTGAAATATATGATCCAATATTGTGTTTTAGATTTGGGGTTTCATGGGATGTTCATCTAGTATTGGTTGAATTCACCTATAATAATAGTTACCCGTCCTCTATTAAAATGGACCCTTCTTAATCTTTGTATGGATAGTCATACCATTCACCCATATGTTGGACCAATGTAGATGAAACCTCCCTCATGGGACCAAGTCTTAGCTATGAAAAAACTGAGAAGATTTAGGTTATATCATAGTGTATAGAAAAATTTCAGATTTTGTATAATTACTACACCAATAATATTCATCATCCCTTGGAGTTCTCAGTTTGTAAATAATGGTTTCTAAGGGTATCACCCTAATTAGGTCACTGATAGTTGGGGAAGCAAGGGAATCTCATACTGAGATTTTTGTGTCCCTTTTAGATTATAGAAAATGTTGGGAAGGTTTCCTATTGATTGGAATTTGCACCTCAGTTATAATTCATGATGAATTCTATGTCTCACAATTAATTAAGTACTATTAAAGTCCTTCTCACGTGGTTAATTGGGAATAACTCGAGTTGGATCATGATGTTTTAGTGACTGAGAACCCAATATGGATAGTCAATTATCAAGTTAAGGAGCTCCATGGGAAATTGATCCCATTAATTAGAATCTTATAGTTTCATGGGAGTGGATCCTATGAGAAGTAGGAGAGTGAATATCTTATAATGAAGTATTGGTCTCATCTATTTAATGATCAAGAATCGAGTTGAATTCCTAAGAAAGAAAGAGATATGGTTGGGAGAATTTTCATATCCATGATTTCATTTTTGGTATAAATTATTTATTTATTGAATCTTATTATTTATTATATCTCATCCTATCCTTTTACTTGGAAAAACATAGAATTTTGGAAAACTAGAGGTATTATATGGTAGTCACACAGTTTGGTAAAAGCATACAGAAACCATGCATCAGGTTTAAAATTATTAATAGGGTTTTTCAAGGTTGGTGAATAGTTTTTCAAACCATGTGTCCTAATTGTATGAATACCTAGGTGATCCAATGTTAAGCCACATGGTTGGGACATGGTTTATCAAATAGTGTGGTCAAAATATGTGGTCTACCTAGTTTTTAAAAAGTTTAAAATTACTTGAATTCCCATGCTCAAATTTAAAACTCTAACCCTCTCATATTCCTCCATTTTAACTTTTATTACTCCCTCATACACTAGCTTCTCTCCCTTCTCCTTTAGGGTTGATTCTGGGTGGGTTTTTCTTCAATAAAATCTAAGGGAAACTCAAATTAAGTGGTTCCTCTTGGTTATATTATTCTCTTTTTATGGATTTGCTTCTACCCTAAGTTTGTGCCAACCTAGGGTCTATTAAGGTCAAAATTTATGGTATGGTGTTTCATTTATAGAGTTTTTTTTGCCTCCTGAGGATCATTATTATAATTTCAAGTAGATTAATCCTAGTTCCTTGTGGTTTCATCACTAAAGGTAGGTGGTTCTATTTATTCATATATTAGTTGAACTTATAGATTATTTATTTCATAAATTAAATGATATAAGTTTTGTTGAAATATTTTAATCATGCTTGAAGGACATGCTAATGTGAGGAATTGTGTTTGATTACCGCCTTTTATATTTAAAAACTAAAATTTCATATTTTATGTCAAAATTAAAGTTAATTATGAGTTATTTAATGGAAAATTTATGTTTGACAACTAATGAGTACCAAATAAATCTCATGGGAAACCCCGGGTGCTTTGATAGGTGAACCTATATCAGGGAGAGGTCTTTTCCATTAGTTATTGTTCTTCCCTGACTAGTGGATTAATGTTATCCACATCTCACTTTTACAGTGAAGTATTTATAGTCCCATTCCACTAATTGAGTAGTGATATATAATTACGAGGTTCCCATAGCCTTAGAAACCTTAGGTTTTTATACCATGTTACTTATTTTAAAATATTATTTATATAGTTTGTTCTACACTCATTTTCACTTCATACTACCCTTATAGAACACTGTTTATTTTTATAAAAATAAAGGTTATTTTTTACACTTATCTTCAAACTAGTATGATATGGTTTTTCTAACAAAGTAATTATATGAAATACTTGGTGGTATCCTTTTGGGATCATTATTCCCACACCCTTCCTACACCTATTAGGTGTATTCTATCTTTTTTTATACTGATGTGGGTAAGTGAAGGCACCACATAGAGGTGGTGGATGTTTTTGATAGCTATACCCAGGTTGATAGAGGTGACATGGTGGGATGAGCCTGCATTCCACATGGTGATGAATATTTATTTGTTTTGTTTAATTTTTCATCTTATAGTATGTAATACCCTAATTATTTATCAGTTTATCAGCTTCCCATCTAGTCCATTTTTTATTTTTAAAACATCAATTTCATATTTTAGTTTATTTAAGATATGATTATGATGATTATTTATCATGAGTTTCAAATAATGTTTTATAATGTTATGATGATGTTTATTAATGATATTTATATTGAGTCATAACTCAAAAATATATAGAGGAGTAATGTTAGGTTCTTTTATAGGACCCATTGATTAACTTATCAAAAAAAACCATTCCTAAAGAGTATTATCGATGACCAAGAACTAATTTCCATCCCATGGGAATTAGAAATTCCCTTTGGGAATTTACATTGACTAGATTGGGTTCCCAATTCATGGGTATTATAGGTTGTTTCATGCCAATATTAGGTCCTACGGATCAAAAAGAAGGGATTGGTGAAGCAATTTTTTCTTTACCTAATGGACAAAAATTATTATATGTGATTTATTTTCCCCAACTTTCCAAAGAAACTTATTGAGGTTCAATGATATATAAGAGCATGGGTATAGTACCAAAACTATATGTGATAGAAATGAAACGTACATGTTCATTACTATTAATAAATTCTATAAAAGGCATGTACTAGTAAAAATACCAAAATTATCACATATATTACATTACTCCTATATAAGTACAATCAAAACACATATGGTAGTAAATAATGGAACCCAAATTGTTAATTTAGGGAATGACCAATTATTTTATCCAGGTTTTTTAATGATTCAAAAACAAATTAAATGTTCTCATCGACATTCAATAAAGATATTAATGATCTTTCCATTAATAAAAATTTCATATGTGGAATGTTCTCTTGGAAAACTAATTGTGATACCATCACCAGCTAAAATTAAGGATGAAATGCATAAATTTATTAAATGAATTTAAGGGGATATATGTGTGATAATTAATCTATTATATAGGCCGTTTAAATATTATATGGTATTAATTGATACATCTAGAAGATAGTCGCACGTATGTTTTCTCTCAACACACAATGTAGAATTTTCATGATTTCTTACTCAAATAATAAAATTGAGAGTATAATTACTTGATTATATCATTAATAAAGTAAGGATTGATAATACTAGATAATTTAAATCTCAATATTTCATTGATTACTCTATGGTAATGGGGATTACCAAACAACATTGAGTCTCCCATGTGTATACAAAAAATGGTTTATCTAAAACACTAATAAAACACCTCCAAATTATTGTTAGACCATTAGTAATGATAAAAAAAATATTTTGAGATATATATGGGGTTATGAAATATTTCATTATTTAGTATTAATTCACATTAGACCATACACATATCGTAATTACTCTCTACTCGAACTAAAATTTGGCCAAGAGCACGGCATCTCCCACTTAAATTTTTTTGGTTGTGCAGTATATATTTCAATTGGTCCCACTTAATGTATAAAAATGGGACTTGAATGGATGTTGGGAATACATATGGGATATGAATTCCCATTTATCATCAAGCATCTTGAACCTTAAACAAGTAATGTATTTACAACATGATTGTTTGATTATTACGAAAATGAAGAAGTGTTCCTAATATTGGGGGTGAAAAGAAAAAAATGGAACAGATTTCTTGGAATGTAAAAATTTTATATTTTCTCGATCTTCCCACCCAATAGTGTGAGATAGAAGTAAAAAATATTTTAAATTTTCAAGAACTCAAAAATTAATTTCTTAATGTATTTTCTAATAAAAAGTGCATGACTAAATTATATATACCTATTGTAAATGAATTAGTTATAATTGATTTCCTACAATCATAATTAAATAAGAATGTTATAGAAATATCAAAAATAATCATAAGGTATGGAAGAATATTTGTATTTAATGATAGAAATCCTTATTAAAGAAAATGAGTGAGTATAATTGAAAAACCCATTATGGAGGCATGTGTTCTAGAAGAAATGAAAATTTTAAGCATTCTTGGAGAAATGAATATTGGGGACCATAAATAGAATTCACATGATATAGATAAATATGAAAGTTTTTAGAAAAATGAAATTTATTTTAATAATTACTATAAAGGTGATATATATAATTGAGGTATAGTGGAAATTATTGATTAAATAATTTTATATTCTATTCTATGTGACTGAAAAGGATAGTTTGTGTCTTATAAATTTTGTTACAAATTATTTTTATAGGTTACATGGTAGTAGTCTATATAGGATAATGATTTAAGGTGTTAAAATAATCAAATAATTGAAATAAAAAACAAAATTCCTATATTTAATTAAATTATAGAAATCATTATATGGATTAAATTAATATGGGAATATATAATATAATCACTTGAGTGAATATTTTTTAAAATAAACATTATGTAAATGATCCAATATACCCAGGTGTTTTTATTAAGGAAACAAAATCTATATATATAATCATTATTTTTTATGATGCTGATTTAAATATCATTAAAACTATAGAAGATATAAAAAGAGAAATAAGAGACCTAAAGGATGAATTTTAAATAAATAACCAATGACAAACCAAGTATTGTATTTGTTTTCAAATTGAGTATATTCTAAGTGGGATATTTTTTATCAGTCAAATTATAATAAAGGCCCTATAATTATTTAATATAGATAAATATAGTTCATTAAGTGCTATAATGGTTGTTATGACTTTAAATATTAAGAAATATCAATTCCAAACTTGTGGAAAAAAAATGAATAGTTGGTCCAGATGTACCATACCTCAATTCCATTGAAGCAGTTATGTATCTTTCTAATTATAATCATCTAGATATATCATTTTCTACTAATTTATTGAAAAGGTTTAGTTTACATCATATATAAATACAATAAAATGTAATTAAATATATTTTCATTATCTTTTTGAAACTATTGATTTGGTTTTATTTAATTTTAATAAATTATAAAATTCAATGATTAGTTTTGTAGATGCAGGATATTATCATGTATGTATAATGTGTGATCATGTACTGGTTATTTGTTCATTGTCATAGGTACTACCATATCTTGGGGATCATGAAATAATACACTCATTAAAACATAATAAAATCATGAAAAGTTAATATCATTACATGATTCATGTTGAGAATGTGTTTCTTTGTGGTCTTTGACTCGACACATTCAAGAGAAAAGTGGATTGTCTATAGATAGTATCCTAATAATATTATTTGAATATAATTTTGGATGAAATACATAATTAAATGAATGATTAATAAAACATTATTGGATGAAACACATAACACTATAATTTTATACTTCACACAATAGTTAATGAAGAAAGGAGATTTCAACATGAAATATTTTCAGTCTAGCGACAATGTAACAAATTAATTTCCAAAGGCAATATCAGTTGTTATCTTTAGAAAACATGTATATGATATAGGTATGATAAAATTTTTCTTCATTACACATTAATTCCTGATTTATTACATAAAGTTACACACAATACAACCCAGAATATCAATATGTCAAATGTTTTTGGGTAATTAGATACAATACATGACAACTTAAAACATGGGGGTACATCACCATTATTGAAATCTTCCTTAACGTGCTCATAATATTCCAGCATACTTAAAACTACATGGGATAACCTATGGACATAAATAATAATGTGGTGAGATATAAATACCAGTAAGGAAATAAGAAAAGAATAGGTATTACATGTTATACAATAGGTATATCAATGAGACATAAAAGGGGTGATAATCATAAACATGAATAATGAGACATGATATAGCATGATAACATAAAGGAAACATGGTAATGTAGAAACAACTTTAAATAATACATAATAATCATAATTAAAGGTTAACCTCCCATGAACTATACATGGAATCTCATGAGACTAAAACATTACCCAATGTATTAGATCCCTGTCTGGGCACACCCATGATAATCATATCATGTACAAGAATAATTATTCCATATAGATCATATACATTAGAACATATTCCATCACATTTAATCTCATGATATTTTATTTTGGATTAAATAAATATAATTCCCTAATAAAATAAGTATAAGTGAATAAATTTGAACACCCTTGATAGGAAATGGGTATGGGAATTCTCTACACAATTGTTTGATAGGCATAATCATCGTGAAATCTCATAAGCATAACGGGGGTACATAAATGTTCATAGGATAAATTAATGAGAGTGAAAGGTGTCTATAATAATTTATACATCATAATGGAAATATAGGGGATATGTAATAACATATACCAACATTAGTAATTGCAGATAAAAGACATAAGATAATGAAGATGCTTGAATGAAGAGGAGAATGAGAGGATCCATTTCCTTGGGTGGGTGATACCAAAAGATTTGAAGGAGGTGCTTGAGAAATCAAGGGAACCTTGGGAGGACTCTAGATAAGGTAGGTCAGAGTAAGGATGTAATACAATGTTTTTAGTGAGGATTAATGGTATATTGGGTGGTTTATGTGGGTAAAGAGTGGGAAGTTCTTTTTAAATTCCAAAACTTAGGTTTTTGAATCTTTATAATAAATTAATAAAAAACACAAAACTTCCCATGGTTTTTTCCTATATTTTCTAAAAACAAAGAGTGGGTTTAATTGTTTTATATTTACTAGGACCAAATATTTTAAAATATTACCCTTGGTGATGTGTAAGTGAGTCATGTTCTTAAAGAAATTATTTTAAAATCTTAAAATATAATATAGTTTTTGGAGGATTCATAAAATCTTTATAAAATTATTAAAATAACCTAAAAATCACATTATTTTAAAGGGAAAACATATATTTTTTCTTTTATTACCTTAATAGAATTTATTACATCACTTTTGGGTCATTATGATGTCATAATACACACCGTATATTTATACCATATTTAATTTTTACAAGAAAATTCTATTATTATGGAAAATTATGAAAAATTCACCATTTGGTAATTTCAAATTTATGATTCAAAAAATAATATTTATTTTTTACAAATAATTTTTTAAATATTTTAATTTTCACTTTTAAAATAATAATTGATATTTATTGAGAAATGTTGAGTTTTTTGACAATAACAGTTTCCAAATCCTTATAAAAATTATTTTTGACTACATAATATTATATTATAAACTATACTTAATAAATATTATTTAATGATAATTATTTATTAAAATATAATTTATTAAAAAAAATGTTTTATTAATCAAAATGAATGTCTTAATTGAAATTACTTATTACCCAAAAATACAATTTGTGTTTTATCGTATCAAAATCAAAAATCATTTATAATGTATCAAAAATAAGGAGTAAATGTAATTATTATTATATTGAAAATAAAATATATATATATATATATATATATATATTAATATTATTATGTTCTTAATAAATGTTATTTTATTAAACCAACAAATTGGTGTGTGATGGTGATATTTTCTTGGGGTGGTTCGACGTACTTGGTTTCGGTCATGATCTCGATGAGCTTGAACTTATCTAATAAATGGATTCACTCATTCATTATTTATTGGATATCGGCTTAGGATTAGTCAAGGGAAAACCCCAGTGATTCTATCTCCCTCAGAGGCTCCAATAAATGGCCTTCATAATGTACGATCCTACTGATTGAGGTCATCACTTCTGTTCTCTGTGTCAATTGAATTTATCAAAACCCTATATTTATACTAATCATATGATCACAATTTAACAATTATATTATCAATAGTTATGATACTTAATAGTCTTTTAAATATAATAGGATATAATAAAACCAAATAAGTGCATGTTTTTTCTATAACTATAATACATTTTAATACATTTAATTCAATCATAAAGGGAATTTTATTTATAAAAGTTTATGTTGTTACAATCGTCCCCCCTTCAGAAATTTTTCCCTATAAATTTTCATTTCACACACTAAAATAGATGTACGTAATTATGTTAAACCACATCCTTCGATTCCCACATCATATTTTTAAACTTTTGGTTTCTACGTAGCACATTGAACCGGTGAATTATCTTATTTCTTAGAACTTTTTCACTACGATCTAATATTTTCACTGTATTCTCCTCATATGAAAGATCATTTTACAAAGGTATCACCTATGTATTGAATACATATTAGGTTTCTATTGTTTACTTCAAGAGGGATACCTGGAACACATCATGTACATGAGGTAGGTTAGGTGTGACTGTTAGTCGATAAGCCACCACTCTGATGAAATCAAGGATCTCCAAGGGACTGATGTATCTTGGACTAAGTTTTCCCTTATTCCCAAATCTCGTTAATTTATTCCATATATATGTGTGAAGTAATACCTTGTCTCTAACATCAAACTTCAGGTGTCGTCGATGATTGAGCTCTTTTGTTAACTCTGAGTACCCTTGATGTGTTGTTGAATGGTCTTGACTATTTCTACCATTTCCTTGACCATTTCAAGACCTAGAAATTTTCATTCCCTAACTTCCTCCCAGCATGTAGATATTCTACACCTCATCCTATAAAAAGATTAATTGGGGTGAATTTGGATGTTTGAGTGGAAACTAAAATTGTATGATAACTAGACCATAGGAAGATGTTGATACCATACTCCTTGTAATTCGATTGAGAATGATCTCAAAATTTACTCTAGTTTATGGATAGTCCGCTCAGATTGGCCATTAGTTTGAGGGTGATAAGTCATTATAAATTTTAACTCGGTATTTAGAGAAGGTTGTAGATTTTTTCAAAAACATGGAGGTAAATCATGGATCCTGATCAGATAAAATTGATAGTATTGTTCCATGTATCCTCACCACTTCCCTAATGTATATCCTTAAATGTTAATCAAGTGAGATGTCATCTCAAATTATAATGAAGTGGGGATTCATTTTAAGAAGCTCTCCCAAAACCCATATAGCATTATTTCATCTCAATGTATTCAGAATACTAGTGAAAAAGTCTATGGTTATGTTTTCCCATTTCCATATAGGTATGGGTTATGGTTGCATTATCCCCTTGTATTTTTTTCCTTTTATCCTTCACTTATTGACATACAAGATACCTCTATATATATTAAGTTTTCTACTTCTTCATATTTTCCCACAAATAGTTCTATCAGAGATCTCAATATATATTTATGCTTCTTGGATGGATGGAGAAGGCCGAGCTATGAAAATCACTCAAAAGATCTTTTTTTAACTCAATATTTGATGGTACACATAGTCATGACCCAAATATTACAACTCCTTCTTCAAAAATTTTGATCTATAAGGATTTACCTCTTCTTATGGCTTCCACCTTCTTTTGAATTTCTGTATCATTTATTTGATAATATGTTACCTTCTATGAAAGGGGTGTTTGAGCAATAATTTGTGAATGGATTGATGATGTTCCTTTCCTTGTGATTCCTATGTCCATCCTTTTAAGTTCTAAGAAGATTGGATCCATATCAATTCTCATCAATGATAAAATTACTAGATCCTTTTTACTTAGAGTGTCTACCACTTTATTTCTTTCTCAAGATGGTAGTGGATTGAGCAGTTATAGTATTTAATCAGCTCTAACCATATTTTAAGGCTCATATTCAACTCTTTTTATGTGAATATATACATTTGGATCTTATGATCTATATATATTTCACACTACTCACCCAAGAGATAATTCCATTTTATTTTCATCATGAAGATTACTAGAACCAACTCCATATCATTCATTGGGTAGTTTTATTTGTGAACTTTCAATTTCTTTGAGGTGTAGGCTATCACTTTTTTATTATGCATTGACACACATCCCAAGCCCTTCTTTGAAGAATCGTTTTACACCATTAAAAGTTCTCCGCTTGTGGGTAGCATAAGTACAGGTACAGTTATAGGACTCTTTGTCATCTCCTTGAATATCTATTTACATTCATTATTCCAAACAAACTTGACTCCCACCTAAGTAATATTAGTCAGAGGTTTTGATAATCATGAGAAATTTCTCACAAATAAAAGGATATATATCATAGATGACGGTATTGGACATCCTTTAATTACTTCTATATTTTAATGGTCCACATATATACCATTTCTTATAATAATATTCCCCAATAATGAGACTTACTTCAACTAGAACTCATATTTTTTGTACTTTTCATAAAGCTTCTCCTTTCATGAGGTCTTTATCATAGTGTTCAGAATCTACTCATGCTCCACCATGATTTTGGAGTATAATTTAACATGGTATATAAAGACTACCCCAAATTTTTCAATGTAACTTCTAAAGACTCTATTCATAAAGTCCATGAAGATTGTTGGAGCATTAATGATTCCACATATAGTTACTATGAAATCATATTGCTCATAACTTGTATGGAAAGCAGTATTAGGGATATCCTCATTCTTCACCCTTACTTGATAATACCCTGACCAAAGATTCACCTTGGATAATTATTAGGCTTCCTGTAGTTGATCGAACAAGTCATCAATAAATGGAAGAGGATGGTTTTTCTTTATCATGATCTTACTAAACTCATGATAATCAATGAAAATACGCATTGAAACATCCTTCTTCTTGAAGAATAAGCCTGGTGCACCCCATGGTGAAGCACTTGTGAATATGAACCCTTTATCTAGATTATACTATAGTTGTTTCTTCATCTTTTCAAGTTCAAAAATAGTCATTCTATACAAAGTCTTGGATAACAATAATTCCCCTGGTATAAGATTGATTGAAAATTAAACCTCTTGGTTAGGAGGAAGGCTAGAAAATTATTTGGAAAACACATCAGTATATTCCCTCATAGTGGGCATGTCATCAAGGATTGTCATTTTCTTAGAATCAATAATTTAAGATAGATACTTTTTCTCATAGGGAAATAATATCCATTCTTGATATTTTGGTGCTAAAGAAGATTTATCCTCCTCCTTACTCTTGTATAGAATCGGTGGACGATTCATGATAAGGAGATTGATTTTCTTCTCATGTAAATTTATGTAATCTCTATAAAGTTAAAGAAAATCCATACCCATAATTAAATAAAATTCCACTAAAGAGAGTATCACAAGTTTCTCTATGAATTTTATCCCACAAATTTTGATATGGGGTGAATTATATACATGGGATGAAATAATTTACCCATTTTCCTTTTTAACCAAAAGATCTACTTACATTATTTTTGGTGGTGTTTGAATAGTTCTAATAAACTTGTGTGATATGAAGGAATGCGTAGAACTATAATTGAAAAGGTACATTCGCTATTATTGAATGAATAGTTTATGTACTTATCACTACTTCATTTTTGGAACCCACCTCATTAGTTGTGATGGAAGATGATTAACCTTTCTAACTTTGAGGTTGTTGGCATTTATTTTCTCTAAAAAACCTTGTATTAGGTTAGTGGTTCACATAGTGTCCTTGTTCCTTGCAGTTGAAACATTGGACAATAGGTAGCAGGTAGGCTGGAGTATTTTTTCTTCTATTTAATTAGTGTGTTTCCCCTATCTATAATTTCTAGATAGGTTTCATTCCTTTAAGCACCTAAATTATTTCCTTTCCCCCTTAGTCAATTTACAGGGTGCTTCATTATGCACTTTTGACAAGTCGGATGTTGAAATTTCTTACCATAGTTATAATTTTCAATAGCACCTCTATAATTTAACTTCACTTTCCGCTTCTTATCCCTATGATACCCTTGAGATTATCCAATCTCCATTTTGAATTTGAGGGCATTCTAGATGATTTCTTCATTTCTATTGAAGTCTTGGATCATCAAGTATTTTCATAGACTAGGTTTTATCCCATGAAATAAGTGGTCAACTTTTTATTCAGGGGTAACAGAAATGTAAGAGGTGTATCGTGTAAGTCTTGTGAATTTTTCATAATATGTCATGATGGATTCATCATCTTTTTTCTTGAGAAAAGTTAAATACCTTTCCATTTTAAGTCGTATAGTGTGAATAAAATATTTTTTGAAAAACATTTTTTGGAATTATTTTCAGCCCATTGCTTTGGTCTATTCCTTAGGCTTCATATTCTTGATCAAAATCCACCATTGATCAGTTTCTACCTCTATATGATAAATATCCAGTATACCCTTATCTTGCTTAGAATATTTAAGGATGGATAAGATATTCTCAATGGATTTGATCCATTATTATGTGATTAAGGGGTTGGATGATCCATTGAATGTTTGAGGACTTTATCACATAAAGTTATCAATTTCATTTTGTTCTTTATTTAGGGAATTTTGGAATTCCTCTTGATTCAAGATTATATTTAGAAACTGAGTCAACTGAGAGAGTATCGTTATAAATTTCTCGATTCCATCTACTATCAGGTTGGGCACCTCATTTGGGTAGTCATCACAACTCCCCTAATATTGGTTTTTTACTCGGTTCCTCCTATTTTTTCCATTAGATAGAACAAATGGATAATTAGGCATGAGTATTTTTAAAATATTAAACAAATAAATGTGAATCCAAAAACATTAAATGGATAATTTATAAATTACATTTATTCCTTAACTTATAAATTTATAGTCTTAAATATATGTTATCCATGATATATTTATAACATGATATATTTATAACATAATATTTTATGAGGATTATTCTTACCTTTATAATGGTTCATAATAAGCTTATAAATTTAACAAATAATATTCCCTAGGAGTTTCCAAATAGGTGTGAAATAAGTCCCATTTTGGTGCACCATTTCCCGATCGAGTCTAGCTCAATGCGGTGTTTTCAAGTTTTACCCCAAGGTATATTTGTTCTAGATCCACATCCAATTATAGTATCTAGTAAGGTATGTATTTTCATGGAAAACAATTACTTTATACTTAACCAAAAAATGTGGATGTCTTCTTATACTTAGCCTTTTCCTGAAGGCTTTTGCTAGAGTTTTTTAATCCTAATCAAAAAAATAACTAAACTTTCCTTTGATACCAACTATGACGAACCTTGTATTTATTAAACATTAATTCGTGGTTTATTAAATATAGGTACACGCAATAAAACCTAGAATATTTATAATTCTAGAATCTTTGGGTAATTAGTTATAATACATAATAACTAAAACAAGGTGTATGTCGCTATTATTTCAATCTTGTTTAACATGCTCATAATATTCCATCATACATAAAACTGCATGGGAAACCTGGGGACATACATAATAAAGGGGTGATATATAAATCCCAATAAGTTGATAAGAAAATAATAGGTATTACATGTTATATAATAGGAATTATAATGAGACATAAAAGGGGTAATAATCATAAACATGAACAATGAGGCATGATATAGCATGATAACATAAAGAAAACATGGGAATGTGACAAAAACATTAAAGATGAAATTATATGCATAAATAGAGGTTAAACACTAAGAAAACAAAACATAATTTTCTCAGGATAACCTCCCATGCACCATACATGACATCTCAAGAGACTAAAACATTACCTGATGCATTGGATTTCTATCTCGGTGCACCCATCATAATCATATCATGTGCATGCATAAGTGTTCAACATAGATCATATACATATGAACATATTTCATCAAATTTAATCCCATGATATTGGAGTGTGGACTAAAAATATGTATGTCCCAAATAAAATAAGTATAAGTGCATAAAGGTGAACACCCTTGATAGGAAATGGGTATGGGTATTCATTATACAATTGTTTGGCATTTAAAATCGCTGTGAAATTTTAGCAGCAAATTGGGGGTACATAAATGTTCATGGGAGGTATTAATGAGAGTTAAATGGGTATATCATAATTTATAAATAATAAGGGAAGTGGGGAGTATTTGGAATAACATATACCAACATTATGAATTGTACATAAAAGGCATAATATAATGAATATTCTTGAATAAATATGAGAAGGAGGGGATCCCTTACCTTGAGAGGGTGATTCCAAAATCTTGGGAGGAGTTTACTGAGAGCTTGGGGGAATCTTGGTAGGACTCTAGATAAGTTAGGTCAAAGTAAGGATGTGATCAAAGGTTTTTGAGTGAAGAGGAGTGGGATATTTGGTTGGTTTATATAGGAAAAGAGAGGGGGGGTTTATTATTTCTCAAACTTAGGATTTGGACACTATATAATAAAGTAATAAAAACCAAAAACCATAAAATGATTCTTTCCCATAGTTTCTACAAAATAGGAATTTTTTTTATTATTTTATAAGGCCAAGGGCCTAAATTATTAAAATATTACCCTTGGTGATGTGAAAATGAGACTTATTCTTAAATAAATGATTTTAAAACATTAAAATATAATATAGGTTTTGGAGGATGCATAAAGTCTTTTTAAAATTAATAAAATAAGCTAAAAATAACAATATTTTAAATTATAAACATATATTTGGTCATTTATTCCCTTAATATAATTTTTTACATCACTTTTGTTTCATTATGATATCATAATACATACCTTATATTTATATCGTATTTAATTTTTACAAAAAAAATCGACTGTCTCCAAATAAATATAAACCATTGTATAATTATGAGATTATAATTCTAGAAATAATATTTATTTAATCCAAATAAATTTATAAATATATTAATTTTCACTTTTAAATTAAGAATTTACATTTATTGAGAAATGTTGGGTTTTTTTAAAATAATAGTTTTTGAACCCTAATAATTTTTTTTACTTTATAAAATTATATTATCAACTATAATTATTACATATTATTTAATAATAATATTTTATTAAAATATAATTTATTTGAAAAATTCATTAATTTATTAAAATGGGTGTCTTAATTGAAATTACATATTACCCAAAAATACAATTTGTGTTTTATCATATCTAAATCAAAATCATTTATAATGTAACAACAATAAGAAGTAAATATAATTATTATTCTATTAAAAATGAAATATACATATTCATATTATTAGGGTTTTGATACATAGGATTTCATTACACCATAAAACTCCATAAGGGAAAGGTTTGTGATGATGATATTTTTTAGGGTGGTTTGGCATGCATGGTTTGGGTCGTGATCTCAATGACCTTGAACTTCTCTTGTAAATGGTTTTGATAATACTTTAGTTATTGGACCTCATCTTGGTCTTGTTCAAGGGAAATCCTAGTGATTTTATCTCCCTTAGAAGCTCTGATAAATGGGATTTATAGGGTATGATCCTACTGGAAGAGGTCATCACTTCCTTTGTCTGTGTCAATTAGATTTATTGAAACCCTATTTTTATACAAATCATATGATCACTGTTAAATGGATATATTATCAATGGTTATGATTCTCAATGGACTTTTAAACATGATAGGATATAATAAAACCAAATAATTTCATGTGCTTTCTATAAAAATAATATATAATAAGATATTTAATTCAATCACAAAGGGAATTTTATTTATAAAGGTCTGGGTCATTACAATAGGGATGTGTAGATTTCAAAAAAATTAATTTATTTATGCATTTTAACTATTAGGGGGAGTCTATGTGTATTTTTTCTTTTCCTTACTCTATTTTTTATCCCATTATGTTTTCCCAAAAAAACTAATGAGGTGGCATCAAAACATGTATGACATTATAAGGGATGTGAATCCTATGTGTGGGTGTTAGAAAATCGTTGAATGCGACTTCCAAATTTCAATGGGGGTGGGCTTCCCATCCTCTACCAATCCACACCACTAACCCCTTATTTCCCTACTTATAAAAATTTTGGTACTAACCTCTTTTCGATTTGATTGATATAATAATCCTCAATTATTTCTAATAAAATTTATATCATTTTTTCAATTCATCTTTCTTTGATACTTAAATTCTATGCATTTCTATTTTATTTTTCTTAATGGTACTTAATTAATTAATTAAGATAATAATAACTTATTATATAATTAATTATATCAATAAATTACAATAAGTAACAACAAAAAATAACTAATTATTATAATTAATATAATAAATAATTAAATTAATAATATAATTAATAATAAAAAATAATAAAAATATTAATAATTAATGATATAGTTCAAAAAATTGCATATTTTTTATTTTCACATAAACCCACTTTTTAACTGGGTTGATTGATAACCCTTACATGACTTAAAGTACTAGATTACATGACCCAATGTCCCAAAGGCATTAAGTCCTTTTCACATTTGACTCGACTTCACTGAAACAACCCCTCCCCAACACCTTCTTCAAACACTAATCCTAGATCACTATCTGATGATGTGGTTGAATTGTCCTTACCCCATGGAGAGATTTATGGGGCCAAAACCCAGTATCATGACTAACCTTTCCCTCCATTATCCTTTGTCTAGTCTGCTCCACCTTGTGATTTATACTTCTATGCTCAATCATCCTAAGGCACTATAGAAAATCACCACATAGCGGTGGTTTTTTTGGATATGGCAGAGGTTTAAACCGCCACAATATACTGTTGCGGTGGTTTAAAAAAACCTTCACTAAATTGTGTGTTAGCATGAAATACATGGTGGTTTCTTCAATTTAGTGGTGTTTTATGGTAACCATCATAGTGAACACATTTCGTGGTGGGTTTTGTGGTTTTAGCAGTGGTTTTCCCAGTAGAAAATGATTTTTTTTCATGGTGGTTTACACCACCACTAAAAAATAATTTCATTTTCTCTCAGAAAAACACCGCTAAAACTAATATAACCGCCAAAAAAATGATAAAGAAAAATGAAAACTATATAGATATGGTTTTAACTGATTCTAAATATGATCCATACAATTAGAATCGGTTTAAACTGCTGCTAAAGCTAGATTTACAAAAAAACACAGGTGATTCTCCAGCCCCAGTACTAGTGCCCTGAAAAAAAAACCATTCCAATTTCACATGCACATACATCCTAAATTCAAAATAATACAAGGAAACCAACATTTTCTTAAGAAAATTCACTTTCAAATCCACACACACTTGTCTGAGTATCACTCATTCCATAGTGTAATAATCTTTCCACCGAGCCCATTCATATGGTCCCCCTTGGGAACCAGTGTTACTCATATGAAGCTAAGTAACCCGAACAGTGTGGTCATCCATGATATAACACGTAACACCCCTGATGTACAAAGTATCAAGAACCTATGATCCCATCCTTGTTATTCCTTAAAGCGGAAAACAAGTGTCTTTCAAGGTGTAACTAATACATTTATTTTATTTAAGTTTTAAATACTCATGATGCTATGTGTAGAGACATTTCATATTATAAATCAAATTGATTTAATGAGGTTAACACCCATAATCCATTTTAATTATAAATTCATAAGTTACATGTAGTAATTAATCCATAACTCATACCATTTCATTTAATTAATTAGGTATTCCATTCCATAATTAAAGGTTTCTGAGATTGAATAAAAGTAATAGGTTCATGTGGACTACCCATGGATGTTAACACCATACATGCAAAGGTGTGTGGTAGTCCATACAATCATGTATTCTATATGATAGAATCTAGTTCACTCAATAATACATAGGCCATAACCACCTAAAAGAGGGTTTGGTCACTAAGGCATACATAGGGGGTTGGCATGTCCTCCCACAATTCATTTTGAAATTCACTTTGATAGTTTAGAAAAAAAAATACACTTAAAAAGGGGTTTTATTGGGAAAAAACTAATTATATTAAGTCATTCAAGGATTACACCATTATGTGCAGTTCAAATTTTAGGTTCATGGTCCTTAACATGGACAATTTAATAAACAAGGGATACTAATTCTAATGAACTATTTTCAACAAATTAAGAAACAAATTCATAAGTCACCTCATGGAAGTCCCATTAGAAATCATAGTGACACAATTTATAAAACATCAAGACTCTAAGGGAAATGATATAGACCACCTAATAAATACCATGTATGACCGACATGACCAATATCAAGGCATTTTTCTATCCATATTGAGAGAAATTCTAGAAACAAATGAATTACTTAATAATATTGTGAATTTAGTTGCACCAAAATAATGCATCTAGAGAGGAGATAAATGTAGAAAGAATGAATGAAGATTCATAGACTAACTGAGTGATATACAACTCACTTTACAGAGGTTGAATTCAACAACAGATAATGGGGATCAATACAAACCTTTGAAAGGATAGTATAAGAGGATCATGGGCGGGATCCCCCTTGAGCACACGATGGACAAAAAAAGATGGGGTGAAAGGAAATAAGGACGGAGGGGAATTTTTTAAATTTTTAGCCTGTTTAATGAGGCACACAGTTGTTCTACATGGTTACCCATACTATTTTCCAACCATTCTCATGCCACTGACTATGGAGGGTGTTTTCACAGTTCATGATCAAAAATTTGGAAAACATGCACAAACTGTTTATTCTACCTCTTTTCAATACCTGCATCATGTTGTACTAGGGAAGGGATATTTTTTTGTTTTCTCTACAATTATGCAACTATTAGGATGATAGTAAAATGATCCAATGGGATGATGTCAAGTGTGGTATTCACCATATATGGCTATACGTATAAACATTTCCCTATTATACTCATATCATGACACTAGTGGATCATATAATCTTGGTGAAATTCTAGATCATGCCAAGGACTAGCCTTTTATTTTGAAAGGTGAAACTTGTAAATCTTTGTGTCTCTTGTGTGTATGTACTGGGTTGTGTTTATCAAAATAAAAAAAAAGAGAAAGTGAGTGCGAAAATAATAAAATCAATCACTTAAATGTGACAAAGTAAAAGTTAATAGGGATTAAAAATTATTAATTGGACTCCAACACTGATTCAATCCCCCTCTTAGTATTGATCATATCCATCCTTGGATCCTATAAATTGGTATTAGAGTGTAGTATCATATCTGATTGAGTTATCTATTGGAAGTTTATTATATTTTTAATGTTTGAAGTTTCTTTCATGATTTATGATGAATTTTAGTTTTATTTAAGAATGATTTGAATTTGATCAGAATTTAGTTTCTTCCATGACTTTGATAAATATGAAAAATAAAGAGAAGAAGAAAATTAGAAAATTTCCATATTGATTAAAGAATATGTTTCTCCATAATATAATGATAAATATGATAGATCTAGTTTATAAGGAGAAGTGGTTGTGGTTTATTCTACTACTAATGAAGTAGACAATCCCTCTACATTAACAGGATCAAGACACTCAAGTGTTCAACAGATATTTGTAAATTCTAATCAAAACTATTTTGAATAATAGGAAAGCATAAGTGGGATTGATCACATGGAAACTATAAAACATGAGAATAGAATACTATAAAATTTAAAGAAATAAGAGATATCCACTAAAAACAAGTTGAATGGAATTACAAAACTAGATATTCCCAATAAAATCAACAAGAAGTTTGATTTTTCATCCATGGGTAAAAAAGATAATAAATTTAGGAAAAATTATTCATGACAATAAATAAACTTAGAATATTACATTTGGGAAGTCTAAGAAGGTTGTAAATATACCTGAAGATATTTTAATGATTTTAGAAATAGCACCAAAAACCTCCTCCTGATCCTCTACACCATAGATATAACAATCTAGAAATTTTTAAACATTATTATATGATTCATTAATATAAATATTCATTAATAAAACATAAGGATCATAAATTCCTAGTGTATTTGGAAGACTAGGTACATAATACATAAAAGGAAACATGTGAAATCAATAAAATATTATGACATGAAAATGTTTGGTGGAAACTCTATGCCACACATGATACATATACAACACAATTGTTACTATATTTTTCCAACATATCAATAATACTACTAATCACTATCCGATGATGAACACAACTCTTTACCCTCTCCACCTTCATCACTACTTCCTTCTACCACCTATAAGAACATTATATAGAAAATTAAATACTGTTGTATATTTATATTTAAACTTAAAACCAATAAATGTTTTCAAACTAAATGATTTTGATTTTTTGTGATTTACCTACTCACCACTAGTCGATGCAATACCACCGAGGGTACATCTGGTCATCTTCTGATATAAATCAATCAACACATTCTGCAAAGTGGATATCTTAGCCCCCTATTCTTGAACTATGTTTCTTAGAGAAACAATCTCTCTCTCAGTATCTCATGTTATGGACTTACTACAACCATAAGTAGATTCATCTGCAATCCCTAGTGTCCTGCCAAAGACCTCAGATGGTATGGGTCCTAAACCCATCTCGTGCACTCTACTAGGATGCTCCTTCCCAAGGACTTTAGCAACTGGGTCATCCTGGGAGACTGAGTAGTACTGCACATTATTGGAATCCCATAGTTCTTAAATTTTTACATATAAATAAAATATCAGTCATATTAGAATTAATATATATTAACATAGTAATGACTGATAATAAGTTATTATAACCAAAAAATAGTTCATATCCCAACTTCTTTGGCAGACTCATTAAGAAAACTTCCATCATATTTTTTGTGAACATTCAGCCACACTTCTGTTCAGGATGCTTGGTTCTCTAAACTCTGTGATTGCATTAAAAAAATATAAATCAACAATTTAATATATTAAATAGATAGTATTGTCTTATAAATATTTAAACTAATGAAAATATTACCAGAGCTGATTGAATTCTAGAAAAACTCTTTGACCTCGCAGTGTGAGGGATGACTTTCTTAGCCCGACTTGATGCATTATTCCTTGAAAGATCCTAAAATAAATAAAATGTAATTTAATATTAATGTATTCAATGTCATATCCTCTTCATATACATTTATAAAAGTAAAATGAGATTAATATAATAATATATATTTAAATTACATCTGTTTCTCATCATGATGTCTGTCAAAAAAAATTTCCATTGATCTCTGGGTACCCCATCAGGTATCTTGTCATACATATATTTGAAGGTCAAAGAATTATCATTAACATTGTTCCACAATCTCTATTTAAAGTCTTTCCATTTCTTCCCTAGATTTTTTAATGTCTACTTTCATTCTAGCACATCAGTAACCGTAAAGTGGAAAAACATTTGTACAAAGAAATTCATTTTGAAAATATTATAATTTAATGACATGACATTCAATTACACCATAATGTATTAAAATTACATTTATTTGGGAATAAAAAACTTCATTTTTCCAAGTTTAAGTCATATTCCTCCAATCATCATACGAAATAGGAAGGGAAACTGGCTTCGCGGCTAGCTGGACTATAATCAGGCCAAGTAATCCTACAGCATCATCCATAGGGACCCTATATGAATCAAATTGGACAACTATATTCTATCTAGTCATATTCCTTTTGTTTCACTCCTCATGTATTAATCATGTTTCAATGATCACAAATCTCATTATGATTTACCAATCTTAATAATAATCACAAATCTCCTTACTATTTACAAATATTATTACGGATCACAAATATCACATATCTTATTACTCATGTGTATTTATGTTTCAAGTTATCTTATAATTTATAATGGTTAACCTCAATCCATTTTATCCATATTACTATTGAAGTCTAAATAAAGTTATTTGTCTAAGTACAAGACACCGTGAAGCTTGACACAGTAAGTCAGACACTGTGAGAAAGAAGCACACACCATGAATAGAAACACTAAAGCAGACACCGTGAAGCATAAGTCTCAGACACCGTGACCAATGAGACATTGTTACCACAAGACATCATGACGTTGTAAGCCGGACACAGTGATTCAGACACCATGATGCAGACACCGTGAAGGACACACTGTGATTCATACACATTGACGCAGACACCGTGAAGGAAACACTGTGAGCAACATACCGTGAAAGACATATCGTGAAGGATACACCATGAGCAAGACACTGTGAACGACATACCATGAAAGACATACTGTAAAGGACATACCATGGAAGACATACTGTGAAGGAGACACCGTTTGAAAAACTACTGTGACACTTCTTCTTAACCTTTTTGTCAGTATTATTTAAATATTGCTAACGGTCATATTTGATGTTTTTAATACAATTAATGATATTTAATGATAGTTTTTGGTCTGTTAGGAAACCGTACCATGTACCTATGAAAAGGAAATCATTCTATTGCCGGAGCATGGTGAATATAAGGAAGATTGAGCTGCAGTAGAGAAAAAGGAAGAACATACGTACACGAGCCAGAAACATGAGTGCACTGTACTGAACAGAACACAAATCCTGAGCATGACCACGAAGAAGAGATTGAAAGATCTTCAAAGAAAGCATTGTCTCATACATGAAATCTAACACTACTGAAGAACACATGAAATACAGAACATCTTTACTTGTGAAGAACAACAAGCTGAACCACGACACTCTGTTTTTTTACAGAAAAAATAGAGAAGGACTCAGACACATTTCTGCTGAATCCAAGGAGTCCAGAGTTGCACTGTTAATCACTAAAGAATTCTAAAATCTTATCTACTCTCTAAGTGATTCATTATTTACTTTCGAGCAGTGTGTGTACCCTATTTATTTTACACACACACTATCTCATGTGCTTCACTGGAGGATACTAAATCCTCATTCCAAACTTTCTACACCTTCTTGTGTCCCACTGTGAATAGTGGTGGAGGTCAAGTGAGACCTGGACAGCATGTGTGTTGTTGAGTTGTTTTCCCATGAATAATTGTGGTAGAGGTCTGAGTACCTAGACAGTTTGTAAACTTTTTTTATCCCCAATCTAGGGTGTGCATCAAATTTATATATCAATTTGAGAGGAATAAGTCTCGGCTTGAGACTGAGCCTCTTGGTTATACCTGCTATGTATTTTAGTTTAAGTTTAAAGTATACAATATCTAATTTATATTCCGCTACTGTTACTTTGAAATACACAACTATTTTAAAGTTACTTTGATAGTTAATCTAGAAAGTGTTTTTATGTTTTGTAAAGTATTAGGTTAGCTTCAAAAGTTAATTAATCTTCAAGATTAGATTAACTGAGAACTAATAAATCTTTGAGAACCTAACTGACCCTTTAATATAATACAAATTCACTACAGATTATCTTGTTATTAAATTTGGGGGATCTTAATAGAAATAATTTTTAACATAAATTTTTATTGGAACTCAATTCACCCCCTCTTGAGTTTCCACTCTGACCAACATTTGGTATCAGAGGGTGTTTTTGTTTTTCAAAGTTTTTAAAATACTTTGTTTTTTCAACTTTGATTTTAGTTGCATCTTTAAAGATCTTAAATTTCTGTTAATTCTAAATTTTATCTCTTTAAATTTATTTTCTAAAATATAGCTATGGATAATAGACTATAAGGTGTTGCTACCAACATGCCACCTTTATTTAATGGTACAAATTATGCCCAGTGGAAACCTAAGATGAAAATTCACTTAGAGAGTATGGGATTTGATATCTGGACTGCTATATAAACTCAATATAAAATTCCAGAAACTGAAAGTACTACTTGGGATGAACCTACTAAAGTAGCTTACAATAATAACTGTAAATCAATGAATTACATGTATTGTGCTTTAGGAGATAAAGAGTTTAATAGAATATCTGCTTGTAAAACTGCTTATGAAATTTGGGATACCTTGGGTATTTCTCATGAAGTAACAACCAATGTTAAAGAAATTATATTGAACACTTATACTATTAAATATGATAATTTTAAAATGAATACTGATGAACCTATCTCTGAAATGTATCTCAGGTTCAATGAAATTTTCAACACTATGATCTCCCTTGGAAAAGATATTCTAGCAAAGGAATAAATTATGAGAATATTGAGATGTCTACCAGAATGATGGAGAGGCACATCTGTTTCAATAAGAGAGTCATGTGACATTGGTGCTCTGCCTGTCAAAGAGATAATTGGTAAGCTTATGATGTATGAGGAAGAACTCAAGGTGAATAAGGAAGAAGTTGATGAACCTAAAAGGAAGTCAGTGGCATTTAAGTCAACTGCCTCAAGGAGCAAGAACAAGGAGAAAACTCACATACCTACTACAATCTCAACAAGTGAAAGTTCAAAATAAGACAATGATGTAGAAATGGCTCAGATGGACAGAAGATTTAATAAATTCTATAGGAAGAAGAAATTATTCATAAAATCAAACTACAAAGGTAAATATGACAACAAAGGATGCTGCAAGAAAGATTGGAAGAAAGCTGATAAGAGTGATGAAGTTGTTTGCTATGAATGCAAGAGAAAAGGTCACATTAAAGCAGACTGTCCAAAATTAAAGTTCAAGAAGAAACATGACTATAAGGAAAGTAAGTATAAGAAAGAAATGAAAGAAACTTGGAGTGCTTTAGAAGATATCACAAGTGAATCTGAAGTTTCTGATTCTGAAAAGAATCGTTCCAACATGTGTTTCATGACCAATACTTCTAAGGTACCTGTTTCTCCTATGCTGAATGATTATTATTCTAGAACTAATTCTGATTCTGAATCTGAAAACATGTCTAGTGAGGAACTATTTTAATATTGTAACATGAGAGAAGAAACATGTAATGTACTTAAGGAAAAATATCAGTCATTGAAGAAACAGTATGCTCTCACTACCAATGTTAAATCTGCCTTTGATACAGAAAAAGAAAAAAATTCTCAACTATTGAAGGAAAATACTGAACTAAAAATGTCTAATGAGAAACTTAGAAAGGACTTAGAAAAATTCACAAAGGGAAAAGATACATTTACTCAAATTTTAGGTCAACAAGTGGCATCAATGTATACTACTGGTTTGGGATACCAACATGGATAGAGACAGATCACTAAAACTAGATTTATTCTTAAATCTGGACAAAATTATGCTAGTTCTAGTTCTGGAAATTCATATGCTTCAACTATTTACTCACATTGTTATAGATCAAATAAATTTTATCTTTCAAAATCTGTTGAATCTATTGATTATATGAGACCCATAAGACAAATCTGGGTACCTAAAGCTTTGCTTGCTAACCTGTCTGGAACCAAGAGAATCTGGGTACCAAAATCATTCTCTGTTTAAAACTGTTTTGTAGGAAACCTATTTGAAGAGTTCCCATAAGAAGATATGGTACTTGGACTATGGATGTTCAAGGCATATGTCTAGGGATTATTCATGCTTCAAGAGATTAATAAAGTTTTATGGAGGCCATGTCACCTTTGGTGATAATTCTAAAGGAAAGATCATCGGCCTAGGCCAAATTGGTAACACTAACTCAGTTTTAATTTCTAAAGTTTTATTTTTTGATGGACTTAAATATAATCTGTTAAGTATTTCTCAGTTATGTGATGATGGATTTAATGTTAAGTTTGAAAATGATTCTTGTAATGTTTTTAATTCTAAAAATGTTTTATTATTTTCTGCCTTGAGAAATGAAAATGTTTATGCAGTTTATTTGAATTCTTTAGATAAACAAAACATTACTTGTTTAAATTCTTTTCATAAAGAATCTTGGTTTTGGCATATAAGATTAGGACACTGTAATATACATTCACTTAGAAAACTGACTAGGAAGAACTTGGTTAGATACTTACCCAAACTTGAGTTTCCAAATGACAAAGTTTGTAATCCCTATCAAAAGAGAAATCAACACAAAATCTCTTTCAAACCAAAGAAAGAAGTGTCAACTTCTCAACCTATTGAGTTGGTTCACATGGACTTGTTTGGACCTTCTAGAGTTTCTAGTTTAAATTGGAAGCACTATGTCTATGTCTTAGATGACTTTTCTAGATATACTTGAGTATACTTCTTAGCTCAAAAAATTGAAGCTTGTTCTTACTTTATTAAATACTCTAAGTCTGTAGAAAACCTTAGTGGACTTAATATTAAGACCCTGAGAAGTGATCATGGATGTGAGTTTGAAAATCATGAGTTTGACTCCTTTTTCTCACAAAATGGCTATACTCACAATTTCTATTCCCCTAGGATACATCAGTATAATGTTGTAGTATAAAGAAGAAATAGAACCCTTAAATAAATTGCTAGAACTATGCTTAATGAGTATGACCTACCTATTTACTTTTGGGCTGAAGCTGTAAATATAGCTTGTTATATTATCAATAGAGTCTTAGTCAGAACTGTTCTCAAAAATACCCCTTATGAACTGTGGAACAATAGGAAACCTAAAGTTAGCTACTTTAGAGTCTTTGGTTGCAAAGTCTTTATTCTTAATACCAAGGATAATCTGGAAAAAATTTCTTCTAAGAGTGATAAAGGAATCTTTTTTGGATATTCTATAACTAGTAAAGCCTATAGAGTTTTCAATAAGAGAACAAAGTGTGTGGAAGAATCTGTTCACATCAAATTCGATTAAACTAATCCTCATGAACCTAAGTCATCTCTTGAAAATCTTGAAGAAGATTTGTCTGTTCTGAACCTTAATGACAATTCAATGAACCTACTGTAAAGAAAACCGGTTCTGGAAATATTTCAGAATCTGCTCCTAATGAACCCGAACCCAGATAAGAACCTGAAATTTCTATTCCTACCTTTACTAGATCAACTAGGATTCTAAAGAATCATCTTTTAGATGTTGTTGTAGGAAATCTGGATAGAGGGACACAGACTAGAGATTCTCTTAGAAATAAAGTTGAACATCAAGCCTTCTTGTCACATATTGAACCTAATAACATTGATGATTCTATTAATGATGAATGTTGGGTAATTTCTATGCAAGAAGAACTTAATCAGTTTGATAGAAATAATGTTTGGAAACTAGTAGAAAGACCCAAGGACACTTTTTTCATAGGCACTAAATGTGTGTTTAGAAATAAAGTAGATGAAGCTGGAAACATAGTTAGAAACAATGCTAGGTTAGTTGCACAAGGCTATAGTCAAGAAGAAGGAATTGACTACGAGGAGACTTTTGCTCCAGTATCCAGACTTGAATCCATTAGAATTCTACTTGCTTATGTTGCACATCTGAATTTTAAACTATATCAAATGGATGTCAATAGTGCATTCTTAAATGGGTATATAGCTCAAGATGTTTTTGTTGAACAACCCCCTGGATTTACAAACCCTCATTTTCCAAATCATATTTTCAAATTATCAAAAGCTTTATATGGTTTAAAGCAAGCTCCAAGAGCTTGGTATGATAGATTAAGTACTTTTCTAATTTCCAAAGGTTTTACAAAAGAAATAGTTGATCCGACCCTCTTTATAAAACGCATTTCTAATGATGTGTTAGTTGTTCAAATTTATGTAGATGACATTATTTTTGGATCTTCAAAACATTCACTATGTACTGATTTTTTAAAATGATGCAAAACGAATTTGAAATGAGTTTAATGGGTGAACTAAAATTCTTTCTTGGATTTCAAATTTTTCAAAATAATGATGGGATTGTTTTAACTCAAAGTAAATATACTAGAGATCTTCTAAAACTTTTTGGATTGGATAGCACTAAAAGTAGTGACACTCCCATGAGTACCACCTGTAAGTTGGATCTTGATGAAGATGGAAAATCTGTTGATCAAACCACTTATAGAGGAATGATTGGAAGTATACTCTACTTAAATACTAGCAGTCCTGATATTATTTTTAGTGTGTGTATGTGTGCTTGATTTTAAGAAAACCCTAAAGAATCACATTTAAATTTTGTAAAGAGAATTCTCAAATACCTCAAGCATACACCCAATCTAGGACTGTTCTATCCAAAAGGAAAATCATTTTAACTAATTAGTTACTTTGATGCTGATTTTGATGGCTGTAAGCTAGATAGAAAAAGCACCTCTAAAACATGTCACCTTTTAGACAAGCCACTAGTATCATGGTGTAGTAAGAAACAAAATTATGTTGCATTATCTAGTGCAGAAGTTGAATACATAGTTGCTGTAAGTTGTTGTGTACAAATTTTGTGGATGAAAGACACATTGCTAGACCATGGATATCAATTCAAACATGTAACAATAAATTGTGACAACACAAGTGCTATTAACATTTCAAAAAATCCAGTTTCACATTCTAGGAAAAAACATATTGATGTAAGACATCACTTTTTGAGGGATCATTATCAAAAAGGTGATATAAATTTGGAATTCATTGGTTCTGAATATAAACTTGCTGATATATTCACTAAACCATTAAATTCTAAGAGATTAGACTACATCATACATGATCTTGGCATGATCAATAAAAAATAGATATCTTACTAGTCTTACAGTTTAATATTTTTCTATAAATTACTTTACTATTTCTTGCTCACTATTTCTTGGTTACTGTCTCATGTTTATGGTTTCACAGTTAACACTCTGTGTTCATGGTCTGTCACTGTCTCACCATGACTGACCAGTTTACTCACTGTCTCACCATGACGACTACAGACTATCTCACCGTGACGACCTCTTGTCTTCGCACTGTAACAAATTCTCACAGTCTCACCGTGAAGATTATTTATGCATTTATTTTAACTCGTATCATGGTAATTTTTATTTCACCACTATTTCCTTTCCCGCTTTTTTATTTTTGTGATGTTTGAAATTCCCAAATGATAAAACATAAGGGTTTCACTCAATTTCTCACTCGATCCCTCTCCTAAACCTTCTCAACCTTGCAATCCTTCTCTACTTCTCTCTCGCCAGAATCTTCAGTGGATGCCAAGGATGAATCATCCAACTTCACCCTCATCTGAGAAGCACCGCTCTAAGAAATAGAAGAGGACACCAAATCTCTCACCCGAAGGACCCCTGAATCCTAACCTAGTAAGCCATATTATTGCTCCTGAGAAGGAAATCTACCCTGAGTGGATTTTGTCCAGCAATTCTTTAGTCCTTAAAATATTAAGAGAACAAGGATGGATCGAATGGTTCTCTAGACAAGATAGACCTATTTACCCAAGGTTGGTATCTCAGTTCTATCAGTATGTAAAGTTTTCCTTTGATGCTGGAGAAATTTTTATGGTGACAAGTTGGATCAATGGTCAAAAATGTGCTTTCTCTTCGAGGTTATGGGATGCATGCCTAAGAATTCCTCATGAAGGTATTTGTGATGATTACCAAAGAGACCCTCCTCCTACAACTGACATCTTTGACCTAGAGAATGCCTTGGAAATTCTAACTGGAAATGGCACCAAGAGAAGGGCCATAGCAGCTGAATTGGATGGGGAGACTAGGCTATTGTTTAAGTTTCTTCAAAATTTGATTAGCCTAAGGAAAAGAGACTTTCCTATTTTGAAGTATTAGGATGTCTTTATGATTCATCTAATGAAGAATGGCCATAAGATAAATCTATGCAAATATATCATTCACCACATGTGTGAATTGATTAAGGTCACTTCCAAATCCACTTCCCTATTTTACTCAAGGATGATTTCGGCTATATTAGTTGCCAAGGGAGTAGTTAGACCAAATGAAGAAAAGCTTGTGGATTTTGAGTACGGTTTATACAATACTACCATCAGAAGGATGAAGATAAACTGGAACCCCTGGAAGAAGCAGTGGGTTGAAGATAATGAAAAGGTTTATGAAAATTTCAATCCTGTGGATTATCTTACAGGGCCTAAAAACATTACTGATCCTGGTTTGGAACCAGATGAGGTGGCTGAGTATCTAGAAGAGGAAGAAGAAGAAGAAGAGGTAGTTATAGTACCTCATAGAGAAGAGGATGAAATACCTCATGTCGAAGCAGATCCTGTTGAGAAAGAAAGGATTGTTATTCCTGCTGAAGTTTCAAGATAAGAAGTTGTTGTTGAAAAGGAAAGGAATGTTGTTCCTTCTGTTGTGCTTGAAGAAGAATTACCTCCTGCCCATGTTAATCGGGAAACCCAATCTGAAGCTGAAATATAGTTAGTTGTTTATGAATCTGAGCATCAAGCCATGAATGTGATAGATCCTATTGTAGAAGAACTCCCTAAAATGGACGAAGAAAATCTAGAAGAACTTTCTGGTGAAAATGAAGCTAGTCTGGAAGCTATACCTAAGGAACAATCTGTTCCTGAGTATATACCCTCTGCTGAAGAGAGGATGGAAATTGCCTTTCAGTTTGCAAGGCAGGAAGTGGATGAGGAGATTAGAGATGATCCTATGAATCTTAACCAAGTTCTTGAGCCTCAAGAATCTGAAATGAAAGCACATTTTGAGGTGGAGGAACCTCAAAATCTTGAGATTGATGAATCTGAGCCTGGTAATGCATCTCCACCAACTGAGTCATACTCTATGTATACTCGATATGAATTCCCTATCTTCTATTATGTGAGTGAATCACAGAAAGTGACTGCATCTGGAATTGACCTTTCTTCTTTGTTTCGATTGAAGTTAGTCTCACACCCTGAACCTCAACCTAAACCTGAATCAGAATCTGAAACTGAAACTGACTCTGAACCGCAACCAGACCCTGGCCCATGTACCACTTTCTTCACCTGAATCCTTACCTGATCAGAAATATTTTGTCAGTAAATAACATTTTAATGTTTTTGGAGAGACTACCTTATCTAGAGTTGAGAATATTATGTCCTCTCAACCTCGTCCTGTGACACAACTAAGTCAGGAAGATGCCTCGATTCTTTGGGAAAATATTATTCTGCACATTAAACCCATGATGATCCATGAAATTCAAGAAGTAAGGGTTGAAAACAAATTGTTCAGTGCTAATGTTGCAACTTTGAAAAGTATGGTAGCATACATACAGAAAGAACTGTCTTCAAGATCAGAGCATGCTCTTGCTCTTGTACCTATTTATGTTTCTCTTGAACCTACTTTTTCCAACATTTCTCAAGACATTGTGTCCCAAATTCATCCATATCTATTATATTTTGATGAAAAGATTGGTGAAAGTCACACTCAGATGTTTAACCGAATGAAAGAGATAGTGGAGAACTTGAATAAGCTTACAGACAAATACACCGGTTGTCTTCAAAAGCTATTTAAACAGCTCAAAGCTCTAACCGTAGCTATCAAGGCTTCTCTTTCCTCTGGTCAGACCTCCACACCTTCTTTGGATGATTCCCTGCTCAGATCTTTAATCAAGGAAGAAATTCAGAATTATTTCAGTGGTTTTGACTTAATTCCTTTATCTAAAGTTATTAAGAATAGTGATAGAGCACTTGACCTAATTAGAATTCATGCTAATATTGCCAATTATGCTCAACATGAGATCACTAAGAAGATAGATTTCTATTTCACCTTGATTTTCTCCAAATCTGATATGAAAAATCACTTTAAGTAGATTGTGGAAAATTTGAAGATACCTCCTCTGACTCAGGCTTTCAAAACTCAATTTCAGAAGCTCACTGAGTTCACCATATTGTTGGACAAATTCATGGAGAATAAAGATGATTTTGAAAAGGCTATGAAATATGGAGGAGAAATTATCACAGACTTCATCAACCTTCTGAAGCCCTATCTCCATGTCCAAAGTACTGCAATTTTAGCTCATGTAGCTGCTCCACTCAGACCTGAACTACCTACCTTAGCCTCCACTGCCATGTCGGTTAGCCAAGATCTAACTCATATCAGGCCATTCATTCTTGATCAGCCACATAATCGATCTTCTACAGCTCCATTTTTGGCTCCCTCTATCTTTGAAGGTCTACCTTTACCTTCATTTTCTACCACCTCTATGCCTTCTTCCACATCAACAACTGATAAAGGATAAGAGAGGGACAATCCCTGAAGAAGCCTAGTGACTACTCTTTTTTATGGGGATGTCTTTGATTTTTTTTTATTGTTTGTATTTCTACTATATGTTGTATTCTGAACATTTTTAATGCAATATGCACTGTTTTTTCCTCTATTTTGTTTACTTTTTTATAATCCCAAAAGGGGTAGAAAAGGTATTCTAAGTTATGTGTTATTATATAATATGTTTTTCTATATGTTATATTCTCTATAGTTTCATCTCACTTATACTTTACCGGTACATGATTTGTTATCATCAAAAAGGGGGAGATTTTTGGAATCCTCATGTATTAATAAAGTTTTAATGATCACAAATCTCATAATGATTTACCAATCTTAATAATAATCACAAATCTCCTTACTGTTTACAAATATTATTACTAATCACAAATATCACATATCTTATTACTCATGTGTATTTATGTTTCAAGTTATCTTATACTTTATAATGGTTAAGCTCAATCCATTTTATGCATATTAGAGTTTAAGTCTAAATACAGTTATTTGTCTAAGTACAAGATACCGTGAAGCTTGACACAGTAAGTCAGACACTATGAGCAAGAAGCAGACACCGTGAACAGAAACACTGAAGCTGACACCATGAAGCCTAAGTCTCAGACACCGTGACCAATGAGACATCGTGACCACGAGACATCGTGACACTATAAGCCAGACACAATGAGTCAGACACCATGGCGCAGACACCATGAAGGACACACCGTGAGTCAGACACCGTGACACAGACACCGTGAAGGACACACCGTGAGCAACATACCTTGAAAGACATACCGTGAAGGACACACCATGAGAAAGACACCCTGAACGACATACTGTGAAAGACATACCGTGAAAGACATACTGTGAAATACATACTGTGAAGGAGACACCGTTTTCATAACTACTATGACACCGCTTCTTAACCTTTTTGTCAATATTATTTAAATATTGATAACGGTCATATTTGATGTTTTTAATGAAATTAATGATATTTAATGATATTTTTTGGTCTTTCAGGAAATCATACCTCGTACCTATGAAAATGAAATCATTCTATTGCCAGAGCTCGGGGAATATAAGGAAGATTGAGCTACAGTAGAGAAAAAGGAAGAACATACGTACGCGAGCAAGAAACACGAGTGCACTGTACTGAACAGAACACCAATCCTGAGCACGACCACGAAGAATAAATTGCAAGATCTTCAAAGAAAACATTTTCTCATACATAAAATCTGACACTACTGAAGAACCCATAAAATACAGAACATCTTAACTTGTGAAGAACACCAATCTGAACGACGACACTCTGTTTTTTAACAGAAAAACCATAGAAGGACTCAAATTCATTTCTGATGAATCCAAGGAGTCCAGAGATGCACTGCTAATCACTAGATCATTCTAAACTATTATCTACTCTCTAAGTGATTCGTTATTTACTTTCGAGCAGTGTGTGTACCCTGTTTATTTTACACACACATTGTCTCATGTGCTGAACTGGAGGATAAAAAATCCTCATTCCAAACTTTCTACACCTTATTATGTCCCACTGTGGATAGTGGTAGAGGTCAAGTGAGACCTGGACAGCTAGTGTACTGTTGAGTTGTTTTCCCACGAATAACTGTTGTAGAGTTCTGAGTACCTGGACAGTTTTTAAACTGTTGTTAACCCCTATCCAGTGTGTGGATCAAATTTATATATAAATTTGAGGGGACTAAGTCTCATCTTGAGACTGAACCTCTTGGTTATATCTGTTGTGCATTTTAGTTTAAGTTTAAAATATACAATATCTAATTTATATTCCGCTGTTGTTACTTTGAAATACAAAACTATTTTAAAGTTACTTTGATAGTTAATCTAGAAAGTGCTTGTATGTTTTGTAAAGTATTAGGTTAGCTTCAAAAGTTAATTAATCTTCAAGATTAGATTAACTGAGAACTAATCAATCTTTGAGAACCTAAATGACCCTTTACTATAATACAAATTCACTATAGATTATCTTTTTATTCAATTTGGGGGATCTTAATAGAAATAATTTTTAACAGAAATTTTTATTGGAACTCAATTCACCCCCCTCTTGAGTGTCCACTCTGACCAACACCATGCATCTAAAGTTTTTATATTTTGTTCCATACTTTCATTGTTTCCATCTTTAATGAACAAAAATTTAGTGTAAAAAAAGAGAAATAACTTTATTCATATTAAAAAATTTACCTATAACAATCACCCTCCAGTATCCTCGTGAAGAACTAGATGTGGTGATTCACTCCCTTTCTATTGAGGCTTATGAAGGGGGATGTGATGACTAATCTGTTGAAGGGATGCTCACAGAGGGTGTGATGGATGGTTTAGGGGAGATTGTGTAGGGGGAAGTGGATGGTGGCTCAGATGTCATAGAGAGGGATACAGATGGATCTTCATCTGTCACAGTGGTAGATAAAACAGTATAATGCTTCCTCCTTGGAATTCCTATCATTTAATCAAATAAAATTAAGTTTAGAACATATATTTCAAAAAAATTAGGTAGAAAAAAAATTAAAAATGATAACATATGCACATTACTAACAAACAAAATATGCATAACAATGATAATTAATGACTACACAAATTAAATAAGTGGTTGCTAAATTAATGTATAACTGTTGATATAATCATTTTACCCTTCAATAATGATGATTTCCTGCTCCATTACTTCATCCACTTCATCCATACTTTCTAGACTAATATTTTAAATATCATGATGGAAAAATAAGTCTGCTTCTTGTTATTGATGAGATTCAATGTCAGAGGTCAAATCTTCCACTTCATCACCCATATCATATAAATACATTTATTTTACATGAGAAACTACAATCCACCCTTCATCCACAACATCATTCACATAATATAACAGTTTCTATTTTGATGATAAGATATACGGATCATTCAGTTCATGATCACCAAAATCCATCAAGCAAGAGAAGTTCACAGAAGTAAATTGAAAGGAATCACTTTTAACACCTCTGATAATATCCACCTAATTTCATTTGAATAAAACAACTGAAAAATGATTGTGGTAGTTTAATTCAATAATATTAATTATATTTCCATAATATCCCACTTCATAAAATGTAAATATACCATTATTCTGTGTTTTCAAACTCTCTTCTCGATCAACTGTACAAAATCTAAAGTCATTCATGTTGTAAGCATCAAACTTTCAAACTTGTTTTAGAGGACCTTGAGCATGAAACTTCAAATATTCTGAAAAATCTGCACGATTATCAATATTCCTGATCTAAAAAAATATAAATTATTAGATTTACAAAATATATGTGTCAACCTAGTTTCTATATTTATTGCAATATTTATGAACTTATAGGTCGTGAAAACCATTCTACAAGATCTTTATTAACATATTTTTTTATATCTTTCTCATTTCATGTTTGGCCTATCATTTGTCTATTTTTTTGTATCCTCAACTCTTCAATAAATGGATCTGCAATTTCACTATTCATAAGAACATATCTATGTTCCTGTAATAATTCTATTTATGTCAATGTAACATTTGAGGTCCTCTCAACTGATCGGCAAATAGAAGGAAATATTTTTGATTTCCCATGTATTTTAGATTAATTCGATGTGTTTTCAACACGTCCAACTCAATTAAATATTTTCTCAATATCAACTAAGTATCTGGAACAAAAGGTAAGAAACTCCTCTTCTAAATAGCCTTAAACAGTAGATCCTTCTGGTTGAGATTTATTTCTCACGTATGATTTCAAATTCCCAAGATATCTGCAAAATAAAAGAAACAAACATAATTATGAATTTAGTTAAGTTCCAGGAATTTTTACTTAATAAAAAACCATATAAATAAAGTACCTCTCAATTGGATACATCCGTCGATAATTTATGGGGGCTCCTAATTTAGCTTCCTCACCCAAATGCACAGTTAAATGCATCATGACAGTATAAAATGACAGAGGAAATATCATATCCATTGAACAAAGTGTTAATAAAAACCTCTCTTGGAGGTTTTCAAGCTCAAATGGATGTAGATATTTCTCACATAGTTGTTTGAAAAATGTGCAGAATTGTAGTATAACAGTAGTAACTTTTTCAGGTAATAATGTATGCAATTCCAATGGTAGAAACTCCTGTAACAAAATATGTGAATTGTGACTTTTCAATCCATGTAACCTATGATTCCTTAAGTCAATACAACTCTGTATGTTACTTGAATACCCATCAGATACATTAACATGCTTTAAAATTTGAAGGAATGTATCTTTATCCCTATTTTTCATTCCAAAAATTTCCAGATCAAATTTTTCATTCTCATCTAGATAGAGATCATGTTTTATGTTCATTAATTGTAAGTCTTTCTGAGAATTGAGATTATCCTTTGACTTTACACACTCATTAAGCAATTTGAAGATCAAATTTTCACATAAATTCTTCTCAATATGCATCACATCAAGATTATGCCGCAACAATTTAAATTCTTAATACAAAAGTTTTAAGAATATACTTTTTTTATTTCATTGTTGCATTCCGATTTCACTTGGTGATGAATTTTGAAATCATTTCCCACTATCATTAAAATTATGAACCTTACCAAATTCTATTTCTACATTTCCAAGTTGTGTCAATATTTCATAACCAGTTAAAAAATTTGGAGGTGGTCTAAGATCAATGAAACCGTTAAATTTTGATATTTTCATCCGAAATATATTAGATGCATCAAGAAATCTTTGATGTCACAAGAAGAACCATTCTCTACTATGAAGTAGTCATTTGTGCTCAAAATCAAAGTTACAAACAGGACAAGACAAACTTGTGTAATTGTTTCAACCTGATAAATTCCTAAGTCCAGGGAAGTCACTAGTGGTCCACATTAAAGCAGCATGCATTTTGAACATTGTTTTAGAAGAAGAATAAAATATCTCAACATCGTTGCTCCATAACTCCTATAATTATTCAATTAAAGGATGTAAGTATACATAAATATCATTTCCAAGAATTTTTTTTCCAGGAATAATCATCAAAATGATAAAAGACTTTTGTTTCATACACATATATGAAGGAAAATTGTAAGGGCTCAAAACAAGTAGCCAAATGCTATAACTGGTACTCAAAGTCCCAAATGGGTTGAATCCATCGGCAGCCAATCCCAATCAAACAATCTTAGGATCAGTTAAGAAATATGGATGTGATAAATCCAATGTCTTCCATGATTTTAAATCTCATGGATGTCGCATTAACCCATAATTTTTATTATCTATAGAATAAAACTTCATGTGTTCGGTGGTTTTTGATGACATGAATAATCTTTGAAATCGAGGCTTTAAAGGAAAGTAACACAAAACCTTTTCAAGTGTGTTCCTTTTCTTATTATTCATGGTAGTATGTTGATTCAGACTTCCAACATCACCCATTTACTTCCATCTATAAGAATAACGTCTTTTTCAATCCTGTCTACTTGAATCATCTCTCCAATAAAGCATACAATCATTGGGACACGCATGTATTTTTTTATAATTCAGACCGAGCCTGTTAACAACTTTTTTCATATCATAAAAATACTTGGGGATGTTTTCTTTAAGAAATGCATCATTCAAAAATTCCAATATCATGGACATTGATTTATTTTTAATTCCACATAGACATTTTATATGGTACAACTTCAGTAGAAAAAAAAGTTTTGATTATTTCAAACATCCACTATACAACTCTTGATTTCCATCGTCAACTAAACTATGTAACTTATTTTCCTTATTGAATTTTTCTCTTACAATAGTCTCCACATAATCAATGGTAGGATCTAATGACATGTTACAATCTTGATCCTATTGTCCTACAGTCTCAAAAAAATCACTTGTCGTGTTGCTATTTGTAGCACCCTCATATGGGTGTTCTGATATGTTTTGATGTGTATGGTGGGGTATTATAATGCCGAATGCATCATTTGTAAGGTTTTTCATTTAATTTTCCAATGTTGACGAAGTTGGGATCTCATTATATAGATTGACATCAGTGCTCAACCTTTCTGTAACGGTCAATTCTCCATGAAAAATCCAACACAAATATTGAGCAGGGAATTGATTCAATATTAAATGTTCATAAAATTCATCTATCTTCAAAAATCTTCTAAATTTACATTTATGACATTAACATATTATTCTCTCTTAAACAGATTGATTGGAAATTGAAAATTCTAAAAACTTCTTATAACCCTTAGCATAATAAGGTGTGTTCCTCGGTAATGTGATCGAGTTTTTATCCATGTATATCACAGTGTGCTTACACAATATTAAAAAATTAAAATACATAACTATTACTAAATAGGGAAATGGATTCATATATACGAGTTGAAAAAATATATAAATTTGTTGAATAAGTTTTTCCTATATAAATAAATATGGTAAATAATGAACCCACCCATGAGAAAACCAAAGCATGCAACATAAAAATATCCATAAAAGAATAGAGAGATAATAAAAAACAAACCATGCTATAACAAATTAAATATATACTACATGTCTGGAAATGAATACATAGGTAGTAGATTATATATATCAGAAACCAAAATTCCAAAAGATAAAACTTGGAAAAACCTTGAAGATGGTCCCAAGTCCAATCCAAGTCCCAAAATCCCATGCTTTTTCCTAGTAATATAGTCATCAAGAATTGAGCCTTTCCCAAACCCTTGCCTACCATAAATTATCATCAACTTGGGTACCAATTTCCATGGTATCCTGAGAATGGTGTGACTATAATTAAATATTCCACCACCAATGATATCCCTAAATATAACCAGACTATAATAATGTACATGTAGAAGTGGTAAAAATAAAAAAAAAATTATTAAAATGTAGTAAATAATCACTAATGCTCAGGCTCTACTATGACACTTTAGTCTCATATCTACCACTATATATCCTTAGGCATGTTACCCTGATCGATCATACCTGATTCATCCAATATTAGGGTTTCTATGAGCACATCACATGGATTGTGCCAACTATGGTATCATATCCACCCTTATGGGTATTTTCTTAAGTATCTCAAGACCGCCTATGAGGGAATTTTCATGTAGTAACTAAACATTGCCTACAAGGGAATTTTCTTTTAGTAACTCAACACCACCTATGAGGGTGTCTTCTTATAGTAACTCAATACCATCTATGAGATCATTTTATTTTAATAACTCAACCCTTCTTAGGATGGTGTTTGCATTTTTAGACTCAAGACTACCTGATGAGAATTTTACAAACCAATTCATATAAAAATATCATTTCATAAGAGAAATTCCAATCTACCCCTTTAACATCCTTTTATAATATTGATCCCATTTCACATTTTTAACAGTTACTAATTCACTTTAAATTTTCATTTAAATTTAAAATCTATCCATTCACATCATAAAATCTATCTCTGACTTCATAACCCAAGGTTTACCAATTTTTTATGTCAAGATAAAATCATAATATCACCATTTAATTTTATAATACCATGTTAATCATATATCATAATTTTATAGTTTAACACTTATCAATTTATTAGGCCCAACACAAGGGTCGCATCCCAATATTAGGCTTCTCCTTATATTCACCCTTCATTTAATAAATGTTTATAATGCTTTCAATTCCATTTAAAACATCGATGATTGTAAAATTCCATTTCATAACCATTAATTTATATCAAATTTTATTTTTAAACTCCATAAACACAGTGAGTAATATAATGATACCAATCCAAAACAAGGTCAAGGTTTCAACTAGAGTTATCCCTTAAATATTATCCACTTACTTTTTATAAAACATGGCTTACCATTTTATTGTCTAATTCCATGTTCAATTAATCATTATTTCATTCCACTGGGAATATCCATTTTATAAGGTTCAATTTATGTGAAAGGGGGTGTTTAACTAAGTAAAATGGAAATTAAAACTTTAAATTTAAGCTAGGTAGATACATGGATAGGCCGGTATGACCACAAATGAATCACTCAAAAAAATTTCAAACTCTGGGTAATTTTATTCACCACCTACCTTAGCCTCATAGACTTCCACTCATCTAATATCTTCCTTTGGTTCAAGCTAGAATAGGGAAACAAAAGTGGTAAAAAGGCTTGAAAATAGGGAATATTAGACATAAATGGAATAGCTCACTTAACAGTGAGATAAGAAAATAAGGGAAGGAGATGAAGTTGCATATTTACCTTAGGCTCACCAACACCTTAGATGAAATTCGATTCAGATAAGTGATGACTAAGATCTTACCATGGAAGAGATGTAGGAGGGGATGGTTAAGCATGAGGGGTTACTGGCCAAAAAAGGGAGGAAAATGAGGGTTATTGGATTATAAAATCATAAGGGAAAATAGTAATATTCCATTGTTTAAGGGTTTCATGCTTTAGATTCATATTTCACCAAATCATACATCAACCATGTGATAATAACTGTATTAAACACCCCTCCTCACATGGTTGGTCTACATAATTTACCAACCATGTGCAAAACTAACACTAACCATTGTTATAAGAACTATATTTAACTAAATGTTTTAATGATTGAACTATGGATAAATCTATATAAAATAGTTGATATGGAATATAACATAGATATCAAGACTAATAACATGAACATATTATTCTGTCTGGTTGAACTATGGATAAATCTATAAAAATACATGTTTCACAGCGGTTTATTAAAAACCGCCACTAATTTATTTAAAAAAATTAGCGACGGTTTCATAAACCACCAATAAAGACTACTAATGTTGTAGTGAGGGTGTTCCATTATTTCCAAACTTCTATACATTGATTTTCTGTCCTGGTGGCCCGAAGTCCTAATACATAGCTGTAAATACCAATTCAGGTAAATAGTACTATTATGGTAGTACCCCATTATAGTACATGTACTTCTAGAATCTTGTAGTACTTTATAAATTTTCTTTTATCCAGTTTTGAAGGTAGGCTTCATGTAAGATTATGTGGAGTCTTTACCCCTTAGGTAATCACCCAACTATATTAATGATATATTTATGAATCACTAATTAAGTAATTAAGATAATTAATAAATAATAATATAATTAATATATTTAGAAATTAACAATATTATTTATATAGGTTATTAATTAACAAAGTAATTAATAATATAATTAATAATATAATTAATATGTGATGATAAAATGAGTAATACGGATTTAATTATTTAACATTATTAATATAAAATAATATAATTAATATAATTAATTATAATAAAAATTAAAAATAAAAATAATTAATTAACATCAATAATATATAATAATATAATTAATAATATAATTAAAATATTATTAATTAATGATATATTTATTAATAACTAATTAAGTAATTCATATAATTAATAACTAATGATATATTAATATATTTTTTAATTAAAAATATAATATACATATAAATATATATATTATCTAGAAAATCCAGGATCTATGCGAACCTGGTCCTAAAAATTTATTAATAAAAGAGTAAACAAGAAAATAAAAAGTTAGTAATTACAAGGGAGTTTTCAAATCTAGGATTGAACCACCCCTTGCATTTCATCATTCACTAGTGAGGTACAGTAGTCAAGTGCACTGAACGCCCACATTGTGCCTACTTCAAGGACCGCCCACTTTAAAAAATCATTTTCCACATTGTTTAAAGACAATATTTCCCTTTATTGATTATTTTTTGTTTGGGTTTTACCTTAGAGTGTGTTTGGGTGAAAATTTGAGAAAAATGGATGAAAGAGGGTAGTGCGCGGTTGCCACACGGGTTTCCCTAACCATGCGTCCTGGTCCAACAAACCATGGAACCCTGGATAAAGAGGTTTTTCCCAGTTGGTGTACAGTTTTTCAAATTGTGTGACCTATTAGGATTAAATGTGCACCCCCCCCCCCCCACAGAAGAGGTTCATGGTTAATGTGCACTATTGGGAAAACGGTGTGCCTCTGCCCAAAATATTGTGCATGAGTTTTTAATTAACCCAAAATTCTATTTTAAAATTTCCCAATCCTCCATTTTAACACATATTTGAATTTAGATCAACCTTAACCTATCTTTCATGATTTTGGAGCATTCTAGATAGATTCCAATCCATTAAAACTTCTTTTCTTCATGATCTGAAGCCCAGATTGAAGATTTTCAACCCTCCCGGTAATAGGATATCATCCCTTGTAGTTTCCTTTATCTTTTATGTTATTCTTACCTCCATTTAAGGATTGTTCTTCTCTGATTTTGGTTGGATATAGATCTAGGATTATGGATCTAGATCTAGAATTGTGGGATATTTATTGTTTGGTCTTAATTTAAGGTTTAAGATCCACATCTCATTTTACATTGTGATTTCATTCAAATTGGGGTTTTCCATTAGCTGATCTCTTGTTAATGAATTGAGGTAGGTGGTCTATTATTCAAATCCCGAAGTCTAAATTTCCATTACATGTATACAATTTTATAATTTCTATTTGATGATTAACAATTAAGTTCTTGTATTGGATTAATTAATTTGGTGAATTAATTAATTATGGAATTTTGAAGTTAGAGATATTAAATTATTTGAATTGAGATAATTAATTTTTTAATTAATTATAGAGATATTGAATTTTTTGAATTGAAATAATTAATTTTTGAATTAATTATATAGATATTGAATTGTTTGAATTGAGATAATTAATTTTTGAATTAATTAAAGAGATATTGAATTATTTGAATTGAGAAAATTAATTATTGAACTAATTATGGTGATGTTGAATTGTTGAATTAATTATGGGTAAATTGAATTGTTGAATTATGATAATTAATTTTTGAATTAATTATGGGAATATTGAATTGTTGAATTGGTATAATTAATTATTTTTGTATTGGGATTTTTTAATTGGACTTAGTTAATTGTTGAATTAATTAATATATGTTTTTATGAGTATGAATTGATTGAGAAAATTAATTAATTATTGAATTAATTAATGGGGTTGAGATAATTAAATAATTAATTAATTAATTAATAGGGTTTAGATAATTAATTAATTGTTTGGTTAATTAATGGTATTGATATGATTAATTAATTGTTGAGTTAATTAATAGGATTAAGATGATTAATTGATTATTAATTTAATTAGTGGGATTGATATGATTAATTTATTATTGAGTTAATTAATGGGACAGATATGATTAATTCATTATTTAATTAATTAGTGGTAATGATGTGATTAATTAATTGTTGAATTAATTAATGGATTGATATTGAAATGATGAATGGTAATAATGGAATTCATATGTGAATTGAGATAATGAATGGTAATAATGGAATTCATATCGGATATGAGATAATGAATGGTAACAATGGAATTCATATGTTAATTGAGATAAGGAATGGTAATAAGGAATTCATATGTGAATTGAGATAATGAATGGTAACAATGGAATTCATAAGGGATATGAGACAATGAATGTAAAAATTACATTCATATTTAAATTGAGATAATAAATGGTAACAATGGCATTTAGATATATGATATCCCAGGCGGATACTTAAGACTCTATCATGGGCCGAAGTAGGTATTGAGATTTTGGGTGTCCTAGAGAACCTAGGGGTTGTGTGGTTAAATAAAGATTAATTGAATAAATGTAAACTATTTACTTTATTGCTTTTATTTATTCTTTATATAACTGCATACAATGTTTTGACTGGATATTGGTTTAGACATCCTTGGTGGTGGAATAATGAGTTGTACTCACACCCTACTTGGGATGCATAATCTATACCCAAATAAATTTCATAGATTCATTATAGGTTAATGGAAAGGGCTATATGTTATATGGATGAGTTGGGATAGATCATGGATTAGGGAACCAGATGTGGTTCGGGACCCACTGGGGAGTTTTTGGTGTATTTATTTTTGGGTTTTCATTTTAAAACTTGGAATTTACTTTGGTATGGCATATCTACTATTCAGTTTTGAAATTTTATTTCTAGTTTTGGTCATGATACTGGTATTTTGTTTGTTATGGTTATATGCCATTTAGTGATTATCGTTTATTTCTGCTGTTGTGATACTTTGATAAAGATTTTATAGTCTCCCTATGATCGATATTAGACAGTCACTATTAGTCGGCAACCTGTAGAATATGGGGAGGCACGCTTAAGGTCTTGTGATTGACCGTATTGGGGCACCAATGTGTTCCACTTAAATAGAGATGTTACAGAGTGATATTAGAGGAATTTTCTTTTCTTTTTATTTTTTATTACTATTTGGGAAAGGTAAATAAGAGAATAGTATGATTCAGGTCTTATTTAAGGGCTCATGTATGGGATTAGCCACCCCATGTATGAGGGTAAAATTTAAGTACCCGGGGTGGGATTATTTTTGTCGATATGTGTTGTTACATTTGATGTTATTTCACCATGGGTGATCACTTGTTGTGTGTTGTGATTATTTTATTTTATTTTTGAAATTTCCGATATTTGAATTGTGGCCCATAATGGCACAAGAGTTGAAAATCATGCATCATTCTAGGAACATAGGATTATTTTATGACATGCATCATTTTAGGAATGCATGAAATAATAGGTTTTGGGTAATTTGTTGAACTTGAACTATTTTTTATTTTGTGTGAAATTGAAATGAAAATGTCCCTATTATGAAATTGAGAATTATGAAATTATTAAAGATTAGAATAAATGGGTGTCTAATGAAAAACTAGAATAATGAGAACGAGTTTATCCTTTTTTAACCATGACCAAGATGTAGGATGGTTAAGGGTTGTGATAGCGCCTAATTTTTTACCATATGGAAGGGTTTGGGGAAAAGAATTGTTGTGGAATATTTTGTTTCTTTTAAATGAGTTGATTTTCATGAAATTTTTCCTAAGGTGAATGTTTTCATTGTAGATATATGCCTCTATGATGATGATTGTTGAGAGGATAATTGGAGGATATGGTTGGATATGATCTACCAGTAGCGGAACCTGATGCATCGATAGTGTCGGGTGAGGAATCACTAGATAAATTCTGAGTGAACTTTTCTCACTTCATGAAATTTATGGAAAGATACCTAGACTAGGTTGTGAGGATTATGCCAGAATTTACATGGGAGTTGTAGTTGCATCACCCTAAAAAATTAACCAGATAGGGTTGACCTGGGGAATTAGAGTTCTAGATTGATTCCATTCATACTCTACTTGAACATTTAGAGTCTCCGACTAAGAAGAGGGTCAAGTTGGCTTATTATATGTTACCAGGATCATAAAAGCATTGGTGGGATGTTCAGGCTCAGACTGGATCGTTTAATGGTATGTTATATAGGGAAATTTTGGAGAATTTACTATAGAAATTGTATCCGGATACTTTGAGGTATGATAGAGTAGCTTAAATCATGTGGTTGACTCAAGGGAGAATGTATGTGATGGACTATAATAGTCACTTTACAGACCTATAGCACTTTTCTCCAACATTTCCAGGGGATGATATAGCTATGGAAAAACATTTTCAGAACATACTAAAATATGAGATTAAGTTCCAAGTTAACCTCTTTCAGTTGAATAAGTATGTTGAGGTGGTGGATTAGGCTCTCATAGTTGAAGGGGACTTGAGGGAGGCTTATAGTACATGGCATGTGGTTTCTGTTGGATGATCAGGTGGTACATATTCTAAGATTAGGAAGCGTTTCTATGTGGGTCTTAGTTGGGGGGATAGCACAAAGAGTGGCCAGGGGGAAGGATCAGTTTCTCATGACCTTGCCCAAATTTTCTTTCATTAGTGTTGTAGGAAGGGACACTGTTGTAGACACTATATCCAACCAATAGTAGAGTGCTGATCTTATGGAAATATGAGACATCTGCAGAAGTTCTACATGAACCCACAAAATACAGGTAGTGATAGAGAAGCTAGATATAACCAGAGTGTGGGAAGGGGATCTTCTACGCCATATTAGTCTGGAAAGTGAAGTTATACTAGTTGAGGTAGTATAGGAAATAGGTGAGGTACTTCTATGAAATAGATATAGTATCAGCAGAGTGGTGAAGATCATAGGAGTCAGACTACAACATAGGGGAGAGGGGAATGATATTTCTATACAGTTCAGCCTACACTTGTAGATAGCAAGGCTAGAACATCGACAGTGATAGGTAATATTCTTGTAGCTTCTACGCTATCTAGTACCTTATTTGATACGAGTGCCTCTCATTATTATTTTTTCTCCAAAACTTATGAATGGTTTCTTCCTGGAGGTTTAGTTCATGAGTGTGGTATTGATGATGGATAAACTATTGGGAGTACAGTCGAGAGACATCTATTTGTGCAAGGGGTGTTCTCTTTAGGTCGAGTAGTATCGCTTTCTTTTGGATCTATACATACTAGATGTGTCGGATTTGAAATAATTATGGGTATGGACTGGTTAGTATCATACAAATCCCACATAGATTGCTACTAGAGGATAGTTACTTTTACATATCTTTGGGGTCCTGAAAAATCTGCAAAGGTAATTTTACCCAAATCCCCCAAAGAATTGGGGTAAAATAATCAAAGAGGAGACACAAAAGGATTGGTTCGCAAACCGGTCCATGGAAGCACAACGTGGCCAGGCACCGCGAGGCACCCCCTCCGTGAACCATTTTATGGAAGTACCGCGTAGCACCCAACCACCGCGAGGCACCCCCCTCCGTGAACCGTTGTCGTTCGTGAAATGGAGGCGGAGGGCCTCCGCGGTCGCGGGGCAGGATGGGTGCCAGTCTGGTTCACCATCGCGAACCACCCCAACCGCAGACCGCATCGACTAGCTGAAGTCGCACCCACTGTCATTCGCAGAATAGAGTCGTAACCCTCCGTAGCCGCGGAGCACTCCCTTATTTTGCCTCGTGAAGGAGGGGAGCGATCGATACCCACCGCGAATCGCGGATTGACCAAGTCAGCTATGAACCAGGTATTTGGTAATGGGCCTCCACAAAAGGTGTCGCATGGCCACAGATACATTCCTTTCCCTACTCTATAAAAGGAGACCAAGGGGGAAAGAAAATAAAAAGGATAGGGGATCGAGGATCGGATCGGATTCAGAGGAAGGAGATCGATTGACGGAAGGCATCAGATTTCACAAACAGTGAAATTCCCACCTGCGAACCACAGCAGGTATATGAATTGAAAAAGGAATTGAAAAATGCATAATAATTTGGTGAACCGTGAACCTAAATAATAAAAAGGAGAACCGTGAACCATACCCCCTACATGGATGACTTCCCCGCGGACCAGGGAGTTTATGCCTCTTTTCCCATCTGTCGTACCACGTAGCACCCTCCTCCGTGGACGAAGCCCCGACCAACGAGCCTTCAATCGGCGCCGCCCTTGGCCGCTGCTGCCTGCCTGGAACCCTCCGCAGACCACCCTAGTTCGCGGATTGAACCCGAAGCCGCGAACCACCCTAGTTCGCAGATTGAGCCTGAAGTCACAAACCATCCTGGTTCGCGGATTGAACCTGAATCCGCGAACCACCTTGGTTCGCAGGATGCCCATCAGTTCGCGGACCACCCTGGTTCGCAGACGGCTTCTCCAGCTGCGTGGCACTTCCCCACGCGAAGGGATCCACCTCACATATCTCTCGGTGGTTACCAAAATACTTCGGTGTTCTCATTTCTAGAGCTAGGTAAAATCCTTCTGATCCAGCCAGGTCCTCCGCGACTCCCTCATTGGCCTATTCATTGGCCCCGAGCCAAGGCCTCCACCAGAGCCACCGGATCCGCGTGGTATAACTTTCAGGTGCATCAGCGCGCCGTTTTGAGTTCACATACCCATGGTAAACAGGGAAAAGGGGTTGCCCCTACCCTTGGGTGGATTCCCGAAGCATGCCCGGGTTCACATTCCGACGGTAATACGGGGTCCGAGCCTGAGATCCCCCTTCCTACCTCTACTCGCTAGGATGGGGGACTGCACACTTCGGCGGTCAGGCAATTTTCCCCTCCCCAGAGTGGGGGCGGCATATCCATCCGAAGGTAGCTATCCCCATTCACTTCGGTACTTCCCCGGGTATCTCCCCGGGGAATAAGAGAGGTGACGGGGACAGGAGCACCCCCTTTCCCTCTCTCTCTGGGCTTTGTCACGGAGGGCGTCCATCTTGGAGTAAGCCCCAACCTTGCGGGCATCCATCTTGGAGTAAGCCCCGACCTTCTGGGCCTCCTCAAAGTGTAAGCCCCAATTCATCACCTTCTGGGCCTCCTCAGAGTATAAGCCCCAATTCATCACCATGGGCTGCCTTCATGCGTAAGCCCCATTCCGCTTCTCACGGACGCACCTTTCAAGACGTGATCCTCTGGTCCCTATTGCCTCTTGTTTCTCACACCGAGCATGACTCATGTGGGCTTAGAGTAACCATTTACCATGACATCCTCCTATGGGTCTCCTCAGAGTGTAATCCCTAATCCATCATTCTGGGCCTCCTCAGAGTGTAAGCCCCAATCTATCATTCTGGGCTGCCCCAGAGCGTAATCCCCAATCCCAAGTGAACTACGTGGACTTTAATCCCTGCCTCCTAGACAGGGTACATAGGAAGACTCCATGAGGTTCAAACCCAACACCCATCACACCACCTGGTCTCTCTTCACGTCGGTTCCCCGACACCTAAGAGAACTACGTGGAATTTGATCCCCGCCTCTTAGATAGGGTAAGTATGAAGCCTCCATGAGGTTCAAGCCTAACAGCCAGTCGATCTGATCATCTCCACATCGGTTCACCACGCCACTCCTAGTGCTGCCTCAGTCGAGTTCCAGTTGACCGTTGCCCACCATGGTTGAATCCGTGGATACTATGTTTGGGTATAAACCAAATATTCGTGAACATATGAATACGTCTTAAATCTATAAGAGAGTCCCGGAATAGGAAATAATTCCCCCCCAAAAAGGGTGCAATGAGCCCTACTTCCCATCCTCTAGACCAATGTGATTTCTTAAGAGTCACTGGTCAGACCATCCGGCGAACACCTGCCTTTGGAAAGCAGGTCCATCAATCATTGGATACGGAGCCATTGGGTGTTTCGTGGCCGAAAGACCAAAAATGAGACAAAAAATGGTGAACCCGATGTAAATCTTTAACCAAACATGACGGGTTCAACTTAATCTCACCCAGTGCCCCCTTATGCTCCAAAGGAGGTCCAAGCAAGGTCTTTAATTGCGCATGGGATTATGAGATACTTCTTTGATGGGTTTTCTGCTTATATTTGCTAAAATTTTTAACAGACACTACTTCCAGAACTCCCTTCAATCCAATGGCATCGCAAAGGAACTCACAAGTGCGCGCTTCAAACGACGCAAGGACGAGGCCTCCTCAACAACGGAGGACCCCGTCACCCACCCAGCGTCTTCAATGCTGGGTTTCGGACGCGATGATCCGAGAGTACCACGCGAATGGTACTCTCCCAATGGTGGAGGCGACCATGCACGCCCTCCAATCCGTCAAGGCTCGTCAGTCGCCTGGCCAACAGCGACCGCAAAGGCGGACCCAGACAGCCCCTATCGATGTCTCCAACCATTTCAGGAGCCTATCCCTAGAATGGGACAATGCATACCTCTCTTATCTTAGGGAGGCAGATAAGGTCGACGTTTAGGACTTCATTCTTATCGAATGGGGGTTCCACTACAAGGCCCCTGCTGAAAGGCGTCATCGCGGTCACACTGCGACCCAACATCCTCACACCGAGGAAGATGTTTCCTTGAGGATTCAGGCCCACGCTCTCCGAGCTCCGGCCCCTCGGACCGCCCGACGAGGGCAGAAGACGTATAATCGGGGACAGGTCATCACCCTGGTCCCTGAGGAAGAGCTCTGCTGCTCAGCCACAGAGACGTACCACGAACAGTTACCTACACCTGTTCACTCCTCGTGAGCCCGCCATCCCGACATGGCGGCATCGCACGAGCCAGCGCGCATCCTCGCTGAGCTCCATCAAGCCTGTTACTCACATAGGAAGGCACTTACCAGGCAGGCACCTCTCCCTGCCCAGGGTCGTGAAGCCCACCAGCTCGACATGGTGGCGACCCGGCACCTGTAGGACCAGCTCCTGGAAGTTGCTTCAGACATACGCCATCCTGATATGGTGGCGATCAACAAATCCCACCTCCCAGATGTAGAGGCAAATCATAGGCTGGCACGTCTCCCCGCCAAAAAAGGCCACCGACTCGATACAATGGGAAACCAATATATGCAGGGCTAGCTCCCTGCAGTTGCAAGTAAAGTCTACCACCTTGATGTGGCGGCAAACGGAAAGCGAAACTGGAATATCCCGGTACAGGGGCAGATTCATTCACCTACCCTGACACAGGAGAATTGTCAGTACCCACTGACTACAGGAGGACCGGAGAAGGATATTCCTACTCCGATACCAGAATGTTCCTTCATACCCATTCCAGCCAAATATGTCTCTCTACATATCCTGGAAATGATGGAGGAGCAGGTATCGATCCCAGATCATATCTTGTAGACTTGTCAGTATATAATTGCATCGGCGGAAATAGAAAGGACTCAGGCCCGTGAGCCCATATCCCCAATAGAGGAGACTCATCTAAGAGACGAGATAGCCGCCTTGGAGCAGATCTGCATCCCTTCTTCATCCCAGGAGGGTCGTCAGCTATATTCTGTGATGCAAGGGCAACTGGATCGAGTAGCTTCACTCGTTCCAACTGGGGGACACCCTTCCATCTTGGTGTATTCTCCAGAGTAAGCATATATCCCTTCTAAAAGTCAAGATGTTCTTCGTCGTATCTCGTAAATGTCACGGGACCCAATTAGACAGGGACTCAAAGGAGGTGAAGGTCATTGTCAACAGCAGATGGTCCCCACCTCCCGCAAAAGAGCACCCCTAAGGCTCCAAAGGAAGCCGGAAAATAAAGAGTGGGTTCATGACTCCGTTCTGCTGGAAGCTGGGGTTTCCGACGCCACCAAGCGCGCATCAAAGGCTCGAAACCCTGCCCATCCACTACCATATTATGGGAGTGGCAGTAGCAGTTGTGAAGGTCCTCCCCGCAATGTCGCTACCAGCAGCTCTGAAGGTCCTCCCCAGAGCACCTGTGGGGGCCTCCCCTACGGCATATGACAATCAGTCACGAGAGCTTCTCTCCTGATGCGAGTCACGGAAACCCTCCATGTGACCAGAAGATCGAGTAGCAAGAAGGTCCTCCACTTGCTGCGGTCCACCCTGAAGGTCCTCCATGGGGTATACACTACAATCACTCTCCATGCAGTGGGACCACATATTGTGATAGTATTCCTTACTATCATAGTCGTAACTATGGAGGTCCTCCCCATAGTGACATATCATCACGACAAGAAGGCCCTCCCCTTGTCGTGGCCTACCCTGAAGGTCCTCCCCAGGGGTTATGCTGCAACGGAACTCTACGCAGCCAGGCATCAGGTCACGGTGGTAGTCCTCGCCACCCTGATAACAGAGGTCCTCCCCATAGAGACGCCGAGCAACGATAAGGTCCTCCCCTCGTTGCGGTACATTCTGGAGGCCCTCCCCAGGATGTATCCTGCAGATATTCTCCGTGTGGAAGCAGTAATGGTAGTCCTCACCATTGTCACAGCTGTGATGGTAGTCCTCACCACCAAGGCCGCCATTGCAAAGGTCCTCCCTGCAATGACCCTAAGAAACAAAAAGGTCCTCCCCTTGTCGTGGCGTGTCCTAAAGGTCCTCCCCAGGATGTGCGTCAAACTTCAAGCCATGATGGTCATCCTCACCATGATGGTTGTTTTTGAGAAGGTCCTCCTCGTAACAACGCCACGTAGCTAGAAGGTCCTCCCCAGGGTGTGCACTGCAAAATTCCTCTATACAGTGAGGCATCAAGCAGTAATGGTAGTCCTCACCATTACAGCCCTCGTTGCAGAGGTCCTCCCTGCGATGACATATTATATCAATAGGAAGGTCCTCCTCCTTCCGAATCAAGCACCGAAAAGCCCACGTATGTCGGGGCACTCAGAAGGATGGGATCGATCATGTCAGATTCCCATCTTGTCACTAACGACGCCCGTCTTAAATCAGGAGATGGTTCGGGGCCGCTTTCATCTTCTGAACCACCTCGGAATCGCTTACATAGTGATTCATCACCTACCAGTCCCACTGCCTCATATCACACTAACAGTGAGCACCTCAGCTGGGCTGACCAGGTGGAAGAATCACAGGCAGGGGAGTATGCTGATATGATACACCTGAGGAAGAAACTGTCCAAGAATGATATACCAGTCATGTTTTGGCCCACGGACACCTCTCAGTACGACATACCCAGAGAGTTGTCAGAAGAATACATGCACGGCATCCGCCATAATATATGGACGACCCTCCACTAGCTAAAATTGAGCTTCCTACCCTATGATGGGTACATAGACCACGTTAAGATGATAGGTGACCTCCTGCGTCACATCGACCTGGAGGCCCTTTCCTCAACACAACAACAACGCCCCATGAGGCATAAAGGAAGTATGGAGGAATCTTGCCTCCGTGCACTGTACGAACTGTGCCACCTCATCGGTGATGCTCTGACGGGAGTCCATATCAGGGGATGGGGGGAACACGGAGCTCTTCATTTCACTCTGCTCCCCGCCCATAAAAACCCATTCTGCATGGTTTTGTGTAACGTCGTCACATTGAGATGGTAATCGGGTGGACCCCCTGTTCAGGAAAGGCAACACACCCAACAGAGTTGGGCCTTGAGTAAGTCCCAGAAGCATCAGGCCCGGCGGGAACGAGCCATTCAAAAACTCCAGAATCAATCCAGCAAGAGCATACAGCAGACCTCTCGCCTAATAGAGGCCAATCAACGATCTCTGCCTGCCTCCCTAGAAGGGACTGATCCACAGGTGAATTCAGCACCAGATCTGGTTCACCCCCGGATGGGGGCACGCGAGATCAGGTAGGTCGCGATAACCGCAGCTACTGCCGCAATCCAAGGTCAACCCTAGCCTGCATGGCTGGGGGCATTTCTAACAACAAATGCCCCCGTAAGACCAATAAAACCGGGAAGAGACTCAACATCTAGGGAATGAAGCCAGCCCCATCCCTTAGGGCTGGGGGCATTTTTACCCCCTCAACAACAACCTCCCCCACGAGAATCAGTATTCTCGCGTCTAGGGAGGACAATTAGAAGAGTAGGTTCCCGTCCTATCCCATCATTTGAATTATCACCCACTCTGAGAGGAATGTGCACCATAAGGTCGCATCAAAGAACTCTCTGTGTCACCCTTCGTCAAGAAATCTGAGGGTAATCGCAGGTCATGAAAGGGAAGGCCAACCGAAGAAGCGGGAGATCCTCTTCCTATTTGGAAGATGACGTCCCCTCCACCCCACAATATGCGTTCATCAATACCATAGAGGTTAACCCCGCGGGTGACACTAGAGAAAATGTAAATCAGTAGGGATCGGGAGATGACGGCTCCGGTCAGGCTGTGGCTCACCGTGAACCCCCAGGTGTGCACACCCAGAACTAGAGGGCCGCTTTAAATATGGTCGCCCATTCAGCTAACCTCCCTCCGCCTACCCTGCGAGCTTCCAGCAAGGATAAGAAAAAAGGAACGGTTACCCTTAACCCGTCCCCCTCTCTCGATAAAAATGAGACACTCACCCTCGAAAAGAGGTTCACTCGACAGGAAGAAGAGATGAAAGAATTGAGGCGGCTTAACACCGAGCTACTCCAGAGGAACCGCCTTACTGAAAGTACGTCCCAAGAAGAGCCACGTCATGCACTCCCAGTGGGTGCACCTCAATGGCTAAGGCTTGCCCCGGAAAATGAAGCACGATCAAGGATCCTTCCCAGTGAGGCGCCTGGTCCGTCCAACTACCTAAACGTGGATGATGAATACCAGGATTTCCCTCCACTTAGGAGTCGGCCAGAGCAAGTACGCATGAACCCTCTGAGGGTAACCCAAACGGAATATGCACCCTTGGTTCCGGCCAATCCGGATCCTTAGGAAATGCCTCGGGCTATGCCTGCCTAGGACTGGGCCCAACAGGATGTAAACTAGGGGTTCACCAATACCATCGAGGCACTAACAGCTCGACTGGAAGCGATGGAAGTTCAACGTGCTCTGATACAGCCGGAACGGAAACCCTATCCAGATTGGGTGACCAACACACCACCTCCACCCAATTTTGGGAGCCCTGTATTCCCCATATTCAACGGTTCAGGTGATCCGGAGCAGCATTTGATGCACTATGCATCCTATTGTGACCCTATGATGGGAACTTCGGAATAGCAAGAAGCGGTGAAACTCAGATTCTTCGTACGGACCTTGCAAGGATCCGCCTTCATCTGGTATACAAGACTTCCGGACCAGTCGATAAAGAGCTGGGAGGACCTCCGGCAGCAGTTCTTGTTCCACTTCAGTTCAACATTGCCTAAAACAACGGTCAGTGATCTCATGAACTGCAAGCAGAGGAAGAATGAGAGGGCCTCAGACTTCATCGCCAGATGGAAAGGTCTGACCTATTCTCTGAACAGGCCAATGCCTCAAGATGAGATGCAATCCATATGCATCGATAATCTTAGAGATGAGCTACAAACACCCCTCATACCGGTGGAGTGCACCACTGGCTTCCGCCATCTCTCGGCCATTGCCTAGAGAATTGAGGACTCCCTGCAGTGGACTAATTCAAAGTCCCGAATAGCCTGGCAGGCTCTGGTGAAGAGAGCTCCTAGAGCTGAGGCGTCCTCCATCATACTCAACCCGGCCCCTGTGCCCGCTCCACCGCTCAGGCCTCCACCAAATCATCAAGGGCCCCCTGCATAGCAGCGGTCGCCCCACCTAAACGGGAAAATCAGTGAGGACCGAAGCGGAACCAATTTGAGGAGCGAAGACAAAAAGTATACTTGTTCCGAGACGATCAAGTTCGTGGACACTTCATTGCTTCCATGAATTGCAACTTGCTCCGACTTCCGGAACCGAGGAGACCAGAAGAAGTCGGCTGCGATGACAGGCCAGATTATTGCCCCTACCACCGGATGTTAGGGAATAGTATCCGAGAATGCTTCATCTTTAAAGACCTACTGCAGAGGATGGTAGATTCTGGACAAGTCGAGCTGGGACCACCCCCAGCACATGTGGCATGTATATCTACCACCGACTTCGACAAAGAGGAGGGGTGGAAGAAAGTCACCAGCAAGAAGGGGAAAAAATTTGACAACTGGATGACTCAGAAGACTATCAACCGAGCCTAGGGCATACTCTGAGCTCAACTACAGTAGCTGGTGTTGCCACCATCAGCCCCTGGAGCTGCAGATCCGACCACATCAGCCTCCCAACCCTCCACAAGTCGGTCATCTGGACGGAGTAGAAGTAAGAAGCAATCACAAGAGGAGCAGTCTGTGATGGGGCCAAATTTAGTCCCAACCCTGGCAGATTTCATGCCCTCGAATTTGGCATCACGGGCATCGACCCACCAAACGGCACCATCAGAGACAACTGACCAGGTTGACCTGTTAGAGGATGAGGATACAATCCTTGGTTCTATCAACGTCATCCATCTCATTGAATCATTCCTTGATGAAGGGTATGATTACGAACCCGAGTTTCCTGTACGAGGAGCCGGGAGGAGGAATCGCAGAGGCAGGGGAAACCAGGGGAGGCGTAGCCGCAGCCGAAACCAACCCTATGGTTGGACCCCAGCCCAGACCGTCAATATTGTGGAAACCTGTGGGAGGGCCCTTCAGCGGACTCAGCAGGAGAGGGAATTCCCCTCCATCTACACAAGTAGCCACTCTGTCCCTATTGTTCTGCGATACCCACCAGAGGAGGATCAAGTGTCTGGTCTCCTAGTGCGTACAAACAGACCGGCCAGGACAAGTCCTCAAAACATGGGAACACCATCAACATTCTTCCTCGCAGCCAGTCCCTCCTCGTCAAATGATCCAGCTCCCAAAGCACCCGCTAAGCCTCTCCCACCAACGGAGAAGCGTCGGCCGTTGGAGCAAAAATACGACATCCTTAAGCAGCTGGCATCAGTACTAGCCAGGTTGTCAATCCTGGATGCCCTGAGTTTGTCAGCCGACCTTAGGGAGGCCCTTATCGAAGCTTTGATTAGCCCCCAGGAATTCCAAGCTGAGGTAGCTGCCGCTGAGATTTACCTTACGGAGACTGGCCTGGCTAAATGCAATGCGGTGATTTCCTTCACTGATCAGGACGAAGATGCCATCATTCAAGGACACATCAGACCGCTATATGTTTCCGGCACACTGAATGGTGTTGAGATCCAAAAAGTCTTTATAGACAATGGCTCTAGAGTTAACCTACTTCCCCTAAGGACACTCCATAAGTTGGGCTACGGTGAGGACGATCTAATTCCCTCAGCCACAACCTTTTTAGGTTACGACAAGAGTGACCAGAAACCAATGGGACAGATTAAGCTAAAGACCCATTTTGGTGACCTGGTAGCCTACACAGAATTCCTAGTGGTCCGGAAGATCACGGAATTCAATGCCCTGCTGGGAAGGCCATGGCTCCATAAGCACATGGTCGTTCCTTCATCCTACCACCAGTGTACCAAGTACTGCGTCGACGGACAAAGCGGGACGTTGCACGCAGACAAGGCCCCTTTCGATCTCTCCGAGTCACATTACATCGACGCCGGGTTCTATGAGCAAAAGAAGAAGAAGACTTTGATCAACGGCGTCAACTGGATCCCCGCTCCAAATGGCCTAGAAATGGTCCCCGATGACCCCCTCAGGCAGCTTGGTAGAGATTATGTCTTGCCCATCAACCGTGTTGAGAGTAGGAGTTCAAGTCTGGACACACATTCGGATGTCCTCATGACTTCAGCCATGATGGCTGAGCACAATGACATGGGAAAGTCTACCAAACCTCGATTTGGGGACGAATACTCAAGCAGGGATGCCCACGATGCCTCTCCCTCAAACCCTCGAAGGCTCATACCGGAAACTCTCTCCTCATCAGATCAAGAAGATGAGGACTTGGGAGAAGAAGAGGGGGAAGATCTCAGAGATTCACCTCCTTCATTTGAGGAGGGTATCTCCACCACTGTGGACGAGCTCAGGGAAATAAACCTGGGTATCGAAGAAGACCCGAGGCCCACTCTCATTAGTGCGGCCATGTCTCCCGAGGAACATGAGGTATATACCTCCTTCCTAAGGAAACATCAGGATGTCTTTTCATGGAACTACACAGAAATGCCAGGACTCAATCCTGAGGTAGTTATGCATCACCTAGGTCTTCCAGAAGGACACTAGGGCTACAAACAGGCCTCTATAAGGACACACCCCTCACACGCTACCAGGATAGAGGCTGAAGTCGATAATCTCATTAAAGCAGGCTTCATCAGGGAGGTCTAACACCCTATTTGGTTGGAAAACATCATCCCTATCAAGAAAAAGAATGGGAAAATCCATGTCTGCATTGACTTCAGAGACCTTAATCGGCATTGTCCGAAAGATGACTTCCCGGTTCCAATCACCGAGTTTTTAATTGATGTGACGGTCGGGTATGAGGCTCTATCCTTCATGGACGGCTATTCTGGATATAATCAAATCAGTTTGGCCCGAGAAGATGAAGAAGCCAATGCCTTCAGGGTCCCTCAAGGGGTATTCTGTTATAGGGTCATGCTTTTTGGTCTCAATAATGCTGGCGCCACGTATCAGCGTGCCATGCATCAGATCTTTAAGTCGTTCCTAGGGAAATTCATTGAATGTTACGTGGATGAACTAGTAGTCAAGTCCAGACAACGCTCAGATCACCTGTCAGACCTTGAGACCATATTCAACAAGCTCCGAAAACATAGCTTGAAGATGAACCCCTTGAAATGCGCCTTTGGGGTTACCTCATGGAAGTTCCTCAGCTTCGTCGTACGCCATCGTGGCATCGAAGTCAACCCTGAGAAGACGAAGGCTATCTTGAGCCTACCACCCCATCGAAATATCACTGATCTGAGGGGATTCCAAGGGCACCTGGCCTATATTAGGTGGTTTATAGCCAACCTGGTAGGAAAATGTTTACCCTTCACCAGGTTGATGAAGAAGGGGGTCACGTACCAATGGACGGACGACTGCCAAGAGGCGTTCGACAACTTGAAAAAGTACCTCTTAAGACCACTGGTGCTCATGCCCCCGGTCAAAGGAAGGCCTCTCATTCTATATGTGAAGTCCCTAGAATGGTCATTGGGAGCCTTCCTCACGTAGAAGAACAACGCCGGCATCGAAAACAGTCTCTATTACCTCAGTCGAACCATGATTGATGCTGAGACTCGATACTCGAATATCGAGAAGAGCTGTCTGGCCTTGGTCTTCGCGATTCAAAAGCTGCAACATTATCTGCAACATCATGAGGTCCATTTGATCTCGCGGAGTAACCCGCTCAAGTACATCCTCAGTCACCTGATGCTAAACGGACGCCTATCCCGATGGGCGGTCATCCTGCAGCAGTTTGACATCCGGTTCGTGCCTCAAAAAAGCCATCAAGGGACAGGAATTAGCAGACTTTCTGTCAGAGCACCCTTCAACAGGGACCACTTCACCGGACGCTGAACTACCTGATGAAGATATCTTCTCGGTTCAAGCAGAGTTCCCATCATGGGAAATGTACTTTGACGGCGCGTCCTGAAGCCCCACCGGGAAGAGGATGGAGGATCCCAGATTCAACAAAGTGGGTATGGGGATAATACTCGTGTCCCCAGAAAAGGCAATTTTTACATATTCCTTCCTCCTGTCAGAGGGATGTACGAAAAATGAAGCGAAATATTAATCCCTCATTGCAGGCCTGGAGCACGTACTCCAGGAACAAGTACAACACCTAAGGTAAAAGATGACTCGGAGCTGGTCATCAAGCAAGTCAATGGTGACTACGCTATTAAAAAAGAGGATTTGATCCCCTTGTTTGACCATGTTCGAGAGTTAATGGACGAGTTCTCCATAGAACTGACATTGACTTATATTCCCCGGTCCCAGAATGCTCAGGCTGATGCATTAGACAACACGGCCACAGCCCTAGCCGACCCAGACCGGGATGAAGCGGTCATCAGTATTGCTCACCGTTGAATGGTATTGCCATTTTTTACACTAAGACGGAAGAGATCCATGAAGTCAGTCCTGTCCCCGATCCATATGATCCCGCTACCGGCTGGATGATCTCCATCATGAACTACCTTCAACGGGGAGAGCTTCTATCAGACAGGGCTGAATGAGAGCAAATACAGAGAAGGGCAATCAATTTTGTCCTATATGGTGGCATAGGTCAGCAAGAGGTCCTCTACAAACGAGGCCTCGATGGAGTGATCCTCAGATGCATTGACGAAGAAGAAACCGCTACTTTCATGACTAAAGTACATGCAGGAGCATGTGGAGCACATCAACCAGGGACCAAGATTTCCCATCAAGTTCGAAGGCTTGGGTACTACTGGCCCACAGTGGCATGAGATTGCGAGCGTTTTACCGCAAAATGTCACTCATGCCAGATTCATGCCAACTTCATTCACCAACTCCCGGAGTTACTTCATCAAGCTAAGTACTTCTAGCTATTTGTCGTCTAGGGATAGATGTTGTGGGACCATACCCTCCCACCACGGCCAAACAGCTGAAGTATATCCTCACAGCAAACAACTTATTTTCCAAATGGGCGGAAGCCATACCCCTCAAGGAAGTCAGGGCAAGAAATATTTTCATCTTCATGAAGACCAATATCATCACCATATTTGGTGTCCCTCATACCATAATGATGGAAAACAGCACCAATTTCTGTTCTGCTGAGTTGGAAAAGCTATACCAAGAGTATGGTATCAAGGCTAACCACTCATCCCGCTACCATGTAGTGGCCAACGGACAGATAGAAGCTTTCAATAAGACCCTATCCAACATCCTCTAGAAAATGGTGGACAAAGACCAGAAGTCATGGATAGATAAACTCCTCCATGCGTTGTGGGCTTATCGAACCACAATCCACACCGCTACTCGATCTACCTCGTACTCATTGGTGTACGGCACGGAGGTGGTCCTTCCCATTGAACTCTAACTTCCCTCACTCCGCGTTTCAATCTGTAATCGGTTATCCGATGATGAACAACCAGTAAAGAGGCTAGGTAAATTGGAATAGCTAGACGAGAAGCAGCTGCACACTCTGCACCACCTGGAAGTGTACCAGAACCGGATCGTGTGAGCCTTCAAAAAAAAGTTCTGCCTCTGGTCTTTCTTGGAAGGAGAATTAGTGCTGGTCCTCCAGACCCCAATGATACATGACAAGAATCCTACAAAGCTGGAGCCCAAGTGGGTGGGACCATATGTTTTGCACGAGGTCTACTCCAACAGAGCATATTCCCTGATCTCCATGGATGGGCAATACACTACAGATCCTACTAATGAGAGATTCCTGAAGAAGTATTTCGCATAGAGACCAAGAAGTATTTACATCCTCACCGCATGACGTTAAACTGCATGGAGTACATCCTCACCACATGACGTTAAATTTCATGGAGTTCGTCCTTACCGCACGATGATAAACTGCACGGATAAAGAAAAAAAATGAGATGTACACATCGTCCGAGCTTTATGACACTAAAACTACCAAGAACCTCATCCTAACCACAAGACGTTAAACTGTATAGCCCCTATCCTTGCTGCATGACATTAAACTGCATAGAAACTTTCAAAAATGTCCCTCATCCTTTCCGCATGATGTTAAACTACACGAATTTCATCTTTTCGTCCTCGCCGCATGACGTTAAACTACAATGCTCTCATAGAACTACGTATGGCTTGATTCCTGCCCTTGCAGGATATGTAGCGACACCGGGATTCCATATCCTGGCCCAGCCACCTCAAAAAAAATGCCCTCTTCCCCTGTATACGGACCAGACCAGCACAGGGTGTATCGTCTTTCACAGAACTACGTACGGCTTGATTCCTGCCCTTGTAGGATACGTAGCGATGTCGGGATTCCCTATCCTGGCCCAGCCACCTCAAAAAAATTCCCTCTTCCCATGTGTATAGACCAGACCTACACAGGGTGTATCATCTTTCACATAAATACGTACGGATTGATTCCTACCCTTGCAGGATACGTAGCGACGTCGGGATTCCCTATCCTGGCCCAGCCACCGCAAAAAAAATGACATCTTCCCCTGTGTACGGACTAAACCTGCACAAGGTGTATCATCTTTCAGATAACTACATAAGTCTTGATTCCTGCCCTTGTGGGATATGTAGTGATGCCAGAATTCCACACCTTGGCCTAGCCAACTCAAAAAGAAAAACAAAAGTGCACATTCCCCCGTGTATGGACCAGACTTTCACGAGGTGTATTCACGTCCTCACCACATGACGTTAAACTGAATGGAGTACATCCTTACCGCACGACGCTAAACTTCATGGATAACAAGAATTAAGAATGCCCCTCCCCCCGCGTATGGGCCAGACCTATACGGGGTGTACTCATTCCAGAGAACTACGTACGGCTTGATTCCTACCCTCATAGGATACGTAGCAATGCCAGGATCCTCGGTCTTGTCCCAGCACTTCAAAATTAAGAATTCCTCATTTCCCCCATGTATGGACCAGACTTGAATGGGGTGTACTACTCGTCCTTACCTCACGACGTTAAACTGCACGGACAATGATGTTAAAAATGCCCCTTCCCCCATGTACGGACCAGACCTACATGGGGTGTATATCTTCATCCTTACCGCATGACATTAAACTGCATGGAATTTTTCCTTACTGCATGACGTTAAACTGCATGGAAGTTGTCCCCACCGCACGACATTAAACTGTGTAGACCCCTTTTTCTTTCACATCGGGTCACTTTTGTCCTTACCACATGACGTTAAACTGCATAGGGATTGTCCTCACCGCATGACGTTAAACTGCATGGACTACGTCGTGAACCACCCAGGACACATGGCGATACGATATAAAGATACTCCTTGCACATTTGGATACATCCTTTCCATACATCAGACTCCACGGCCCGGATAATTATGGATCTTCATAACCACTCATGTCCATCAGAGGTGGAAAGTTATCGACTCGTGGACACCTTTGTACGACTATGCATACCATGCCCTCATGGGCTATGCATAATGATAGCCCCGGGCTCATCCATCAAATTCAAGATTTCCTCAGGTGACACTCTTCCTAGATCCATACGCTTACCAGCCTCAGAGCCCCCATATCACCTTTCCTGATCCAAGAATCCCTGGAACAATGATTTACACCACCAACCCCCTTCCACGTCTGGGGCATGTTGAGTTATTCAAACCCAGTTATATTCTGATGAAGAGAAGCCTTCACAATAATGCCCCTCATCCTCGCCGCATGGCATTAAACTGCATGACAACCTTTAAAGGTATCCCTGTCTTTACTGCATGATGTTAAACTGCACGGAATTTGTCCTCACTGCATGACGCTAAACTGCATAGCAACCCTTAAAAAAAATGCCCCAGTCCTCGCTGCATGATGTTAAACTTCACAGAAATCTTTAAATAATGCCCCTCGTCCTTACCGCATGATGCTAAACTGCATGGAATATGTCCTAACCACATGACGATAAACTGCACAGTCAAACCCATCACGGGTTTAGTAAGGAACAAAGGCATTTCTCTATCTTCTAGTACATGGGTCAGACCTGCATGAACCACCGCCTCACACCATCATGAGAATGAATTACTTCACATGTTCTCAGGAAGTTGGGTCCAGATATTTCCCCTGTATTCAGGCACACTCTCATCATAAACCACACTCTGTACTCAGAAAAAAAGTCAAACTCTCATAATCCACCCCTGGTGGTTCCAAATCTCAAACTTCCCTGAAGTTATTCGGCTATTGGAAGTGGATAGTCTTTGACTTAAGGACACCTTTGTATGACTATGCATACCATGCCCTCAGCGGCTCTGCATATTGATCGTCCATGGCCCATCAACCAAAGGCAAGTTTTCCTTAGACAATGCTTCTCTCCGTATGCCTCTTGGCCTCTGAGCCTCCATTTCTATCCCGGGATTCGGAAACCCTCTGAGCTACAGATTACCAACCTCTTCCAAAATCCTACCTGAATGTGGCGGAGCATCTTTAACGAGATTACTGAGAACCAGGAAAAGTCGTTCCATTTCAGATGATGTCCCAGCTTCATGAATTTAAACTATGTCAAGCCTCAACTATCCCTTATTCTAATTAAATGCGTAGGGAGGTGGTCTCCAGACCACGCTTTTGATTAGTACAGATGTTCCCAAAACCCTTTCAGATGTCACACTCCCCTTCTGAGCCACCCCTGGTGGTTTTTATTTCTTCCCACGCCACCCATCATGGTTTCCCTAAGCCGGACTTCCATGAAGACCCATGGCCATCAGAAATGGATAAGTCTTTGACTTAAGGAAACCTTTGTATGACTATGCATACCATGCTCTCAGCGGCTCTGCATATTAATTGCCTCTGGCCCGTCTACCAAAGGCAAGTTTTCCTTAGGCAATTATCTTCCTGCCTCTGTACGCCGACACGGCTCCCATGCCTTGAGACATGCCCTGAATACCGCTCAAATTCAAACATGTTTCCCCCCATGTGCGTCTGAAGGGTATTAAGACATCTTTTAATCAGTTGAACCCCCTTGGGGCCCTCTCCCCACCATATTTGGTCAAAGCTGTTCGACCTAAAACTTCAGTAATGATAGTCTTGTCGGCGGGACTTTAAACCGCTCATAGAAAAAAGAGGAACAAAGCCTGTTAGGCCGAAAACCCGGAAAGGGCAACCTAAGAAAAATTCGGGTTATACTCGTTGGGTTCATACCGAATGGGCCCAGGAAAAATCAGGGCATTAAAAGGAGAAAAAGACAAAAAGTTTGTAGGGTTTTCCTATAAAACCCTAGCAATAGTCAGACTACGCTTGTTGGATCCCATGGTCTAGGAAAAAATTAGATATTTTTTTCCTAAGTTATGATTAGTTCTGATTCAGTAAATTGTTATTCTCACAACAGTTGTTCTAAGTAACAATCAAATTCCACAGCAATGAGTGATTAATGAAGACTGTATTTCATTCAGAAGAGGGAAAAAGAGGACGTCCACAAGCTGGGGTCTCTCCTTGATATAGAAAAGAAAGGGAGACAGAGGGGTAGGTAAAATAGGAGATACAAAAGTAGCTCTGACAGTTATAAATAATCTTGACTTGCTCTCCCCACCAGATCAGAGACTGCACGGCAAAGGTCGTTGAAGGATTGTTCCAACACTGCCTTCTCCCTTGTCTCAGCCTCAACCACTGGATGGATACGCTCCACTGCGGTTTGGAGATCATTGATCCCTTTTCTGGTGCCTTCAAGACGACCAGTCATAGCCGATAACTGATCCCTCAACATCGCAGCATGTTCTTCACATTCATGCAACTCAGAGGACAGGATGGCCGCCTGATCTCAAGAGATCGCCTCCTGTGCTATCAGTTGATGGATATTTGTTGTGGTTTCCTCCAAGTTTCGGGCCCCACAATGAGTGGTCTCTAAGTGAGAAATCTTGCGTTCATTAGTGACAGCTCCCTCAAGGGCCATGACAACTTGGAAAGCAAGAGAATGGAACTGCCAATAGTCAAAGCCACTCGACCCCAAACCCATGAAAAGTTGACGAAGAGCTTCAGTTTTCGTTTCCATTTAGGCTAAGGGTGTTTCGGTGATGATTTCATAGATTCGGGGCCAGGACCACCTGCGCATTGCCCTATGGTCCGCCATGATGCAAGGATATTTGGTATCCTCACTGGACGACATGAGAATAAAGTTTGGCATGGCAGCCCACACAGACATGTGCTCACTAGGAGTTGACTCTGAAGCTGGAAAGTCTGGAGCTCCTAACCTCGGTTCAGGCTTGGGGACCAAGTTGCTAAGCCCGATATCGACTGGCAGAACCTCTGGGATGGTCTCTTAGGGACCTGACACCACAGGGTCGTCCCCATCCATGCACGACAAGGATGAACTTTCCCGAATTGCGGCCACCACGGGCTTGGGAGAGAAAAGTTCTCTGAATTGCTTTGATTAGCGAGCCATTAGTCGGTCCTCCCTTGAAACTAATAAAGAAGGTGTAGTGGACACAGCAACCACCATACCTCCCGATTTGGGAGTCTTCTAGACAGCATTCCCTAGGATCCCATCCGGATAGTATTTTACCCATGTCTTTTCATATTCCAGGGAAAGGCCGACAGTCGCGCCCGTATCAGGCAGGGGAACGCTAGCGTCAGATCCCTCCTGCATCAGCATCATCCACCACTGACGAAGTATGGCTGGATGCAGTCCGTGGGCCCGAGGAGGGGGAAGGGAAGCTTGGACTTTCATTCACCCGAACTGGTGAGAAAAGTGATACGGGACGTACAGCTTGCACAAAGAAACGTCGTCAATCCGTGCGGACAGAAACCCATCCCACAGGGAGACCATGTAAGAGTGCTCCTCCAGGCTCCCCTGCCGGTTGTTGATTAAGACGCCAGAAGGGGCGGGGTAGGGAGTGAAGATGAACTGGGAGAAGTCGCTCAGGAGCTCAAGGACTTTACCAGAGTTGAGAGACTTCAAGCGAACTCCGGCTATATCCAGTAGGGTAGGATGAAAGGCAGGAAGCGGGATGGCTGTGTTGTGATGATATTCATAACAGCGACAGTGATCCGTCACCCAGCCGTACAAAAATTGAAATGGCCCACTTAGACGGTAGGGTGACTCGCCCACCTGCATGTGGTTCAGTAGCTCATAGATATGGGCCAAAGTGGGCATGGCTAAATTCACCAAGCGGCCCCCTGCTAACTCGGCCTCCATCATTAAGGTTCAGGCCCGGACACCTGGGTTAACATACCGGGAAGGAAATAGCCATCCGCTCAAAAACATAGCAAACAGACCGACCAACCGGAGCATAGGCGACACACTAGGGCGCGCCTCATAACCCCATGAAAGGTAGTCACCTGCTTCCAGAACTGCCCAGTACAAACCCAGAATGGTTCGTGACTGTTGGGAGGGATGAGTCCTAGGATGCTTAATCTTCGGCATAGGACCGGTGGTGTTTAGAAATAACCCTTTCCAAGTGCCGTAAGGAATAAGAGAGTGGGAACGCAAGGCCTGACCCAGTGACTTCTCCTCCATAGTTAGCAGCTCTTTCGCCAATAAATGCACATGTTCAACGTCGTCCCATGCATCGGGAGTGGGCAGAAATTCGTCATACATATCTCAATCAATCGTCAGTCCTCCTATCTAGTAGATGTCCCAAAGATTGATGCCGACTTCACTGTGGGAAAGGTGGAAAGTATTAGTACTTGAACTCCAGCGGCTGAACAGGTTGGGAAGGATCGAAGATGGTGGGTAAATAGAAAATTGGGAATCCCACACTATGGAGTATAGGTTGACAGCTTCCAGAGAATCGGGAGACTCCTGACAGTGGTGATGGACCCAGAAACCCCAAGCCCAATCATTTGAGAAGAGCCCGTCGGATGGAAGATCCCACCTGGGCACCCACCTCGCATCAGGATCCCTTCAAGAAAGATTAATAATGGAAGGGTAGTCCTTAAGGACAGCTTTCTGAGAAAATTCTTGAGTGCACTAATCATTTTGGGTCCAGACAGAGCCCCTTAGAATAGATGTTTCTTTCGGACCAAAATTAGAGACTATCTCCCCGGATTGGGTAATGTTTGCCTAAATTCATTTTGAAGGCGCTTCCAGGAATGGAAAAGGGAGACCTGCAAAATTAGGGGGGATAGGGATGTCATCCTGAAGACTGAAGCTGTAGAGTGGGAGTTGATTGGATAATGGATAACTCAGAAGCTCCAGAGAGAGCAGGATCTTCAATGCACCATCATGAGGAGTGATGGACCGACTAGGGTCCTCTTTGATGCCCTACGCTCTGTAAATCATAGTTGAACGTCTCTATGAGCCGGTTGAGAGGGGCTCTACAGCAGGCCTCAGCACAGAACGAGGGGGAACCATTATTTTCTCCCTGCACAATGAGAGAAATCAGTCTGAAATAAAAATCTGGACAAGAATAATCAAGATGAATGGTCAAGGAGCCTTCATAATCAAATCCACAAGGAGGCCTTGGAGGATGGTTCACGATGACATTATTCCGTGAACCATCCCTTCATGAAATCAGTTCGTGAAGCCCTGGCCTGTGGAGCGTTGGCCAGGAAACCGCGAACCAAGTTGCTCCGCAGAAATTTAATCCCGAGTTTATTCGAGGGCTCAAATACTTTTAAAGTTCAAGAGATATTTAGTCTGCGGAGCATGGGAACCACAAATCAAGTTCCTCTGCAACCCGTAATCACTTACTTTTTAATTAATTAAAATTAATGGTTCATGGTTGGGATGTCGGTTCGTGGGTGAAGGCGACCGTGAAGGAAGAAGTGGTTCGAGGAAGTTGTAGCCGGTTCGCGGACGAGACACTTCGTGAAGGAGAAAAAACGCGGAGGCGAAGGAGCTCTAGTTTCGCAAAGAATTCAGTAAAGGACAAAGTGAGGGCTCCCCGTATTTATAGGCGTGGTCCCCCACCGGGTCCACCTTTCTGCCGCAAACCATCTCAGTTTCAGAACGACTTTGCATCGGAATTACCTCCTCTTTGTTCCGATCAGACCCCATTCCGATGGGGGGCATTTGTGGGGTCCTGAAAAATCCACAAAGGGAATTTTACCCAAATCCCCCAAATAATTGGGGTAAAATAATCAAAGAGGAGACACAAAAGGACCGGTTCGCAAACCGGTCCACGGAAGCACAACGTGGCCAGGCACCCCCTCTGCGAACCGGTCCATGGAAGTACCACGTAGAACCTAGGCATCACAAGGCACCCCCCTCCGCAAACCATTGTCGTTCACGAAATGAAGGTGGAGGGCCTCTGCAGTCGCGAGGTAGGATGGGCGCCAGTCTGGTTCACCGTCGCGAACCGCCCCAACCGCAGACCACGTCGACCGGCTCAAGCCGCACCCACTGTCGTTTACGGAATGGAGGCAGAACCCTCCGCAGACGTAGAGAACTCCCTGAGTTCGCCTCGCAAAGGAGGGGAGCGATCGATACCCACCGTGAATCACGGATTGACCAAGTCAGTTGTGAACCGGGTATTTGGTAATGGGCATCCGCAAAATGTGCCTCATGGCCACAGATACATTCCTTTACCTACTCTATAAAAGGATACCAAGGGGGAAAGAAAATAATAAGGATAGGGGATCGAGGATCGGATCAGATTCGAAGGACGGAGATCAATTGAAGGAAGGCTTTGGATTTTGCAAACAGCGAAATTCCCACCCGCGAACCACAGCAGGTATATGAATTGAAAAAGGAATTGGAAAATGCATAATAATTTGGTGAACCACGAACTTAAATAATAAAAAGGAGAACCGAAAACCATAACCCCTCCGCGGATGACTTCCCTACGGACCAGGGAGTTTATGCCTCTTTTCCCATCCGTCGTACCGTGTATCACCCTCCTCCGCAGATGAAGCCCCGACCAACGAGCCTCCGATCGGTGCTGCCCTTTGCCACCGCTGCCCGCCTGGAACCCTCCGCGAACCACCCTAGTTCGCGGATTGAACCCAAATCCGTGAACCACCCTGGTTCACAGATTGAGCCTGAAGCCGCGAACCATCCTGGTTCACGGATTGAACCTAAAGACGCGAACCACCTTGGTTCGCGGGATGCCCATCAGTCTGCGGACCACCCTGGTTCGCAGACGGCTTCCCTAGCCGTGTGGAACTTCCCCATGCGAAGGGCGCCACAACCCATATATCTCGGTGGCTACCCAAATACTTCGATGTTCTCATTTCTAGAGCTAGGTAAAATCCTTCCAATCCAGCCAGGTCCTCCGCGACTCCCTCATTGGCCTATTCATCGGCCCTGAGCCAAGGCCTCCACCAGAGCCACCGGATCCGTATGGTGTAACTTTCAGGCGCATCAGCGCTCCTTTTTGAGTTCACATACCCACAGTAAACAAGGGAAAAGGGGTTTCCCCGACCCTTGGGTAGATTCCCAAAGCATGCCCTGGTTCACATTCTCACGGTAATGGGGGGTCCGAGCCCGAGAGCCCCTTTCCTGCCTCTACTTGCTAGGATGGGGGACCGCATGCTTCGGCGGTCGGGCAGTTCTCCCCTCCTCAGAGAGGGGGCGGCATATCCGTCCGAAGGTAGCTGTCCCCATGCACCTCGGTACATCCCCGGGTATCTCCCCAGGGAATAAGAGAGGTGACAGGGACAGGAGGACCCCCCCCCCCCCCTTTCACTCTCCCTCTGGGCTTTGTCACTGAGGGCGTCCATCTTGGAGTAAGCCCCGACCTTATGGGCCTCCTAAGAGTGTAAGCCCAAATTCATCACCTTCTAGGCCTCCTCAGAGTGTAAGTCCCAATTCATCACCATGGTCCGCCTTCATGCGTAAGCCCTATTCTGCTTCTCACGGATGCACCTTTCATGATGTGATCCTCTAGTCCCTACTACCTCTTGTTTCTCACACCGATCATGACTCACATGGTCTTAGAGTAAGAATCGACCATGACATCCTCTTATGGGCCTCCTCAGAGTGTAATCCCCAATCCATAATTCTGGGCTACCCCAGAGCGTAATCCCTAAGCCCAAGAGAACTACGTGGACTTTGATCCCTACCTCCTAGATAGGGTACGTAGGAAGCCTCCATGAGGTTCAATCCCAACACCCATCAGAACACCTGGTCTCTCTTCACGTCGGTTCCCCGACACCTAAGCGAACTATGTGGACTTTGATCCCGACCTCTTAGACAGGGTACGTAGGAAGCTTCCATGAGGTTCAATCCCAAAATCCAGTCGATCTGATCATCTCCACATCGGTTCACCACACCACTCCTAGTGCTTCCTCAGTCTAGTTCCAACCCTTCGGGGTCATTAATCCAATGAGGGATGGTAAACCTATGATATAAATAATTCTGAACCCCTGCATCTAGTTGACCATTTCCCACTAGGGTTGAATCCGTGGATTCTATGTTTGGGTATAAACCAAAGATTCGCGAACATATGAATACGTCTTAAATCTGTAAGAGAGTCACAGAATAGGAAATAATTCCCCCCCCCAAAAAAGGGTGCGATTAGACCAACTTCCCATCCTCTCGACCAATGTGAGTTCTTAAGAGTCGCTGGTCAGACCATCCGGCGAACGCCTGCCTTTGGAAAGTCGGTCCATCATTCATTAGATACAGAGTCGTTGGGTGTTTCGTGGCCGAAAGACTAAGAACGAGACAATATCCTAAGGGTGAAAATTATATTCACTATGGAGGATGATCGATTTATCTAACCAAGTAAATCACCTTGGGGGTCTTAGGTTTTTTTAAAATAATTTCTACGGAACTCAGTGATTATGTGTGGATTACTGGAATTTTAATCAGATGACTATGAAGAACTGGTATCCTCTTTTACATATTGACAATATTTATGACCAGTTAGGGGATCCTTTTTTATCTAAGATTAAATTGATATGGGGGTACCATCCTTTGAGATTTCAACCTTTTGATATATCTAGGACTTCTTTCAGATGAAGGTATGGCCTTGATGACTTTTTATGATGTTGTTTGGGTTGAAAAATACACCAGTAGTGTTTATGTACTTGATGAGTAAAGTATTCCATCCGTACCTGGTTCATCTTTTGGTAGTATTTTCTGATGATATATTGGTGTAATCCAAGACTCATGATGATCATTCCCAGCATCTTGACATCATCCTAAGTACACAAAGTGAGAATCATATATATTCCAAGCTATCTAAGTATAAGTTCTGGATTTATCATGTATACTTCTTAGCTCACATCATCTCTAAGGAAGGTGTGTCGGCAGACCCAGAGAAGGTTCAGGTAGTTATGTCTTAGGAAAATCCCAAAAATGTTTTTGATATATGTAGTCTTCTGGGGTTAGATAGATATCATCATAGATTCATCCAAGACATTTCCCATTAGATAGAACTAATTTTGGTCTTAACCGATAATGGGATAAATTATTAGTGGTCAGAATCATATGATAATGCCTTCCAGGAGTTGAAGAAGTGCTTTACATCATCACCAATCTTGATCCTACCCAATATAGGTGAGGATTTTTCAATGTATTGTGATGCTTCTGGGATAGGTCTTGGAGCAGTGTTAATATATTGAGATCAAGTGGTGTTATATGGGTCTTGGTAGTTGAGGCCACAAGAACTGAATTACCCTATGCATGACCTCGAGTTGGCTTCAGTGGTTTATGATTTAAAGTGTTGGTGTCATTATCTGTTGGGTGATAATTTTACTATTTATATGGATCACAATAGATTAAATTATATCTTATCTCGGAAAGATTTCAATCTTCGATAGTGAAGATGGGTTGAGTATATATACTCCTTTGATTCTGATCGATCATATATGCTCAGAAAAGGGAACAGTGTTGTTGATGCTTTAAGCAAGAAAACTCAGACATAGGCTATTCAGGAGTCTAGTGTTAAGTGGAAAATGATGACTTTACTAGTTGATATGTATGTTGTGGTTTAGAAGAGTCAGGATCAAATGGATCTCATATCAGTTTTAGTAGAGTCTACACTTTTGATCCAGATTAGAGACAGGCAGTATGAGGTTCTGGAATGTTTGACCTTGAGGGAAAGCCTTGAAGTTGGGGAGTCACCTTCATATTGAAGCATATATAAGGAAGATATCATCTATTCCATGAATCATGTAGTTTTTTCTATGAATATTCTTGAGGAACTGATGTGATAATTGCATTCCTCTAAGTGATCGTTGCATCCATGTGTGTCCAAAATGTACCATGAACTACGATGACAATTTTGGAAATAGGACATGAAAAAGAGATTGCAGAGTTTGTGACATGACACTACACCTATCAATAGATGAAGCCTAAGCATCAACACGATATAGGTTTATTAAAGTCATTGCCCATTATATAATGGAAGTGGATAGATGTGAATTTATACATTATGGTAGGTCTTCTGATGATTCCTCAGAAGAATGATGTGATCTGGGTGATTTTTGACCAGATGAAAATGGTGGAGAATTTCTTACTAGTATGGGTGACTTTCTCAATGGAGTGGTTAGGTGAGTTTTATATTTAGGAGAAAGTTAATCTGTACAGGGTTCCACATAATATTTTTTACAACCATGACTCATGTTTTACTTTTCTCTTCTGGAAGTTCTTGCGTAAGGTTCTTGGTATGAAGGTTTTATTGTTTATGGATTTCCACCCTTAGATAGATGGGAAGTGAGAGTTCACTATATAGGTTCTCAAGGATATTCTATGATCGTGTGTTCTAGAATTCAGTGGGTCTTGAAAGAAACACCTAGCACTTGTGTAATTTTCCTATAAAAATAATTAATAGGAAACTATACAGATGGAACCATACGAGGCTCTTTATGGTAGGACACGAAAATCACCTCTATGATGGATAGAGGAAAGTTAATTATAGTTATTGGGACCGAGTCCCGTGCATGAGACATCAGAGTAGGTTCAGTTGATCCAAAAACATATGGATATGACCACTACTGGAAATCCAGCATTTCCCAACGGTTTAGAACCGTTGGGAAAGGCTGCAGAACCGTTGGTATATGTTATACCAACGGTTCTGCAAACCGTGGGGAAGTAAGCCATTGGGAAAGGCTTTTCCCAACGGTTTACACAGAACCGTTGGGATAGGTCAGAAAAAATCAACCTATCCCAACGGTTTGGCCCGTTGGTAAATCAACAGATAATTTTCTTTCCCAACGGTTTACAAACCGTTGGGAAAGGTTTTTACCAATGGTTCATAGAACTGTTGGTAAAAACAACCATGCAACAGGGTATCCCAACGGTTTCAAACCATTGGGATAGGGTGTTTTTACCAACGGTTCAAGGAACTGTTGGTAAAAACAGCTACATAGAGCCTATTCCAACGGTTTGAAAACCGTTGGCATAGGCTTTGCTGTGCAAATTACACAGCAGCCTGTAATTTGCACAGTAGGTCTGGTTTTTGGGCATTCACCCTCGGTTTCAATTCAATTTTCAATCCAATTATGCCCTCTTTTTAATTCATTTTTCAATCCAATTATTGTACCTGTAACACATATAATGCATACATATAGAGAACAAACCAACACATACAAATAATGAAAACCAACCAACCAACACATATAATGCATCCTGGAAATATACACATCCATAATTAAAGTAGAATTCATAACATAATTATAAATATACATAATTCATTTAGAATTCATTTTAAAATTTAGATGAAAATTATATGTGGAATCCGAAATTCAATTCATAATTTGATCGGTTTTTTCTATACCATATATTTTTACCTCAAATGATGTCCATTTTAAACAAAATACATACACCTAAAGTGATACCGGCCACACCGCACCTCAGATTGAGGCGGGGTTGACTCTTACATGTCACATTTGACCCATGGATCGTTGTGCTAAATTATCGACACAATCCGAATACGTTTGGTTGGTTTTCCGTATGCCAGTTGATGTTTTTCACTTAAAATGACGTCCTTTTGAAACAAAAGATGGACACTATGAGTGGTGCCGACCACACCGTGTCTCCAATTGAGACGGGGTTGATTCGTACACGTCACATATGACCCATGGATCGTTCTCCTAAAGTTTAAATGGAAACCAAATGCGTTTGGTCGGTTTTCCGTATGTACTTAAAATGTTGTCCATTTTAAACAAAAGAGTGACACTTAGACTAATCCTGACCACACCATGACTCAGATTCATCCCGGGTTGGCTCATACATGTCACATATGACCCATGGATCATTGTGATAAATTATCAAAAGATTACGAATGAGTTTGGTCGGTTTTGCGTATGCCAGTTGTTCTTTTCATTTATAATCATGTCCATTTTAAACAAAAGAGACAGAGTTAGAGCGGTGTTGGCCACACTGCATCTCGGATTAAGACGGGGTTGACTTTTACACGTCACATATGACTCATGGATCGTTGTTCTAAAGTATCGATAGAATCCAAATGCGTTTGGTCGTTCTTCCGTATGTCAGTTGATGTCTTTCACCTAAAATGACGTCCTTTTGAAACAAAAGACAGACACTTTGAGTGGTGTCAGCCGCATCGCATGTCGGATTGAAGTGGGGATGATTCGTACACGTCACATATGACCCATAGATCATTCTCCTAAAGTTTCAACGGAAACCGAATCCGTTTGGTTGTTTTTCCATATGTACTTAAAATGGTGTCCATTTTAAACAAAAGAGAGTCACTTAGACTTATCCTGGCCACACTGTGACTCAGATTCATCCCGAGTTGGGTCGTACACGTCACATATGACCCATGTATTGTTGGGATAAATTATCAACAAATTCGGAATGCGTTTGGTCGGTTTTCCGTATGGCAGTTGATGCTTTTCACTTAAAATTACGTCCTTTTGAAACAAAAGACAGACACTTTGAGTGGTGCCGGCCACACCACGTCTCCGGATTGAGCTGAAACCACCGCGAAAAATTCTAATTATTATTCGTGACGTGTACGCGCAGACGGCACGTCAATCGGACGTGCGGTTTGCGCGGTACGACTCAATATTCGTGTTTTAAGTGATGCGCGCGCTTCGTAAACGCGCGTGAGGGGGGTCCAAACGGGACAAACGAAGTCAGAATGGCCTGAAATCAGACTAAAAATACGGGAGAGTGATTTATGAAGTGGTCGATCAGACGGCACGTCAATCGGACGTGTCGTGTGCCCGCGGTGACCGACAACGCAGTTCTGGTGTCATAAACGGCCAAAACGGGCGTCCAACGGTCAAATTCATAGAGGACGACCTCAGATTGAGATGAAACCACCGTGAAACATTCTAATTTTTATTCGTGACATGTACGCGTAGACGGCACGTCAATCGGACGTGCGGTTTGCGCGGTACGGCTCAATATTCGTATTTTAAGTGATGTGCGCACTTCGTAAACGTGCGTGAGGGGGGTCCAAATGGGCCAAACGAAGTCAGAATGGCCTGAAATCAGAAGAAAAATACGGGTGAGTGATTTCTGAAGTGGTCGAGCAGATGGTACATCAATTGGACATGCCATGTGCCTGCGGTGACCGACAACGCAGTTCTGGTGTCACAAACGGCCAAAACGGGCGTCAAACGGTCAAATTCATAGCGGACGACCTCGGATTGAGCTGAAACCACCGTGAAACATTCTCATTATTATTCGTGACGTGTACGCGCAGACGGAATGTCAATCGGACGTGCGGTTTGCACGGTACGGCTCAATATTCGTTTTTTAAGTGATGTGCGCGCTTCGTAAATGCGCGTGAGGGTGGTCCAAATGGGCCGAACAATTTCGGAATGGCCTGAAATCAGACGACAAATACGGGTGAGTGATTTATGAAGTGGTCGAGTAGACATCACGTCAATCGGACGTGCCGTGTGCCCGCGGTGACCGACAACGCAGCTCTGGTGTCATAAACGGCCAAAACGGGCGTCAAACGGTCAAATTCATAGCGGACGACCTCGGATTGACCTGAAAGCACCGTGAAACATTCTAATTATTATTTGTGACGTGTACACGCAGACGGAACGCCAATCGGACGTGCGGTTTGCGCGGTACGGCTCAATATTCGTGTTTTAAGTGATGCGCGCGCTTCGTAAACGCGCGTGAGGGGGGTCCAAACGGGCCGAACGAAGTCGGAATGGCCTGAAATCAGACGACAAATACGGGTGAGTGATTTATGAAGTGTTCGAGTAGATGGTATGTCAATCGGACGTGCCGTGTGCCCGCGGTGACCGACAACGCAGTTCTGGTGTCATAAACGGCCAAAACGGGCGTCCAACGGTCAAATTCATAGCGGACGAACTCAGATTGAGATGAAAACACCATGAAACATTCTAATTATTATTCATGACATGTACGCACAGACGACACATCAATCGGACGTGCGGTTTGCGCGGTACGACTCAATATTCGTATTTTAAGTGATGCACGCGCTTCGTAAACGCGCGTGAGGGGGGTCCAAACGGTCCGAACGAAGTCGGAATGACCTGAAATCAGACGAAAAATACGGGTGAGTGATTTATGAAGTGGTCGAGTAGACGGAATGTCAATTGGACCTGCCATGTGCCCGCGGTGACCGAAAACGCAGTTCTGGTGTCATAAACGGCCAAAACGGGCGTCCAACGGTCAAATTCATAGCGGACGACCTCAGATTGAGCTAAAACCACCGTGAAACATTCTAATTATTATTCGTGACGTGTACGCGCAGACGGCACGTCAATCGGACGTGCGGTTTGCGCGGTACGGCTCAATATTCATATTTTAAGTGATGCACGCGCTTCGTAAACGCGCATGAGGGGGGTCCAAACGGGCCGAACGAAGTCGGAATGACCTGAAATCAGACGAAAAATATGGGTGAGTGATTTCTGAAGTGGTCGAGTAGACGGCACGTCAATTGGACATGCCATGTGTCCGCGGTGACCGACAACGTAGTTCTGGTGTCATAAACGGCCAAAACGAGCGTCAAACGGTCAAATTCATAGCGGACGATCTCGTATTGAGCTAAAACCACCGTGAAACATTCTAACTATTTATTCGTGATGTGTACCCGCAGACGGCATGTCAATCGGACGTGCGGTTTGCGCGGTACGGCTCAATATTCGTGTTTTAAGTGATGTGCGCGCTTCGTAAACGCGCGTGAGGGTGGTCCAAATGGGCCGAACGATTTTGGAATGGCCTGAAATCAGACTACGAATACGGGTGAGTGATTTATGAAGTGTTCGAGCAGACGGCACGTTAATCGGACGTGCCGTGGGCCCGCGGTGACCGACAACGCAGTTCTGGTGTCATAAACGGCCAAAACGGGCGTCCAACGGTCAAATTCATAGCGGACGACCTCGGATTGACCTGAAACCACCGTGCAACATTCTAATTATTATTCGTGACGTGTACGCGCAGACGGCACGTCAATCGGACGTGCGGTTTGCGCGGTACGACTCAATATTCGTGTTTTAAGTGATGCGCGCGCTTCGTAAACGCGCGTGAGGGGGGTCCAAATGGGCCGAATAAAGTCGGAATGGCCTGAAATCAGACGAAAAATACGGGACAGTTATTTCTGAAGTGCTCGAGAAGACGGCACGTCAATCGGACATGCCGTGTGCCCGCGGTGACCGACAATGCAGTTCTGGTGTCATAAACGGCCAAAACGGGCGTCCAACGGTCAAATTCATAGAGGACGACCTCAGATTGAGCTGAAACCACCGTGAAACATTATAATTATTATTCTTGACGTGTACGCGCAGACGGCACGTCAATCGGACGTTCGGTTTGCGCGGTACGGCTCAATATTCGTGTTTTAAGTGATGCGCGCGCTTCGTAAACGCGCGTGAGGGTGGTCCAAATGGGCCGAACGATTTTGGAATGGCCTGAAATCAGACGAAAAAATACGGGTGAGTGATTTATGAAGTGTTCGAGCAGACGGCACGTCAATTTGACGTGCCGTGTGCCCGCGGTGACCGACAACGCAGTTCTGGTGTCATAAACGGCCAAAACGGGCGTCAAACGGTCAAATTCATAGAGGACGACCTCGGATTGACCTGAAACCACCGTAAAACATTCTAATTATTATTCGTGACGTGTACGCGCAGACGGCACGTCAATCGGACGTGCGGTTTGCGCGGTACGGCTCAATATTTGTGTTTTAAGTGATGTGCGCGCTTCGTAAACGCGCGTGAGGGGGTCCAAACGGGCCGAAAAAAGTCGGAATGGACTAAAATCAGACGACAAATACAGCACAGTGATTTGTGAAGTGGTCGAACAGACGGCGCGTCAATCGGACGTGCCGTGTGCCCGCGGTGACCGACAACGCAGTTCTGGTGTCATAAACGGCCAAAACGGGCGTCAAACGGTCAAATTCATAGCGGACGACCTCAGATTGAGCTGAAACCACCGTGCAACATTATAATTATTATTCGTGACGTGTACGCGTAGACTTCACGTCAATCGGACGTGCGGTTTGCGCGGTACGGCTCAATATTTGTGTTTTAAGTGATGCGCGCGCTTCGTAAACGCGCGTGAGGGTGGTCCAAATGGGACGAACGATTTCGGAATGGCCTAAAATATGACGACAAATACGGGTGAGTGATTTATGAAGTGTTCAAGCAGACGGCACATCAATTGGACGTGCCGTGTGCCCGCGGTGACCGACAACGCAGTTCTGGTGTCAAAAACGGCCAAAACGGGCGTCAAACATTCAAATTCATAGCGGACGACCTCGGATTGACTTGAAACCACCGTGCAACATTCTAATTATTATTCGTGACGTGGATGCATAAACGGAACGTCAATCGGACGTGCGGTTTGCACGGTACGGCTCAATATTTGTGTTTTAAGTGATGCGCGCGCTTCGTAAACGCGCGTGAGGGGGGTCCAAACGGGCCGAACGAAGTCGGAATGGACTGAAATCAGACGACAAATACGGGAAAGTGATTTCTGAAGTGTTCGAGGAGACGTCACATCAATCGGACGTGTCGTGTGCCCGCGGTGACCGAAAACGCAGTTCCGGTGTCATAAACGGCCAAAACGGGCGTCAAACGGTCAAATTCATAGCGGACGACCTCATATTGAGCTGAAACCACCGTGAAACATTCTAATTATTATTCGTGACGTGTACACGCAGACGGAACGTCAATCGGACGTGCGGTTTGCGCGGTACGACTCAATATTCGTGTTTTAAGTGATGCGCGCGCTTCGTAAACCCGCGTGAGGGGGGTCCAAACGGGCCGAACGAAGTCAGAATGGCCTGAAATCAGACGAAAAATACGGGAGAGTGATTTATGAAGTGGTCGAGCAGATGTCATGTCAATCGGACGTGCCGTGTGCCCGTAGTGACCGACAACGCAGTTCTGGTGTCATAAACGGCCAAAACGGGCATCCAACGGTCAAATTCATAGCGGACGACCTCAGATTGAGCTGAAACCACCGTGAAACATTCTAATTATTATTTTTGATGTGTACGCGCAGACGGAACGTCAATCGGACGTGCGGTTTGCGCAGTACGGCTCAATATTCGTATTTTAAGTGATGCGCGCGCTTCGTAAACGCGCGTGAGGGGGGTCCAAACAGGCCAAACGAAGTCGGAATAGCCTGAAATCAGACGAAAAATATGGGTGACTGATTTCTGAAGTGGTCGAGCAGACGGCACGTCAATTGGACGTGCCATGTGCCCGCGGTGACCGACAACGCAGTCCTGGTGTCATAAACGGCCAAAACGGGCGTCAAATGGTCAAATTCATAGCGGACAACCTCAGATTGAGCTGAAACCACCGTGAAACATTCTCATTATTATTCGTGACGTGTACGCACAAACGGAACGTCAATCGGACATGTGGTTTGCACGGTACGGCTCAATATTCGTGTTTTAAGTGATGCGCGCACTTCGTAAACGCGCGTGAGGGTGGTCCAAATGGGCCGAACGATTTTGGAATGGCCTGAAATCAGACGAAAAATACGGGTGAGTAATTTATGAAGTGGTCGAGCAGACTTCACGTCAATCAGACGTGCCGTGTGCCCGCGGTGACCGACAACGCAGTTCTGATGTCATAAACGGCCAAAACGGGCGTCAAACGGTCAAATTCATAGCGGACGACCTCAGATTGACCTGAAAACACCGTGCAACATTCTAATTATTATTCGTGATGTGTACGCGCAGACGGAACGCCAATCGGACGTGAGGTTTGCGCGGTACGGCTCAATATTCATGTTTTAAGTGATGCGCGCGATTCGTAAACGCGCGTGAGGGGGGTCCAAACGGCCCGAATGAAGTCGGAATGGCCTGAAATCAGACGAAAAATACAGGTGAGTGATTTCTGAAGTGGTCGAGTAGACGGCACATCAATCGGACATGTCGTGTGCCCGTGGTGACCGACAACGTAGTTCTGGTGTCATAAACGGCCAAAACGGGCGTCCAACGGTCAAATTCATAGCGGACGAACTCAGATTGAGCTGAAACCACCGTGAAACATTCTAATTATTATTCGTGACGTGTACGCGCAGACGACACGTCAATCGGGCGTGCGGTTTGCGCGGTACGGCTCAATATTCGTATTTTAAGTGATGCATGCGCTTCGTAAATGCGCGTGAGGGGGGTCTAAACGGGCTGAACGAAGTCGGAATGACCTGAAATCAGACGACAAATACGGGTGAGTGATTTCTGAAGTGGTCGAGTAGACGGCACGTCAATTGGACGTACCATGTGCCCGCGGTGACCGACAACGCAGTTATGGTGTCATAAACGGCCAAAACGGGCTTCCAACGGTCAAATTCATAGCGGGCGACCTCAGATTGAGCTGAAACCACCGTGAAACATTCTAATTATTATTCGTGATGTGTACGCGCAGACGGCACATCAATCGGACGTGCGGTTTGCGCGGTACGGCTCAATATTCGTATTTTAAGTGATGTGCGCGCTTCGTAAACGCGCGTGAGGGGGGTCCAAATGGGCCGAACGAAGTCGGAATGGCCTAAAATCAGACGAAAAATACGGGTGTGTGATTTCTGAAGTGGTCGAGCAGACGGCACATCAATTGGACGTTCCATGTGCCCGCGGTGACCGACAACGCAGTTCTGGTGTCATAAACGGCCAAAACGGGCGTCAAACGGTCAAATTCATAGCGGACGACCTCGGATTGACCTTAAAACACCGTAAAACATTCTAATTATTATTCTTGACGTGTACGCGCAGACGGCACGCCAATCGGACGTGCGGTTTGCGCGGTACGGCTCAATATTCGTGTTTTAAGTGATGCGCGCGCTTCGTAAATGCGCGTGAGGGTAGTCCACACCGCACCTCGGATTGAGGTGACGTTGACTCGTACACGTCACATATGACCCATGGATCATTCTCCTAATGTTTCAACAGAAACCGAATGCGTTTGGTCGGTTTTCCGTATTTCATTTTTTGTTTTCACTAAAAATGAAGTCCATTTTAAACAAAATAGAGACACTTTGAGTGGTGTCGGCCACACCGCGCCTCGGATTGAGGTGGCGTTGACTCATACACGTCACATATGACCCATGGATCGTTCTCCTAAAGTTTCAACAGAAACCGAATGCGTTTGGTTGGTTTTCCGTATGTCATTTTTTGTTTTCACTAAAAATGAAGTCCATTTTAAACAAAATAGAGACACTTTGAGTGGTTTCAGCCACACCGTGCCTCGGATTGAGGTGGCGTTGACTCGTACACGTCACATATGACCCATGGATCGTTCTCCTAAAGTTTCAATAGAAATCGAATGCGTTTGGTCGGTTTTTCGTATGTACTTAAAATACTGACCATTTTAAACAAAAGAAAGTCACTTAGAGTGGTCCCGACCACACCGCATCTCGAATTTAGGCGGGGTTGACTCGTACACTTCTCAAATGACCCATGGATCGTTGTCTTAAAGTATCAACACAATCCGAATGCGTTTGGCCGGTTTTCCGTATGCCAGTTGATGTTTTTCACTTAAAATGATGTCCTTTTGAAACAAAAGACATACACTTTGAGTTGTTCCGACCGCACCGCGCCTCGGATTGAGGCGGGGTTGATTCGTACACGTCACATATGACCCATGGATCGTTGTCCTAAAGCATCAACACATTTAGAATGCGTTTGGTCAGTTTTTCGTATTTCACTTTTTGTTTTCATTTAAAATCTTATGGAAATTCATATAGAATATTTTTATATCATATTTAGTATGGATTAGATTTTAGTTGATCGTGCTATGAAACATTTCAGAGCTAATGAAATTAAGGAAGGTGGAGGGGCTGTCCGGGGGGCTGTCCGGGGGGGCTGTCCGCTGGGTGTCCGGGGGGCTGTCCGGGGACCAAGGAGGAGGGTGGGGGGGCTGTGCGGGGTCTGTCCGGGGGGTGTTTGGGGGTTGTTCAGGGGGTTGTCCGGGGTTGTTCAGGGGGCTGTCCGGGGTTTGTTCAGGGGGTTGTTCAGGGGTTGTTCAGGGGTTGTTCAGGGGTTGTTCAGGGGTTGTTCAGGGGGTTGTCCGGGGTTGTTCAGGGGGCTGTCCGGGGGGTGTTTGGGGGGTTGTCCGGGGTCCAAGGGGGAGGGTGGGGGGGTTGTTCGGGGGGCTGTCCGGGGGGCTGTCCGGGGGGCTGTCCGGGGGGCTGTCTGGGGGGATATCCGGGGTCCAGGGTGGAGGGTTGGGGGCTGTACGGGGGGCTGTACGGGGGGCTGTCCAGGGGGCTGTCCGCGGGGGTTGTCCGGGGGGGCTGTCTGGGGGGTGTCCGGGGGGCTGTCCGGGGACCAAGGAGGAGGGTGGGGGGGCTGTGCGGGGTCTGTCCGGGGGGTGTTTGGGGGTTCTTCAGGGGGTTGTCCGGGGTTGTTCAGGGGGTTGTCCGGGGTTTTTTCAGGGGGTTGTTCCGGGGTTGTTCAGGGGGTTGTCCGGGGTTGTTCAGGGGGCTGTCCGGGGGGTGTTTGGGGGGTTGTCCGGGGTCCAAGGGGGAGGGTGGGGGGGTTGTCCGAGGGGCTGTCCGGGGGGCTATCAGGGGTCCAGGGTGGAGGGTTGGGGATGTACGGGGGGCTGTCCGCGGGTCTGTCCGCGGGGCTGTCCAGGGGGTGTTTGGGGGGTGTTCGGGGTCCAAGGGGGAGGGGGGGTTGTCCAGGGTCCAAGAATGAGGGGGGTTGTCCAGGGAGTTCACAAACACACAACCACTAAAAGACAAAAACATCCATAAAAACAGACAATATATAAAAATAACTCAACTCCAATACTATATTACGAGTCTAGATAAAACCAACAACTAGAATAGATTAAACATCAAATCTCAGTAATATAAGTCAAAAATGTAACGGATCAATATGTCCCACATCAGTATCACCATCACCATCATCATCATCATCATCACCCTCGTCATCGTCCTCCTCATCGTCCTCACCCTCCACAACGCCTTCCTCCTCGCCTTCGCCCTCCTCCTCACCCTCCTCATCTCCCTCCTCTTCCGCATCAGACTCCTCGCCATCATCATCTTCAAGCTGGACATCGGCCTGACCACCACTGGAACTGCCACCTGGTGCACCATATATAGAATGTATCGACGACATGTATTCATCAATCATTGGGCTGGCCTCTGCTAGAAGTGTTGGACGTAGAACTTCAATAAATTTTATAAATGCACTATTTGCCCTAGCAGACTGTTCTGCCGTCTCTGTGGCCCTTTTCTCAGCCTTTTCTGCCTGTTCCTTAACTTGCTGCAGCTCGGTGGCACTACAACTCGTACCTGAGGCAGGCCAATACCTCGTTGGGGCTATCCTAGGTCGGCAGCGTACTCTGCCAGAATGATCCCCTCCCAACACCTGATGTAAGTGATCAGATGGCCCAAAATTGTCTGCTTCTTGGGCATCGAGGTCCTCTAAAGCATCATGTTACAAATATAAATATATTATTAAGTTACGAAATAGATATTAAAATATAAAATCAACATATTAAAACTTACAATCTGCTGCTGAGTCGCTTCGTTGACAGCACTTCCATCCTTTTTTCGTCTACTCGAGCAAAACAGTTTTGCTCGAGGCACACGTCCTTCAATATTTTGTACTTGCCTCTACAATGACATTGAAAACAAAAGTTATATAAAAACTTTAGCAAATGATTAAATAATTGATGAAACAAAAGAAAATGTAAGTCGTAAAGAAAACTTATAAACAATTGTCATACCTGCTGCCTCTCATGATCCGGCATCATCGTGCGTCCTAGTGTATGGAGGTATTTTTTTGCATCAATGTTTTTTTTATTTTTTCCAGATGATTCCTAAATAAAATTCGATAATGCAAAGGATGATATTAATTCAAAACTTGAAAGTTATTATTTAAATACCTCAAATGTAATTCATACCTTAAACTGGGTACTCGTCCAATGAGTAATCATCTGACGATACTGCTCTATAGGACAATCATCCACGACTGGTACCGCCTCTAACTCAGTGCCAACTCTAGCATGCCAGCCAATATACAGCTCATGCTTTTAGGCTCTCCAAATCTCGCCTAAATCCTTTAGACGTTCCAGTCATGCACCCTCACCATCAGGAAAATTAAATCGAAGTTGAAATCAAAATATTAATTCATATAAATACAAAAATAATTCATGGCATTAAATACAACAGATTTTTTTACCCATATCTCTGCCCAAGATCTATCTTTGACCTCATGTGGCAAATGTCTCCACGACAGCGGGCTGACGGGAATGATGTCGGAGTATTTGGCAAGCGTCTCCAGAAAACTCCGACATTGCTACCCTGTTTTCTCAACCATCTGATTGTCTTCATTATATTCCACCACAACCTGTGAGCGACGGTTCCACACCGAACACATGCGTGTACGGCCCCGCCCCCGCCTCCTGTCAGTAGATGTATCTGTCATGAAAGAAAAATAAATATTTTATCAAAACATGTTATAATGAAAATAAATATTGCTATAAAAATTTGTTAGGGTTTTATAAATATACCTGCGCTAGTCTGATCAATGAGTGGCGCCGGATCCACAGAACCTGATGGAACACCCTCTGGTGGAACAGGAGTCAAAGACGATGGAATATAAAAGCTCGGAGAGACAGAAGTAAAAGGAAAAGAAGATGGAACAACTGTATGACCTGATGCTGACTGGGGAGTGGGAATCATCATGGGATGTGAAAATGATGGGGCAGAAGATGCAGAAGGTAGCGAAAACATGGGAGGCCTAAATACCCCGTGTGTCCCTAACAACACATCGGGATCAGAATGTGGGAAGGCTTAAATGTCAGTGGGAGGGGCAGGGTCTAGTCGGGCACGCGCAGCTCTACATCCACCTCTGGTACGAACCCTCCTCGTACCACCGGCCTGAGTACTAGGACCAGTACTAGGCTCCTCGTCGAATAACTGTCGACGTAATGGTGGATCCTACAAAAAAGTTTACAAAAAAAATTAATCACATGACATTATATATTCTGTATATATATATATATATATATATATATATATTTGAAATAAAGTACTCACTGTAGGAACTAATGGTGGAATGCCCATCTCTTCCATCCGACGATTGTTCTCTGCCATTTTTTTTCTCCGTCTCTCTTCAATTGGATGCATTTCCTTCATTTGAAAACAAATATGTAATTAATTAGAAAAAGAAAATTAATGTGTAAACCAAAAAACTAAATATATGAGGGAATGAGGGGATTTATTGGTAATTTAGCTATCAATTGTTTTAGAAGATCTTGAATGAATTTTATAAAACATACAAGTTGTAATGTTCACCAAGTTATAAATATTGTTTGATTTGGTTTGAATACAGTTCAATTCCAAATTAGAAAATGCAATTCAAATAAAACAGCAACCAATAAACATTGAAAATTCACATAACGGTCAAGTTAGCTAAAACATGTTTGTGATCAATACTAAATAAATATGAATATTACCAACCTTAACAACCCAACTCGAGGTAAACCAAAAGAATTGAGAACATGGATGAATGATTCTATATATTTCCAACCACAACTTCAGGTTCACAATCAACTCTGACAATTGAGCTATTGGAGTCATCAAAAGAAATAAATGGATTAGTTCCAATGGTAATAGGGACAGTGTCAATTCCATCATCAGCATCATCAAAAATATGTCTTGGAATTACTTCAACTATGACACCAAATTCAGGTTGAAGTTGATCTTTGACATAAAAAACTTGTTTAGCCATTGATGCCAACACATATGGTTCTTCGGTTGCAAGAGTGCGGGTCATATTAATTACTCGAAATCCACAATCACCAATAAATGTGCCATGTCTCGTCATCGAATCAAATCAATGGAATATCATCATTGTGACTCGTCCATGAGAGTAATAATCCAATATTATTATTTTCTCAACGACTCCATAATAACCCACATTTTCAAGTCGCGGTCTACTATCTGATGCACTGGCATAGTAATCTGTTGTGGTAGTAACCATAATACCATCATGTTGTGTTCTCATGTGTTTGGCTCGTTCAATGACAATAAATATATACCCATTGATAACAATTGATTTACAGTCACGAACCACGGTATTAGGACCAAAAGCCAAAGCTCTTATTTCCTCAGAGACAGAGTCAGCAGACAAACTCAATACCTGCAATATAAATGACAGTTAAACTTAAGTAAATATTGAAATAATTAATTTAAACAGTAATATTTTTACCTTCAATTTTAACCAAGCATAAAACTCTTTGCTATGCAAAGTCTCTCTCCTTCTCAAAGATAAAGAACGATGCTTCCTATTTATCATTGTTTTATGTTCCCTGTAGATAAAAAATATGAATATTTTAACATATATATATGTAAGATATACATATTCAATTTTTTACCTGATATAGTCATCGAACAAATCACAGTTGAACAAAACTGTGCGATGTGCCATCTCCCGCTCTTCAAGGCTTAATGTCTTCAATGTATATGATCCAGGAATTCTTCCTGTTTGAGGAAGTGATGGAAAACTGGGTTCAATTTTCTCATATTGTTCTTCTTCATTTCTCATTGGTCTGTTCATTCTTGTAGTAAGATCAGACAAATACATTGAACAGAAATCCATACATTCTTGAGCTAAGTAACCGTTCACGATAGAACCTTTGGGATGATTCTTGTTTCGAACATAAGACTTTAATTTGAACATATTTCTTTCAGTTGGATACATCCAACGAAAAGAAACAGGTCCTCCGAGAAGTATTTCAGTTGGAATATGGACAGTCAGATGCAGCATGCATGTGAAAAATGATGGGGGAAATATTTTCTCCAACTCACACAAAATTAATGGGGCATCTATCAACATTTTTTGCAAGAAAGACTTGGACAACTTCTTATCACAAAGATCTCTAAACAAATGGCACAACCTAATAACACCCACCCTTACATTATTGGACAAAAGATGACGGATTTCTATTGGAAGCAACTCATGCAGTAGAACGTGATAATCATGAGTCTTCAAAGATTTTAGCTTCAACTCTCTTCTGTTGACCCATTTAGATATGTTGCTTGAATAGCCATCAGGAACTCTAATAGTCTCTAATACTTCCAAAAATGTTTTTTTTTCAGTAGGTGTCATCACATAAGAAGCACATGGAAGTTTCCATTTATTTTCACTGATACGCACAGGATGCAATTCTGGTCTGATTCCCTAATCCACCAAGTCACGTCGAGATCATAAATCATCTTTTGTCTTCCCCTTGACATTTAGAAGAACTGAAAGCAACATTTCACATATATTCTTTTCAATATGCATTACGTCTAAGCAATGACGTAGCAAATTGGTTGACCAATAAGGCAAATCAAAAAAGATACTCCTCTTCCTCCAATTGTAACAGGTTTCTGTGGAAACATTCTTTCTCTTTCCAGATTTCATTTGACCCTTCCCAAACGAAAAACTGAAATCTTTCAATTCATTAAGCACATCAGTTCCAGAGATACGCTAAGGTGGATCATCGGTCTCTATAGTATTATCAAATCTTCGACGATTCATTCTATATGGATGATCCTTTGGCAAAAATTGTCGATGTCCCATAAAACTGAAACTACAACGATGTTTCAGTCTTCTGGATCGTGTATTCTTCATACAAACTGGACATGACAGTTTTCCCTTCGTGATCCATCCAGACATCATTTCATAAGCCGGAAAATCATTGATCGTCCACATAAGCGCAGCACGCATCTAAAATATGTCTTTCGAACATGCATCGTATGTGCGCACACCCACATCCCAAAGAAGTTTAAACTCTTTTATTAAAGGTTGCATGTATACATCAATATCAATGCCGGGATCAGAAGGACCAGATATGAGTATACTCATGAAAGTGAAAGATTTTTTCCTACACAACCATGGGGGAAGATTATAAATGTGTATAAAAACTGGCCATGTGCTGTACGAAGTAAGCATCTGCCCAAACGGATTAAAACCGTCGCATGAAAGACCCAGCCTCAAATTACGCACGTCAGCTGCAAAATCAGGATGTCGAGCATCAAATCTCTTCCATGCAAATCCATCTGTAGGATGAACCAACTCATCATTAGTCTTCTTTCTCTCGGTATCATGCCATCTCATTTTTATTGATATGTCATCAGACATAAAAAGATTCTGGAATCTGGGGATCAATGGAAAGTGCCACATTACTTTTTGTGGAATGCGGGATGGTGTTCCATCAGATTTTGACTTCCAGCGGGATGTGCCACATTTTATACATTCATTTCGTTCAGCGGTTTCTTCCCAGAATAAACTGCAATCTTTCGGGCAAGCATGAATTTTGTTTCTGGAAAATCCAAGTTCTTCAACTAACTTCCATGCCATTTAGTGGTTTGAGGAAATATCTGCATCATCTGGAAGTAAATCCTTCAAGAGGGTAAGAATGTAATCGATTGCTGTATTAGAAATCCCATACATAGTTTTTCCATGAAACAGTCGGATTAAAAATTCCATCTTTTTCATTTTATCGCATTGTCGATATACTGGAGTCGTGGCAGCATCATTCAATTTTTTCACCCTATCAATATCATCATTTTCACTAGATGCATCAGTTTTCCTCATATCGACGTCTTCTTGAGTCGAAATCCTTTCTTTTTCATGATGAAGAATAAACGTAAACCGATCATCTAACAAATTATCAATTCCAGTCCTTTCATTTCGATCATCACCAATTTGAGATTTCATTTTCTCCCCATTTTGATACCACACAAAGTAGTTTGCTTGAAAAGAATTTTTGGTTATGTGGTAGCTGACTTCTTCACGACTCAACCAAGGTCTACCAACACAATTGGAACATGGGCAGTGTATGCGACCACTATCTGAAGCATTGTGAAATGCAAAATCTATAAAGCCCTCAAAATTGTTTTGAAAATCGCTTGAGATACGATCAGTTTCATACATCCAACTTCTTTCCATTCTGTAAAAAAATTCATATAAGTCATTTTTTCATAAACAATTCAATAGGATTGAACTTTAATAGAAAATACATTTAAGTAAACGATAAAGGAAGAAAATAATCATGGTATCAACTACACATGTGAAAAAAACATACTAATGTGTTATTGAAAAAATGTAAAACCAACAAGAACTTAATGTGTTATCACATCAGAGCATGCCTCATCCCATAACCATATTAGTAGGGTACCCTCGTGGACAGCCCCGCCCACCCCCGTGGACAACCCACCCCCGTGGACACCCCCTACCCCCTAGACAGCCCAACCACCCCCGTGGACAGCCCACCCACCCCCCTCGACACCCCTTCTCCCTATGGACAGCCCCCCACCCCCTTGGATAGCCCGCCCACCCCCCTGGACACCCCTACCCCCTGTGGCTAGCCCACCCACCCCCCCTGGACAGCCCGCCCACCCCTCCTTGACAGCCCGGCCACCCCCGTGGACAGCCCGTCCACCCTTGTGGACAGCCCGCCCACCCCCGTACCCCCTGGACACCCCGTACCCCCCCGGGATAGCCCCGCCCACCCTCCCAAACAGCCCACACCCCCCTCCCCTGCAACCCCACCACCACCACCTAGACATACCAACCCCCCTGGACACCCCACACACCCCTCCCCCACCAGGACACCCCACCCAGACCCTCAGGACAGCCCACACCCCCTGGACATCCCCACCCACCCCCATGGACAGCCTTTCCCACCCCCGTGGACAGCCCCACCCACCCCCGTGGACAACCCACCCACCCCCGTGGACGCCCCCTACCCCCTAGACAGCCCAACCACCCCCGTGGACAGCCCACCCATCCCCCTCGACACCCCTTCTCCCTATGGACAGCCCCCCACCCCCTTGGATATCCCGCCCACCCCCTGGACACCCCTACCCCCTGTGGCCAGCCCACCCACCCCCCCTGGACAGCCCGCCCACCCCTCCTTGACAGCCCGCCCACCCCCGTACCCCCCTGGACACCCCGTACCCCCCCTGGATAGCCCCGCCCACCCTCCCAAACAGCCCATACCCCCCTTCCCTGCAACCCCACCACCACCACCTAGACATACCACCCCACCTGGACACCCCACACACCCCTCCCCCACCAGGACACCCCATCCAAACCCCCAGGACAGCCGACACCCCCTGGACAGCCCCGCCCACCCCCGTGGACACCCCCTACCCCCTAGACAGCCCAACCACCCCCGTGGACAGCCCACCCACCCCCCTCGACACCCCTTCTCCCTATGGACAACCCCCCAACCCCTTGGATAGCCTGCCCACCCCCCTGGACACCCCTACCCCCCGTGGCCAGCCCACCCACCCCCCCTGGACAGCCCGCCCACCCCTCCTTGACAGCCCGGCCACCCCCGTGGACAGCCCGTCCACCCTTGTGGACAGCCCGCCCACCCCCGTACCCCCCTGGACACCCCGTACCCCCCCTGGATAGCCCAGCCCACCCTCCCAAACAGCCCACACCCCCCTCCCCTGCAACCCCACCACCACCACCTAGACATACCACCCCCCCTGGAATGTGTAGAAATAACATAAAAATACATGATATATAGATAGCACAAAATACTCAACCTATGGGTTCACATTAACTACATAATCACACACTTCACCACTACCATAAAACACATAAACCACACCACCACCACACAAGACGCATAGAATTTCTCACATTCATTTATAAGCCACTTCATTCACACTTACAGTGTCCATTCATTTAATGTCAAATTAATTAAATCCATTTACCACACATCCATTTCTATTCCATCTCATTTATTTAATATCTTTTTTTTGTTTTAACAGCATAATTTATTCCATAGATAACCAGGAAACTAATAAAACCACCACACAACAACTCACCATCTCACAATAACCATCGACACCATGTTACATCGACCAACCATCTCACCAAAACAACCACATATCACAATAAAAATATTGCACATCACAAACCACCACACAACCAAAACCACCTCACCACATTATACACCACAACTTCATCACACAACACCTCCACACGACACAACACCACCACACATCATCACTATCATATAACTTCACATGACACATCCATGCCCACTAACCATCACATTACAACCCCACATATCACAAAGCCTAACTGGTCACCTCAATCCCCATAAAACAGCCTACAACATACAATGAAACACAACAAAAAACCTCTCATAGAGGCAACATACCCCAAATTCCACAATTTATTTACTCAAGGTCTTTTATTACATTACCCCTTTATTTAGCATGGACATTATAACACAACTGATATTCCAGGGGAAACTAATTAATTAAAAAAATATTTATTCATTTCCCTATTTTACATGGTGAAATCAAATCAAAATCCAAACTTAAAACTAAAATATAAGATCAATAAAAATAAAAACAAGGTACCATATGTGTATAAAGAAAAAATTACTTGATTTGAGATGATTCAAATGGGTTTTCACCTATTCGGATGGGGGATTTGGAGAGCAGCAGAGAGCTGGAGGTGGATTGATAACTTAAAACTAAAATACTAAAGCAATAACAATAAAAATAAGGAAGTATATGTGTATAAATGAAAATATACCTGATTTCAGATGGTTTTAACCTCTTCGGATAGGGGATTTCGCGAGAGGAGAGCGGTGGAGCGGATGAAATTAGGTTCTGTGCGAATGGGGGAGAGCAGCCCCGCGGCTGGATTTGGGGGAAATAATTCCCAACGGTGTTAAAGAACCGTTAGGAAAGAGATGCTAAGGACCCCTTTGCCAATGGTTTGAGGAAACCGTTGGCAAAGGGGTGACCCTTTCCCAACGGTTCAAAAAGAACTGTTGGAAAAAGGTGATTAACACACCCCTTTACCAACGGTTTCTTCAAACCGTTGGCAAAGGGGTGGCTTTTCCCAACGGTTTCAATGAACCGTTGGGAAAGTCTTTCTTAATCCTTCAAGCCCAACGGTTTTAGCAAACTGTTGGTAAACACCCATTGGGAAAAACAGCATTTCCAGTAGTGGACTCAGAGTAGGCAGAAGTCATATGTAGATAGACATTGACAACCCCTATAGTTTACAAAGGGTGATTGTGTATTACATCGAGTTTCACCTAGGTTGGGTTATCAAAGGATATGGAGGTAGGGAAAGATGGAACCTAGGTGTGTTTGATTGTTTTAGGTTATGGAGATAATCAAGTCGATGGCATACTTATTGGTGCTTCCATAGAGATATAGTGTTATGCATGATGTTTTCCACATGTGACAACATCAGTAGTATCACCCTGACCCTTCTCATGTGATCGATGTAGATGATGTTGATCTTTATAAGGATGTGTCCTTTGAAGAGCATTCAATACTTGTGTTAGATTGCAGTGAGAAAATGTTGTGGGGGAAGACCATGTAATTAGTTATTGTATTTCAGCAACATGGTCATGTTCAAGAGGAGTCTTGGAAAAGAGAAGACGATATGAGGGCTCAGTGGCCCAATATTTTTGTCTTAGAATCTTAGAGATATTTTGGAGTACAACTCGAGGAAGAGTTTCTATAAGGTGGGGAGATTATAAGATCCTAACCTTTTATGGAGATGTATCAGGCTTATTTATAGGTAATATTTTTCCTTGTGTTGAGTACTTTTCATTTGGGATTTAACTTGGGGTTTTTTTTGGGTGAAAATTTAAGGAAAATGGAAGAAATAGGTAAGTTCATGGTTGTTGGATGGTTTTTCCTAACTATGCGCCCTGGCCCTGAAAAATGTAAACTCTAGACAGAGAGGGGTTGCACAGCTGGTGCATGTTTTTTCAAATTTTTCACCTTATCAGGATAAATCCTGAACCCCCTAGAATAGGTTCGTGGTTAAGGTGCACAGTTTGGAAAACCTTTCACCTTTTCCCAGCAAACCGTGCATGGGTTTTTAATTAACCTGAAATTATGTGTTAAAATTTCTCGAGCCCCTATTTTAACCCCAATTCATCCTTAAATCGACCCTAACCTACCTTTTAGGATTTTGGAGACTCAAAAACATATTCCAAGCCATTACAACCTTTTTTATTCATGATCTAAATCTCATATTGAAGATCTGCACCCCTCTCGGTAAGAGTACCTCATCCCTTGTAGTTTCTTTTCTCTTTTCCATTCTTCTTCCATCCATTGAAGGATCATGTGTCCCTATTTTTAGTTGTATATAGATCTAGTATTATAGATATAGAACTTGAATTGTGGTATTTTGATTGTTCGATCTTAATTTGGGGTTTAAGATACAAATCTCATTTTATGACATTATTCCGTTCAAATTGGGGTTTTCTGTTGGGTGATCGCTCATCAACAAATTGAGGTAGGTGGTCTATTATTCAAATACCAAAGTATAAATTTCAATTATGTGTATTGTAATTGAATAATTTATATTGGATGATTATAAATTCAGTTCTTACATTGAATTAATTAATTTGGTGAATTAATTAATTAGGGAATTGTGAAGTTGGGGATATTGAATTATTTGAATTGAGATAATTAATTTTTTAATTAATTATATAGATATTTAATTGTATAATTTGAGATAATTAGTTGTTGAATTTATTATAAAGATATTGAATTATTTGAAATGATATAATTAATTCTTGAACTAATTATAGAGATATTGAATTGTTTGAATTGAGATAATTAATTATTGAATTAATTATAGAGATATTGAATTTTTTGAATTGATATAATTAATTGTTGAATTATTTATGGGGATATTTAACAGTAGAATTGTGTTGATTAATTTTTGAATTAATTATGGGGATATTTAATTATTTAATTATGATAATTAATTGTTGAATTGATTATGGGGATATTAAATTGTTGAATCGGATAATTAATTGTTGAATTAATTATTGTAGTATTGGGATTTTTGAATTGGAATTAATTAATTTTTGAATTGATTAACGGATATTTTATGGAGTATGAAGTTAATTATATGATTAAATAATTGTTTATTTAATTAATAGGGTTGATATGAATAATTAATTGTTAAATAAACTAATAGGTTTAAGATGATTAATTGATTTTTGCGTTAATTAATGGGATTAAGATTATTAATTCATTTTTGAATTAATTAGTGGTAATGATGTGATTAATTTTTTTTAATTAATTAATAGAATGATATTGAAATGATGAATGGTAATAATGGAATTCATATGTGAATTGATATAATGAATGGTAACAATGAAATTCATATGATATATAAGGCAATGAATGTTAACAATGTCATTCATATATGAATTGAGATAATGAATGGTAACAATGGAATTTATATGTGAATTGAGATGATTAATGGTAAAAATGGAATTCATATGTTATATGAGACAATGAATGGTAACAATGAAATTCATATATGTATTGAGATAATGAATAGTAATAATGTAATTTAGATATATGGTATCCCTTCAGGATAGTTCAGGCTCTGGTATAGTCCAAAGCAGGTATTAAGAGTTTGGGTATCCTCGAGAACCTTGGGATTATGGGGTTAAATAAATATTAATTGAATAAATGTAAAGTGTTTACTTTATTTATTTTATTTATTCTTTATACAAACACATGCACTATTTTGACTGGATATTATTTTATACGTCGTTGGTGATGGCCTACTTAGTTGTACTCACACCCTTGGGCTACCTGATTAGTACCCAAATAGATTTAATGGATTCAAGATAGGTTAAGGGAAAGGGACATATATTAGATGGTTGATTTGGGATGGATCATGGATGAGGGGACCATATGTGGTTAAGATCCTCTAGGGAGTTGTCACTATCTTTACTTTTTGGTTTTAATTTTGACACTTGGCATGTACTTTGGCATAGAATATCTACTATTTGGTTTTAATATTGTTTTCTAGTTATATTTATATGTCATTTATTTATTATTGTTTATTTTAATTGTTGTGATAATTTGATAAATAGATTATAGACTCCCCATGATCGATATTAGACCCTCACTGCTAGTCGGCAACCTCTTACATATGGTGAGGCGTGATTGAGGTCTCGTGATCGACTGGCTTGGGGCACTGGTGTGCGAAACTTGGGTCAAGATGTTACAATAATAAAAAATATAATTAGAAATATAATTAATATATTAAAATTAATGAAATTTTTAATTATTAGTATTATTATCCCCATAAGAGTCTTTAGTGAGGGATACCCTAGGAAGGGGAGGGTCTGAAACTCATTCTAATTTCTCCACTTAAAAGTAAAACTCTCACTTCCATGAACGATTTTGACCTCACTATTAATATGGTCACTCTTGTGTTCTTATTTCAATGATTATCCAATTGATACTTGGCTTATCTTAACATTAATCTAGTTTGATCAATGATTTCTTAACCCACACACATTGTTTTACATCTTGCAGAAATTAAGTAAATCATGTACACAATACAAAAGAATTTTACTTAATTCACTCACACTAGGATGATTCAAGGATCATATAATAGTAATTTTCCAAAGTACCATAATCCACTAAATCACTTTCAATGGTGGTTTTAGTCTAAGTCACTCCAATACCTGGGGTCACTCCTCTTATAAGATTTAGTGACATCTCTTTTCCTCTCAGGGGTCACTCCCATTACAAAGGTTATGGGTTTGGTCACTTATCACCTAAGGGTCATTCCCTTTGTCCTTTATCTTGATCATTGCTAAATGAGGGAAAATTATTTAGTGTAAAGTCCCATGCATGAATTCCCTATCATTATTTTTTCACTATATATTCATAGGTTCTCATTGATCTTCACACTACTATTTTATATACTAGCTATGAAATTATTAATATCAGTAATATCACTTCCCTAATGATCTTCATCGAGCCTTAAAAATACAAATTTTTTCTTTGGAAATGTCTATAATGAGTTCCAACACACTTTTTTATTGTTCATTTAGTGAAAATATCTAATAGAACCTTTCATTTAACTTTTGTTCACATAAGGATTCCTTTTTAAGTCCTTAATCAATAACATATTCAAGATAGCTCTTTTGTGCAAGAACATACTCTACACAAAACAAAGGTTCATGAAAATAGTATCTTCGCAGAACAAGGTGGTTTGCAAAATTCACTCATAGAACATAGTGGTTTGCATAAACCTTTCATGTGACTTCTTTTTGGTGAAAACAAAGAATATTTCTACCTCAAGAATCTTCCTCAACCAATTCTCCCACTTCTTCTTATGTGCATTGAGTATTTACTATAAAATACCAACACTTTTCTCATCAATAAACTAATAAATTGTGAAAATACATTCCACACAAGTCACAAAAATTGTATCCATCCATGAATTTATGTTGCACACAACACCAATTCTCACATAACCTTTTTTTATTAATGATGTACAACTCCACCATTATGTGATCCCCTTTGTGACTTTGTGTGAGAATTATTCATTTTCTCTTTTTTCCTATGAAAAATTTCTAGACACAAACCAACCATTCCATAACCATTAATTTATGAATATATTTATGTTTTTTTGATCCTATAACTTCATCATTTACTTTTCATGATGCATATCCATCTGAATGAATATCTTTATTATGAAAGTATTCACGTGTTATCAGTAACTATATATTTTTTATACACAAGTCTCATTTCATGTAATAGCCATCCACTTACTATTAGATTATCCTCACAGATCCTTCATCTACCTATATCCCCTTTACACAAATAATATTCATGATTAACATTCTGGTATCACACCATTATTTATCCAATATCCTTTTTCTAGTCCACAACATCATCGATTATTATATTGGATATTGACATTCCCTCCAATGGGAAATCTGACACACTAAAAAACTGCTGACATGGTGAAAAAAAATATAATATCATCCAAATTACCTTTTCAATATTGATATCAAATCCAACACATTGTAACACCAATTCTAATTGGTGTCTAATAATCTCCCCCTTTGGATTTGTTGTCAACACTATCATGAATCAAAATATCCTTCACTCCCCTTTCTTGGGATGGTGTATTCATGATAATTCCTACTCCCTATTTGAAATCAAATCCAAAGTATATATTATTTCATAAGTAACAAATATAAAACCTCTAGAAAACCATTATATTAAGATTAAAGTATTTCACATTTATCTCTTTTATCATTTTCCCCTACCTTCTTGATGAAAAACAACCCAAGACCAAATCCTTTGATACCAAAAATACCATGCATTTTATCATTGAACTCAGTATCTTTTATAAATTATGTGCATTGGGTAATTTCAAATTTAACTTTTTCACATTTACCAACATGGTCCTTATATTTTAAAATGTGAGACAATTCTCTCCCATAATATATAAAACTCTTAAACATTTTCCACTTGTTAGGCACAAAAATTCTCTTCTCCTCTTATGAAATATCTTTATATTTTACTATAAATTTGAGAAATATATAAATATCAAAAACCTATTTCATATATAGTTAGATTCTAAAAAAATGTTAGTGGTTGAACTTACCACTTAGAAAATATCCATCAACATCACATATATTCCTACTAAACTGAAACTAGATGTAAGAAACAATAGTTGAAGTTAAAAACATCTATGTATTCCATTACACTCACTCACTTATATATAACTCAATCAACCATAGAAATTGAACCACTTACAAGGAAATATCCCTATGATCTCAATCACACTTTCACATAACCTTTAATGAATAAACATGGATTACTAAGTTTTTAAGTCATTCCATATTTCTTCTTTACAAATCATCTCTAGACACTAAACTGACACCAATTTTCATAACATATTTCTTATTTCATCCATCAAGTGTCTTTTCTTGGTTGATTGGGATACTATTGGGGTGTAAAAACTATTTTAGTTCATTGAATTTAGGTTAAACATATGATGTGTTCCAAATGATGGTATCATTTATTGAGATCAAGAAGTGATGGAAGAATCTCTCCAGCATACAGTGGGGCAGTTGGACGATGATATCATTTGAAGGATGTGTGCATGGGTGATGGCCTAGATAGAGCATGATTAAAATTTATTAGTGAAAATAGTAACTTGGTTTGATCAATAAGAAAATAGTTTAGGTTTATTTTGTTATTGGATATCAACAATAACCATTCTAAATGGAGAGATCTCCATAAAGATAAGAGGTTAGTGAAATTGGATTTACTGGTTAGATTTTTCATAAAAGGAAAGTGGAGACCTCATGCATAGTGATTCAGATCTAAAATAATATCAAATAATTATAGAGGCCTTAATCTATATAATTATACTTTATTGATTAGTTCTTTATATTGAATTTTAATTCTTATAATGTTTGATTATAATCGAAATAACCATAGTTTTTCTTTGGTGAATGCAAGACACATTGTCCAAACTATATAAATTATTATTTACTTTATCATTTTTTTTTTCTTTAATTCTTTTGAGTTTTGAGTTTTCTTGAGTGTGATATAGGTACTACTTAGTGTCGTGAGTAGGGTACAAGGTTTTATATCCTTAGGTACACTAATTTCATGGGATTCCATTTATATGGCCTAGTTGTCTGTTGTTTGGTATCATCTAGGTACTTGTTTCCTGAGATCAGATGCTTGGGGGATTACCAACAAGTGGTACCAAAGATTATGGTATATTCATCTTCCAAAAAGTATACTCTGAGGTAGATCAGGTAATGATCACTCTTTCCTTAATTTTATTTTGATTTTAGTGGGATTTTATTATTGTCAGAAGGTATGGAATCAGGAAAAAGTAAGGTCTGGGTAAATAAGTTCAATGGAATAGATTTTGGATTCTAGAGAATTTATGTGATGTTACTTATCAAAAATAAATTTTATAAATATAAATAAAACTCGGTTATAAAATTAAATATTATTGAACCCATTGGAAGTCAAATTGTGTGAAATATAAAGTTCTCAATGGATTGTGTAGTCACACTGAAAGGGGGATGAATCATGTGGAATTTGTTTTATTAAATTCATTTAATTTTAGTTTACCCCCTTTGATTCAAACCTCTCGCACATGATAGGATGATTGGATCTTTTATGAAATTTATAAAGTAAATAAAGATCATTACATAATATTTACAAGGTTCGGTCAAAATATAGAGTCCTTATTATAACCACTTATTCTCTCCAATCATATATTCTTCACTATATGCAGGTGGTTACAACCAGGGAAATTCTCATTTCCATTAACACTAAGTCCCACAATATTCTCACTCTAGCATCCCACAAGTGATAACAAGTTATCACCTATACAAGAGATCAACACAGAACCCCGTTGTGTCTTTCTTTAACTCTTGATTTCCATAGGAGGATTTTTTTACTTCATCCCACAATGTTACCATCTTCCCACTAGCCTTAGCATAATTTAGATTCCCACTAAAGTATTAAACTTCATAAAAAATTATCCACATATAGAAAGATATCTATCATATTCTAACTACTTCTAAACTACCATGATATGTAATTATTCTACACAAAAAACTGTACCACATGATCTTCTCATGTACACCACTTCGATAACTTAAAAAATTGATTATAATCTGATTGATCTTGCTCACTATCCATTGATATTAAAATTATGAGGACATTTTTAATTCATTGTATACTTTGTTATGAATTATCACTTCTGATTGAAACACTACCCTAACTTTAATCTCAAAATTTCAACTACTCGGTCATACAAAAAAAACATTATCTATTAATTAATAATCTCAGCCTCAATACTTATTCACAATAAAATATTCATGAAAAGTAAGTCATATGTTTTTTTCTAAAACTTAATGCATATATGATACAATTCATGGTATTATCAATTATACTTCACGATTTATTGTACAGCAATACAAATGCACTAGATTCGCATTTTTTTCATGAAAGTGTACTTTTATGTGCATGAAAATTTTGAATAATGAAAGAACACTTACAATTAATCACTTCCCTTCTCACTTTTTCTTCTTAATATATCCTCTACTTAATAATACATTCAAAAGAACACATTAGTTTCTATATTTCCTTCATTCATTCATATAACATGGCATGAGAATCATGTAAAAAAATCTTAGCTTCCTTTACACAAGTATATTGTGTGATGTTACTAATTCTTCATATAAATAAACAAGATTAATTCATGAACTACTTATTCATGTACCAAAGGTATACATAAACTTCCCCAAAACTTCCTCATGAATCCTCAAAATAAATAAAACCACGCAAAGCTCACTACTAGAAAATGGTTCATAGATTCTTGGTGAATCTTAGTGATTGTGTTTTACACGATAATAGGTTCATGGAACTCTTCTAATCTCCATGAGGTCAAGAATGATTTGTAAAACACAACATAACAATTACATGGAATACTTATGTGAATATAGAGATATTTAAAGTCTCTATTTATCCTCTCATATCACTCTAAAATTTACATTAAGATCATATTTGAAAACAGTGATGGTCGAGGGTATTTATAGATGAACTCCACTGACTGATTCCACTACTCCATAATGATATGTATGCCACATCACTTATTTTATACACACTGACTTTTTTTCATAAAAAACTTTGGAAAATCATCATTTTCACAAAATTTAACTCAAATAGTCATAACATCTTCCATGTGGTTTGTTCTTAATCTCATACTACAGCTTTCTTCATGTGGTGTCTTCAACTGATGATACATGGAACTATCATGAGAAGGACTTTATCTATATAGAAATGGTAATGATACTTTTATACATGAAAGAAATAGTAGATGTTATGGAGGTATAAGTTGATTAATTTTTTAATAAAATGACCTAGATATAATTTATCATACAACCATAAATCTATATGTAACTTTTTAAGCAGAGGAATGGTTCTCTACATAGTTGAATCCCACATCAGTATTATATTCTACTCCTTATTTCTTAATAATATAATTTTTCTCATAGAAAACTTGATTTAGCACTGATTTCATCACCTAGATACACCTTCACACACCATATGGGGTGAGCAGACTTGTTTTTCCCCTTATGCATCACTTGTGCACATCCCGGTGGGAACTATGCATCCACCATGCTCATGCACTCCCCCTACATGATTTAAATACTTCTACCACCATGAAATATATATGAGCTAGATCTTCCACATGGTTTAGATCTCCTCCCACACATTTGGGATTGATATGGTTCCTTATCTTGAATGGTTGGTGGATTTTTTTAATAAATTCCTAACAAAAGTTTTATCCAAAAAATAATTCCACAACACAATATAAATTCCATCAAAAGTAACTACTTATTTTTAAATATTATTTCACTATTAAAACTTCAACTCAAATATATTCTAATATAATGTGTTATAAACATTTTTCCAATTACAATAATATCTAACACATGTCTTGGATAATAAGAATAACTTTAAATAAGTCACACCTGATTCACCCCCCCCCCCTCAGTGTGACCACATGATCCATTAGAAAATTCATTTGGAATCAGATCAAGGTTCCCTGTAAATATCCAAAAACATTATGAGAAATATAGAATTTTAATTCATTTAATATCTACGGTATACCTACTTTTGATGGATATAACTACCATGGATAGAGGAATAAGATGTTTCCTTACCTCTTATCACTTGGCTTATAAGTGATACATAGAACAATAGTTGGATACCCACCATTTTCTAAGGATGATTCTATAAATCAATATGATAATAGAAATATATAATTTTATGTAAATACTCAAAATGAAATCTTGATATATTTATCAGAAAAGGTAAATGCTAAAGTGATGGGTATCCAAATTTTCAAGGGGGTTTAAGATAAACTGATAAATGGTTGTAAAGGAAATATTAATATTAATGAATCTAAGTTTCAAATATAGATAAGTGAGTTTGAGGATATTAATATGGAAGATGATAAAATAATTGATGAATAAATCATTAGATTCAATGATATAGTAATTAATATCTATGTATTTGGTGAGAAGGTGTAATATTTAACAATTTTGAATAATCTTATGAGAAATTTTCTAGAAAAATTTGATCCCAATGTTTTAGCCTTGGAAGATAGGGAATAAATTTCATTGGATGAGTTACACAAAAAAATCATAAATTATGAGATGTGAATGGATTTTTATTTCAAAAATAATATAAAATATGGCATAGCCTTTGAGGATATAAGAAAAAGGCAAGTTCAAACAGGTAGAAATTGAGGAATCATGTGATTATGATGATGATGAAGTTGATGAATACCTCAATGAAATTTTTTCTCTTATTTAAATATGGTTTTTAAAGGTAAAATGGAAAGGAAAAAATAAATAAATTATTAATGTGATACTAAATTATTGACATTTGAAACTTTTCCATAAATTGCCTAAAGAAAATGGATGAATTAGAATTTAATGAGGAAAATGAGAAATCACCAAAATAAAAAAAAGGATAATAAGAAGAATAAGAATTCCAATAATAGAAAGAGGAATTTTATAAGAAAGTATACACAATAAAATTCATCATCTGGTAGTTATTCATAAAATGAACTCAATTTCTTTAGTTTTATTGATAAAGGCTTTGATTATTAAAGTATAAATCATGGATAAGTTATAATAGATCTAGAATAGAGGTTGAAATAAGATTTTGAAGATTATATTGAGTAAAATAATTAACTCAAGAAAGATAAGAGGATACTAGAAAAAATAAAAAAAATATAGCTACTAAAAATGAGGAGCATGATAGAAAAAGAAAATAGATTTTTTAATGAGAATAAGAATTATAGATTGATGGTGGCTGATATTGATAATATGGTGAATGATCTTAAGGATTAATTGATTCATAAGGAGTAAGAGTTTTCTAAGACACAATCAATGTATATAAAATTCCAACATGAATTGAATATTAATAGATAATACTTCAATAAGCATGTTGAGATAAATATCGAATCCTCTCAAGATAGTGAGATGAAGGGTTCCTATAAACAAGGTATATATGATCCTAAACAGTTTCAAAATAGATGTTATATTAGTAATAGTGAAATTGAATTTTTGTGGACTAATAAATCAAGATAGAATCATTTTACCATATAAAATTATGAAAGTAATATTCTAGGAATACCATTTCCCCTAGGAAAAATAAAGCTTGTTTTACAACAAGTGGAAATCCTAAATTTTCTAGACAATTTTACTAATAAAATATAATATCACAATTCAAAGTATTTTTCTATTATTGTGGAAAAAATGAACATAAATATTACTATTATTGGTATAACATATCATTTCTAGGAAACATACATGAATAAAAGGGGTCCATGGTGAACATATGAGAACATATTATCAAAGAAATAAATAAGTTCCTATTAATCCATCCAATGTGATAATAAAAAATATGTATGAATTATTAGAATAAGTGTGTAGAATATAAGGATTATAAGGTCATATATTTGAGATATATGTGGCCAAATTACCTAGAGAGGTTACCTATGATATGAAAGGAAAGAAAATCAGAAGGAAAAAATATAGTAAGTCATGTTCATATGAGAAGTAGTGTGATACACCCAAAAAGGATAAACGTACAAAGAAAGAATATTTCACAATTTTTTCAGATCAATTGGAAATGGATAAAAAATGTATAAATCTCAAATATATGATAAAAGTGAGGTTAGATAGGTTATTTCATAAGAATATGTTGAATTTCACAAGAATACATCTACTAGTGATAATATGGAGAATCAAAAGAATCGGTGTAAAAAAGTTGAACATGACATGAAGAACTATATGAATATCTTCCCAATATTTTATGAGTTTATTAAAATGTCTACGAAATCAAAATAAATAAAATTTCATTACTTAAAATGGTGGATAAGACTATCCCTTTTGAATAAATAATTCATGGGAAGAATGTGAGCATGAAACCTATGAAGAATATAAAGGAGAATGAGAAATATTCTATATATAAGATCAAATAAAAGAAGGACAAGGAAATTTTGAGATGAAACTCTCATCCTTGGTGATATTTATAAGGAAAAAATAGGTCCCTCATTATTCCATTATATATATGATTCTTTACTAACATTCAGTAAATTCAAAGATATGGATTCATCCCTTGAGGGGGAGGACAAATAATTTGAAATAGTAAAATATTCAAAACTTTGTGAATATTAAATTTCTAAACATATTTTTAAATAAATTATTATAATCACTATGAAATTAGTAATCTAAATATTTTTGAAAAAATACTTTTATCAAAACAGAGTTGATATTGAGATAAAAGGGGGGAGCTATATGTTTTTTAACTTAAAATTTATAATGTTTTTGTTCAAATGAGTGCAGGACTTAAATATTTGTTGATTTTATAGTTTTAGTAACTCTAAATTATGATGTGGGAGTTATTTGAGATTAGTATCAAATTTCTATTTTTTTATGGACAACAATTATCACCTTGTTTATACACTCTTGTTTTTGACACTGGGTTTTCCTATGAATACTTATAGTTGTCTAGCTAAAGGATCCTTTAAAAAGAAAATATGTGGTATCATCCTAAAGGGATAATAATATGATTTCTAAAAAGATATTTCCTATATATATTAATTTTATTCATTTTCAATAATAGGGAAAATTAAAACACTCATATTTACTTTGATGGTATTTGGTGGTATTTATGAAAAATCCAAAGGGGTGGATTGAAGTTCCCTTTGAGTAAATTGTATTTTTTATCAACAAGGATTACTGACTAATTTTGATAAGATTTTAATATTTATTGAGGTGAGTGATTATTCTTGGAGGATTATCATAGAAACATCCTCAACCTAATTATGGTTATCAGAGACTATTTATTAATGTCTAAGACATTTACTAGAGATTCTTGGAGTGAGAACCAATATTATTCCAACTCTAAACATATTTAGAACATTTCATGTATATTAAGAACCACTCTATAATGATCACAATTAATTTGAGTATGTTTCCATAACAATCCTCTAATAATCATCACTCACCTTAAAAAATATTTACTTCTTCTCACAACAATTAAATCACCCTTATTCATAAAAGATACAATACACTAAAAGGGAACTTTAAAATACAATAGTAAAGTAAATAAAAAATAAAACCAAAAGAAAATAAATAGTAACAAAAAATTTATTTAAGTATGTATTGAAACTAAAAAAAACAGAAACTAAAAAATTAAATTGAAAGAAAATTGTATCAAAAAAAAGAGAAAATTTGAACAATGAATTGATTTAAGGGGACTCTATCGAACTAAATTAATAAATGGATCTCTATTATTGAATCAAAATTAATAATAATGTTTCTAAAATATAGGATGGAAATGATATAAAACACCTATATATCTCTTAGTTAACAACCTTACCCAGTGAACTCTCTTAAGGAATGATATACCTATCAAAACTAGGAAAATAAATTATTATCTGTGGGAAAAAAACTTTAAAATTTTTCAATTTAAGTACTTTTGTTTATTTATTAAAGTTGTGATATCCATTACTCTTCACCCATTGGTACATATATTATTATAAAAATGATTCCCATAAATAATGACTATTGGAACAATGAATGAAAATAACACACTATTGAACTTCCAATAAAAACTACCTTGATTTTCCAATTTTCATGTGGAGTAAATTGATTTTAAACTACCAAATATAATCCAAACCTAACTTTATTTTTAAATTCATCATCAAATAAAGTATAAAATAAGGTAGTTAAACTATACAAGAAGAACAAAAAATCACTATGAATAAAACTGAAAAAGAATGAGAAAAGAAAGTTCAATTCATTTCATTCCATCCCTCTAAATGGTTTTAGCTGCACATGTTCATAGTAACAATAAAGATACACAATTAATATATTTTTAATATAATAATAATAAAGTAAATAAGATAAAAGGAATAAACATCTTATATTTCAATCATTATCCTCTTTCCAGCTCCAATTAGCTCTGAATTACTACTTTGAGTGATATTATCTAATATAATCTTTATCTCCGAGTTGTGTGAAGGAATATCTACCTAAGTCTCCATGTTATCCTAGAAGTGTCACATGAATATAAAAATAAAGTAATTCACATCCATTTGGAGTCACCTCATATTCGGTTGGTCAAATTGTCAGCACTAACTTTATCCTTAAGCTTCATTACACTAAAATTCATGTTTCGTTAACTTTACATTTCCAATTAATTAAGACATGTACGTTCATCTAGCTTAGTAGGAATCTTTCCACACTACTAGTCTTCATTCATCATTCCTTTAATCTCAGTATATTTGAGCTAAATCCTATTTTCAACACAACTCCAACACCAGTTGTCCTTAGTGATCCTTGTTTCACATGCTAGGATCAACCAACTTCAATCCCTTATATAGCTTCATAACATCAGCCATCCATAATATTTTCACCCCATCTAATTATTTGGAACCTCTTCAATCGATGATCAACTCCCATATCACTTGATAATTCTTCATATTGGTTTCCATGTGATTCTTATTCAATATAAAAATTCAAGATCAAGTGGACATGTTCCTTTCACCATTACTTAAGATAAAATGATTGAGTAGGTGGTGTTCATATATTTACATTATCATAAATGAAACGCTGGGGAACTATGAGTCCCCTTCACCTATAATGATTCAAACCTAAAGTCAAGAAAACCAATGAACACATAATTTTCTTCATCTCAGCTAAAATTGAAGTCAAGATCCTTATCTATTCCTGGATCAATCATGATTATTTTCATCCATCAAACCCAACTTGAACTTCATTGTTCTTAAAATAACCTTCATTTATTAGATGATTTCTTACTCAGTGACTCCTGGTTGGTTCATCACATTTAAAATATCCTTCATTGTAGTTTAATCATAATTATCATATTTGGTTCACTAAATAATTTAACCTTCTCCATAAATATCATCTTGTAATTCCCATTCTCATTTATTATTCTAGATCACGCCTTCAACCAAGTTCTCAAATTCATCCATCCTAAAATCGGGTTCATGTCCTTACAACAAATCAGTATCAGTTCATCTTTAAATTTGGTTATTTCATGCACAAAGTTCATCAATCAATGCTCAAGATTCCATATATTTAAATTCTCATAATTTAAGTCTCTATTTGAATTTATTTTCATTTGAGTGTTTAAAATTAAAATTTTATCCTAGTTTCCCTTCAGACCGAACTTGGACAATCTTCCTAGTACAAACAAGGCTCGGTCTTCCATCTTCCTAGATTGGGTCAAGCTATAATAATTTAAAATGAAAAAATGGTTGTGGTTTAAATCTTATGAAGGTTTGGAAAAGTCATATGAATTCGATAGTTTAATGTCTTATGATATTTTGGTAATTATTAAGGAATGGGAAAAGGTATAGTGACATAGGCTACTCATACATGGATATTACATATTTTTATATGAATATTCATTACATTACATGAATTCATGCCTAAGGACCATAATAGTTTAGTGAATTTGGAAACTTGTAACATAATATTAAAATCTAGTGAAATATCTTCAATGTTTCCCACAATGATCTTCCCATTTAGTACTCTTCATAGATATACCCTACATAAAACCTTTCTTCATAACCTAGGGAAAGGAAATGTAATAAACGGTGATCTCATATGATCATTAAGGTTAAACATAATAGATATCAATGTATGATCATATTAAAGAATAAGCTAAGCATAATGGTATATGATCATGAACATAACTTAAGAAGTTCATACCCAACCTATCATAGATCATAAACATGATTCATGGGAAAAATTATCATTTCCAAAAACATGGCCCATAAGGGTGATAAATCATTATAAATAATCATTAACTATAATGTCATGTCATAAAATTGTGGAACCGTCATAAATATAGAAAACCATTTCATGCATTAAGGTTAACTACCAAGACTATCAACATAGTGGATCAGGACTTATCGCCAGTTTCCCATTTCGAATCAAGACACACCAGTTTTCCATAGTGGATTTGGACATGCCTATTTCCCATAGTGGGTCGGGACAAGACTATTTCCCATAGTGTATTAGTACACACCTATTTTCCATAGTGGTTCAGTATATACCTATTTATTATAGTGGATCAGGATACACCTGTTTCCCATAGTGGATTAGGACACACCTGTTTTCTATAGTGGATCAGGACACACCTTTTTCCCATAGTAGATCAGGACACACTTGTTTCCCATAGTAGATCAAACCCATAGACTTGTTTTCCATTGTTATATCATGATAAATAAATCTTTAACCAATTCATTAGAGTGATATATAGGCCCCACCCATCTCATAATCAAACCCATATCTATGTGGGACACAAGACCATAAAACATTAAGCATATCATAACCCATGAAATTTAATTGGTTTCATAAACATTTCATCATATCATAACCTATTTAAAAGATACATGTTTCATAATCATTTCAATATTTCATCATAGTATAACCCATGAAACGAAGAAGGTTTCATAAGAATTCTATCATTGAATAAACCATGGAAAATGATGTGGTTTTAATAAAAATAATTTCATCATAAACATAAATCATTCAAAGAAATAATAATAATGTTTTCCTTGGATTATACCCCTAATAATTCATAGTTAACATTAATAGATGTCATCTCAGATATAAAATGATTTTGATTAATCATTTAAAACATTTCTCAAGGAAAATATACTTTTCTATTTGAATAGATCTTTTTAAAACAAAAAATTATTAAAATTATTTTTTTGAAAATAACCTTGAAAAGTTATAAATTAATTTTCAAATAAAATAATGGTTATGACTATGGGAAGTTTTATTCATTTGGTACATGTTAAAATAAGGATTCCTTTCAAATTTTCAGTAAAATCCAAGTGGGAACTTATTTGGAAAGAGATAAGAAAATTTCATACAATTTTTTAAAAAAACTCAAGAATGGGTAGAAATTTATTCCAAAAATAATTTTATAATATTAAAAAAATTAAAAAAAATTAAAGCGTGGTTTTGGAATAAAACGGTTTTCTGACCGAAGAGATAAATAAAGTCATATTTTATTAAAATATCTCAATTAACTTAAGTAACAAAGAGTGGGAAATGGTACTATTACTTGAATATATCATGAATTAATATAGGACAATAAAATTCATGAGTTTCATTATATATTGATCATAATATTTTATCAATGGAAACATAATCATAAACAATATTGATAAACAATGAGATTGTAACATAAAATATTTACCACTTTGGTAACCATGAATCGTATTCCCCATGAAGTAATAATATAAAATGGAACTTAAAATATAATTATTATAAATAAATTCAATATATAAAATTTAAAATGAGTTGTATATTCACCTCATTAAATAATATAGGTTCATAACATAACTTACGTCTTAAAGAAGGAAAATTGAGATAAAAAATCCCTTACCGCTTTGGTAACTTTTAAAGTGTAAACCCCAAGAAATTTAGATCATAAAATGGATATTTAAATCCCCATAATTTTAAAGATAATAATAATAAAATACATTCCAGGGTACTATATACACCACATAAAAGAAACAAGTGGAAAATATGGATTGTTTCTCATAGGAAATAAAAGTGAGATGGAAATCCCTTACCTTAAGTCTTGAATTCGTTCATACATGTTCAAACCTCATGTATAAATAAAATTTTATTTTAAATATATTAAATAACCATATTTTTCATATATCATACCATATATTATTTACTTATGTCCTTCTATTACCCATTTATTAACAATTTAATGTTAAATTCATGTTTTGGGTAATAATCACTTTGTTTTCTTTATAAGTTTTGGTTTTTTATTCTAGGTCCTCTTACCTTGATCGTATTTTCATTATCTATATAATAATAATCATGAAATAATTATCATAATTTTAAATCAATTAAAATTTTAATACTAATCATTAAATATGGTTTTGGTAAATGAAGTATGTTACGATCATGGAGATGATAGGTCATACGTATACATGAGTAATGTTTCCATTTTTCAAAGACAATTATAGAAAGGTGGTAAGTAATATATTATATTTAAATAATGATAATAATTTAATAAATATATTATTATTTATTTAAATATACTTATACATGTAATCCATGTGGTTTTGTGATGAAAATGTAGTCGCATCGCTTCCTGAAGGCGGTAGTCCACACGTACACGAATGGCGTTATCATCTTTTAGTGAGTGAAAAAAGTAAGAAATAAAATGATATATTATCCTTAAATAATGATAAATATTTAATTAATATAATAATTATGTCATTTTATATTACATATATTCATTAAATATATCATTATTATCTTCCATGTAAAGTGTTAGTGAGAAAGAATCACATCACTTTGTGAGGCGGTAGTCCGCCATACACAGGAGCGACGTTGTCCTATCCACCGCGGAATGGAAAGTAAAAAAGTAACATTTTATATAATGATTCTAAAGGTATAATTATTTTATAAATATAATTTATATACTTTATATCCATCATTATACTCAACCTAGAGAGGTGGTAATTGAAAAATGAATAACCTCAGTTCACAAGGCGGTAGTCTTCCATACATAGGAATGATGTTTTTGTAGCCCATTTGATGAAAGTAGAGGTGTTTTTAGGTAATTAAATAAAAATAAAAACATATAATTATATTTAAATAATGATTTTATTATATAATCATGGTTTAATAATAATAGAATAAGGTGGTTAAAGAAATAAAATAAAAAACGCATGTTGATGGATGTTACCTCTTCTTCGGGTATCCTCCTTAGGTTTGCACAAAAATCCTTCCTTGGTAGGATTTATGTGAAAAATAAGGATTATAGTATGATAATAGAGAATTTGTAACGTTATTTGGGTAGGTATTTTTTAAACCAAAATGATTTTATGGTGTGAAGAAGAGATGATAGGGGTGGCCTTTTATAAGTGGGGGAGAGGACACAATTAGTATTTTTGAAAAAAATTGAGTACTCCCACATTTTTAATATACCAAAAGGGTTAAATATGGACCATTATATAACCTTATAGGTGTAATGGTCTAAATAGGGCCATAAAATAGATTTTAGATCATTTTATTGGTCATTTTTACCCATATCGTTTTAGTTTAACTCCTCAATAAACACATTTTTACCATAACCACGATAATTAATTTTTATTGCATTAACTATTCGTTTTTGCCAAAAATTAAGTTGAAATTATTAGACAATATAAATTATTACGATTCCAAATATAGAATCCATTTTTACAAATTCAAATCCTATAATTAGAGAAATTTAATTTCAAATTAATCCCACAAACACGATGAGAAAGCGGATTTTAAATAGAAAAAGTTCAAAAGTTTACAAAGTTTTTATATAAAAATTCCATATAAAATTGACTAAAATGAACTAAATTGAATTGATGGATGTATAATTGAAAAAATTTTACTTTAAAAATAATTTAAAATATGATTTAAATTTATAAATATTTTAAATGAAAATGTAGTTTTCAATTAAAATTCAGTATTTTTCATTATTCATCAAAAAATAAATCCTTTCAGAAAAAAACCCAAAAATTAATCTTAATTTAATATTTATATTATGATTTAAAAAATTGTTTTAATTTTATATCATTAATTTTATAAAATTTTCAAAAAAAAATTAAAATTAGTGCTCAAAATCCAGCAAAACTGCTTTTAGAAAAATACAAATTTTAAGTGTAAAATTAGATTTATTATTATTTATTGTCTAGAAAACAATTAAGATAAATTTTAAACATTTTATGGAATATATAATATATAAATTTCATTAAAATAATCTAATAAAAGTTTTTTGTTCAATTTATTGAGGTAAAATGTGTTTGTTCACACAAAAAATAGTTTTTCAAAAAAAGAATTTTTTTATTTTCAAATGGTCTTTATTTTAATTTATAATTAATTGGTCACTAAATAATTAATCATATATACATGTGTAAACCATATTTTCATAATTTATTTAATCTTATTCATAACTTTAATTCCAATGGATAGGTGATAAATGTCATATTAAATAACAATATTTTAATAATATTTCATGTTTTGTTTAAACTTAATGTTACGTGTAACATAAGCTAAACTCGGTGTTGTGTGTAACTCAAGCTAAAATCAGTGTTGTGTGTAATTAAAAATATAAAAAATATTAAATTAAATTGAAAAAAAATATTTCATAATATCTATGGGTGTTACATTCTACCCCTTTAAAATGAATTTCACCCATGAAATTTCTCTTAGTCATCAAAGGTTTAACATTTAAAAATTATTTCATAGAAACCTACATCATAAAATGGGTTTATAAAAAGTCCTCTTTAAAAAGAGAAAGTTATTTTCAAAAGTCATCTTGAATAACATATATTAGGTTTTCAAATAGGAGAACATAGGTGGGAAGTGTGAATAGGGACATAGCACATAAAACTAACACCCAAATATTGATTGAGAGTGACAGAGAACAATAACCATAAGAAAGTGGATGATCTAGAGAAAGTTAACAGCCAAAAATCCCTAAACCAAAGAGGCATGAAAAATATCACTAATATCATAAAAAATGATGATTACAGGATAAAATTTTATTTCAATTTCTTTTTCTTAAATTTGAAAAGGTTTCATGATAATATATACTTACTTTATTTAATTACATTTCATAAGAACAATCTCATCCATTAGTTGTTTCTTGATCAATTTCCAATTCATCTCTTACTCTAAGAAATAAAGGTTGTTTTTTGTGCCTAAAGCAGTAATGGATCATAAGATCCATAAATAAAATGATGATTCATTATGTCTATCTTTAGTTATCATAAAACAATGGTTATAACAAGTTATCCAATATGGATACATATTCATATTGTAAAGTAATACATTAATATATAAAGAATCATCTAAATTTCAACCTAAACCATTCCATAAATGGTTAACCATATGATCCTTAAAAAAGATTAAAATCCAAAACTTTATAAATAAGGTCACTGAATTTTTAAAATGAACTTATCATTAATCCTCATATACCATAAACTGGATCTTGATTGTCACATACCAAACATGTGAATACCTTCATCATTTATTCTATTTAAACATGGTAATAAACTAAATTACCATAAAACATTATTTAAAACATGCATGCTTTCTTATTACTTAAATAAAACACTGATTATTTGATATATTTATTAAATCCAAAAATGTTGTAACCTCAATCACTGATAGCATAAACCAATTTTTCAACAAATAATTCATCAGTTCCATGGTAATTGGTACTATCCAATTTACTCATTCATATTCAACATCTCTTTATCCCAACAAAATTATCTCAAAATCCAGAACATATTAAGGGTTATATTCCCTTGATCAAAATATCACCTTACCATTAAATCGTTTTTCTAGTCCATCAGTACCATTTAACATATTCTTAAAAATCATTAAAGAAAAACTTAACGGATAATACTTATATATATTCATATAACATAATTTTGGAATTACAATACATAAACACTTTAATTATTAAACCTCATCCTTAATCCATTAACTAGGCTTCCTCAACTTATTACCTAATACAATTTTTCATTCATATATCATTCATAGTATCTTCATTTTCAGTAATGTAACCATTACTCATACCACCTTGTGGATTCAATTCATGAGATTTCCCCCTAGTACATAGATTTTTATAATTCCCATACTTTTCATATTTTAAGAATTCATAAAATGACAATACCTTAGGAAAACCAATATTAGCATATATTATGTAAACTAAACTTTTCATTTTCCCTTGTTAATTGATTAATTTATTCACTTCTTATCCACACATAAAACATCATCTTTTTTCCTTTAATACATTCCATAGATTCATTCTTCTTACATTCTTGGCATATAGAAAACTGAATCTTCTTTCCACCATGGTCTCTACTACATGAAATCTCAGTGAACTCTATCCTTATCTTATTTAGTGAGTCTAGGAGTTGGTTAAGGTGAACATTGTTAATCATGTTCTATAAAAACTGATTAGGAATAATCACAAGATCTTTACCTCTAGTCATAATCCCTTTTGGTTTTTCATTAGAAAATTAGCCATCACATTCAATGCTTACACAGTTCCTTCTAGATCCCACTATTGACTAGAACCAAAAAGCATAGTGTGAGAAAAGATAATCATAAATAGAAACCAAATAATTATGAAAATCACTTATTGGTTGTCTAAATAATGACACCTTATTTTTAATCTATTACACCTTAATTTTATCCTAAGTCATTCACAATCATCAACTATTTAAATCATTCATGATTTCTCGTAAAGAGTTTGTGAATTTCTAAATCATATCCCCTAAGTACGTAAAACTAGGTGTGTAGCAAGGCCCATTTCCGTGCACTAGGTGACTATAAAGTCTATCTCAATGCATAATTTTCGAAGCTATTACACCTAGGTACCTTGGTTCTAGAGCCAAGTCTACTTGTAGTATCCAAATAAGGATGTAATTCCTTGGAAACCACTCACTCCATACTTTACTAAATTTCTAGGACATCTTCCTAAACTTTAAATAATCTTTATACTTATCCTTATATACATACATAGAAATATCCTTAGAAATATCCCTAGGGATCTAACTAATATTTTATAATCATAGTTTTAAAATTTTAACTAAACCTTTCCTTTGATACCAATTATAGAAACCTGGTCTTCTCATACATGGATATTACATATTTTTAAATTAATATTCATTAAATTACATGAACACATGTATGAGGACCATAATATTTTAGTGCCTTTATATACTTGTAACATAATATTATAATCTAGTGAAATATATTCAATTTTTCAAACAAATATCTTCCCATTTAGTACTCTTCATATACATACCCTAAATAAAACCTTTCTTCATAACCTGGGGAAAGAAAATGTAAGAAAGGGTCATCTCAAATTATTAGTAAGGGGAAACATAATAGATATTAATATATGATCATATTAAACAAAAATATAATCATAAGGGTATTTAATCATGAAAATAACTTATGAATTTTATACCCAACCAATCATAGATCATAAAAATGACTCATGGAATAAAAAATTTTCATTTCCAAAAACATGGCTCATAAGGGTGATAAATCATCACAAATCAATCATAAATCATAATATTATATCATAAACATTTGTAACTATCATAAATATAGAAAAACATCTCATACGTTAAGGTTAACTACCAAGACTATCAACATAGTGTATCAGGACTTATCACTTATTTCACATTATGGATTAGGACACACATGTTTCCTATAGTGGATCTGGACACACCTGTTTCCCATATTGGGTCAAGAAACACTTGTATACAATAGTAGATTAGGACACACCCATTTTATATAATGAGTCAGGACACACCTATTTCCTATAGTGGATCTGAACGCACCTTTTTTTATAGTAGATCAAAACATACCTATTTCCTATAATTTATCTGGTCACACTAGTTTCATATAGTGGATCAAGCCCATATACTTGTTTCCCATTATTATCTCATGATATATAAGTCTTTTTCTAATACATTGGATAGAGATATAGACCCCAACCATCTCATAATGAAAACCATATTTATGTGTTCTAAAATATCATAAAAATTAATCATATCATAACCCATGAAATGAAATGGGTTTCATAAACATTTCACCATATCATAACCTATGTAAAATATATAGGTTTCATATTTATTTCATTTTTTTCATCATAGAATAACCTGTGAAAATAAGAGGGTTTCATAAGAGTTCTATCATGGTATAACCCATGGAAAAAAGAAGTGGGTTTCATAAACATCATGTCATCATAAACAAAAACCATTCAAATAAATAATAAGAATTGTATCCTCGAATAATATACCTAGTAAGTCATAGGTAACAAAAATAGATTCTATCTTATAGGGATAATGATTTTGATCAATCATTTAAAACGTTTCTTGAGGAAAATATCCTTTTTGATTTGAATAGAAATTTTCAAAACATAAAACATTTTGAAAATAATTTTATTTGAAAATAAAATATAAAATTTATAAATAAATATTCAAATAAAATAATGTTTATGATTATGTTAAGTTTTATTAATGTATTACATGTTAAAATAAAGATTAATTTCACAATTTTGATAAAACCCAAATGGTGTTTTTTGGAAATAGACATGAATATTACTTTAAAAAAATTAAAAAATCATACATGGGTAAAAATTTATTTTAAAAATTATAGGATAATATAAAAAAAATTGAAAACATTTTTGGAAAACATTGTTTTGGAAGAAAATGGTTTTCTGACCAAGGAGAGAAATAAAGTCATATTTTATTAAAAAAAACTCAATTATCATAAATACCAAAGAGTGAAAAAATGGTAACATTACTTGAATATATCATTAATAACCATATTATAATAAATTTTATGAGTTTCATGATATATAGATCATAATATTTTATAATCATAAATATATTCATAAACAATCTTGATAAACGATGAGATTGTAACATAAAATATTTACCACTTTGGTAACCTTGAATCATAAGGATTGTGAAGGAATAACATAAAATGGAACTTAAAATATCATGAGGATAAATAAATTCATGATATAATATGTCAAATTTATTTTATATACACCTCATTAAAAAATATAGGTGGATAGCATAATGTACATCTCAAAGAAGAAAAATTGAGAGAAAAAATATCTTACCGCTTTGGTAACTTTTGATCCATAAACCCCATGAAAGATAGAGCATAAAATGGATATTTAAATACCCATAATTTTTAGTATAATAATAATAAAATATATTCATGTTCATTATATAAAACATATAAAATAAACATGTGGTGAATATGGCTTGTGTCTCACAAAAAATAGAAGTGAGACAGAAATCCCTTACCTTAAGTCTTGACTTCCATCATACATGTTCAAACCTCCTATATAAATATAAGTTTATTATAAATATATTAAATAACCATAATTATATATATCATACCATATGTGATTTACTAATGTCCTTATATTACCCATTTAATAACAATCTCATTTTAAAGTCATGTTTTAGGTAATAACAGCTTTGTTTTTTATATAAGTTTTGATTTGTTATTTTAGGTTCTCTTAAATTGATAATGGTTCAATTATCTCCAAAATAATAATCATGACATAATTATAATTATTATACATAAATTATACTTTTAATACTAATCATGAAATATGGTTTTGATAAATAAAGTATGTTACGATCATGGAGACGGTAGGTCGTACGTATACTTGAGTAGTGTTTCCATTTTTTAATGATCATTATGGAAATGTGGTAAGTAATATATTATCTTTAAATAATGATAAAAATATAATAAATACATTATTATTTATTTAAATATACTTATACATATCATTCATTTGATGTGGTGATGAAAAGGCAGTCACATTACTTCGTGAAGGCGGTAGTACACACGTACATGAACGATGTTATCATCTTTCAGTGAGTAAAAAATGTAATAAATAAAATGATAAATTATCCTACCATAATGATAAATATGTAAATAATATCATTATTATTTAATTTATATCACATATATTCTATAAATTTATCCTTATTAACTCCCATTTAAAGCGTAAGAGAGAATGAATCACATCACTTCACGAGGTGGTGGTCTATAGTACACACGAGCGACGTTATCATGTTACGTACAGAATGGAAAGTAAAAAAGAATTATATTATATAATTAATAAATAGGTATAATTAAATTTTAAATATAACATATATACTTTATATCATTCATCATATCCAACCTAGATAGGTGGTAATGTAAAAACGAATGACATGGGTTCGTGAGGCAGTAGTCTGTTGTACACACAATGATTTCATAACCCATTTGATAGAAGTGGAGGTGTTTTTAGGTCATTACATAAACATAAAAACATATTATTATATTTAATATATATTATTTATTATAAAATAATGGTTTAATAATAATATAAGGAGGTGGTTAAATAAATAAAATAAAAACACTTGTTGATGAATGTTACCTCTTCTTTAGGTATCTTCCTTAGGTTTGAACCAAAAGCCTACCTTGGTTGGATTTATGTCTAAACTAAGGATTCTTGGATGATAGGAGAGAATTTTTTAAGTAATATGGGTAGGTATTTTCTAAAACAAAATGCTTTTAAGGTGTGAATAAGATGGGAGGTGGGGTTTCCTTTTATAAGTGAGGGAGATGATACACTTAGTATTTTTGAAAAGAATTGAGTGCTCCCATGATTTTCATATGTCATAATGGTAAAAAATAGACCATATAAAACCTTATACATTTAATGGTTGAAATATTTCCATCTAATAGTTTTTAAATAAGTTTATAGGTATTTTTTACTCATATATATTTAGTTTAACCCTCAGTAAACCCATTTTCACCTTAACAACAGTAATTAATTTTTATTATATTCACTATTCATTTTGGTAAAAAATTAAGTTGAAATTATTATATAATATATATTATTAATATTAAAAATATAAAATCCATTTTTCTAATTACTAATCAAAAAATTGACCAATTTAATTTAAAATTAATCCCACATACACAATGTGAAAGCAGGTTTTTAAAGAGAAAAAGTTCAAAAGTTTACAAACTTTTTATATAAATTTTCAATATGAAATTGATTTCAATGTCCTAAGTAAGATTAATAAATTTATAATTTAACTGATTTTAATTTTAAACCATTTTAAAATATAATTTAACTTTATAAGTAATTTAAACTAAAAGATAGATTTCAATTAAAATTTAGTATTTTTCACTGTTCAACAAAAAATGAATATTTTAAAAAAACAAAAAATTAATCTTAAGTAAATTTTGAAATGATGATTTATGAAATTATTTTTATTTTATGAAATTTATTTTATAAAATTTTTAAAAATAAATTTTAAAATAAGTACACAAAATGCAACAAAACTACTTTTTAAAAAATACAATTTCTAAGTGTAAAATTAGATTTATTATTATTTCTTATCTATAAAACACATAAGACGAATTTTAAAATTTTTATTGAATATATAATAAATATATTTAATTAAAATAATTCACCAAATTTTTTTTGCTTAATTAATTTATTTAAAACATGTTTGTGTATGGAAAAATTAGTTTTTCAGAAAAAGAATTTCTTTATTTTAAAATGGATCTTATTTTCATTTCTAATTAATTGGTCACAAAAGAATTAATCTTATAGACATGTGTAAAGAAAAATTATTTAATTTATTTAATATTATTAATATTCATCATTCTAATGGATAAGAGATAGATATCATATTAAATAATTATATTTTAATAACATGTTGTGTTTCATTTAAACTTAATGTTGCATATAACGCAAGATAAACTCGATATTACATGTAACACAATCTAAACTCAGTGTTGCATGTAATGAAAAATCTGGAAAATATTAAATAAATTTTTAAAAAATATTTAATAAAATATCAGGTTGTTATAGAAGGAATCTTATATGGTTGCCTTGAATGTATTACGAAATTATCACACACATCTTATGAAAATTTAAAGTCTTATGAGAATTGAGAATTGTTGTGAGTTTTGTGGGTCAACATATATTAAGATATACTACTAGGAAAAGTATTACATGCTTCAAAAATATCGAATGAAAATCCAAATTTATAAAAGAATTTGACAAATAGTTATGAAAATTACATGTAAATACACAAAAAACTATTTAGTAAAAATATGTTGAAAAAAATAAAAAAAATGACTTTAAAAGGTGAAAATATTTCTCAAAAACTTATTATATGAATTTTCCATTTAAATAATGAAAATTTATTTTTTATTAAAAAAAATACTAAATAAAAACCATAGAACTTGAAAATATTAATTCCAACTACCACAGCTATGAAAAAACACTTCCAAAAATAGTATTTCAATAAAATTATATAAATAAAAACTAAAAGATTTTTTTATTAAAATATTTAAATACTAAAAAAATAAAATTCATCATTTAACATAAAAAAATCACATTTAGATCGAAAAATTCAAAGAATTTTTTTTGACACAAAAAGATCAAAAATCAATTATTTATCAACTAAAGAATATTTTATCATTAAAATGTAAACATTTCATAAAAGTATGTGGAAAACATGTATTGAAATAAATAAACACAAAATTTCATCATACTTGATACATTTTTTATCCTTAAGCAATCAATTCATAAACTTTTGTAGAAGCAACTTAATCTCAAAAATGAAAGAATTGGCTTTCCAATAAGTAAGTGATTTTTGAAAATGTTTTCCATAGTTAACTCTCTCAAGTAATAATGGATTATTATTATTCTCAAAAACAAAGTGTTTAGGTAAAAATTTTATAACCTATTTTATAAATATGATCAAATTTAAAAAAAAAATTGAAAGGATTTAGACAAACATCACTTTTCATTTGAATTTTCTTATAAACTACTCTTTTTATATTTGGTGAATATCTAGATAATTAGACACAATTTAATGGATGAATGAGTTTAATAATTACAAAAAATAATAAATAAATCATCCAATGGTTTTAGCATTAAAATAAAAAGATTAATGTCTGATTAGGAGTTTATTTATAGCCTAGTTGAATGAAAAGTTAGTAGTATATATCTATTCAAGAAGTTAAAATCTAATTAAAATTATAAAAATTACTCCAAAAGTTTCACCAAAATAAAAATATATATATAAATGAGAAGGTGTTACATTATTTAATCCATTTTTAAATAGAATTTATTAACCACTCAAAGTAGGAAAACAATATTTAATTACAATAATACTTTATAGCCACTAAAAATTAATTTTTATCCTTGAAAACAATCAATTTTGAAAAATATTGAGGGTATTTTGAAATGAACTACATGAAATATAGTTTAACACAAACTTTTAACCCCTCCTGCACACTGAAAACCCAAAATTATCCTCAATTTTCAACTATAAGGTTGAAAAAATAAATAAAACATATTGGTTAAAAAATATATTTCAAATTAGTAGCTCAAAATCATGTATGATTGTAAGAATAAAATTTAAAAACATCATAAAAAACAATATATAACTTGACAACATGGAAAAGGATTTCACTACTAGATAATATATAAACAATTTCATAACATAAGTGTTATTTTTTACATATAATTCATACCTTAAATTGAGGTTTAAAAAATTAGAGATCCATAAAATAAGCATTCAATGACACTAGTTTTGTAAAAAAAGATAGTAAATAATTAGTAGTAATTGGTATATTTTCTAGTGATTTCATCATGCATAAATATTTTTATAAATAATTTTGAACCCTTTAATTCATAAAAAACAACATGAAACAAATTTTAGAATGATAATTTTAGAAGGAGCATACATTTTCTATTGATAGTTCACAATTATTTTCAAGTAAACTTAGAAAAATAACATTTTAAGGAATTGTTTTAGTAGTAATAACACTTTTAAACAAATAAATTTTAAGGGTACTGAGAAAGGTTTCAATACTAATTTAAAAATATGGATTAAATAAATTTTACCACTCAGTAATTTACCTTAGGAATTTAGATAAAAGAATTGTATGAAATTTTAAATAATAAAAAAATTCTCCAAAATCTTTTTCCCCATCTCACTTAGTCTTAATGTAGTTAAAAAACTTAAAATCAATGTTAACTAGTTTTTTTAGTCAAGTTTCGCCATTAGGGAAGAATGAAATCAAATTAAACAATTAAAATTTCATGATAGAATAAAAAATCGGATTCCCTGAAAATTGGGATCAATCCTTTATAATCAAGCACAGAAGCACTATCATTTAACACTTCATGCTCCACTTGGTTTTTCCCATTCAAAAACCAAGGGAGAAATTTTGGTTGAGGATGTGTCAAAATACCTGATCTTGAATTTGATATTGCAGTGGACCAGATTATTGTATTACAAAATATGTAATGGTTGCTCCATTTTTTATAAGGTTAGGAGGATGTATAGATACATAGTTGATATATTTTATTTAAAACAAGAAAAATAAAAACATGAACCATGGTTTTTCACTCATTCAGCTCTAAATTTTTTATTCTTCATCTATAATTTCTCAATAAAAATTATCTATGATCACTCTAGGGATATTATTTTTCAAATATTATTAATTCACTATTTTATCTGGAAACTATATAATTATTGCTCAAAATTTATAAAATATTGAGGTCTATTATAATCTTACTGAAATCATGTAATTGCATAGGACTAAGCTTGATTGCCTCAACTGTTTATATACCTATAATATTATAGAACAAACTAAATACAAAAGAAACTAGTATAAAAAAATCACCAAGTTGACCAGAATTATACTCATAAGGTTCACCAACTCCTAAGTTATACAAACTCTTAGAAATGGGTGTAATAACATTTATAAATTATTAATTATATCTAAAAGGATCACTCTCAGAATATTCTTTCTTATTTGATGCTAGAATATAATCCTCAATCTCTCTTAGGAATTAATTAAGCTCTGCTATAGAAAATTCATCTTCAAAACAAATCATCTTAGTAGGAATAGAAATATTATCCTTATCTAGAAAATTTTAAAAAATTTTACCTTTTTATACACTCTACAATCTTAGAGGACTTTTTTTAACTTCAAAAGTGACATAAAAAAACTCATACTTTTATTGAATTTTTTTAAAAAATGTTTTCAGTTAAAAATATTACTAAAAAAGAATCACAAAGCTCAATATGAAGGGTGGAAAGATTTGAATCCAAACTAGGTTCAATGGATATGGTTTCCTCACAAAAAAAAGTGTTTTGAGTGCTAACCAACTACTAGAGAAACATTCACAAAAATGAAAATTTGTTCATGTTAGACCATTTCATGATCTTTAGAAATAGGTTTTTTTATTATACTCTTAAGTTTACTTATTATTTCAAGTTATTGTGTGGATTTATATTCAACATAGTTAACCGTAAAGTTTTCAATAACTGTATTTTGAACTGTTTCTTAAAAATGGATATAGTTGTCCTTTCTTATATCATTTGTAAATATGACTTCAACCATATCAATTAACTAGCATAGTCTTCCTAGCATGGAATTCCTAAATACATTTAATTCTTATTAAATATGTCCAATATGAAAAATAAGTTTTCACTTTAAAATATCAATAACTTTCCACCTTTATCAAGTAATGGTATCCCTAAAATGATATAAACCTTATTATCACACTCTATTTTAATAATTAAGAAAATGGTGGATAAAGTGAGCTTCCCCATATTGATTAACAGGTTATACACCCTTCATATGGCTTGAGTGGTCAATCTATCATCCAAATTTATAGAAACATAAGTAGATTTAATCTTACCAAGACCCAAACTGAAAAACAATGAGTAATTCATGAGGTTGGAACTAGATCCTTGGTCACTCAATAAATTTTTACACTCAAATTCTTTTGTTATAAAAGGTATGAAAAATCTCTTAGGTTCTTGTAATTTTTTTATGAAACTTCCTTTAAAGGATAACACTACATTATTCAGTTAGTTTTATGATGGAAAACTCCTTTAGGTTTCTTTTATTATCCAATAAACTTTTGAAAATTTTGAAATATGATGGGATTTTTTTAAGGACCTAGAAAATGTCATGTTTAAGTTAGAATTTTTAAACATGTCAAGAAATTTTATCTAATCAGGTTCATCGTTCTTCTTTGTGATCCTTTTAGGGAACAGTATGAGAGGGAAAAAGGTATGTAAAATAGGTTGGATCTTTTCTTTTTCATCAATCCCAAATTACTTATTCCCTTCCTCTATTAGATCCCATTTCATCTTTCTTTGATCATTAATTATTTAATGTGAATATTCATCATTTTCCTTAGTTTGGACCTTGTTGTCTACTTTTTTAGACTTTCTCTTTTCCAAAATTTTATTCTCTAAAATAATTTAATCTTCTATCACATTTTTCTTAGGCTATTATCTAACTTCTTATTGTGTTTTTAGATTGATTATTATAATAAAAACCAAAAAGAAAATTCCTTAGGATTCATCTCTATTGAACTATGAATCTTTCCTTTTTTTATTCCGCCTAGGTATCTTTCCATTTGACTCATTTAAATTTATATATTATTCAAGAAATATTCAAGGGTAAACTTATGAGATTATATTAAAGTATTATGAATAGATTCTAGAGAGTTTATTATTCCAAAAAATTTTCTTATCATCCCATATATTCTTTTATAAATTTTATGAATCATACCTATATTGATTTTTTAATTGTTTTATTAGATGTGGTGGGAATACAAGGGTGGTATATTATTTAATAACACCCTATTCTCTCCAGAAATTTTGGGGTAGTTCCTAAAACCATGATTGTGATTTTTTGAAAATGGGTCACCATTATCGTTCATATGAGGTTCATACCAAGAAAATTTATAGTCATCATAGGGATGGGTAGAAAATTAAAATTTGGGACAACAAGTTTTAGAGTTCCCAAACATGTTAAAATTTAGGCATTGATATCTATGTGATTTATCAATAAAAATTCTAGTATCTTAAGGATTAGACTCACTCCTAGGAATGGTTATTCCTATAAAACTTTTATTTTTTGATTTTTGATAAATTTTATTGAAAATTTTATTTAATTACTTCCTTTTCATATCATAAAAATTACCATCATGGGACTAGTCTACTATGGTTCATTAGTAAAGGGTATAAAAATTATAGAATATACTTATTAAGATATGATGATAAAGTTGGTTATTGGGACACTAACTAATGGGTTATCTAAATATATAATTGGTCTCATGAAAATTTTATCCCTTATCTAGGATGAAACCATATATTTTATGTCTCATCTTATAGTTCATGTTCCTAGGATATAATTTCATAGAAAATGAGTTGAAGAATTGGTCTCATGTGTCAAATATTTCCTCATTCGGTTTTTAGAACCGGATCCTAGCCCTAATTTTCAAGAAATATTGAAACACTATCAACCTAAGTTTATCTTCACTAATCTATTGAAAATGTAACTATTTAACTAAACTATAATATTCTCTAACAAACTCCAAATAATCATCATTAGGAATTTCATTAAAGGAAGGTGGCATGGATAAGTAATATTTTTTTCATTTCGTAGTTTCTAGACCTAGGGGACAATGAGATACATGAAGGTTTTTTTGAGACTATCGATACATGAAATTACCTAAGTCTAGGTATTTTTACAATTTGGTTCCTTGGTTGATGTGGGAAATGATTTTCATTATGGTTATATTCTTTATCAATCTCAAGATTCACCATCCAGTTTTAATTTTTATTTGTTTTCCTTAGGGAACTGTAGTTTTTTTAATAATTGTGATTAAATATTTTATTTCTATGATACACTCCCTGGTGTTCATGAAAATATAAGAGTAAGTAATAAAATTCCAACATATAGCAGAAAAATAAATTTAGTTTTAAAAAATACAAGTTTTATTTAAAATTGATTTAATTTTTTGTTTTGTTTTATTTTAGTCACACGTACCTTCCCCAAAAATAGTACCAATTTTTGATATGTTGTTACTTATCAAGAATAAAATTTATTAACCTACCTAAAACTATATAATATGAGTGGGTAGGTTTGAATCCAAGGGAAGGAAAAAATTTTGAAATCCAAAAATAAATCAAAAAAATATAACCAAAAGAAAACAGAAAACAACATAAATTTTATTTAATGATGGGTTGGAACTGAAAATAATAAATATAAAACAAAAAATATGAAAATTAAAGAAAAGTGCGTGAAAATGAAGATAAGGGGTGAATAGTGAATGGATTTAGAGGAACTAAAAAACTAAATTGAGAAATTGATCTGTGATTTTTCGTAAAAATTAATCAAAGTGGTCTTAAAAGTTGTGAAAGAAATGATATAAAACACCTATCTATGACATAGTGATCAAACTTTCCTGATTAAATCTCATAACTAATGATATATCTATCAAAACTCAGGAAATGAATGATTTTTCATGGAAAAAATAAAACCTCAAACTTTTTCAATTTAAGTACTTAGACTGAAGTAGTAAAGTGGTGAAATCTATTACTCTTCACATGTCGGTACATGGTTTAACACCCTAAAATTTTATTTTAAAATAATATTATGCCCAATAACATTCCAAACACTCACCACTGAGCATTAAGTGAATTGTGATATACTATAAAAATATTATTAATTAAATGTGATTGTTATAACCTAGTCATTAAATTGGTGGGTATTAATAAGAATAACCAAATTATTAAATATATAAAAAGGTTCTACTCAATACAAATTTATTGATTAATGATTAGGAAATGAGCACTCGATATTTTATGCTTTAAAATGGTTTTTATTACATTTTATTAGATAATATTACAATTAATTTACTCTAATTTTATAAATTGTATTTGATAAAAATTATATAAATTTTTAAATCATTATATCAAAATTATTTAATGGTAAATTTATGGGATTTTTCTGAAAATATTTATTTTTCAGTAAATAAGGAAAAATAATGATTTTATAGAAAATTGCCATTTAATTTTAAGTATTTACAAAGTTCCGCATTGTTTAAAATTTTTGAAAATTTAATTAAATAATTTTGATTTAAAATAATCTAATTAATGTTATTGAAATTAACATTATTCTTGTTTTTGGTATAAAAATATTTTTATACTTAAAAATACATTTTTTGGAAAATCATTTTTCATCATGTTTTGGAGGTTCATTTTAAAATTAATTTATGAAACTTTTAAGAATTTAATTTAATTTAATTAATTTAATTTTTGGATTCATATATTCTAATTTATTCTATGATGGTTTTTATATTTTTCTAAAGAAGTTAAATTTTTTTTTAATAGTAAAAAATTGCGGTGTTTATAAAATATGATATATTTTATAATATCGTCAAGAAATAAATATGATATAAAAATTTATAAAAATTATGGAATGAATAAAATATGATAATATAATAAAAATATAAAACAAAAAATCAAGACATATAAATTAGAGTTTATTTCAGGATAAATATGAAAATCATTTTTAGTGTTGATGTAATGTTTGTGTGGCATTGGAAAAATCAAATTTGGTGTTTAGAGGATAATATTTGAAAATAAAGAAATGTTTTATTAACTTTATTAATTAATATGTTGTTTAATTGATGATATAGACTGATATTTATGAATTATTTAGTTATGTAACATAAAACTTATTCAAATGACTATGTAGTGCTTGTACAATGTGATAAATGTCAAAATAACATATTAAATAGGTTTTCATGACATGGATCTGAGTAAATAAACATGTTGAACAAAAATAAATATTCATTATTAATTAAAATAAATTATTTTTATTTTTATAATTTTTTTTATTTTTTAAAATTAGAATAATTTTCTAAAATATTTAGGTCGCGATGTTGCAGCGTTTAGGAAAATAGAAAAAAAAACAAGTAAATTATTTTAAAAACTCTACAAGTAATATTTTTTGGATTAATTATAGTTTAACATTAATTTTATGGTTAATAATAATGTATAATTTATAGTGAGATAGTTTATATTTTAATTACCTTCCTATATTGATGTATTTAAAGTCAAAGTATGTGAATGGTTATTAAAATGACTATAATGGTATTTTATATTATATAATATATTATTAAATGATTTAAAAATCATAAAAAATATTTAAATAGGAAAAGGGGGTATATTATCTAAAACTTTATCCCTTGAACATTTTTTAGATAATTTTAACCCTATAAGTAAATTTATAACCCTTTAGTATTGAAAAGGTTGTTATCACAATTAAGGTTTAAATTGGTTAACGAATGGGTTAAACCCAAAGATAATTTTTCAAATTCCACATAATAAACCTATAGATTTTTTATTTTTTAAAAAAATTTCAATATTAACCCATTTTACCTAAAAATTCTAATTTTTCCACTTTAACATAAAAAATATATTTAAATCTATTAAGTAATTCCAAGTGTTTTATTTCATTCAATATATAAGTACACCACCTCTCATATATTATTCATGCCACCTTGAGTCACATAGATCAACCAACCCAAGAAAAAACCTCTTCTAAACATCCTTATAAACTTTTTATAGTTTTTTCCTCAAAATACTATCCCTAAGAACCTTAAGTGTAGATCCAAAAGTGGTTATTCAAAGAGGAAGTAATCATATAAACTAAACCTTTTCATTTTACTTATTCTTCTACCTCCGTCAATTTTATCCACTCATTCCAATATAATAACATCAGTATCTCTAATATACTTATATGTTATTATGTCAATTTAATAACCTTATTCATCTCCTTTTATATCCTATAGGGAATGAAAACACTATTTGTTTGTATGTGTAGACTACCACCTCCAAGAAATGATGTATTTTTTTCATCACCACTTCACATGGATAGTTATTATTATAGATTTAATAAATATATATTATATTCATAAAATAATTATGATTTTTTAAATATAATATATTACTTTCCTTCTTACCCTTCCACCTATTAAAAAATAATAATGTCGCTCGTGTATACGTGTGGAATACCACCTCCAAGAGGTGATGTGAATCGATTTTCACGTCCACCTTTCATGTATGATTATAAAATTAAAATTTATGTATAAAAATAATAACTATATCATGATTATTATTCTATATATAATGTAAATGTACTATTTTACCATGATTAACACACCAAAGTCATTTTGAAATTATTAACCAAGAGTCCTTAAAATACCTAATGTGGACTTAACCAATTAATTAATTAAATATGTATTTGGAATAAAAGAAATAAATGATTTAATAATAAGTTATTAAACATATAAAATATTCCTAAGAAATTAAATAATTAATTTAATTTCATTATACAGTATTTAAAGAATGTACATGGAAAGTTGGGAGATGAGGTAAGGGATTTCTAGCCTCAATTCCCTTTCATTGAGACTTATGCTATTTTCACCACATGTTTTATTTTTTGGTTTATAAACTACCTTATGGATTTATTTTATCATTAATTTATAAAATTTAAGTGTATAAAAAACCAATTCCAAGTTATTTCTTTCAATGTTTCATTGGTTTAAAATTTATCACTTCATAAGGGACACTTTACCTTAAACCCTCATTTTAAATGTTTTAAATATTTAATTTGTAAATATTTTTCATCTGTGTCTATATTATTAAAATAATTTTATGGATGTATTTATATTTATATAAATAAATTTTAAATTAAATTTTATGTCTCTTTTTTACTATATTTCAAAGATATTTTAAAGGAATATTTTTACATATTTTATGCGATACATTTTTATTTTATTTACAAAAGGAAAAAAAGGAACTTTCTATTTTAACGTATATGAAATTGATAAATTTTACCACCCCCGCAAACATTATTTGATATCTGAATTCCTATATAATATTCTATATTTTCTTCAAATAAAAACCCTCCTTCCATTTGTTCTAGGTATTTTAGTTTTGAAAATTGGGTTTTAAAGGAAAGGGATATATCAATATCATAAAATGTTTTTCTTATGGGTTAAAAAGTTTTTTTTATGAGTTTGAAGAGGTAAATGAAATAATTTATGAATTTTAGGTATTTTATAGTCCTTAGACATTATTTATAATGATTTTTGAGCCCAATATAGTTCTCTAATGCATTTTTTAATGATTATGTTCTCTGGAGAATTATTTTGGAATTAACCGAGTAGGTTGTTCCATTTGTAAGGGTTCTATAAATATTATGTCTCAAGAAACATACATGAATTTTCTATGATTTATAATTATTTTTCTTAAAAATATATTTATTTCATAAGTTAATCTAATGATATTTTTTATAATTAATGATTATTACCTTTATGGGTAAAAATGTATGTTTTGAAGAAAATATTTTCATGGGTTATCTTATTTTTTTAAGAAACCATCATGATTATAATTTTTTATTTATGTTTTCTTATAAAGTGTTTTCCTAAAAACTATGGGTAGTAAATATGATTTCATGTGTAAGTAAATTATTATTTGATATCAAATTTTATTATGTCAAAGGAAAACTCTCTTATATGATCTCACAGTTTTGAAATGGAATAGTAGGTTTATTTTTTATACATATCCCTTAATGATATTTTTGTGTGCATCATATGTTTTCAAATAATTTTTCATAGGGATTAAGGATGAGTACAAAATTTAATAAATTCGGAGTTATAGATATGGGATTTACCTTTAATCAATCAAGTGTGTATTTATAAATAACTTGTTTTTTGGTAAAAATGGATACTTTGTGGAAATGTCCACTTTTTTTAAGATATTTTCCTAATTATCTAAAACTATAATCCTAAAAGGTACATGGGTATGTAATTGATCCAAATTTTTCATTTTATGTTATATTTTTTGGATGGATAAAATTTTTCCATGTTTATTGAAGCTAGAAATGTAAAGATTATGTTTCTAGCATTGGATTTCAGAGTGCGGGTTTGGGTCTATTATAATTACTATCATAGAATGGTTTGGATAACGTTGGATATTAGGGTGTTTTTATGTGAGTTTAAATTCATAATTATAGATACCATCATGGGATTATAAGTTTTAGGTTTATCATAACACTACTAGAAATTTAGGCTATAGCCACCATTTAAAACTGTGGCTATAAGCCCAAAAACTGTGGTTATAGGTTATAGCCATGGTTCAATAGACTGTGCCTAGTATTGGTATGGCTATAGGGAAAGACCTATATCCATGGTTTAAAACTGTGGCAATAGCCCTTTATACACAGTTTGAACCGTGGATATAGGCCTTTATTCACGGTTTGAAATCGTCACAGAACATTAAGCCACATAGGGCCTATTTCCATGGTTCAAAACCATGTCTATGTGGATTTATCCACAATTTGAAACTATGGAAATAGGTTAATATCCACGATTTAAAACCGTGGATATAGTCCTTCCCATTTCATACAAAAAACCCCCACATCCCCCCCCCCTGAACACTCCCTTGTACCCCCATGCCCCCTTGGATAGCCCCCTTTCACCTGATGCCCCCCTAGATAGCCCCCTTGCACACCCCCTGGACAGCCCCCTTGCACCCCCTTTAACACCCCCCTGTACCCCCATGCCCCCAACCCCCCCCCCCTCCTCGAAACCCCCTCCCACATGGAATCCCCCCTCCCTCCTAGACACCCCCTGCATACCCATTCCCCCTTGCACCCCCCCCCCTCATGGACACCCCCCTTGCACCCCAATAAACAGCCCCCTTTCCCCCCCTGAAAACCCCTATCACCCCCTATCATGGCTCACCCCCTGGACAACCCCCTTTCACCCCTTGAACGCCCCCCTTGCACCCCCCCCCCACAGTATCCCACCCTCTAGACAGCCCCCCTTGCACCCCCTTGACGACCCCCCTTGCACCCCCCTCCCCCTGCAATACCCACACCCTGGACATCCCCCTTGCACCCCCTTGAACACCCACCTTGAACCCCCCCCCCCCCCCATGCACCCCCTACAGTATCCCACCCCATGGACTGCTCCCTTGCACCCCCCCCCCTCCCCCTCCTAGACACCCCCCTCCCACGTGGACACCTCCCCCCTGACACCCCCTGGACACTCCCCCTCCTAGACACCCCCTTGCACCCCCCCCCCCCTTGACAGCCCCCTTGAACACCCCTGCAAACCCATTCCCCCTTTCACCCCCCCCCCCTCCTAGACTCCCCCCCCCCCCTTTCACCCCCCTTGAACACCCCTCCCCCTCCTGGACATCCCCCTACCCCCCTCCTGGACACCCCCCTACAACCCCTAGAAATTCCCTTGAACACCCCCTTGCACCCCCCCCCCCCTCCTAGACACCCCTCCTTACACCCCCTATAAATTCCCTTGAACACCCCCTTTCACCCCCCCCCCCCGCAGTATCCCACCCCCCTAGATAGCCTCCTTGCACCCCCCCCCCCCCCTGGACAGCCTCCTTGCACCCCCCCTAGACAGCCCCCTTGCACCCCCCACCCCCACCCCTGCAGTAGACCACCCCCTAAAAAGCCCCCGACCCCCCTCCCTCCTAGACACCCCCCTCCCCCTGGACACCCCCCTCCCCCTGGATAGCCCCCCCCCCCTCGGACACCCCCTTGGGACAGCCCCATTGAACACCCTCATGCATGTTACAAACCTATCCTATATCTATGTGTAAATTGGAGAAAATAACTATCAATTTTTTGTAGGTTTACTGAGAATGGTTTGAAAATATGATTCATTGTGGGGGATTATGGATTGGATCTCAAAGTCATCTCACTTCATACCTATTCGTGAATCCAATATGGTGGAAGACTTACCAAACCATTTGGCACAATTGTGTGGATTCTGGGTTTATATCTAGTGTCATTCCATCTAATTAAACTTTAGAAAGGAGGCATAATCGTAACATAATTCAATACATGATTCATTAACTCTCATGTGCAATGTTAACAATTTTCGGTTCTATTTAACTCATTAAATTCATTAAGTTAAACTTTCACCCCCTGGACAACCCACTTGAACACCCCCCCCCCACACACACACACCAATGCCCCATTTCACCCCCCCCCCCCCCTTATGGACACCCCCCTTGCACCCCCCTTGCAACCCCACCCCCTGGACATACCCCCCCCCCTTCCTAGACACCCCCCCCCCCCGGACCCCCTGGACAGCACCCCCCCCCCCCCTCCTGGATAGAACCCCCCCTCCTAGACACCCCCTAGACAGACCCCCCACCCCCCTGACATACACCCCCCCTTGGAGATGGTTTTTTTGCATAATGATTAACTACTAAATTGGTAAGTTTTTTTGGGTAAAGATATCAAAAGATAAGAAAGAATAAGATCACATGAAATCTTGTTTAAATATGAGAATGTGGAAGATTAATGTCATTGAACTACATTCTATGAGGGAATGGTGACAATGTAATGATTTCATCAATGATATATTTAATAAATAAGAAATAATTGGAGTATCTAACATAATGAGAAAAATAAAAAAATGTTTCCATGTTCCATAATATTTATCACGCGTCAATAGATAAATAATTCTTGGAAACATCTCCCTATTTGGTGATGGATGGCCTTTGGCATACGGGGAGGACTGTATTGAGGTTGTAGTGACTAATCCTCTGATCTAGTCATTACTTGGTTGTTGTGGTCTTGGGGGTATGTTAAAAAAATCACACTTATTCTACCACTCTATGAAGCCACATAATAATGTTCCAATTTCACCAAGTCTTGGTGAAATATGACATAAAAAATACCTTAAAAACTAAATATTAAATGATATGAATGAGAATGAATAATGGAGGTAGAAGATGAATATTTACCTCTATCTTTCATGATGAAACAATCTCAGATCTCCACACTCTCATAAAATAAAATAAAAAAGGATAGAAGAAGGGAGATCCCCTCCCTTGGTTTTAGCCACTTAATTGAGAAGAACCCCATAAGGAATTTTTAAAGGTGGAATCCAGAATAACTATTCTGTTATCCTTAAAAATAAAACCCATCCCTACTGGGTAAAAAATCTGCCTCCACTATGTACCTGATGGACCTTATAAAAGGTCCAATACACTTTCCAGCCCACCGAGTACCTAGTACCCCTCCATCGGGTACTTTATAAAGGCTGTAGTTTTTCACAAACCCATTAAGAGGCACCTAGTTCCTACCAATCGAATACCCATTGACTATTGCAGTTTTTTGCAGTTAACTACCACCTTAAGATTTGGAACCCAAACCTCTAAATAATGATTATCCTGAAGTGAAAACACATCCTAGAGATGTACTAACTCTTGAAATTCAAATTCATATCCCAATTCTCAAAAATCTCCCTACTTCAAGAAAAAAATTCAAATTTCCTTTGAAATTACCGACCCTATAATTGTGTGGGTCATTAAAAACTCCCAACCATAAGAATTAAAATCATTGAGAAGAATCCAGGATGATCCCCTGATTCCCAATTTAACTATCAAAATTCGATACCATCACTTTTTATCCATTCCAACTATCCACAACTCCACTATGAAGATTCCCAATCTAGACTAATTGGCTCTTCACTGAAAACTACTTGTACCTCATTCCATGCATATCAATTATAATTATAATAATGTATCTAATTCAAAAACCTCTTTACCATACTCAAACATGTGAAACTATTCCAGTATACTTCTATACACACTGATAACAAAATAATGAAGACATAATTGTTCGTAACAAGGAGGAGGAGGATCACTTGGAGGGGGTTGGCCACGTTGGAGGCATGCCGGAGGAGGTGGGGAGGCCACCTAGGAGTGAATGATATAGAGAAATGTCCATAAGATCGAATATTTCACACTCAAGACTAAAATAAAAATCCTCAATTCTGAAATAATGGTGTATGAAAAGTCAATTTGAATAAAAACACGTGAAATGGTTACTAATATCTTACAAAAAATGGTATAAAATAACAATTACTTCTTGAATTTTATATTCACATCAATCTTGGTTGCAAGTCATGGAAGAAAATAATGTTTTATTATTGGTTCTCTGCATAGAATGCATCCCTATACTACATACCAATACAAGTCATCAAAATCAACAAATGATCGAAAATAAAAAGCCATCAGGAAGCTAAAAATAGGAATCCAAACTCTCTTTTGAGCTCTTTCACATGTATATATTCACCCCATGACCCCCCCCCCCACTCCTAGACAAGCCCCTCCCCCTGCACCCCCTACCCTCTCCCTACCCCCAGCCCCCTTCACCCTCCCCCCACCCTCCCTACCCCCTCCCCCTGCACCCCCACACCCCTACCCCCTCCCTACCCCCCCCCCTCCCCCCCTGCACCCCCACACACCATGCACACTTCCTCCCAGCCCCCATAACCCCCCAGACACCCCCTCCCCTCTCTTGGACAGCACCCCTCCCCCTATACCCCATGCCCCCCTCCCTCTTAGACACCCCTCTCCCCTTTCACCCCCATACCCCCTGCCCCACCCCCTGCCCCCACCCCCCTGCCCCCTTCACCCCCACTACACCCTGTACACTTCCCCCTACCCCCTTTCACCCCAACTGCCCCCCCAACCTTCACCCCCCCCCCCCATCCCCCTACACCCCTGCACACTGCCCCCCATCCTGCCCCCCTAACCTTCACCCCCCCCCCCCACTCTCCCCTAGATAGACTCCCCCTACTGACACTTTCATATTACCAAGAGGCCAATGTTAGTTGGAATTTATCAACCTAAGATGAGATTTGAGAATTCCAAGGTCTTAAATTGGTCTCCATTGAGTATTCAATTATATCTCACAATATTAATGTTAATTCATAATAATCCCTATGGGTGTTCAATCATGAAAACATTCATGTCATGTCCTATTCTAAGATCCATCAGCTCATCTCTCTGTAAAATTTAATGAATGGAACTTCCGTTAAAATATACTTTCTATATGAATCCACTTTGTATACAAGGAAAAGGGAACTTTGGAGGGATTTAATTTTGATCAATGGTACAACTAAACAAAACTAGTTTATTATGTGATAATCAAACAATGTTTTGATTCTGGATGAGAAAATAATATCAAACATCTTAAGAATTTATCCTTATTAATTATATTATTACATCTATCACTAAAATCTTGTTGAGGTACTCATTACTAGAGTAAAATTTAGATGGGAGAGATTCACTATCAATGGAAGGCAGGAAAGAAAACACAAAATGTGATTATATCAAGTTAATTTGAATCATATATCAACAACTAACATTGAATCAGTAATAAAACCAAGCAGACATGTTCCAAACAGAACTTTAAAAAGAAGCAAGTCATGGATAAACATTAGCCTCATTAAATATACTTTAAATGAGCCCAAATTTTTGGAATCCAATCAAAAAAATCAATAACTTAGATATGATTTTAAGAATTTATTTTAGACATTATAATTACATAATTAAAATACTATCTCAATTAGATTGTAAAGTTTAAAAAAAAAGAACCAACTGTAAAACTAAAAAGTTCCTAATCGGGTTACATACATGTAAAGAAACCCAAAATTATCTACAACAAGGACAAGAACTTTATCCAAGTTAATATACAAAACATATAGAATCTTCCAACTGCTTGGGCCCTAAAAAAAAGGCATCTATAAGTCACAATTGAAAATTCATACAACCATAACTCTTAATGGTCATTAATAGGTTATCCCAAACCATATAATGAATTGGAGGTTTATAATAAGTCATACAATGGAACAGCATTTTTGACCCATTGGAAAACAATAAATGCCATCCATTGGGGTTAAGGTCCATGAAAGATCTTTCCATTCTAGTTTTCATGTCAGTGCAACAAACAGTTTCATCTGAGGATGCGCTATATATTGATCTATCATTTGTCCAATTAAACCTATCACAAATTGTGAAACCAGTTTTTAAGCAGCACATACATAGTTGAGGTGGTGGGAATATCATTAAGGCTCTATTTGATAGCACTTCTTATAGGACTTATCAATGGTCACTTTTTATACAGTCTGAAAAAATAAGTGGTGTTTTTTTGTTATATGGACAGTGGTGTTAATGTGTGTGTTTGATCACGTGCATGATTCTTCCTAGGCAAAGAAATGTTCATCTTATACAAAAAAATATAGGTGGAACCTGTATCCCAATAAACATATAACTCACCTATTATTGTTGATCATGAAGCTATGTATGTTTCTGTACACCATCTTTTCATAAACCATATTGTAATCCCAAACACCAAGTTATCCTTTCTTTTCAAAGGAACCAAGGAAATAACAAATATATAAATGAACAGAATAAAATACATACTTATCAAAATATATACATCAAAAGGAAAATTAAAGAACCAACCTTATCCCCAGACAGCAGAATGGTTTTATTTGTGGGATGGAATTCCAAGCATGTCACCTGACTGTTGTGATACCTTAGGACTCCACAGGTGACTTCATTGGGGATCATAAATGAAAGTTTAATCTGCACAGAAATATTATTACATATAACCCTAGAAATCAACTGTGAAAGTCAATTCCAAACCTCAAACTGCCAAAGCCAATTATTTCTAGATTTTATCTTTTTCTTTCTGAATGTAAGCTCAATTGCACTGCCATATTCATTGTTGACCCATAGAAATTCCATCTTATGCTTTTGGATCTCACTAAAGTATTATTTTACTTCCTTGGATGTGCTTTTACCCAACCCCTAGTATATATCCCCCTTCCCCCTACACCCCATGACCCCCCCCCCCCAAACACCCCCTACACACTACCCCCCTATCCCCCTTCCCCCTAGACACACACACCCCCTACACCCCCACTTCCCCCCCGGACACCCCCCCTCCTACACACCCTCCCCCCTAGACACCCCTCCCCCTGGACACCCCCCCACCCTCCATCCTGGACACCCACCCTCCCCCTACACCCCCTGTATAGTTCCCCCCCCCCCCACCCCACCGACACCCCCACTGCCCACCCACCCTCCACCCACACCCCCTACGCCCCCTTCACCCCCACTACCCCCTGCACACTACCCCCCACCTGCACCCCCACTTCCCCCCACCTATACCACCACTACCCACCCACCTTCACCCCCACTACCCCACCCCCCACCTTCACCCACTCTATATAGTAATCATTATAAGAAAAAACCTATAGAAATTACATCAATGAATAGAACTCTTGACCCAATTAAATATTTAATCGATCAACAACTCTTGATAAGATAAAATAATGTGAGGAAAATATTTCATAAAAATATAAAACTATATAAGAATCTATAAATGTAATCCCTTTAATAGTCAATGTCCTGGTTTCTGACATTGTACGTGCATTCTTTACTGCATATTGGAACACAAATTAGGGTCCACACTAATATTTCATTCCAGAATAATATTTAAACTTAACCTGAATTAATTATTATTAAATTTATGATATATTTCATACTACCTTAGATGAAAAAAACTATATTTGAAAGCATTTAGTGAAGGAGGAAGTAACATTGCTACAGTGATATGTAAGATACTTAAAAAAATCATTTCAGGTGGTCTAATTTCCCACATAGATGACAAGTCTTCATATCAAATTTAAATATTATTTAAATTTTCTGAGCCTCTCAAATTGAAAATAAATATCATCGGTCTAAAACTCTATTTAATTATGGTAATGGGTTTTATTATATATTGAACTATCCCACTACTTCCCCTTCAAAATGTCCCATATTTCCTTATTTGACCCTATAAATAACTATGGATCATACCTATATTAACCAATGTACTTACAATATAATCCATTTTAGAAATATTAGTTTTGTTTATAATTTATATGTCAACCACTTTAGTATATATTGGTAAGAATAAGAGAATAATCATGGATCATATTTTTGGTATCAAGGCTATTTCGAACTGAAAACATTAAGACATCATTTGAAATAATATAAGAGAAAAATTATATCAACATGAAAAATTATTGGCATTCTCCATCACATAATGATTTCCCATATCAAGAGTCATGAAATTCTAGAATATTGACACCTTTATAATTTTAGGATAAATTTATTGGTAGAATATCTCCTTAAAACCTTTCTATGGGTGATATTCTTATAACTTTTCTTGAATAAATGACTCATTATTTCTAGCCAGGTCCGTCCAATGTATAGGTGGAAAATTAATTTTTTAAGTCATATGTCTCTGATTAAAATATAAGATACATCTTATCTTATCTAATTTCTTCATAGGATACTGAGACACTTGATTTCCATAAAAATAAAGTTGATTCTTTTAAATAAATTCCTAATAAAAATCCACTATACAAGATAAATCATGCTCACCTTACCAACCTAAAGTCTAATTATTCTGAATAATTGACTCAATAATATCCAAATCATTTGTAGAATTTCCTTATAAATTTTTATTAGTAAAACCCTCTTTATAATTCATTAGTTTTATTCTTTGATTAATTCCCTGTAAGACATAAATTATGAAACCAAATCCAAACATAATTTAAAAGTCATGGTCGATGAATATAATTACTCATCAATTAAAAAATATCATCATATCAAAAAACTTTTTTGTAATTCATTTTAAACAAATTCTAAAAAAAATAGAAGCAATTTTAAATTATGTGGAATCAAAATTTCAAAAATTGGATGGTTTTCACAAATTTCAAAATTTGGAAGCATGGATTCCCAAACCATAAACCAACTGTTTGAAACCTATTTTTAAACCATATAGTGGTGAATTCATGGTAAATAATTTATTTATAACATCATATATAGTAATCATAAATCCTTTATATTCTTATCATTTTAAGAAATTTTAATATATTTTTCCTAAAAAAATTCATAAAAATTTCATAGAAACCATAATTGTAGTGGGTTTGATAAAAATATACTAAAATTAATTTTCAAAAAACAAAACAATTCAAAGTATAAATCCCTAATTTCCATGCTAAATCAATGTTTGGTAAGATAAATAGTTATTCAGTAAATCTCATATACCGATCTATAGAGTTCAAATCATACTATCTTAGGCATACCTTTACTCCCTATGTAACATGAGGGCTCGAATAAAATTTTATTAAAAAAAACCTTGGATAACCTACCATATGACCAAATATATAATTCCACAATGCCCAAATTGATTTATTGATAACCATGTCATAGTGACAAGTACCAAGGTTATCAAGGATATTATTTAATAATTATTTTACCCATTAAATATAATAAAAAATATAAAAACCCTTATTGAGAGTCTAATATAATGTATACACACATTGGGCATCCATTCTAGTTTAATAAATTGTTAAAAAACAATTAACCATCAAAAAAATTAATAAGTATCAAACACTAAAATAAATACCCAAGCATAATTTTATAAGGAAAATATAAATGAGTGATACATGGCATGCCAAACTATAAAAGAAACTAAAAAAGAGATAATAACAAATTGTATGATACATAGTACATCTTAGGAATAATTTAAACATCCTAAAATTCCACATGATTCATATCTTTATGACTAGGGTCACTATCAAATATCATCATCGCCAAAATAAGGAAAAAGTTCTAAAGATCACCACCAAAGGTAAGATGGCCCTTTCTGTTAAACTGTATAAAAAAAATTATTTCAGCAAACATATGAAAGTTTTTATATGGGATATGAGATATCACTCTTATTATACTACCAAGACTCTATAAATATGATTTTATAATCCAAACTCAAAGCACAATTTTGAAATATGAGAACAATTTTCCTACGGAAAATTTACTTAAAAGGGGAAAATTAATTAATTTTATTTTTCTTTATAAAACTAATAAATGTGAAAATGAATATAATAATGAAACATGTTGTAAAACCAAATTGATCAGATAAATAAAAAATAAATGATAATTAAATGTAATAAGAAATGCATGCCATAAAATAAAGAAGAACATGAGATGAGAACCATGAGTCTAATGGGGTAACCTAGGATGTTGATAAATTTGGATTTAGTTTTAAACCTATGATACAATACTAATACAAATGAACCCTAAATTGCCATAATTTTCCTCACTAGGATATAACCCCCTAGAAATTTCCAGAACTATACTTGAGAACACTTGTAAGAGAATGATCATAGTAAGAATGACACTCATCTTGATTTCCCATATAACTATCGAATTATCCAATGTAAATATTTTCAACTATAAATCACATAAAATGATTATAAAATACTATGTAGGGTGGCGTTGATTGGAATCATTGGGGAGGACTATGTCATGGTGATAGAGGTCATGGGGGAGGAGGGCGTCATGGTGAGAGAGGTCTTCGGGGAGGAGGGTGTTGTGGTGAAAGAGACCGTCGGGGAAGAGGGTGTCATGGTGAGAGAGGTATTTGGGGAGGAGCGCAACACTGTGAGAGAGGTCTTCGGGGAGGAGGGCGTCACTGTGAGAGAGATTTTCGGGGAGGGTGCTACTGTGAGAGAGGTCATCGGGGAGGAGGTCACTACTGTGAGGGAGGAGTAGAGGTCATCGAGGAGGAAGGATGCATGGTGATAGAGTTACAGATCGAGGAAGGGGGAGGAGACCAATATAGATTGGGAAAAAATGACAGTGGCGATATAAAATAGATATACCCATGGAGGTTCGATTAAACTGTGGAAATAAAAAATCTATATCCACTAACCTATAAAACAGTGGCTATAGGTCTGTGGCTATAGCTTTAATTTCTAGTAGTGTAATTTCAAAGGCATTTACTATAGAGAAGAAAGCTTCTCATACATGTATATTACATCTTTTTAGATGAATATTCATTACATTACACAAATACACTCCTAAGGACCGTAATAGGTTAGTGCCTTTGGAAACTTAAAACACAATATTCCTAATTCAAGAAATATATTCGATGTATCCCATAAAGATATTCCCCTTAGTACTCTTCAAAAACATTACCCTACTTAAAACCTTTCTTTATAACCAATGTAAAGGAAACATAAGAAAGGGTGAGCTCATATGCTCAATAAGGGTAAAAAAGGGAGATATATAAGCATAAAATGAATATAATGGTATGATAACATGTTCATAACATTTGAAAATCATTCCATGCATATAAAATATTATAATCTTGAGTCATGGAATAAATATTGGTAGTTCATAAGACATGAATCATAAGGGAATCAAAGAAAATGATCCATGAGAGAATAACATTTCCATAAGAAATCGATTTTTAACATAAACATAAGCATATAAAATCATTTATATAGTAATAAAGGCTCACTACCAAGGATATTATAGTGGAATGGGTTCACTCCCTAAACCATCATAGTAATCATGGTTCACTCCCAAGGGAATCATAGCGGATAAAGTCTCTAACTAAACTTAGTTCACTCCCCATTCCAATCATGTCTATCTTAAGAGATATATATTTACCCAATACATTGGAGGGAGATATAGGTCCCACCTATCATATAATAAAAATCATATGTATGTGTGCCAAGATATCATAAACCATTTATCATATCATAACCCATGAAATAAAATGGGCTTCATAAACATTTCATAATATCATAACTTGTGGAAAATATATAGGTTTTATAATTATTCTATCATTTCATCATTGCATAACTCATGGAAAAATATATGGGTTTCATAATAATTTTATCACAATATAACCCATGGAAGAAAAATAAGTTTCATAGACATATTTTTATTATATACCATTAATTGAAAGAATAAGAAGAATATAGTTGGTTCATATCCCTAGAAAATCATAAGTTACATCAAAGTATGACATCTTAAATAGATAATTATTTTTAAAGATAAATCACTTGGAATATTTCTTGAGGAAGATAACTTTTCTTTGAATATAAATTTTTAAAAATAAAAAATCATAAAATGTTTTTTAAATCATTTTCTTTGAAAATAAACTTAAAAATTTATAAATGAACCTTTAAATTCGTTTAAAAATTTTTTGAGGAAAATATCCTTTCCACTTTGAAAAACACTTTTTAAAACATCTTCAAAATCCATTTTTTTAATTTCAAATAATTTATTTAAAATCTAAAAATTTCTCAAAAATTAAGGAAAAAATTTCTTTGAAAAGAACTTTGAAAACTTAAAAGGTAATATTAAAATATTTGAGCGGTCATGACAGTGAGAAATATTATTCATTCCATTCACGTTAAGAACAAAGATTCATTTCACATTTTCAGTACAATAAAAATAGGCATTGTTTGGAAAACAATATGAATATTACTTTAAAAAAAATTAAAAAGGTAAAACATGGGTAAAAATTTCTTTAAGAACCCATTTTAAAAAAATTTAAAACATTTTTAGAAAAAATGGTTTTGGAAGAAAATGGGTTTTCAACCGAAGAGAGAAATAAAGACGGTTTTTCTTAAACAAATATTTTGAACTATTGAGTACATAAAGAGATTAAAATTAAGGAAAAAAATGTATTCGCGTGAAATAAACATAGGAGAATAAAATTAATTACTTTATTGAGAAATTGGTCATAATAATTCATCATTGGAAAAATAATCATAAAAAATACCGATAAATGATGATATTGTAGCATAAAATATTTACTAATTTGGTAATATTTAATCGTAATCTTCATGAAATAATAAAAATAAATGAAACATATAATATAATGATAATTAATAAATTCATGATATTACATTTCAAAGGATATATATATACACCACATAAAATAATACAGGTTCAAAATATAATATAAGTCTCAAAGAAGGAAAAGTGAAACAAAAAACTTTTACCGCTTTGGTAACTTTTGAACAGTAAAACTCTTGAAAGAGAGGTCCTAAAATGGATATGTAAATCACAATAATTTTCAGGATAATAATCATAAAATAAATTCATGTGAATTATATACATTACATAAAATAAATTGGTGGTGAATATGGTATATGTCTCGCAGAAGTAAAAAGTGAGATGAAAATATCTTACCTTAAGTCTCGACTTTATTTACACACGCTAGAAAATACTATATAATAAATATAATTTTATTATAAATATTTTAAATAACTGTTATTAAATTTATAACACCATATATTACTTACTTATGATCATTTATTACCCATTTATTAACAACTCTATGTTAAAGTCACGTTTCGGGTAATAATCACTTCATTTTTCTTATATATTTTGATTTATTATTTTTGATCCTATTAAATTGATCATAGTTACATTATCTCCAGAATAATAATAAATAAATAATTATAATATTTATACATAAATTATACTTTTGAGACCAATCATAAAATATTTTTTTGATAAATGAAGTACATTACAATCATGGAGACAGTAGGTTGTACATATGCATGAGTAACATTTCCATTTTTCAACAATAATTATGGAAAGGGGTTAATTAATATTTTATATTTAAAAAATTATAATAATATCATAAATAAAATATATTTATTTATATCAACTTATACATATTATCTGTTTGGTGTGGTTATGAAAATAGAGAGTCATATTGCTTTGTGAAGGTGGCAGTCCACACGTACATGAACGATGTTATCATCTCTCAGTGAGTGAAAATGTAAGAAATAAAATGATATATTATTTTTTAATAATTATAAATATTTAAATAATATAATAATTATAACATTTATATTTATTAAATTTATCCTTATTATCTTCCCTGTAAAGCGTTAGTGAAAAGGAATCACATCGTTTCGCGAGGTGGTAGTCCACCGTACACACGGACGACGTTATCTTATCCCCGATGGAATGGAAATTAAAAAATGGTATATATGATATAATTACTCAAAAGTTGTAATAATTTTATAAATATCATATATATTCTTTATATCCATCATCATTCCCAACTGTGATAGGTGATAATAGAAAAATTAATGACATCGGTTTGAGAGGTGGTAGTATGTCGTACAAATGAATAATGATTTCATAAATCATTTGATGAAAGTGGAGATGGTTGTAGGTCATGACCTTAAAATTAAAAAATATGTGTATATTTTATATACTTATTTTATTTTATCATCATGTTTTAATAAAAATTGAAGGATGGGGAAGAAGAAATAAAATAAAAACACTCATTAAAGAATGTTACCTCTTCTTCGGGTAACCTCCTTAGATTTGCACCAAAACCCTTCATAGGTTGGGTTTATTACCAAAATAATGATTATAGGATGATATTATGGAATTTTTGAAGTTATTTTTTTAGGTCTTCTCCGAAAAAAATGGTTTTAAAGTGTGAATAATTGAGGATAGGTGTGACCTTTTATAGGTGAGGTGAGTGGCACACTTGTAGTTTTTTAAAAGAAAAAGGTGTGCCAGTGTTTTTCACATGCCAAAAGGATAAAAAATGGAGTCTTGTCAATAATTATATAGTATAGGTTCTAAATATTTCCATAAATTAGATTTTATACAATTTTTTAGTTCTTTTTAACCCTTATAGTTTTATTTTAACCCCTGTTAAACCCATTTTTACCTTAACCACGGTAATTAATTTTTACTGTTTTCACTATTCATTTTGGTAAAACAATAAGTTAAACTTATTATATAATATAAATTATTCTTATTAAAAATATTTAATCCATTTTTATAAATTCAATTCACCTAAGTGCAAAAAATTTAATTTAAAATTAATCTCGTGGACACGATGAGAAAGCGGATTTGTAGTGAGAAAATGTTCAAAAAAGTATAAAGTTTTTTAATCCTATTTCAATATTAAATTGATTAAAATTAAATAATTTTTATTAATAAATATATAATTTAACTAATATTTCTTCAAAAAAATTAAAATATAATTTAACTTTATAAATAAATTAAATGAAAATGAAGTTTTCAATTAAAATTTAGTATTTTTCACTATTGATCAAAAAATTAAACCTTTGAGAAGATTCTCAAAAAATAACCCTAATAAAAATTTGAAATGATAATTCAAAAAATGAATTTTATTTTTTCATATAAATATTATAAAATTGGAAAAAATTAAAATTAAAACAAAACCCACAGACGTGTTAAAAAGGAGTGTCTTCAAGAAGTGTATTTTTTTCAAGTGCAAGATGATTTTATATTAACTCTATGTCTAATAATAATCATTATATGAATATAAATTAAAATATATTGATATATTCTCTATACTTTCTATTTAAAACATTCCTCGTTGGTGATTATTTTAATTAATTAAAATGTAGAAACAATATGCACTTTAAAATAGTTTTCATAAAAAACCCTTTTTAAACCCAAAAATAAACTTATACTAAAATACAATATAAATTTGATTGAAAATTAATAAAGTGGAATAAATATTAATATATAATAATTATGTTAATTTAAAACATAATTTTTCATTTAAATTACTTAATTTATATAAAATTAATGGTAATTTTATAAAAAACTATATTTTTCACTATTTACTAAAAATCAATATTTTCCAAAAAATCCAAAATTTCACCAAAAGTTAATTTAAATATGATGAGTTAAAAAATTAATTTCATTTTATCAAATAAATTTTCTAAAATCTCTAAAAATTAATTACAATATTTTTTCATAAAACTTAATAAAAAACATTTTTGAAGAAAACATATTATTAAAGAACATAACTACTTTACTAAAATTTAATTGAATACTTACTAATAATTTTTAAATAAATTTATATTAATTCATACAGTTATATTAATATTTCATAAAGTAGTTAATAATATTAATACCCACCTATTTAACAGTTAGGTTGTAACGGTCATATTTATAATAGTATTATTTCATGGTTTGCTGAAACCTGAGGTTGCTTGTCATGAAAATTATCAAAGAAACTTGTTGTCGCATATAAAATGATCTAAAATCGATGTTTAATATAATTTAAGTAATACTAAAAAATAATTTAATTTGAAAAAAAATCATAAAATCTAATTTTGTTACATAGACACTCCTTTTGAGGTTTTAAGTGATGGGATTTTAAGATGATTAATAGTATTATGGGAGACATTAATTGTAACACCCTGAGATTTTATGAGATATATTATTTTTAATTTCTTTGATGTCTTATATTATACACTACACCAAAATTATCTTGTACTATACACAACATCGTATTAGCTTGCAGTATATGCAACACTATTCTTGGCTCGTGTTACACACAATTTCAAGTTCGTTTTGTGGAAATTATTCTACGCTACATTAAGTATACATTTTTCTTAATGTATAAATGAAATAAGTTTTGATTATGTTATACGCAACACCAAACAGATCTTTCACTACATGCAGCCCTGACTTGGCTTGCATTACACGCAATCAAGACCTTCTTCGATAGCATGTGTAGTACGCAATACCGAGTTTCACCAAACGAGATATTATTATAATATTATTATGAACTAGCCGTTATGAATAGTAATACCCATTTTTTTGAAATTTTATAAATTTTATCTATCAAATGGAATTCATTTTTGGATTCGGAATATCTAAATTAGCCTAGGGTGAATTTTTGGTATTTTTCTGAAAACATTCAATTTTTTATGAATAGTGAAACCACTAGGTTACTATTTTAAAAACTGACTTTTTATTTAAATAATTATTTATTTTATTTAAATTTATTTTAGGTAAAAATTGATACATAATACCTATATAAGTTCAATGTAATTCATTAGAGTCATTTTATAATAATTTTAGATATATAAAAATTTTATTGAACTTTTCACCGTCTTTTACCTACCTCCTAGGAACATTTTGCAAACTTACATAAAACTTAATTTTACCCTTCTGTGAGTGGAATTTAGAAAATATGAGAGACACGATTAATATCAAGGAGTAAAATGTGGTTCAATAAGATAAAAATAATTTTTGGTGAATAGTAACCTTTTACTTTTATTTACCATGGTTAAAAGTAAATAGCATAATTGAGGGTAAAAAGGATATTATTATTACCCTAACACATGTCCTAATTCTATTGGATAAGTGTAATTTAACCAAAAACAATATTAGGAATAAAATATTACCCTTTAGGTCTACTTGGATTAGATTGAGACATTTATTATTATTTTATTTAAAAAAGAGTTAAAATAGTTAAAATCAAAGTTTAATTACTAAAACATTTTTAATATAGGGTTATACATAAGATAAACTCAACTATAAATATTAATTAGAAAGATAAAATGATTTTCTACATAATGGTATTTTATTTATAATTTTTAGACATTAAATAATTCAATTTATTTATGACACAATGATAATGCAGTAATTACCTTATTAATGAAATATTAACATAATTGATGTTATAAATACCCAAATAAATGTAATTTGAGACTTTTTATGAATTACACAAATTTTATAGGTTAACATGACTTTTTAGTATTTATTTAATAACTTTTTTAGAACTAATCATGCTATTATAATTTTCACAAAAATCAATTACCAAATAGTGTCAAAATTGAAATAAAATAGTTTTTAAAAAAAATATTATATTATTAATTGTTATTTTATTCCTAAAAATCTAAGTTTCGGCCAAATTACATAGATAAGGTAATATATATTAATAATTAACAACTTCGGGTTCTATTGGCTTGTTATAGTAAATTTATTAACCGTATAGTGTAAGAAAACAAGAAGACACAGTAAAAGTAAAATTATTTAACTTAAAGTTAAATATAAATGATAAGGTTAAAATAGTAACCTAAACTTATCTAAATTATATTGGTTGAGAGGATTTAGACCCATCTAAACTTTATATTCAAAATAAATCAATTTGGAGCTATTTTAAATCTAATATGACTTTATTATAAAATAATATTTTAAGTTTTTCAAAGGTTCCCCTCTCCTCCCTTATAAAAAGGGCACCCCTTACCTCTTCTCTTCACACCCTTTTGAGCCTCGAATATTGGCCATCCCCTGACCATTTCCTTTATCATCTTCCCTGGAAACATTATAGAGGTTATGGTCTCCTCAAAATACCATCCCTAGTGCCTTAATAGGAGGTTAAGAAAAGGCGCATCAAAGAAGATGTAATATCCTTTACCGATTCTTTCCAATTTATTTCTTATTCTAATTATTCTTATTTATTTGTTTAATCATAAATTAATAACATCAGTATCACTCATATACTGATATGTTATTATAAATATGAAACAATCCAATTTCATCTTCAATCCTTCCTACGGAAAACGAATTCAACGCGCATGCGTATGTACGGAATACCGTCTCCACGTCGTGGTGTAATCTGTTTTCCACCACCACCTTACTTGGATGGTTATAATGGTGTAAAGAATAACTATATATGATTAATGTAAAGTAATATTGATTCTGAAATATTATACATACACTTAAATACAATTCCACAATCATGGGAATGATATCATAGCTCGTGCGTACGTACGGACTACCGTCTCCACGACGCGATGAGATTAATTCTCCAGTTTAACCATTCATGAATGATTATAAAGTATATATGATGAATAATAATGAAATATATGACATAATAATGATACTGTATTTATGTATATATATATGTATGTCATATACTTAATTCCATTCAATTCAATAAGGAAACGAAAACAGCGTTCATGCGTACGTACGACCTACCGTCTCCATGAACGGTGTGTTTCATTCCATTTATTGATCTATCATATATATATGTATGATGAATATATATTATATATAAATCATGTTTTACATTATAGAATTAAGTAAATTAGGATATAAGTAATAATATCAAGAACAACAAGTCGAAACACGTACGATAAATGAAACGATTTTACACAAAACGCTGCTTTAACATGGAATTTACAAAATAACGGGTAATATAAAATCATAAGTGAACCATATATGATATCATAAAAATTAATATGATTCTTTAATAAGTCAATGACATTATTTAAATTATTATACAGGAGTTTCAGATATGTACAAAGCATATCGGACCTAAGGTATGGGATAATTATTCCAATCTCATTCTTATCCGAGATTGGTTATTCGTAAGTATTTACTGGGGTTATATTTTTCATCCATGTCCATAAAAATGTTTTTCATAAAGTGTTTAATATTCTTACATGTATTTTTAAAGTCATGTTTACCCTTATTTGACTATTACATTGTGTTATGGAAGGAATATTTCTTTTGTTTACCATACGAGGAACTTTTTGACTTTTCCAGCAAAACTACAAGAAGAATGTTTTTTTAACTTATACGGCATGAACAGATTTTTACGGTTTTATAAAGCCTTATTTTCATGAATATTACTCTAAAATATTTAATGAATATTTTCAACAAAATCATTTTCTTTTAAAATTGCATGGAATTTTGTGAAAAGAAAGTTATTTTGAAAAAAGAAAGGATATTTTCCTCAAGAATTCATTTCAAGTGTTTTGTCAAAACTATTTTCCATATAAGATGACATTATTTAGTATAATTTTGTTTCAAGAATAATGTCTATATTATTTACATGGTTTTATTTTTCTTATGATTAAATGATATCCATTTCTTTTATATGGATTATGTGATGATGTGATGATGTTTATGAAACCCATTTTATTCGTTGGGTTATTATGAATGTTGTATGTTTATTTTGTGGCACAAGTAAGAATGATTTCATTATAAGATGGGTGGGACCTATATCTCCCTCCAATGAATTGGGTAAAGATTTTTATCTCATGAGATAGACATGGTTGGAACGGTAAGTTAATCTGGTTTAGTGTTACAGGACTGAAATGAGGAGTGAACTCGATTCAGAAAGGGATTTTGTCCACTAAGATGGTCTTGGCAACAATGCCTTGGCTACTCTGGAAATCATAACATGTGATTAATGGTTTCCACAATTACATGTTTTATTCTCATTATATTTTATCAGGATTAATGTTTCTTTATGATCTATGCCTTACGTACTTCCATGTTTTATGTCATTGCTCAAGATCTTAATGTTTAAACATTATGTTCATGTATTTAAGTTCAAATGTATATGATTTGTTTTATTTTCTCCATGCTTACCCTTACTGAGAATTTGAGCTCACCCTTTTATATGCTTTATTTTCCCCCAGATTTAAATAAAGGTTTTAGGCAAGAAAAAAAAGGGGAAGATATTTATGGGAGATATTGAAGATCTTTCACCATGATTAGAAGATTTTGTTCCGAGTTTCCAAAGACACTAAACTATTACGGCCCTTGTGTGTTTGTTTTTGTTATGTATTAAGTATTTTTCAAAAGTAATTTAATGTCTATGTACATCAAGCTTTGGGTCTCTACAGTTGGTATCAGAGGAAAGGTTTAGTTAACCTTTGGAAACTAGGATGTGAAAACTTTAGTGAAATCCCTAGTGATATTTATAAGGTATGTCTAGGGATGTCCCTAAGGTTAAGTATAGGTATAGGTTAGAGTCCTAGAATTATGTTGACGATCTTGAATAACCTTGGGTGAACCTAAGGTTTCATGTATTAAAGAATTTTTGATAATTTAGACATCCCATAAGTGAATTTTTATGATTATGTGGTTCCTCGTTATTTTAACTATTTCTTACACTATGACTTTTGGTCTTAGTCAATAGAGGGAACGAGAAGGAATTTAGTTAACATTGATTCCAATGGACAAATTGGTGACAATTATCAACGAAATTATATAACACCTGGAGATAAAGATATTTTGATTATGCCAAATCATTCATCTCGATATATGATTAACAAGGTGAACTTTAGTTGTATTCCTAAGTTATGAAATAAGAGGAAGATGGAATTTTATGCATGTTCGCATGGTGAGGAGCATAGAGAAAGTAAGATTGAGATTTCTAATGAAGGAAATAAGAACCTTGAGGAATACCTCAAATGGAGGGGAATATTTTATCTATGTGTAGAAAAGGGTCATAGAGTGACTGACTGTTATGGAGTCCAATGTTTTATCTGTGGAGAACATGGGCATTACCCAACTCAATGCCCTGACCTAAGAAGTTACTTCTAAATCGAGGAAGGACCTATTCCATGCCAATCATTGAAGAGGATGGATTGAATGGATTATATATTGGAATTAAATAATAATGTTGTTGAGGTACTTTTATAGTATATTGAAATATCAGTGTATTGGTGGTTTTCTATAAAAATATGGTACTGGTAACCTTGAAAAGTAATTCAAATATTTTGGAAAGCAGATGATATGTGCATAATGAAGGGATAAGGAGAAAATAAATTGTTTGATAGTATTCATGAGCTCATGACTGATATAAGGACAATGTGATATCATGGTTTGAGTATATAAAAATTTTGGGATTTTGGTATGTGGAAATAGTTAACTTTTGACAGCATTCATGTTTTCACTAAGGTTCAATGGGTATTCATTTTTCAAGAGAATACATGATTAAGGTATTCACATGTTTGGAATGTGACCAACAAGATATATCTTATATGGGGGATAAATGATGGTATTCACATGATTAGTTGATGACATTTCTAGTAATCGTTTTCTTTGTACTATAATATTGGATAGAAGTATTTTCGATAAGCTTAAAGGTTGGAATGGATTAAGTTGGACATCAGATAGAATTGTTTAAGGCTAGAACTTTTTTTTGATATTATTTATGGAATTTTATAATAATGTAGTTTTAGAAAAAGGACAACCTACAGGATGGGCGAAAACCCATCGCGTCGAACAAGGATGTGGGAATCGAACCCACAACCAAAGTGTGAGAGGCCTTTATTGCCTACCACTATCCTACAGGAAGTCCTTGGTTAGTAGAAACTAGTTTTATTATATTAAATAGTATGATATATGAAGTATAAGTCCATATATGATTAATCTCACTATAGATGGACTTATTTATATTTGATAACTTTTTCTAACCTTTTGTTTGAGACAGATGGAATGACCCGTCATTCTATCACATGATCTGCTAACACTTCACGAATGACAAATTCAACTTCATGTATTTAAGATATGAAGTGGAAATTGTCCAAGGAATGACCAACGGTGAGATTGTACCAAAATCAAGAAAGTATTTATTCTAATTCAAATTTCTTCAACTTTAGGGAAATTATCTTAAAAACCAAAAATGTTGTCCTAGTGCCCTTATATCTGATGAATCAGATGGTACCTTAGATAATCACAAATTTATGGCTTTCTGATTGTTGGCTTTTTCATAGCCATGTTCTCTACCACTCTCCATCAGAACTTGATGGTTAGGTTTCTCTTCCATATCCATATTTTCACCTATGTTCTCCTATGTGTAAACCCAGTGATGAGTCAATTTGGGTAACTGATATGTTTCATACTTCACTTTTGAAAATGAAGTTTTAGTACTCCTTTTTACGATGTGGGTTTCTATGAAAGAAACTTTTGAGTAGTAAACCATTTAGAACCCCGACGAATTTCGAGGGAGAAATTCATTTTAAGGGGGGTAGAATGTAACACCCCGAGATTTTATGAGATATGTTATTTTTAATTTCTTTGATGTATTATATTATACACTACACCAATATTAGCTTGTACTATACACAACACCGTATTAGCTTGCAGTATATGCAACACTATTCTTGGCTCGTGTTATACACAATTTCAAGTTCGTTTTGTGGAAATTATTATACGCTACATTAAGTATAGATTTTGCTTAATGTATAAATGAAATAAGTTTTGATTATGTTATACTCAACACCAAACGGATCTTTCACTACACGCAGCCCTGACTTGGCTTGCATTACAGGAAATCAAGACTTTCTTCGATAGTGTGTGTAGTACGCAATACCGAGTTTCACTAAACGAGATATTATTATAATATTATTATGAACTAGCCGTTATGAATAGTAATACCCATTTTTTTGAAATTTTATAAATTTTATATATCAAATGGACTTCATTTTTGGATTCGGAATATCGAAATTATCCTAGGGTGAATTTTTGGTATTTTTCTGAAAACATTTAATTTTTGATGAATAATGAAAACACTAGGTTACTATTTAAAAAACTGACTTTTTATTTAAATAATTATTTATTTTATTTAAATTTATTTTAGGTAAAAAATGATATATAATACCTATATAAGTTCAATTTAATTCATTGGAGTCATTTTATAATAATTTTAGATATATAAAAATTTTATTGAACTTTTCAGCGTCTTTTACCTACCTCCTAGGATCTTTTTGAAAACTTACATAAAACATAATTTTACCACTTCTGTGAGTGGAATTTTGAAAATCCGAGAGACGTGGTTAATATCAAGGATAAAATGTGGTTTAATAAGATAAAAATAATTTTTGGTGAATAGTAACTTTTTACTTTTATTTACCACGGTTAAAAGTAAATAGGGTAATTGAGGGTAAAAATGATATTATTATTACCCTAACACATGTCCTAATTCTATTGGATAAGTTTAATTCGACCAAAAACAATCTTAGGAATAAAATATTACCCTTTAGGTCCACTTGGATTAGATTAGGACATTTATTATTATTTTATTTAAAAAAGAGTTAAAATAGTTAAAATCAAAGTTTAATAACTAAAACATTTTTAATATAGAGTTATACATAAGATAAATTCGACTATAAAAATTAATTAGAAAGATAAAATTATTTCCTACATAATGGTATTTTATTTATAATTTTTAGACATTAAATAATTCAATTTATTTATGACACAATGATGATGCAGTAATTACCTTATTAATGAAATATTAACATAATTGATGTTATAAATACCCAAATAAATGTAATTTGAGACTTTTATGATTTAAAAAAAATTATAGGTTAAAGTTAAATGTTATTATTGATTTAATTAACTTCTTTCTAACTAATCATGGTGTTATGATTTTCACAAAATCAATTACCAAATAGTGTCAAAGTTGACATAAAATAGTTTTTAAAAGAAATATTATATTATTAATTGTTATTTTATTTCTAAAAATCTAAGGTTCGTCCAAAAGACTTAGATAAGGTTATATATATTAATAATGAACAACTTGGGGTTATTTTGTCTTGTTATAGTAAGTTTATTAACCATATAGTGTAAGAAAACAAGAAGACACAGTAAAAGTAAAATTATTTAACTTAAAGTTAAATATAAATGATAAGGTTAAAATAGTAACCTAAACTTGTCTAAATTCTATTGGTTGGATCATTTCGACCCATACCCACTTTATCTTTGAAATAAATCAATTTTGAGCTATCATAAACCGAATATGACTTTATTATAAAATAATATTTTAAGTTTCTCCAAAGGTGCCCCTCTCCTCCCTTATAAAAAGGGCACCCATTACCTATTCTCTTCACACCCTTTTGAGCCTTGAAGCTCAGAAACCACTGCCCATTTCCCATATCATCTTCTCTAGAAACATTATAGTGGTTCTGGTCTCCTCAAAATACCAACCCTAGTGCCTTAAGAGGAGTTTAAGAAAAGGCGCATCAAAGAAGAGGTAATATCCTTTACCGATTCTTTCCAGTTTATTTCTTCTTCTAATTCTTCTTATTTATTTGTTTCATCATAAACTAATAACATAAGTATCACTCATATACTGATATGTTATTATAAATATGAAACAACCCAATTTCATCTTTTATTCTTCCTACAGAAAACGAAATCAACGCACGTGCGTACGTACGGAATACCGTCTCCACGCTGTGGTGTAATCTGTTTTCCACCACCACCTTACTTGGATGGTTATAATGGTGTGAAGAATAACTATATATTATTATTGTAAAGTGATATTGATTCTGAAATATTATACATACACTTTAATAAAATTTCACGATCATGGGAATGATATCATCGCTCGTGCGTACGTACGGACTACCGTCTCCACAACGCGAGGAGATTCATTCTCCATGTTAACCATTCATGAATTATTATAAAGTATATATAATGAATAATAATGAAATATATTACATAATAATGATATTGTATTTATGTATATATATATGTATTTCATATACTTAATTCCATTCAATTCAATAAGGAAACGAAAACAGCGTTCATTCGTACTTACGGCCTACCGTCTCCCTGAACGGTGTATTACATTCCATTTATCAATCTATCATATATATATGTATTATGAATATATATTATATATAAATCATGTTTTACATTCTGAAATTAAGTAAATCAGGATACAAGTAAAAATATCAAGAACAACAAGTCAAAACACGTACGATAAATGAAACGATTTTACCCAAAACGTTGTTTTAACATGGAATTTACAAAAGAACTGGTAATATAAAGTCATAAGTGAACCATATATGATATAATAACAATTAATATGATTCTGTAATAATTCAATTACATTATTTAAATCATTATACATGAGGTTCAGATACGTACGAATCATATTGGACCTAAGGTAAGGGATAATTATTCCAATCTCATTCTTATCCGAGATTGTTTATTCGTAAGTATTTTCTAGGGTTATATTTTTCATCCATGTCTATAAAAATGTTTTTTATAAAGTGTATAATATTCTTCAATGTATTTTTAAAGTAATTTTTACCCCTATTTGACTTTTACATTCTGTTATGGAAGTAATCTTTCTTTTGTTTACCATATGAAGAACTTTTTGACTTTTCCGGCAAAAGTACAAGAAGAAGGTTTTTTAACTTATACGGCATGAACAGATTTTTATGGTTTTATAAAGCCTTATTTTCATGAAGATTACTCTACAAGATTTAATGAATATTTGCAACAAAATCATTTTATTTTAAAATTTCATGGCATTTTGTGAAAAGAAAATGATTTTGAAAAAAGAAAGGATATTTTCCTCAAGAATTCATTTCAAGTGTTTTGTCAAAACTATTTTCCATCTAAGATGACATTATTTAGTATGATTTTGTTTCAATAATAATGTATCTATTATTTATATGGTTTTATTTTTTTTATGATTAAATTATATCCATTTATTTTATATGGATTATGTGATGATGTGATGATGTTTATGAAACCCATTTTATTCGTTGGGTTATTATGAATATTGTATGTTTATTTTGTAGAACAAGTAAGAATGATTTAATTATGAGATGGGTGGGACCTATATCTCCCTCCAATGCATTGGGTAAAGATTTATATCTCATGAGATAGACATTGATGGAATGGTAAGTTAATATGGTTCAGTGTTACAGGACTGAAACGAGGAGTGAACTCGATTCAGAAAGGGACTTTGTCCACTAATATGGTCTTGGCAGCAATTCCTTGGCTACTATGGAAATCATAACATGTTCTTAATGGTTTCCACAATTACAAGTTTTATTCTCATGCTATTTTATCAGGATTAATGTTTCTTTATGATCTATGCCTTACGTACTGCCATGTTTTATGTCATTTCTCAAGATCTTGATGTTTATACATTATGTTCATGTATTTATGTTCAAATGTATATGATTTGTTTTATTTTCTCCATGCTTACCCTTACTGAGCATTTGAGCTCACCCTTTTATATGTTTTATTTTCCCCAGGATTTAAATAAAGGTTTTAAGTAAGAAAACAAAAAGGGGAAGATCTTTATGGGAGATATTGATGATCTTTCACCATGATTAGAAGATTTTGTTCCAAGTTTCCAAAGACACTAAACTATTACGGTCCTTGTGTGTTTGTTTTTGTTATATATTAAGTATTCCGTAAAAGTAATGTAATGTCTATGTGCGTCAATATTTGGGTCTCTACATTAATAGTTATAAAACCCTTGGTTTTATTATATTTTTAGTGAAAATTTTATTTTAAGAATAATTTTTTATATTATATGGACAAAGTTTTAAAGGTATTGATAACCTTTAGGGTTAAGATGATCTTTGTTGTTGAGGTAATTGTGGTTAATTGGGATAAAAGGGTTATTTCATTTTGGGGACATATTATTTATCATCTAGATAACCATGGTATTGAAGATTTATTTGGTGACTACATGGTAAATGTTATTTTTTAAAATAAGTTCACAATTTTGTGAAAATTAATAATTAAGGTAAAAAGAAATACTTTTCACTAATATTGGATTTTATTTTATAAATAAAGGTTTAATTATCTTTTGGAAGTATATATGATTTTATTTTTGATTTATTGTGATTTAGGTTATTTATAGAAAATATTATCATATTTTTTATATTATATTATTATAATATATACATTTTTTGTTATATGACTTTATTAGTAACTAATGTTGTTTGGAGATGAATGTTAAATTAATCTCGGAAGAGTATGTGATCAAGTTCATCTAATTTTTAGGTTTTGAACTTATTCAAGAATATTTTTGAATAGTTTTAAGGTTTTTTATTTATCAAATGTTTATAATTCATATTTGGGTCTTATTTATGAGGATTTTAATATTAATGTTGTATTTATTTGTATTGGATATTATCATATATTGTTCTAGCCTTTTTGGTTTTGTTTAATATCTAAATATGGGAGGAATAACTTGTTATCTTTTTTTGGATCATGTTATCCATAAGAAGTTTATTTTAGTGCTTTAGGCATGAAAAAATCATTTTTAATATTTATTTCTTAGGATAAGTGATTTGATATGAGTGGAAATTAAATGAAGAGAAACCAAATGATTAAATTGTTCTTAGGAAATGGATAGAAATTCGGTATATTTTCTCATGTTCTCTATCCTGATAGTAAAACAATCCCTAAAATATAATAAAATGATATTGAAATGATCATTTTGTCCTTTTATTAACATTTTTTATGAATTGATGATATCTTCTCTTCTCAAGAAAAACAATAACATTATCTCTTAAATGGATCTTTTTTCCTAGTCCATGTTTCCACTTCCCACCAAGGTTATCATTGTATGGGAACCAAATTATGTGTTATTCCATGTGACCATTCTATTTTCATTTTCATCCTTTTAAAAATATATTTTATTATCCCTTTTTATGAAGTCATATTTCAATAAAAGAATTTTCAAATATTGAAAAATGGTTTTTCATTTCATGATCATTTGTTTTATCTAACGCTCCCTGGAATTATTTTTAAAAAAAAAATTAATTTTTTTTATTAGGAATGAGATAAAATTATGAGGATGAAATTTCTTTTAAGTGGTTAGAATTTTAAACCTTAAAAATTTAGTATGAAATAATATTATTCTTGATAGCTTAATACACAACACTAAGATTTAAGAGAATTGTGATGTACTATAAAAAATTATTATTTAAATGTGACAATAATAACTTAGATATTTAATTGGTGGGTATGAATATGAGTAAACACATCATGAAATATATAAACAGGTCCTACACAATACAAATTTATTGATTAATTATTTGGAAATAAACACTCAATTTTTAATAAAGTTATTTTATGCATCAAAAAAATATTTTCTTCTAAAATGGTTTTTATTTATTTTTGTGAGAGAATATTATAATTAGTTTATACCACTTTTATAAATTTTATATTATAAAAATGATAAAAAAAATTAAATCATCCTATCAAAATTATCTTAGGGTGAAATTTTGGGTTTTTTATGAAAGGATTGATTTTCATTGAATAGTGAAAATACCAATTTTATAGAAAAATGTCATATCATTTCATGTACTTGAAAAATATCATTTTTTTATTAATTAGTTTTAAAATTTCATTAATTAATTCTGATTAAAAATAATCTAACTATTTTTAATAAAATTTATATTATCCTTAATTTTTCTATAAAAACATTTTTATATTTAAAAATGCATTTTTTGGGAAAACTGTTTTTATCACATTATGTTGATTTATTTTAAAAGTAATTTATTCTAATTATAGAAATTAAAATTTTGAAATATAATTATTTTTTGGATTCATCAAGTTAAATTTTTCCTAGGATTTTTTTTATATTTTTCTAAAGAAGTTAAATTTTTTTTGAATCATAAAAACAAAAATATTGTTTTTATGAAATACGATATATTTTATGATATCGCTAAGAAATAAATATGATATAAAAATTTATAAAACCCATTTAAAGACTCGTTTATTATAATATAATATCAATATATTTTAAAAATTATTCAAAACATATAAATTATAATTTATTTCATGATAAATGTATAAGTCATTTTCAGTGTTGACGTAGTGCTTACACAACACTGGAAAAGTACAATTTGGTGTCTAAAAGATAATATTCTATAATAAATAATTCATTTATATAATTAATTAATTAATATGATTTTTTATTGATTATATGGACTTATATTTTTTAATATTTTATTTATATAACAAGAAAGGTATCCAAATGTTTGTGTAGTGTCTATGTCAAGCGAGAAAATTCAAAATAACATATTAAATAAGTTTTCATTACATAGATATGAGTAAATATAAATATTTAATGAAAATAAATATTAATGATGAATTAAAATAAATTTTTATTATGTTAATAATTTATTTTTTATTTTAAAAATTAGTATAATTGTATAAAACATTTACGTTGTGATGGAAAAACATTTAGGAAAATAAATGAAAAATCAAGTAAATGATTTTAAAATCTCTAAAAGTAATATTTTTTGGATGAATTATGGTTTAAAATTAATTTTAGGGTTAATAAAAATTTATAATATATCATTAAATATTTTATATTATAATTTCATACCTTTCTTTATGTCTTTAATATAAAAATATGTGAATATTTCTTAAATTGACATTAATGGTGTTTTATGTTAAATAATATATTATTAAATGATTTAAAAACATAAAAAACTTGAAAGAGGTAAATTGGAATGGTATATGGCCTTAAATTTCATATAATTACCATTTTTTCCAATTTTTACCTTATAAGTATATTTATAACCCTTTAGTATTGAAAAATATTTTACCATGATTAAGGTAAAAAAATTTAATGAAGGGGTTAAACTCAAAGATAAAGTTTAAAATAAAAAATAAACCTTTCTAAATTTTATTTTTTAAAATTTTTTAAACCTTAAAATATATTATATTCAAAATTTTGGCTACTTTGTGCCAATTTCATATGACATAATAATTTATTATATTTAAATGTTTTAAGTAATTTCAAGTGTGTCATTTCCTTCACTATAAAAGGACACTACCTCTCCAATATTCCTCACACCACCTTGAGCTACTTATCTTGACCAAACCTTGAAAAACCTCTATTAAAAAACCTTATCCAATTTCTAGAGGTTATTTAATCCTAAAAATACCATCCCTAGGGTCTTTATGGAGAGATCCAAAGGGGGTTCTTCAAAGAGGAGGTAATCATCTCAACAAAGGGTTTTTATTTTATCTCTTATTATACCTCCATAAATTTTGTCCTGACCATTAAAATATAATAAAATAAGTATATATCATATAATGATATTTTATTATGTTATTTTAATAAACTTATTTATATCCTTTTCCATCTTATGGTTAACACAAACATCATTCATGAGTACGTGTTCACCAGCACCTCTATGAATCAATGTGTATTGTTTTTCATTAACACCTCACACGGATGGCTATTATAATGGATTTAATAAATATATATTACATTCATGATATAATTATGATTCTATAAATATAATATACTACTTTATTTCTTACCCTTCCACCTGTTAAAAAAATAATAACACCGCTCATGTGTACATGCAGAATATCACATCCACGAAGCGGTGTGATTCATTTTTCACATCCATGTTTCATGGGTGTTTATAAAATTTAATTTGGTGTATAAAAATGATAATTATTTCATGAATATTATTCTGGAGATAATGGAACAATAAAATCTTTGACCATGGTCAACACACTAAATTTGTTTTAAAATTAAAATCCTAAAAACCCCACACATAAACTTAACTGATTAAGTAATTAGATATGTCTTTCAAATAAATTAAATAATTTTTTTAATGATAAAATATTAAACCTATAAAATTTTATTAATAATTTAAATAATTAATATAATTTCATTATATTGTAGTTAAATAACATACAGGGAAATTTGTGAGATAAGGTAAGGGATTTCTAATCTCAATTACCTTTCTTTGAGACTTAAGCTATATTCACCACATGTTTTGTTTTTATAGTGTATAAAATAATAAAGATTTATTTTATTATTACTTTATGAAATTAAATTATTTAAAAATATATTACCATTTCATTCCTTTAATGTTTCATTGATTCAAAATTTATCATGTCATAAGATACACTTTACCATAAAACCTCATTTTAAATGTTTTAAATATTTAATTTCTAAATATTTTTCCTCCAACTACATATTATTGAAATAATTTTAATTATATATTTATATTAAAATAAATAAAATATAAAGTAAATTTTATTTATAATTTTACTTCCTTTTAAAGGTTTTAAAAAGGAATATTTTTACATATATTATATGGGATGTTTTGACGTTATTTATAAAAAGAAAAAAGAATATTATATTTTAATATATGCGACGTCGATAGATTTTCTTAACACCATAAAAATTATTTTATGTTTGGATTAATTTATAATATTCTATATTTTATTCAAATAAAAACCCTCATTCCCTTTGTTCTCAGTATTTTAGTTTTGAAAATTGGGTTTTAAAGGAAATTGGAATATCAATATCTAAAAATGTTTTTGTTTATGGGTTCAAAAGTTTTTTTAAGATTTTGATTAAGGAAATGAAATATTTTAGTTGTTTAATTCATGTTGTGGTCCTTATAAATTGTTTATAATGATGGTTGAGCCTAATATAGATCTATAATGAATTGGGTAATTATTATTTTCTATGAAGAATTATGTTGAAATTAACCAAGTAGGCTATTTCATTTATTAGGGTTATTGTAAGGGTTTTGTGAAGGTGGTGTATTAATCCATCTACATGACTTTTATATTATTTATAATGTTTATTCATGGAAATATTTTTATTTCATAAGGTAATATAATTATATTTTATTTAAATGAATTATTATTCCCTTTATGGATAAAAATGTATGTTTTTAAGAAAAATATTTCCTGGATTCTAATGAATTCTTAAGAAACCCTCATGAATTTGGTTTGTCCTTTATGTTTTCTTATAAAGTGTTATATGAAAAACTATGGGTAGTAAAGATAATTTCATGTGTATGTAAATTATTATTTGAGCTCATATTTTATTATATTAAAGGAAAACTCTATTATATTATCTCATGGTTTTTAAATGAACAAACAGTTTTATTTTATTTTATTTTATTGTACATGTACCTTAATGGTTTTTTTATTGCTAATACCATGTTTTAAATTATTTTTCATCAGGTTTGAGTATGAGTATAAATTTTAATAATTCCATAGTTCTAGATATAGGAGTTACCTTGAATGAATCAAGTGTGCCTTTATAAAGAACTTGTTTTGTGGGGAAAATAAATACATTGTGGAAATTTCCAATTTATTATTCAATAGTTTGTCCTAGTTATCTAAAAATATAAACCTAAAATCTCCTTTAGTATGTAATTTATCCAATATTTCCATTTTATGTTTTATGTTTTGGATGGAAAAAATATGGTCATCCTTATCAAATCTATAAATGTAGAAATTATATTTTTAATACTGTATCTGAGAGTGCATGTTCGTGGATGTTATAGCTTGTATCAAATAAGAGTTTATTAACTTTTTAGATTATGATTTTTTCATGTGAGGTTGAATTGAGAGGTATTTATACCATCATTGGTTTATAATTTTAAGTTTGAGCATAAGTTCAAATGCATATACTCCCATTTTTAGGTTTTAAGTGATGGGATTTTAAGATGATTAAGAGTATTTTGGGATACATTTATGTTTATAAAACCCATGGGTTTAGTATGTGTTTTATTGAAAAGGTTATTTAATGAAAAATAATTTTATATTCTATGTACATAATTTTAAAGGTATTGATAAACTTTAGGGTCAATATGGTCTTTAATGTTGAGGTAATTATGGTTAATTAGGATAAAATGGTTATTACATGTTGGTAAAATAAGATTTATATTATAGATAACCATGGGATTGAAAAGTGATTTGGTGTCTATGTGATTAATGTTATTTTTTAAATAATTCACTATTTTAGTAATATTATATGATTAAGGAAAAAAGAAATACTTTTTGATAAGATGGTATTTAATTTTAGGAATATAGGTTGAATTATCTTTTGGAAGTATATATGATTTCATTTTAGATTTAGGGTGATTTGGGTTATTTATGGAAAAGGTTAGAATATTTTAGAGATTATGTGATTAGTACATATACATTTTTAGTTATATGAATATATAAGTTTCTAATTTTGTTTGGAGGTTAATGTTAAATTAATCTTAGGAGAATATGCGATCAAGAACTTCTGATTTTTGGTTTTTGAACTTGGTCGTGAAAATTTTGAAGATTTTTAAGGTTAGTTATTTATGGAATGTTTAAAGTTTAAATTATGGAGTTATTATTGAGTCTTTTAAGATTAATGAGTATTTATTTTTATTGTATATTATCTTACATTATTCTAACCATTTTGGTTTTAGTTAATGTCTAAAGATAGAAGGAATAACTTGTTATCCTTTTATGGATCATGTGATCCTTTAAAAGTTGATTTTAGTAATTAAGGCATAAAACAATCATCCTGAATATTCATTTCTTCGGATAATATATGAAATATAAGTGAGGATTTATTGAAGTAAAACCAAATATTAAATTTTTCTTATTAAAATGAAATAAATCAAGTGAGTATATTTTCTCATCTTCTCTGTCATAATGGTAAAAATCCCTAAACTCTAAGAAAAGGATATTGAAATAAAAAAAATTATCCTTTTACTATCATTTATGATGAATTTATGGTCTCTTATCTTATCAAAAAACTATAATTTTATCTCTAAAATAGATTTTTTTTCAAGTCCATGTTTCCACTTCCAAGAAATTTATCCTTATTTAGGAACCTGATTAAGTGTTATTCTAGGTGGACATCTTATTTCCATTTACCTATTTTCAAATTAATATTTTATTATCAATTTTTATGATATGGGTTTTCAATAATGGTATTTTTTTAATATTAAAAAAAACTCTTTCATGCACATATTTTTTATCATCCACACCATGGAATTTATTTTCAAAAAAATGTTTTAAACAAATTTTATCAAGAATTAGGTAAAATTATGAGGATATAATTTCTTTAATAGTGTATAATTTAACAACTTTAAAAATTATTTTAAAATAATATTACGATCGATAGATTTCTTAACATGAAACACCAAGATTTAAGTGAATTTTCATATACTATAAAATTATTATTATTTAACTAATAAGGTTATAACCTAGTCATTAAATTAACGGGTATGAATAGGAGTAATTGTGATATTAAATATAAAAATCCTAATAAATATAAATTTATTGATTAATTATTAGGAAATAAGTACTCAATTTTTAGTAAAGTCATTTTATTTTTAAAAAATATATTTTCTTCAAAAATGGTTTTTATTTATTTTTGTTAGAGAATATTATAATTAATTTATTCTAATTTTGGAAATTGTATTTGACAAAAATGATATCATTTTTTAAATTAGTATTTAAAAATTATTTTAGGATAAAATTTGGGGATTTTTCTAAAAAGAATGATTTTTCGATGAATTATGAAAATACTGATTTTATAGAAAACTTTCATTTTATTCTAAGTATTTACAAAGTCCAATTTTATTTTGAATTAGTTTTAAGATTTCATTAATCTTTTTTGACTAAAAATAATCAAATTAATGTTATTTAAATTAAAATTATTCTTAATTTTGGTATAAAAACATTATTATACTTAAAGAGACATTTTTTTAGAAAACTATTTTTCATCACCTTTTGTGGGATTATTTTAAAAGTAATTTCTATTGAGTTAGAAGTTTTACTTCTTACTTTTCCATTCCTTTTTTTTGTAAATCACAAACACATTATTAAAAACATATTTACTAAATTTTTATGTCCAAATTGTTTTTGAATTTTTTTGTAGAGAAAATTATATTTTATCATACTTAGAATAAGTTATTAAGTATTACGAATATAAACTTTACATTCTTCATTATGATTATCATAATGAGTATGTGTTCGATAAAAATCAGATTCACCTTTATCAGATTGTGTGGTAGAATTTCTATTTTTTCTATCACACTAAAAAATTCATAAATATCAGATTAATACCAGTATCGATAACATTAGATTGATACTAATAAAGATTATCATATTGACAGACTTAAGGAAGCCCATTGGACTGACTGTGTTTATAACCAGATTATAAAATATTTATTTCAAATGTAAGGAAAAAATTACACTATAATGGTGTAAACCAATATGACGTCAGACATTTAGTTTCACTAGATGTTTATGAGGTGTCAAGTTCTAAGTTTCCAAGTCGTTGTGACAAACTCAGAGAAATATAACCACTTGGATAGAAATATGAATGTTGGGAAGATTCTTATAAATACCAAGGCATTCAAAGAGTTTGGTGATACTTATTTCATTTTTAATTTCTCATTTTTTTAGAGATCTGTAGATTTATTAGTGTGAACATATTGTTCTTAGTCTTTTTAATTATTTAGAGTTTTGTAGTTCTAAGGAAACCTTTTCAAGTTATCTCCTTATGAACTTTTTCCATTTTGATATACATCAGATCACCATAACGATTGAGGGATTCCATAGATAGGAAGAGAGAGAATTTGATCCATCGGATTGATGGATATTTGGGATAGGTATACATATAATTCAATAATTAAATCGAGGGCTTCCATGGATAAGAAGACAAATTTATTCCGATCATTGTATCTAGGGCTTCCCTGGTAAGGGAAGACATAATTTATTGTAATTATAAAATAAAAAATTTATTTAGTATGGGTTACAGACTACCTTTATCTTAAGGTTAAAATAGATTTATCATTTTAATATATTATAAGTCATTCTTATATTTTTATCTATTGTATTACTTTTTTCTTATAAGTTTTATATGTCGTTGCTCATATAATAGAAAGTGAAACATTGTATTCATATTTATATTTCGTTTATTTTATCTATACTATTCTGATTATTATAAAATAACTCTAATTAATTAAATCTATAGTGATTATGATCTTTTACACTCTGGTTTAATCATATTGTTTCTGATTATGATTGTGTGACTTTTTCCATTGGACTGAGGTCCAAGTCCGATTATCTTAATTTAATAGGATTGTGTATTATTTAGTTTAATTATTTTAGACTAATTTTTTAAACTATAATTCACCCCCCCCCCCTCTTGTAATTATATCCATGTGAGAATAATCTTATAATCTTAATCGGTATTATAGATATACTAATCCAACAATTAGTATCAGAGGAGGATTCCATTGTTGGAATACTTGTTGAAGTTTTTACTTTCTTTTCTATTAAAATTTTCTAAAGTTTTGTTATAAATTTTTTGTTTATAAAACTTTTGTTACAATAATTTATTTTGTGGAAAATAATATTTGTATTTTTATAAATATGGCAGGAATGAATATCAGATCCATAAATATTATGAATCCTAGTAGACCTCCTATATTTGATGGTGTTGACTATGAGTATTGGAGGGATAGGATGAATACATTTTATCAATACTGGAGTTGAAAATTTTTTAATGCTCACTAGAGATTATAAGATTCAAGATAATGATGTAAATACTTTTACTCATCAAGAGAAACAAGAATATAAATTATACTAGAGAGCAAGGAATACTTTGTTATATTTAATGACTAGATGAATTTATAGTCAGATTTCTTCTTGTGAATATGCTAACAGTATTTGGAAAAATCTTGATATAACACATTTTGGTATATCTAAATATTTTGAGACTCGAAGAGATATGTTAATATCATACTACCAAGCCTTTTATTTCTTACCAAGTGAATCTATTTCAAAGATACCTTAGAGGTTCATGACTATTATTAACAGTTTACAATCTATTAGTGATAAGGGTCTTGATGATGACATACTTGTGGAAAATATAATATATATCATGTCTAATGAGTATGAATCAAAGAAAATAGAAGTTTATGGTACTAGAAAGTTTAATAATTTTACCTTATATGATCTTATTGGTACCCTTATGTAGTATGAGAGTAGGCTCAAAAGAGATGTTGAGAAAAATAAAAATGGTGGTGTTTCCTTTTCTTCAATATCTACCTCACCTTCTAAAATAAAATATGATGAAAAGGTTGTTAATTATTCAAGAAATAAGTGGTTATTAAATATAATTCAAGTGTTTTTTAACATTCTAAAAATGAGTTAGAAAACTTGTTCAGAAAAATGAATAAGATAGTCTACAAGAAAGATTTTAAATACTGATACAAAAAATGTCATAAGGATATAAGTGAAAATGGGTATTAAATTACTTGTTATGAATAAAAAAAACTATACACATTATTTTAGGTTTTCCAAATATGAAGATTAAAGATAGAGAAGAAAATAATTCAAAAATTAATGCTAAAAATTATTATAAATCTAAAGGCAAGAATGTGATGAAATTTGTTGACATGTGGAGTGCTAGTGTAGGTAACTCTTTTGATAATTCTTTAAATGATGATAGTTACTGTCACAGGAACATAGGTCTTTTATCCAATGTACCTAAAGTAAATCAAGATTTTATGAACAAGGTATGAACTTCGAAAAATATTACCAATATGTCTCTAAGTTATAATTATCCTAATGATAAGGATTCTACATTTTATAATGAATAATATTTCTCAGCCAGTGATGATAATTCTTTACATTATTATGACAATGTCTCATGATTTTCTAAACTTTTAGAAAATTAAAATTGTAAAAGTTTAAAAAAAACTTAATAATATTAAGGAAAAACATCATAAGGTTGATTCGAGGATTTATGTTTTATCAAAATAAATATCATATCTTTTAAAATATCTTTATGAGACTAATTTTGAAAAAGAAAATATTTATAAATATTTAGAAAAATTAATTTCTGAGAAAGATTTTTTAGAGACTAAACATAATTCTAAAACTAATACTAATGTGGATAAATATTTAGTTTTAAAATTAAAATCTGAAATACCTAGTTTTAGAAAACTTTTTTCAAACTTTACAATTGGTATGGAAAGCTTTTATAAAATTTATAAACAAATTTTTCCTTGTGGTTATGGTTATGGAATGGTTTATAATTATAAAAAACCAGTTTTAATAACAATTTTCGTGTTCCAAAGAATTCCCATTTTTGCACTAAATGTAAAAGTGGTTTTTATTGGAAAAATAATTTTTACTTAAATAAATTTCAGTCCCCAGGATTTCACAAAGCCTATTTTTTTAAACAAATATGGATTCCAAAAGTATTTTTTATAAAATTACCACACCTAAGAAGGTTTGGGTGATGAAAATCTAATATGTTTCCTTTCAATAAAACAAATAAAGTACCAAAAAACATAAATATATGGTACATGGTTATCAAAATGAAAGGTGTAAAATTACTTTTTGGAGATATAATCAAGGAGATATTGTCATTATAGGTAATATTGTTCTTCTTATAAAATCTCTTTTTCAAATGATTTGTTTGTTAAAGTTCTTAATCATAACCTTATAAGCATAATTAAATTATGTGATGAAGGTTACCCTATGAAATTTAGAAATGATAAAATTTTAGTACATAGTTCCAAGGATAAATTTATTCTTTTTTCCAATTAGTATGAGAAGGTTTAAACTCTTAACTTAGAATGCATTAGGATCCAAGAATTATCTTTACTTAGTGGAATGGAAGATAAATCTTGGTTGTGGTATTGAAGGTTAGGACATTATAACCATAGAAAATTATCTAAGTTGACTAAGAAAGGAATTGTTAAGGATTTACCAGATCTTAGGTTTGATTTCTCAAAAGTTTGTGACCTTTGTAAATACATTAGGAAACATAAGTCAAGTTTTAAATCTATTTGTGAAGTATAAACTTCTAATGATTTATATTTAGCGCACATGGACTTATTTTTTCCTACACAAACTGGAAGTATTGGTGTAAAATACTATATATATGTCCTAGTTGATTATTATACTAGATACATATGGGTTTATTTTCTGACAAAGAAATATGAATCCTTTTTTATTTTAAAACTTTTTAGCCAAAGTTAAAAATGAGAAAAACCTTCACTTGATAACTATTCATAGTGATCGTGGTGGAGAATTTGTAAATTCTAATTTTAAAAATATTTTGTAGTATGAAAGGTATTAAGCATAAATTTTCAACTCCTAGAACCCCTCATAAAAAATATTTAGTTGAAATAAGAAATATAATTCCTCAATAAATAACTAGAACCATGTTGAGTGAATACACAATTGCTAAAAAATATTGGGCTAAAGTGGTTAGTACTACCTGCTATACTATAAATCATGTTTCAATTAGAACTTTTATTAATAAAACTCCTTATGAGTTATAGAAAGGAATAAAACTAGAAGTTTCTCAGTTCAAAGTATTTGGTTATAAATTATTCATCCTGAATACGAAAGATAACTTTCATAAATTTTCACCCAACTCCGATAAAGGTATATGTTTAGGTTATTCCACTACTTCTGAGGCTTATAGAGTTTTTAATAATAAAAAATTATACTTTGAGTAAATATGGAAAGTTAAGTTTGATGAAACTAATCTTTCTTTTTAAATAAACTCTACCAACATCCTTGTATGTGATTTCTAAAACTGATTTACCTTTGTTATAAATTTTTTCTCATAAATATATAACTCAATAAATTTTTTCTGAAGTTATTCTACAAGAATATTTTTTACCTATTGTTGAAGAACATGCTTTTAAAAATCCAAGAAGTCAGTTTTTTCTTAGGAATCATCCTAGTGAGAGTATCATTGGTGATGTAGATCAACCTATTAAGACTAAAAATTATTTAATGAATGAAATTAAACATCTACCTTTCTTATATCAATTTGAACCTATGATCATGATCAGGCTATAGGAGATGAGGATTGGATTAAGGAAATATAAGATTATCTCAATGAATTAGGGAGTAATAAAGTATAAAATTTAATTGCACAACCTAAATAAACTTCTATAATTGGAGTAAAATAGTTTTTTAGAAACAAATGTGATGAAAATTCAATAATTGTTAGAAATAAATCTAGAATTGTTGTTAAGGTTTATAATAAACAAGAAGACATGTACTATGAATAAACCTATATATTGGTAGCTAAACTTGAATATATTTACATACTTCTAGCCTTTGTAGTATTCTTTAATTATAAACTTTTTCAAACGAATGTGAAGTTTTATTTTCCTAATGGATATGTTTAGAAGGAATTTTATGTTTTTACAAACCCATATTTTTGAAAATAAAAAACATCATGAATACATTTTGGAACTTACCAAAACTTTATATGGACAAAAACAGGCCCCTAAATCTTCGTATGATAGATTAATAGGATTTTTGGTATAAAAAAATTTTGCTAAGGGAGTTATAGATACAATACTTTTTATAAAAGAAGTTAATAAAAATATTATGATTGTTCAAATTTATGTTGATGAAATTATATTCAGATAAACACAACAATCTTTAACAGATTTCTTTTTGATTCTTATGAAATATGAGTTTGAGATGAGTATGATGGGTGAGTTAACATATTTTCTTGGTTTTAAAATTTCACAAAGACAAAAAGGAACTTTTATATCTAAACATAAGTATATAAAATATATTATTAAGAAATTTGGATACAAAAATACTAAAAGTATTAGTAATCCTATTGGTACCTCCAATACCCTTGATCTTGACGAATCTGGGTAACCAGATGATCAAAATATTTTTAGAGGTATGATAGGAAGTTTACTTTACTTAACTTATATTCATCTAGATTTAATATTTTATGTATTCTTATGTGAAATTTATCAAGAAAATTCAAATGAATCCCATTTGAAAACAATAAAATGAATTTTTTATTATCTTAATGGAACTATGGATTTAGGAATTTTCTATTTTTATGGAAAAGTTTTTGAATAATTTTTTTTTACAGATTCTGGATTTGGTTATTATAGAATGGATAGAAAAAACACATCCGGAACATTTCATTTATTAGGAGATTCATCAGTTTCTTGGCCTTGTAAGAAATAACACTTAGTATAACTTTCCACTATTGAAGATGAATATATGGTAGATGGAAGTATTTATGATCAAGTGTTGTGGATGCAACACACACTCACTGACTATGGCATGGGTTTTACAAAAACTCAAATACTTTTTGATAATAAAAGTTCCATTACCTTAATTAAAACCCCATCACATCACTCACATTCTAAGAACATGAATATAAGACACCATTTCCTTCAGGATCATAAACATAAAGGAGATATAATTTTACAATTCATTGGAATGCAAGATTAAATTGGTTACATTTTAACAAAACCTCTTCCTTCCGATAAATTTAAATATATCAAATGGAAAATAGGAATGATCTGGGTAAATTAATCATTTTTATCTACTTCTTGTTGATCTATATCCGTACATTAAAATAATCCTTTTCATATTGAGATTACATATGTTTGATGTTTTTCAAAAAAAATATTTTTCTAAAATTTTAGTTTTCTTAAAAACAATTATCATAATGATACTTTAGGACTCATATTTCTTATAAAGCTTTCAGAATCATAATTCCAAAAAGATAATTTTGACTCGGAAAGTTTTATGAAATTTCTGGACTCAAATTTTCTTAAAAAATTTCAGAATCAAAAAAGTTTTCATAATAAGTTTTTATTTCAGAAATATCGTATTTAGTTTTACTTCTAAAACTATAAATTTAAAAAAAATCATAATTACTTTTATTTAAAAAAATATCATAATTATATTTTTTTTCAAAAACATTCATATTCAATCATTCATAATCAAAACTATCATAATCACTTTAGTTTATAAAAACTAAGAAGAACAGATTATTTGTACCGTTGGATTTATTCACTCCAAAAGGTACTTATTTATTCTTTTTACTTTTTACATTATCTCATTGTGATTAGTTATTTTATATTTTTTGCTATATTTTTTACGTTTTATAAAAACTGTCTTTTATTTTTCAAATTTTAAAAAATTTCTAAATCAGATTCTTATCCAATCTTCTAGATTTTTTAAAAAAAACCTCTATAATTTTTAAATGCCTTTAAATATTTCTTTGAATAATTATCAACCGTTGGATCATAAAAATTTTAATCTAAACTATTTTATTTTATTTTTAATTCAAACCATTGTTTGATACACCTATATAAAGTAGGGAGACCCCCTATCCCATGTTGGTTGTTTCAGTGTTTTTCTTCTGAGTTGTTACTGCCTTCAAGAAAGCAGGTATGATAAATCTTCTTCTCATCCCTTTCACTGGTCTGAGTCCCAATCTGATAAAATCTGATGAAGATTACAATAAATTGAATTATTTTAGGGAAATATTAGTTAAAATATATTTTTATGAAAATTATGACTCAACCCTTAAGAAATTTTTTTCTTTTCAAGGATGGGAGTTTATTTCAGTTGAGAAACCATACTAGAGTTTTAATTTGTATTACCCTGATCTAGTTTATAAATTTTATGTATTCATTAAGTTTTTGAAATAATAATGGAAACAAAAAATATATTATTCAATTTATGGAAACAAGTAAAATCTATCATATAAGAAAATGGATAGTTTTTTAGGAATTACTTCAGATAGAGAATCTTACTACACATCTCACAAGTTTCCCAATTCTCTTGGATCGTTGAACAAAACCATATCCAAATATTATTTTGTTTTCAAATTATTCAAATTCAAGGGAATTATCCCATATGAAAATATAAAATCATGTATTTTACTTATAGATGAAAGGTTTTCTTATACCGAGAAAAGGAGACCACGATATCAAAGTTTATGATGTTTTCATTTTGTATTTTCTTATCAAAATAAGGAAGATATATATTTTTTAATTCAAATTTCTTACCATCTACAACATCAATACTGATTCTATAAAATATAAGATCATCATTTTTCCAGCCTTCATTATCAAATTGGTGGTTGAGTGCATGAAATTTTTCAATATTTCAAATAAATTTCATCCAATGAAGGAGAATATTTCATTTATAAGTGAGGATACGATGAACCGTATGCATTTTTTCATCAATGGAAAGACAACAAAGTTTTTTGAAAAACTTTAGGGATTATCATTAGAGGTATAACCATAAATAAATCCAGATGAGGATGAAAATAAAATGAAAAGTAAATATAAAACTTCTCCTATGGAGAAGAAGAAGAAACAAAAGAAAGATCCTCATGAAATTCATGAAGATTGGATGAGAAAGAAATATTAAAGGAAACCCAGTGACCTAGTAATTAGAATAGAACCTACTAAGGCCAAGGCCTTAAGAATTCATGTTATAGATACATTACAAGTATAAGCAAAGAAGAAAAATAAAAGGTAAAATTTTACAAAAGAAAAACTTTGTGAAAATATTTTCAAAGGTGTGGAAAGAGATTTTGAAAATATTGAATTACCTATTTCTCATAAATGTCAAATAATACTAAAATTAAGCCAAGTTTTTTAAGAAAAAATTTTAGTATATGTCATTGTTCTTTCCATGTAAGATTAAAGTAAAGACAAAGTAGTGGATGAGGAATCGCCACTAGTTATTCAAGAAAAAGAATTGTCCTTGGAACTAGCTGGGAAAGGTGATTTGAGAATAGATATTCAGTATAAAAATAGCTTGAGGATGATCTAGGTGAATAATTTCAAGAAGAAAATATTTATGGGGATGAAAAGAAAGAATAAGTTTACAAAAATGAAGAAAAATAAGTAAGTGAATACAAATAAATTGAAGAATAGGTAGAAGAGAAAGAGGATGAGAATGAGGGAGTTGAGGAAAAAGAAGATAATAGAGAGGATGAGAATGAATATGAAGGTGAAAATGATAAAACTCAATCCAATAAAAAACCATCATCACCATCATCATCAGATTTACCCTACAATGCTGATAAAAAAGAAAACTAGTGTTGTTTTGAAGAAGTATCGTCAAAATAAGAAGTAGATTCATCATCTAAGAAAGTTGAAGATGATCACAATTTAAAGACTAAGGATAATGATAAACCTAACACTAAAAATTTGGAAATTATAGAGATTTATGATGAAAAATTAGTTCCTAATAAAGTTAATAAGTAAGTTTCAAATAAAGATAAGGGAAAATTGAAAGAATTGGAAATTGGTACAAGCTGAATCAAACCTCCTGACGTGCAACCAGAATAATCAGACTCAGACACACCATTATATTTTGAAGGAGTCGATTACATTTTTCATTATTTGAAAAGGATTTATGAAACAATTCCATATTTTTTGAATCTTGAATTTCATTTCCAACTAATTCAAGAAATTATGAATGATAAATCAGAATCAATTAATGTTTTAATAGAAAAAATTATCCGTCTTGAGGCTCAGTTGAAAGTTCATCAAGAAATATCCAATACTCATAAGAAATAATGTAATCAAATGGTGAAGTGGTCTCGTAAAGTTGATGCTAATATTAAATTGCATGATGGTAATTTTGAATATGTGAATAATCTCATGAATAGATATGATGAATCCTTTAATCAATTATCTAAATATATGGTAGACATGGTGAATTTTGTCGAGAACTTCATAGATAAAAATGTTGATCAGACTGAGGAAGTAAATACTCTGAAAGAAAATACCTGATATATGCAATTATAGTTTACTAGACTCAAATATTATGGAGGTGAAATTAAAATGTTGGGGAATCAGAACAAATAATTTTCAGAGAAAGTTTGGATTTAGGGAGAGAAGATTGAGAAGCTTGAGAAAGATAGACATGATTTAAAGAAGATCAAGTCATTTGTAAAATCCTTAATGAATAAAGACTGATATTTTTCCAAGAACTCTCATTGTATATTTTTTAAAAAACATTTGAAATGTTTTTAATATATGAATGAATTGATTTTTTCATCCAATTATTATTTTTCTAAATATTTTCTAATTTATATTGGAAGAATTCTCTTTCATATTTTTTGGATGATAATTTATTTAATTATACTATTTCGAATATTTATTTATTTCTATAAATTTTCAAGAAACTTCAAACTTATTCCCCATTCTTTTTTTAAAATTAAAAAGAAGGAGAATTTTATATAAAGGGGGTTTTCTTAGATGAAGTGAAGTTTTTATAAAGGGGTAAATATTTATGGGGGGTAATTTTTTTACAAATGGAGATATATTTCTTTAAAAGGGAAAATAATATTCTTAAGGGAAGATATTATCCTAAGGGGGAGTTAATCATTTTCAAATTTCATACTCTTAATCATATTTAGATGACTTCTAAACATAGTGGGAGTTGAGATATTAAGTATTAACTCTGAATATGAATTACTTAAAAGAAATTGATTGTATGTTTTTTAAAGTTATTTTTCATTCAATTTTTAGGGTTTTTACTTTCCAAAAAGGGGGATATTGTTGAGTTGGAATTTTTACTTCTTAATTTCCTATTAATTTTTTTTAAATCAAAAACTCTTTCTTAAAAACATATTTACTAAATTTTTATGTCCAAATTGTTTTAGAATTTTTTGTAGAAAACAACATATTTTAACATACTTAGAATAATTTTCTAATTATTGAGAATATAAACATTACATTCCTCATTAAGATTATTGTAATGAGTATGTGTTTGATAAAAATTGGATTCACCTTTATCAGATTAGGTGTTAGACTTTCTATCTTGTCTATCTTACTTAATAAGTCTTAAACATTGAACTAATATTAGTATTGATAACATCGGATTGATACTCATAAATATTATTATATTGACAGACTTAAGTAAGTCCATCAGACTAACTTTGTTTATATCCATATTATGAAAGACTTGTTCTAATGTAAGGAAAAAAATCATGTTATAATAGTGTAAACCAATACAACATCGGGCATTCAGTTATTCTAGATTATTATGAGCTTTCAAGTTCTCGGTGTCCAAGTCATTGAGACAAAATTGGAGAAATATGACCATTAGGAGAGAAATATGACTGTTGAGGAGACGCCTATAAATACCACGTAATTCAAAGATTTTGGAACTCCTTATTTCATTTGCAATTTCTCATTTCACGAGATCTCTAAATATTTCTTAGCATGAACACATTTTTCTTAGTATTTTTAATTGTTTAGAGTTTTTTAGTTCCAAGGAAACCTTGTCAGGTTGTCTCCTTGTGAACTTTTTTCATTGTAATTATTATTTGATCATAGTAATGATCGAAGGATTTTGGGGATAGGAAAACAGAGAGTCTGATGCATCAAATATATCTCTATTAGGGCTAGGTAGATAGATAATTTTATCATTATATCAAGGGATTACGGGGATAGGAAGACAAATTCATTCCAATCATTATATTGAGGGATTCCTTGGTAAGGGAAGATAGACTTTTCTATAAGTATAAAACAGGAGATACCTTTAGTCTGGGTTACAGACTACCTTTCTCTTAAGGCTAAAATAGGTTTATTATTTTAATAGCTTATAATTCATTATTATACTTTTTAGTTATTATATTACTTGTTTCTTGCAAGTTTTATATTTTTTTGATCATATAATAGAGACTAGAACATCTTATTCATATTTTTATTCCATTTTTTTATCTGTACTATTCTAATTATGGTAAAAGAACTTTGGTTAATTGGATCTATAGTGATTATAATCTTTTAAACTCTAATTTAATCATATTTTTTTATTACAATTGTGTGACTCTTTCCATTAGACTAAGGTCCAAGTCCAGTTATCTTACTTTAAGAGGATTCTATATTTTTTAGTTTAATTCATTTAAACTAATTTTTTAAACTATAATTCACACCCCCCCACTCTCTTATAAGTATAGTCATCTGAGCATATTCTTATGATCTTAATCGGTATTATAGATATACTAATCCAACAATTTTTCCCACCTATATAAATTTAATTTTATTATATGGAAGTATTTTTGGGATTCAAAAATTCAAATTTATCCTAGGACAAATTATTGATATTTTTTTGAAGAATTTAAATTTTTTGTGAATAGAAAAAATAAAAAAAAATATTATTTATGATATATGGTATTTTTTTATATCACTAATAAATAAATATGATATAAAATTTATTAAAATTATAGAATGAATAATTTATGATAATATACTATAAATATAAAACAAAAATAATTCAAAACCTATAAATTATAATTTATTTCATGATAAATATGAAAATAATTTTCAGTGTCGGTGCAGTACTTGCGCAGCACCGAAAACGTAAAATTTGGTATCCTAAAGATAATATTTGAGAAGGAAGAATACTTTTCTTAACTTGATTAGTTAATTTGATATGTAATTTATTATATGGGATGATATTTATGAATTTTGGAGTTATATAACATGAAAATTATCCAAATGTTTGTGCAGTGCTTGTGCATGGCGAGAAAATTTAAAATAACATATTAAATAATTTTTCATGAAATAGATGTGAGTAAATATTCATATTGAATTAAATAAAGAAAAAAAGTTGAATTAAAATAAATTATTATTATGTAAATAATTTATTTTTATTTTTAAAATTAGTATAATTTCTAAAACATTTATGTCATGATGGCACAACATTTATAAAAACAGAAGAAAAATCACATAAATGATTTTAAAAACTCTAAAAGTAATATTTTTTAGATAAAATATAGTGTAACAAAAACTTTATGGTTAATAATAATGTATATTTTATGTTTAAATAGTTTATATTCACATTACATACCTTTATTAATCTCTCCAATGTCAAAATATGTGAATTGTTATTAAAATGACTTTAATGGTATTTTATGTTAAATAAGATATTATTAAATTATTTAAAAAACGTAAAAACATTGAAATAGGGAAAGGGGTTGAAATATAGTCTAAAATTTCATCCTTTTTCAATTTTTGATCTTTTTTTTACCTTATAAGTATTTTTATAACCCTTTATTATCAAAAAAAATTACCATGATTAAAGTAAAAATTTGTTAACAAATGGGTTAAACCCAAATATATGGTTTAAAACACCACATAAACCTATCCAAATTTTATTATTTGAAATTATTTCAATCGTAACCTATGTTAAATTCAAAAAAATCTACTTGGTTCCAATTTCACGTATAAAAAATTATTATATTTAAATATTTTAAGTAATTCCCCTTGTGTCATTTACTTCACTATAAAGGACACCACATCTCTATTATTCTTCACACCACCTTGAGGCATTTATATTGATCAAATAATAAAAAATTATATTCTTAAAATAATTATCCAAGTTTTATAGGTAATTTTAACCTAAAAATACTATCCCTGGGGTCCTTAAAGAGATATCCAAATGAGGTTCTTCAAAGAGGAGGTAATTATCTCAATCGAGCATTTCCATTTTGATTCTTCTTATACATCATTCAATTTTGTCCTAATAATTACAATATAATAAAATTAGTATCTATAATATACTAATATGTTATTATGTTAATGTAATGACCTTATTAATCTCCTTTTTCATCCTATGGGGAATAAAAACATCGTTTGTATATACATGTGGACTATCACCTCCACAAATTAATGTGTTTTGCTCTTCATCACCACCTCAAAAAGATGGTTATTATGATTTATTTAATAAATATATATAATATTCATGAAATAATTATTATTTTTAAATATAATATATTACTTACCTACTTACCCTTCCACCCGTTAAAAAATGATAATGTCTCTCATGCATGCGTGTGAAATATCACTTCCATGAAGCGGTGTGATTTGTTTTTCACATATTCCTTTCATGGGTGATTATAAAATTGTATTTGATGTATATAAATGATAATTATTTCATGATTATTATTTTTTATATGATATAATAATGAAATATTTTACCACAGGGAACACAGCAAAGTCATTTTTTAATTATGAACTGAACGTCCTCAAAACACCCAATATAGACTTAACCTATTAAGTAAAATATGTATTTGAAATAAATAAAATAAATATTTAATGAAAAGGTATTAAACATGTAACATTTTCTTAAGAAAGTAAATAATTTATATAATTTCATTATATAGGAGTTAAATAATGTTTGTGGCAAGTTTGGAGATGAGGTAACAGATTTTTAGTCTTAATTTCCTTTCTTTGAGACTTAAACTATTTTCACCACACATTTTATTTTTGTGGTGTATAAACTTAATTACTGATGTATTTTACCATTAATTTATGAAAATAAAGTGTTTATAAATCCATTAAAATTTCTTCCCTTTAATTTTTCATTAGTTTAAATGTTATCACGTCCTAAGGGACGCTTTACCTTAAAACCTCATTTGAAATGTATTAAAATTTTAATTTATAAATATATTCCCTTGATTTATATGTTATTAAAATTATATTATGAATATATTTATATTTACATAAATAAATTATAAAGGTAATTTTATACCTCTTTTGAATTTCTTTCAAAAAAATAAAAAAGGTATCTTTTTACATATTTTATACTGGATGTTTTGACATTATTCACAAAAGATAAAAGGAATGTTCTATTCTAACATATACGACATCAAAAAAATGAATAATTCCATAACCATTATTTTATATTTTAATTCATTTATAATATTTAATTTTTTCTTCAAATAAAAATATTCTTCCCTTTATTCTGGGTATTAAATTTTTGAAAATTGGATTTTAAAGGGATATATCAATATCTGAAAATGTTTTTATTATGGGTTAAAAAGAATTTTTTTATCATTTTGATGATGGAAATGAAATATTTTATGTTTTTTATTTATTTTATTGTCTTATAAAATTTTTTATGGTGATTTTTTATCATTATATATCACTATAACTCATTGAGTAATGATTATGTTCTCTAGAGAATTATGTTGGAATTAACTGACTGGTTCTTTCTTATAAGGGTTCTATGAATATGATTTTTCAAGGAACCTACATCAATTTTATATGATTTATAATAGGTTTTAATGAAAAAAATTAGTAAATAAGGTAAGATAATGGTATTTTTTTTAAGGAATGATTATTCCATTTATAGGTAAAAAGGTATGTTTTTAAGAAAATGTTTTCATGGGTTATTATGTTTTTTAAGAAATCCTAATGATTATAATTTTGCTGTTATTTTTTCTTATAATTTGTTTTCTAAAAATATTTTGGAAGTAAATTCGATTTATTTAGTAATTAAATTATTATTTGAGGTCAGGTTTTATTATGTTAAAGTAAAACTCTCTTATATGATGTCATGGTTTTGAAATGTACTAATAGGTTTCTTTTCTTTTCTTTTTTGTTTATCTCTCTTACTGAGATTTTTGTGATCATCCCACATTTTTAAATTATTTTTCATAGGGATTAATTATGAGTAGAAACATTGATAAATTTGAAGTTTTAGATATGGGAGTTACCTTAAATGAAGAAATTTTGTCTTTATAAAGAAATTATTTTGTGGGAAAAATGGATACTTTATTGAAATTTCCACTTTTTTATGTAAGAGTATATGCTAATTATCTAAAACTCTAAACCTAAAAGGTCCTTGTATATGTAAGTAACCTGATATTTATATTTGATGTTGTATGTTTTAGATTTATAAAATTGGGTCATGTTTATCAAATCTATAAAGGTAATGATTATATTTTTAGCATCGGATCTGAGCATGTGGGTTCATGGCTATTATAGTTGGTATCAAAGAATGGTTTAGATAACTTTGGAGATTAGTATTTTTTTCATGTGTGGTTAACTTTATAGTTATGCATATTATCATGATTTTATAATTTTAAGGTTGATAATAAGTTCAAAGGTATAGAAACCCCTTTTTAGATTTTAAGTGATGAGATTTTAAGATGATTAAGAGTATTTGGGAGCAACGTAAGGTTATACAAACCTTTTGTTTATTATCTTTTTTAGTAAAAATATTATTTTAGTAATAATGATTTTATATTATATATATATAAGTTTAAATTTATTGATAACCTTTAGGATTAATATGGTCATTGATGTTGTGGTAATTATAGTTAATTGGTATAAAAGGGTTATTACATATTAGGAATATATGATTCATCATATAGATAAGCATGGGATTAAAAAATGATTTTGTGACTATGTGATTAATGTTATTTTTTTAAATAAGTTCACTATTTTTGGTAAATTATATGATTAAGTTAAATGGAAATACTTTTAGCTAAGATGGGGTTTTATTTGAGAAATAAATGTTTAATTATCTTTTGGAATTATATATGATTTTATTTTGGATTTATGGTGATTTAGATAATATATGGAAAAGTTAAGTATATTTTTGGATATTATATGATTAGGACATATAAATTTTTTGGTATATGACTTTATGAGAAACTAATGTTTTTTGGAGATAATATTAAATTTATCTTGGAATAATATGTGACCAAGTCCTTTTTATTTTTGAGTTTTGAACTTGGTTAGGAATATTTTGAAGATTTTTAAGGTTATTTATTTTTGTAGTGTATAATGTTTAACTTTGGGTGCTATTTTTGGGGCTTTTAAAATTAATATAGTATTTCTTTGTATTGGATATTATCTTACCTTGTTCTAACCATTTTGGTTTTAGTTAATGTATAAATATAGGCATAATAACTTGTTATCCTTTTGTGGATCATATGATCACTTAGGAGTTGATTTTATTGCTTCAAGCATGAAAAAATCATTTTGAATATTAATTTATTGGAATAATATATAAGAGAAATGTGTAAATTGATTGAATCACAACCATAGTATGAAATTGCACTTATGAAATGGAAAGAAAACAAGTAAGTATATTTTATAATGTTCTTTATCATCATGGTAAAACAATCCCTCAAATATAGAAAAATTATCTTTAAATAAAAATATTATCTTTTTACTATAATTTTGATGAATTTATGGTCTCTTTTCTTCTCAAAAAATTATAACATTAGCTCTTAAAAAGCTCTTCTTCCCAAGTCCATGTTTCCACTTCCTGTCAATGTTATCCTTATTTAAGAACCTGATTATGTGTTATTATAATAGACTATCCTATTTCTATTATTCTATTTTAAAAATTATATTTTATTATCCCTTTTTAATATATGGGTTTTCAAAAAAAATATTTTTAAATATTTAAAAAGGTTTTTCCTTTCATAGTCATATGTTTTATCTTCCACTCCCTAGAATTGATTTTTTTTTAAGTTTTAAAACCTTTTTATTTTCAATGAGATAAAATTTTTAGGACCAAATTTATTTATGGAGGTATAATTTAACACCCCAAAATTTTATTTCAAAATATTACTATTCTTGATGGTTTTCTTAACATGAAATACCAAACTTTAAGCGAATTGTAATATACTATAAAAATATTATTATTTAAATTGGAATATTATTAACAAGATGTTAAATTGGTGGGTATTAATAGGAGTAATATCATTATGAAATATATAAAAAGACCCTAAAAATATAAATTCAATGATTAATTATTAGGAAATAATCACTCAATTTTTAGTAAAGTCATCTTATGCTTCAAAAATCTGTTTTCTTCAAAAATAGTTTTTATTTATTTTTATGAGAGAATATTATAATTAAAATATACTAATTATAGACACTATATTTGATAAAAATATATATATAATTTTTTAAATCATTACATCAAAATTATCTTTGTGTTAAAGTTTTGTACTTTTTTTAAAAGATTTATTTTTCAGTCAATAGTGGAAAATACAGATTTTATAAGAACACTGTAATTTTTTCCAAGTATTTAAAAAGTATGATTTTGTTTTGAATTGGTATTAAAATTTCATTACCCAAATTTTTATTCAAATAATAAAATTAATGTTATTGAAATTAACATTACTCTTAATTTTTGTATAAAACATTTTTATAGTGAAAAATGTATTTTTCTGAAAAATTGTTTATCATCGTGTTTTGTGATTTTCTTTTAAAATTATTTTTTGTGACTTATTAGAATTTAATTTTATTAAATGGAATTAATTTTTGGATTTATAAATTCAAATTTATCCTAGGATGAATTTTTTTTATTTTCCTCAAGAAATTTAATTTTTAGTGAATAGTAAAAGAAAAAATATAGTTTTTATGAAATGAGATGTATTTTATGATATCACCAATAAATAGATATGATATAAAAAATTTTGAAACTTATTTAAAGGATATTTATGGTAATTTAATACAAATATCATACAAAAAATTCAAAACATATAAATTATAATTTATTTCATGATAAATATGAAAATCATTTTCAGTATCGATGCAGTATTTACACAACACTGAAAAAGTAAAATTTGGTGTCCTAAAGATAATATTTGGGAATAATTTTTTATATACTTTATTAATTAATATTATATGAAATTTATAATATACACTAATATTTTTTAATTTTGAAATTATATAATAAGAAACTTATCCAAATTCTTGTGTAGTACCTCCATAAGGCAAAAAAAGTCAAAATGACATATTAAATAAGTTGAAATGACATAGGTATGAGTAAATATATATATTAAATGAAAATAAATATCTATGATGAATTAAAATAAATTATTATTATTTTAATTTTTTTTTAATTTATTAAAATTAGTATAATTTTCTAAAACATTTACATTGCGATGACGCAACATTTAGGAAAATAAAATAAAAAACAAGTAAATGATTTTAAAAACTATAAAGGTAATATTTTTTTGATGAATTATATTTTCACACAAATTTATGGTTCATAATAATTTATAAGTTATTGTTAAAGAGTTTATATTATAATTACATACTTTTCTTTATGTCTTTAAAGTCCCAATATGTGAATAGTTCTTAAAATAACTTTAACAGTGATTTTTGTTGAATTATATATTATTAAATTATTTAAAAAAAATAAAATAGGATAAGGGGTAGGGTATATAGTCTTCGATTTCATATTTTTACCATTTTTAGTCTTATTTTTACCTTAGAAGTAAATTTATAACCCGTTAGTATTGAAAATTTTATTATCATGGTTAAGGTTAAAATTGGTTAACAAAGGGGTTAAACCCAAAGATAAGTTTTAAAATTTCATATAAAACTATCAAAATTTTATGGGTTGAAAGGATTTAAACCTTTACCTATCTTATATTTTAAATTTTTTCTGCTTGGTATCACTTTCACATGAAAAATAATTTATTATATTTAAATATTTTAAGTAATTCCAAGTGAGTCTTTTCCTTCACCATAAAAGGACACTACAGGTCCTCTATTATTCACACCACATTGAGCCACTTAGCTTGACCAAACCCTGAAAATCCAATTTTAAAAACCCTTATATAATTTCTAGAGGTACTTTTCTTCACAAAAGACCGTTCTTATAGTTTTTAAGGAGAGATACAAAGGAGGTTTTTCAAATAGAAGGCAATCGTCTCAATTGAGAATTTTCATTTTACTTCTTCTTATACCTCTTTTAATTATATACTAAACATTAAAATATAATAAAATTCATATATATCATATACTGAATTTTATTATTTTAAAATAATGACCTTATTTATCTTCTTTTCCATCCTATGGGGAATGAAAACATTGTTTGTGCGTACATGGATACTTCAACCTCTACAAAGAAATGTGTTTTGTTTTTCATCACCACCTCACAATGCTATTTATTATAATGGATTTAATAAATATATATTATATTTATTAAATAATAATTATTATATAAATATAATAGATCACTTTCCTTCTTACCCTTCCACCCATTAAAAATGATAAATTCGCTTGTGCTTATGTGTAGAATACCACTTCCATAATGCAATGTGATTAATTTTTCACATCCACCTTTAATGGATGATTCTCAAATTTTATTTGATATATAAAATTATAATTATTTCATTATTATTATTCTATATATTATGTAATAATTAAATAATTGACCACGGTCAACACACCAAAGTCGTTTTGAAATTATGAACCGAACGTCTTCAAAACTCTTGATGTGGACTAAACCGATAAGGTAATTAAATTTTTATTTGAAATAAAAGAAATAAATGATTTTATGATATATTATTAAACTTAGAAAAGGTTCTTAATAAATTAAATAATTAATATAAGTTCATTAAATAGAATTTAAAGAACATATGTGGAAAGTTGGGAGACGATGTATGAGATTTCTAGTCTCAATTCCCTTTCTTTGAGAATTAAACTATTTTTACCTCATGTTTTCTTTATGTGGTGTATAAACTAAATTATTGATGTATTTTTCATTCATTTATGAAATTAAAGTTTTTTTAAATCCATTCCATTTTATTTCTTTAATTTTTTATTGGTTCAAAATCTACCACATCGTAAGGGACACTTTACCTTCAAACCTCATTTTAAACATTTTAAAGATTTGATTTCTAAATATTTTTCATCTATTTACATGTTCTTAAAATAATTTTATGGGTCTATTTATATTAACATTAATAAATTATAAATTAAATTTCTTGTATCTTTTGACTTTCTTTCAAAGGTTTTCAAGAGGAATATTTTTACATATTTTATATGGGATGTTTTAACTTTATTTACAAAAGGTAAAAGAAATGTTATATTTTAATGTACACAGAATCAATGGATTTTCTTATCATCAAAAATGTTATTTGATGTCTGGATTCCTTTATAATATTCCATGTTTTCTTCAAATAAAAACACTTCTTCTCTTTAGTTTAGGTATTTTAGTTTTGAAAATTGTGTTTTAATGGAAAGAGATATATCAAAATTTAAAAATGTATTTCTTATGGGTTCAAAAGTATATTTATATGAGTTTAATTGTAATAATTGGGCCCCATTGATAGCACAAACACCCTTCCTTAACCTGATTGTCGGTTCCTAGCCCACCAGGTACCACTTTTTGCCTTGTATACACGTTGTCCCCTCCCTAGGGCCCACCTACATGCCTGATCAGGTCATATAACTAGCGAATGCCCCCATAGGACAACACATGTTCTTTCCAAGGGCCCACCCACATACCCAGTTAGGTCATCTGACTAATTACTATAACCACAGGCTAACACATGTTATTTTCAATGTGCTTTATCCTCACTTGCACACACCCTGGGAAACTTCCCATAAGGTCACACATCCTAATCACTACTCCAGGACTAGCATGCTTAACTATAGAGTTATAATCAAGTAGTCTCTTGAAAATAAATGGTTGCCTTGTTGACATGAGTCATATCATTTAGTCATTTAACCCTTTATGATTCTAGGGTGTTATATTCAAACCTACTTTAAACCATAATTTACTCATTGTGGACCTTATATCTCAACCTAGGTTGTGACACCACACTTAAGCCTGGGTTCATCCTTTCATACCAAATGTAACAATTGGGCCCTGTTGATAGCACATACACCCTGCCTTAACATGGTCATCAGTTCTTTGCCCGCCAGGTACCACTAGTTACCCTACAGACACATGGTCCCCTCCCTGGGGCCCACCCATATTCCTGATCAAGTCATCTGACTAATGACTTCCCTCACAGGCCAACACATGTTCTTTCTGGTGTGCTTTGTCCTCACTCGCACACACCATGGTAATCTACTCAGAAGGTCACCGATCATGATCACTACTCCAGGCCAAGCATGTTTATCTATGGATTTCTAATCAGGTAGGCTCTCAAAAAGAAAGGTGCACCTTATTGACATGAGACATATCATTTAGTCATTTAACCCTTTATCATTCTGGGGTGTTACATTCACCCCTAATTTAGAGTGAAATGTCCTGGTTGTGCACCCTATATCTCATACAAGGCAGTGACACCACACTTAAGGCTGGGTTCATCCTCTGATACCAAATGTAACAACTAGGCCCCACTGACAGCACAGACACCCCACCTTAACATGGTTGTCAGGTCTTATCCCGCCAGGTACCACTAGTTACCATACAGACACGTGGTCCCCTTCTTGGGGCCCACCCATGTTCCCAATTAGATCATATGACTAATGAATTTCCCTAAAGTCCAACACATGTTCTTTCTAGTTTTCATTGTCCTCACTCACACACACCCTGGGAAACTTTCCAGAAGGTTACCCATCCTAATCACTACTCCAGGCCAAGCACGCTTAACTATGGAGTTCTAATCAGGTGTAACGTATGTTTTTTCCAGGTGCACGCTTAAGTGCACCTTATTGACAAGAGTCATATCATTTAGTCATTTAACCCTTTATCATTCTGGGATGTTACATTCACCCCCACTTTAGAGCACAATGACCTCGTTGTGGACCCTATATCTCAAACTAGTTAACGACATCACACTTAAGGTTGAGTTCATCCTCTGATAACAAATTTAACAATTGGGATCTAATGATAGCACAGACACCCCACCTTAACATGGTCGTCGGTTCCTAGCCCTCCAAGTGCCACCAGTTTCCCCACAGACACATGGTCCCCTCCTTGGGTCCCACCCACATGCATGAATGATTCATATGGCTAATGATTGTCCCCACATTCCAATACATGTTATTTCCAGTATACTTTGTCCTCACTCATACACACCCTGAGAAACTTCTCAAAAGGTTAACCATCCTGATCACTACTCCAGAACAATCACACTTAATTATGGAATACTAATCAGGTAGGCTTCCAAAAAGAAAGGTGTGCCTTATTGGCACGATTCATATCATTTATTCATTTAACCCTTTATCATTCTGGGGTGTTACATTGATGATGGAAATGAAAGTGTTTATGTGTTTTATGTATGTTATGGTACTTAGACATTTTTTACAATAATGGGTGATCCTGATATAGCTCTCCAATGTATTGGTTAATGATTATGTTCTCTGGAAAATTATATTGGAATCAACCAAGTTGGTTATTCCATTTATAAGGGTTCTTATAAGGGTTCTATTAATATTATGCCTCAAGAAACCTATATGACTTTTCAATGCTTGATAATGTGTTTTTAATGAAATATTTTGATTTCATAAGGTAAAATAATGATATTTTTTCAAAGTAATTATTATGTCCTTTACGGGTAAAAAATTATGTTTTTAATAAAAAAAATTCTTATGTTCTCATGTTTTTTTAAGAAACCCTCATGATTCTAATTTTTCATTTTAGTTTTCTTATAAAGTATTTTCTAAAAAAATATGGACTAAAAATATGATTTTATATGTAAGTAAATGATTATTTGATCTCAATTTTTATTATGTTAACTGAAAACTCTATTATATGATCTCATAGTTTTGAAATATACTAACAATTTTATTTTATTTTTTATACATTTCCCTTCTCTTTTTGTTCTCATCCCACATTTTCAAATGATTTTTTAGAGGTATTAAGGGTGAGTGTAAATGATAATAAATTTAAATTTCTAGATACAATATTTATCATGGAAAGAGAAAGTGTGTCTTAATAAAGAACTTATTTTGTGGTAAAATTGGATAATTTGTGGAAATTTATACTTTTTTATGTAAGGGTTTTTCTTAATTCTCTAAAACTATAAACCTTAATGGTACTTGGATATATAAGTGATCCAATATTTCCATTTTATGTTATATGTTTTAGATGTAAAAAATTTGGTCACGTTTATCAAATATAGATATGTAAATATTATGTTTTTAGAAATGGATCTAAGAGTGTGGTTTTAGGGATGTTATACATGGAGTAGTTTGAAAATGATTATCATAAAAAAATTCTATGAAAAAACTAAATTAAAAGAAAAAATGTTGAATTTTTTTTAAAACTACCTCAATTTTTCAATTTTAGTGGAGATCAAATTAATTTTCAACTACCAAAGAGATTTTGACTCTAAATTAATTTGTTAATTGATTATTAGAGAAAGGAGAAAATAAGGCATTGAGACTAGTAAAGAAGAATAAAAAAACACTATGAATAAAACTAAATAAGAACAATAAAATAAAGTTCAATTCAATTAATTCCAATACCCTAAAGGAGTTTAGTTTCACATGTTCAAATTAAAATTAAAGATTCACAATGAATAAATCTAGAAAATTGTAAGAATAAAGTAAATAAGAGAAGAGGAAGGAAGATCTTCTTTGTCAAGATAATTCCTCCTTCCAGATATAATTCCCTCTAACTACTTCGAGTGCTGATAGTCTCTAGTCCAATTACCCTATATCAATCATGTGAAGGAATTTCTATGTCGGTCTCCATATTATCCCAAAATCATCTCATTTATATAAACAAAAATGTAATTTATAGTATTCTATAGTTATCTCATATTCATTTGATCCAGGTGGAAGAACTTTCTTTTTATTTTATATTAATTCCACTAAAATTAATGTTTTATTAATTTTTTCCTTCAAAATAATTAATACATGAATGTGAATCCATTTCAGCAAGAATCTGGACACCCTTTTATTCTTAATTCAGCTTCCCTTTAATCTTATCATCTTTGAACTTATGCCAGTTTTCAACACAAATCTAGCACAAATCTGCCTCAATTATCTTATTTGTGTACACTAGGCCCATCCAACTTAGATATATTTTATTGATTTGCAGCATCATCCACCCATAAGATTCACACTTTTTCTCTTTAACCAACACCTCTTTAATTAGTGATCAATTTCTATCTCACTCAATAATTCATTATCTTGGTTTTTATCCAATTATTGTATGATGTGAAAAATTAAACTTTATTGTTCACATTACCTTATTTATTCCTCTTAATAAAATGGTTGAGAACATGTTGTACATCTGTTTTCATCCTCACAACTAAATTAGTGGGTAACTATGATTCCCCTTAACCTATAATGATTTGACCTGAAACAGAAAAATTTAGTGAAAATATATTTATCTTCATCTAATATTGACTTCAAATTAGGTTCCCTATCTATACTTAGATCAATCATGATTATCTTCATCCATCTTACCCAACATCATTATCATTGTTCTTTAAATCACCTTCATTTATCAGCCAATTTCTTACTCAGTGAATCTTTATTAGTTTATCTATTTGAAAAATATTCTTTATTGTAGTTTCATTCTAATTCTAGGATTTGGTTCACTCAATGATTCAACATGCTTCTTCAATAACATCTTGCAATGAAAATTATCATTTATTCTTCTAGATCTCACTTTTAACCCAATGCTCAAATTTATCCATCTTCAAATCAGGTTCTCATCCTTATAATAGATTAGTAGTAGTTCATCTCTAACCTTGGTTAATCTACCACAATCAAGGATATTTGATCGATATTTAAGCTTCCATATATTTTAATCTTTATACCCAGTGTCGCCATTTGACTTTAGTTTTATCTGAGCATCCATACTTCAAATTTGATCATATTTCTCCTTCTGATCGAGCTTGTTCGATCCTCCAATCATAGACAAGGCTCAGGTTGCATAATTTTTAACTTGATTTGAGCTCTAGTAATTTTTAATGAAAAATGGTTGTGGGTTGATTCTTACTAAGGTTAGGATAATTCATACAAAATTGGTAGCTTAATGTCTTATAGGATGTTAGAAAGTCTTATAGAATGGGGGAAGGATTCTTACATTGCTTCCTTGAATGTATTATGAAATTATCACATGTATAATATGAAAATTAAAATTATTATAAGAATTGAGAATTTTTATGATTTTGATAGGTTTTCATGTTGTACAAGATACTCCTATAAAAATTATTATGTGATGCTAAAATATCATACAAAAAAACCAAAGTCTTATGGGATTTTGACAAAGTGTTAGGAAAATTACCTATAAACACAAAAAAGGAACATTTAGTGAAAATTTATTGAAAAAAAATTAAAATGAATTTAAAAAAAAGAAAATATTTCTCAACAGATTATTCCATGAATTTTCCACTTCAATAATAAAATTTTGAATTGTTCAAAAAAGAAATATTAAATAAAAACCATGGAACTTGAAAATATTAATTCCAACAGCCGCAGGAATACAAAAAAACTTCAAAAATATTATTTCAATTAATATTATTGAATGAAAATTGAAATATTATATTCTTAAAATCTATGAATATTAAAAAAAATATTATTCATCATTAAATTCACAAATTCTTCATTTTTATCCAAAAATTAAAATAATTATATTTTTGACATAGAAAAAAATAAATTTAATTATCTATCAATTAAAACATATATGATCATTAAAACATCAAAATTTCATCAAAAATGTGTAAAAAAGGTATTGAAATAAATACATGTCAAGAATATAGATGGAGGATTATCTTATTAAAAATACCTAAATGTTCTATTGACTAGGGTAGAACTGGAAAAGATGAATAAATAAGAATGGGAGTGATTTGATGGGAAGAAGCTTGGGTTGGTGAGGAAGTCATTGGAATAGAAATTAGACTTTAACATCCCATAGCTAAAGACCGTAGTTTAATTCATGAAGTCCCTATAAGACATGTATGAGAATTTGGTGATACTTAATAAAGTTTTCATGATTTAAAAATTGTTTAGTATGAGGATATAAGAAGGTAGGCCTACAATAGATCACAAGAATACCTTCAACATGATATAAGGGAAAATCAAATCATAAAAGCTGACTTTCATCGATGATTTATGGGAACTTCTACTACTATCATCACTTTTGTATTTGGGGGATTCGATGGTAACAATAGTGATTAATTCCTATGGAAAGACTAAATTTGTGTTTGATGATATCAGGAATCTGATATTGAATGAAGAAATTAGATAGAGAGAATTCTAAGTACCGTCTATAATTTCACTTAATACTAACAGATAATTAAAGTCATGCCAATAGAGAAATTAGAAGAAGTATTCATATGATAATTCATGAGAGATAAGCTGAGATAAATTGGTTGGCCTGGGACTTACATGCTGGTAGTGTGGGAAGAGGGGAAATCCCTAGGAATCAAAAAGAGGATTTCATAAGTGAAATAACTTCTAGAAGTTAAAATTTCATGAGTATGGTTGAGTTAGGTACTATTTTGTTTCTTAGTTTCAATATTTTGATGGATTCATGGGTGACTGACTCAAGATAATCATTTCACTCAAAGGATGAGCAGAGATATATAGAGACTTATGTGTGTGGAAAGACCATAAAAGTATATTTGGTAGATTATCAAGCTTTAAAAATTATGTTAAATAGTTATGTAAACTTCTTGATAAATAATAGGATATTTTTACATTTTAAATAATTAAAACACGCCCTAAGTTTATAAAATAATCTAATTTCTATAGGGTAGCTGGATGAGGTAATATTATGGACTATATTTGATTATGGAGTTTAGAAGGTGGCTCTAGGATCCATGGTGGATTCATAAGGAGTAAAGGATGAGAGCAAATATTTGAATGGATGATCAGATTGATCTATAATTATTGGTTTATCAATATACAATTCTCTAGAGTTGTGGTATCGAATACTTCGACATCTTAGTTAGAAAAACATGAAAGTTCTAACTGTAAAATTCATACTAAAGTTCAGACACACTGAGGTTAGAATTTGTGTGAGTTTTGTTCTTAGGAAGTAGAAGAGGGTTTCCTTAAAAGTGAATGAACATAATCCCAGAGTTTATAAGTTAGAATTGGTTCTTTATTACATTTGGGGACCTTCCCCAGTTCGATCTCATGATGGGTCACTTTATATTATAAATCTCATTGATGATGAAACAGGGAAAGTATGGGTTTACTTTCTAAATCAAAATTATTATGTATTTATTGTATTAATGAAATGAAAGTCCACAGGAGGGAGGTATATTATTCAAAAGTTAAAATAACTAAGTTCTAAGAATGGTGGTGAGTACAACAGATGTAACTAATGGTATTTTTATTGGAATAAGGGGATCAAGCTGGAGAGAAGTATGCCTAGAATACTATATTAGACTAGTGTAGAAGATCATATGAACTGGAATTAAATATAAAAGGTAATAATTATGAAATTACACTTAGGAATTCCTAAAGATATTTGGGAGAAAACATTAAACATGACAGTAAACTTGGTTAATAGAAATTTATCTACTTCATTGGTGAATGAAGTATCAGAACAGCCATGGTCTGGTAAACAACTAGAAGTTGGCCACCGAAAAAACTATAATACTCTTTACAATGTCTATATAAATGATAAGGATAGATATTAACTTTATGTAAATACTAATACATGTTTCTTTATGGGATATGGTAATAAATATTTTGGATTTCAGCTATGGTATGATGTAAAATAACAAGTCATCATAATAAAAGATGTTCTCTTAAATGAAAAGGTTTTGTGAAAGGACTAAAACTAAGATGCGAAGGAGTTTGAGAGAAAGGGTTCAACTAACTAAGTACAAGTTGATATGAGTAGTATTATCATATAGAATTAGGTTCGAGAGAACTAGGATGAAGCACTACAAGTTAGGATAATAGTGTTGAGTAAAAGACTCATGTGCCTCCTTTGTTTTGAAAATCACAAGACTCTTAATAATAACTTATTGTAACTTGATTTTTTTTATTTATTTTTTGAAGAACATAGATCTGTTAAACAAAATTTAGAATGTTTGAGTCAGAAAGATAGAAATATGGAGAACTAAAAACACATCTAGATTTTATTTCACTGAATGTACTAGCATTGTAGTAATGCAGGAATAACATCATTGGAATATGAGAAGTGATGTTGAGTTCTTAAAAAGTTGATGTGATACAGTTATAGCTAAACCTGGAAAATTTAATTTTTTACTATTGAAAGTTTTCTTATAAAAAAATATTTCTTAAAGGATTAAAATTACAATGATCGGTTATTGATTGAACAAAATTTACAACAGTGATCAAGAATTATAAAAATTCATGATTGTATTGAAGTTATAAAACTTTTTGTTGTTGAGAGTGCTTACAATCAATATAATTATTTTATTTATAATAATTTTTTATAAGATCTATCAATTTTATTTTTTTATTTTAATGATATTTAGCACTTTATTTTGTATTTTTTCATTTTCTTAATCCAATGTGATTGAAGGATTTTAGGGATAGGAAGATGGATCCGGTGTTTTTGATCCCATAGGATTAAGGGCTTATGATGATAGGAAGATAATTCTTTGTTTGATCCTTTATGATTGAGGGATTCCATATATTGAGATACATATAACCTTATGATGGATTTAAGTTGAGGTATTCTAGGGATAAAATTAAATACCTTCTGATGCTTTTAAAGTAGGTTATACATTGATTAAGTTTTAAATAACTTCCTTTAACTTGGGATAAAAAAAATTATAATATCCTTTACTAGATTATTTTTATTTTGATCTAATATGCCGTATTTTTTTATTTTTTATTGTTTGAACATTATTTTATTATTACATTTGTTGGAATTTTCTGAATTTCTGGAAAACTCAATTTCCACTTTATTTATATTGATACTTTTGATAACTATATTTACATTTCTTTTACTATGGTTATTTTTTAGTTGATCATAAGATAATTACTTCTAATAATCTTACACTTTAATGTGGTTAGAAATTATGAGTCACTTTTTAGACTATAACCCCCCCCCCACACACACACACACACACTTATAGTTTACTTAATGTTACATTTATGGGACAACATTTGGTATTAGATAATGTCTCTATGTCTGAGACTAAGCCAGATATTATCTTTATTTTTCTATTATTTTATCAAAATTTAATATATTATTTTTCTTTCACGTAACAATGTGGTATGTAAAAGATTATTTTGAAATAAAAATATGTGTTGGTTTTATTGAAAATATTAATTTAAATCATCCTCTAATATTTTATGGTAATGACAGTGAGTACCAGCATGATCATGTGAATAATTTTGTGATTAATACTGTAGTGGATAACTACTTTATGATGGCCAGAAATTACAATATTCCTAAGAAGGAAATTTCTATGTTTTTTAGAGATGAGAAAATTGAATTTTAGGCTAGTTATAAATTCAATAATACTTTGTTATGTTCAATGGTGATAAATATATGCATTCAAATATCATCTTGTGAAATTGCTAATAGAAATTAGAAGAAGCTAGAGTTTACTCATTTCAAAACATCCAAAGTTATTTAAACTAAGAGAGATATGTTTCATGTGAACTATCAAACACTTGATTTTACACTTGTAGAGTTTATTTATAAAATTCATTAGTGCTTCATGACTATTGTGAATAGTCTGTAGTCACTTGGTGAGAAGGATAAAAAGGATGATCAACTTTTTGAAAAGTGATAGATATACATTCAAATAAGTAGGAGTCTAATCATATTGTTATTGATGATATGAAGCACTTTACTAAGTTAATTATTGATGATCTAATTGTAACTCTTATTCAATATGATATTATACTGAAAAGAGATATTAAGAAGGATAATAAGAAGAATGGTTCAGCATCTGTATCAACTTCAAGTAAAGTTACTTCTGGTGTTGTGAATTGTAAATTTAATTCATAGAAGAATAAATCTAAATGATATTTGGATGTTATAAATTATGAATATAGTGAAGGTGAACTTTATCAGTTGTCTAGTATAATGAATAAGATGATAGTAAATAGGAACTTATGGTATGATTATCGAAAATACAAAAGAGATAAGCATGAGAAGAAATAATCTTTAGATGTTATTTTCTATGAATGTAATAAGACTGGTCATATTTGACCTAGTTGATTGAGACTTAAGAGGAAATATAAAAATTCCAAAATAAAATATAAGAGAATAGGAAATAAAATAATAAAATCCTTGGATACTTAGAGTGAAATTAGTGGTGACAGAACTTTTTATAGTTCATCGTGATAAAGTAGTAGTAATATCTAGGAGATTTTTTGTTTCTATGATAATATTCCAAGATATAAAAAAAATTATGGAAAAGTTGAATATTGAATCTATTAGAAATTTATCTTTAAATTTTAATCTTTCTTTTACCCTTGAAGATGGTTATTCAACTTCATCGAATGATGAAAACAGTTCACTAAATAATGAAAATTTTAATTCATTGTATGATGAGGATGATTTCTCTACATAAGAAAATGTGAGATATGTAAATATTATTGAAAAAATAAAAAAAGTTGGATAAAAATTATGATAATTCTAAAGATGAAATTAATATTTATAATGATAGAATTTCAATTATTATTACTGAAATTTTAAAACTTTCATCTGAATTATAATCTAAACCTAGTTTTAGTTCAACTTCATATGAATGGAAATTAGTTATAAAACTCAAATCAGAAATTAGTAGATTGAAGATTCTTTTTTCTAACTTTACTTCTAGTAGAGAAAATTTGGACAAAATTTAAAAACAAATTAAACCATATATAACTCCTAATATAATCAGATATACTTCTGATAAATTTTATTTTCAATCAAATTACATTGTGCTTGAGAGTGAACCCTTTTGTAAAAAATGAAAAGGGGGAGGTCACTCAAGGAAATTTTGGTATTTAAATAATTTTAAATAAGTTAGTCTTCATAAACATTTTATTTCTAAATAACTATAATCTATTAATTATAAAATAGTAAGATAGATGATATTTCTAAAGATTTTGTATGCTAATATTACCAGACCCAAGGAAGTTTGAGTACTGAGAACTTAGTTTTAATATTTTTGATAAAAGAGGTTGATTACCAACAAACAGAACAAGTGGTACATGGAAAATGGTTTCTCTCAACATGTGATAAGAGACAAGGCCAAATTCTAAAAGTTGAAAAAGTTAAATGGTGGGTGAATCATGTTTGGAGACAATGCACGTGGTGAAATCGTCAAAATTAGTAATATTTATTTTATTGAAAAATATTAAATTTTTAATGTTTTATATGTTTTGGGACTTAATTATAACCTTATTATCATAATAAAACTATTTTATGAGGATTACCTTATGAACTTCAGTATTAATAAATGTATTGTTCAAAGTTTTTAAGGTAAATTCATTCTATCATTTGATATACATGAAATTTTTTACACACTTGACATATATTATATTAGGAATCATAATTTTCTTTATTTGAGTGTTTTTTAATATTTTTCATGGTTGTGGAGCATAAGGTTAGGTTATTGTGACTTCTGAAATTTAGCTAAAATTTTTAGGAAAGGCCTTATAAGTGATCTAACAAAACTTAAGTGTAACTCAACCAAGTCTATGATTCTTGTCAATTCAGAAAGAAACACAAGTCTAGTTTTAAACCTAATAGTGAAATCTCAAATTCTAGAGCTTTATAATTGGTACACATATATCTTTTTGGTCCTACACAAACTAGAAGTGTTAAGGGTAAGAAATATGGGTATTTTCTTATTGATTATTACACTATATATACTTGGACTCTTTTAACTTGAAAATAATAATCTTTATTTTGTTTTATAAATTTTTATACTTTCATTAAAAATGTGAAAAATATACATGTAATTACTATCTAGACTGATTGTGGTGGTGAGTTTGAAAATTATTATTTTGAAACTTTTTTACTAATAAATTTATTACTCGTAATTTTTTAGCACAGAGAAAACCTCAAAAAATGAATTAGCTGAATGAAGAAATATAATTCTTCAGGAAATAACTCGAACATTGTCAACTGAGTATTTTTCTGCTAAAAACGTTTGGGATGAGGTTTTTAGTACTATCTATTATACTATAAATTAATTTTACTTCAATATTTTATTAATAAAACTCCTTATGAGTTTTGGACTGAAAGATCACCAATACTTTCATACCTCAGAGTCTTTGGATGTAAAGTATTCATACTAAATACTAAAGGTCAACTTCATAAATTTAAACCTAAAGTTGATGAAGGAATTTTCCTTGGTTATTCCATGACTATTAAGGCTTATAGAGTTTTTAATAAATAAACTAATTTTGTTTAGGAATTGGTTCATGACAAATTTAATGAAATGGATTGTTATGTTTTTAAAATGCTTATGAAAATTAACTCTCTAAATAATGTTTTTTAAAATAATTTTTTTCATTTTTTGAAATTTGATCCATAAACATCAGCATTGAATCTTTCAAAAATTATAACAATAGATTTTCAATATATATAATCTATTCCATTAGATGGTACACAATAGATAATTGAGGAAAAACTTATCTTTTTACCCATGAACCAATTGATCTTGAGGGATCATCGCACTGCTAATATCCTTAGAGATGTAATTCAACCAATCAAAACTTGCAATTCCTTAATAAATGAATGTGAACTTATATAATTTTTATCACATATAGATACTAAAATAGTATATGAAGCCTTGGGAGATAAAAACTACATAATTTATATATAAGATAAACTCAATCAATTCAAGTGGAACAAGTTTGGAATTTTCTTGAATGGCCTAAAGAACATTTGGTGATTGGGGTTAAATGGGTTGTTAGAAAAAAAATGTGATAAAAATGGAATAATTTTAAGGAATATGGAAATTCTTATTACTAAAGGTTAAAGTTAAGAAGAAGGAATATATTGTGTAGATTCTTTTCCGTTGGTAGAAAAGCTCTAATCTATCTGAATATTATTAGTCTTTAAAACACATGTGAATTTTACTTTATTTAAAATGGATGGGAAAAGTTATTTCCTAAATTGATATGATGTTCAAGAGTAAGTTTACATTAAACAACCTCTAGTTTTGAGGACAGAAAATTTCCAGAACATGTATTCAAAATTACCAAATCTCTTATGGACATGAATAAGCCCCATGATCCTGGTATGACAGAATTACTAGATTTTTAATTCAAATAATTGTGTTAAAGGAAATATTGATAAAAATAATTTTATAAAGAAAATTTTTAAAGATACCATCACTGTTAAAATTTATATTAATGAAATTATTTTTTCATCTACTCAAAAATATCTTACCAATGAATTTCCAAAACTTATGAATAGTGAGTTTCAAATGAGCATTATAGGGTAACTTAACTTTTTCCATGGCTTTCAAATTTTTCAAAAACTAGAAGGAAATTTCTTAACTTGGAATAAATATATTATATATCTTTTACAACATTTTGGTTTTTACAATGCCTTGAGTATTAGTACTTTGGTAAGTACCTTGATAAAACTTGATCTTGATGAATCTAGGAAACCAATTGATCAAAAACTTTATATAGGTACGATTAAAATTTTATTATATTTAATTTATAATAAACTATACATAATGTTTTTAGTATATTTATTGGAAAGATTTTAATAAAATATGAAGGAATAAAACTTAAAAGTAGTAAAATTTATTTCGTATTACCTGAAAGGTTTATCGAAACTTGGTTTATTTTATTCTTCTAGAACTAATTTTACTCTCAAAAGTTACTCAGATAATAAATTTAGAGGCAATAGGTAATATAGGAAGAGTACTTAAAAAATATTTTATTTCCTAAGAGAATATTTAGTTTGGTGGTCTATCAAGAAATAATACCCAATTTCACTCACCACTGCTGAAGCTGAATATATGGAAGTTGGAAGTTTTTTTTCTCAAGTATTGTGGATTTAACATAAACTCACATATTTTGGTTTCAATTTTAGAAAACCCAAATCCTTTGTGATAATACTTGTAAAATTAATTTTTCTAATAACCTATCACATCATTCACGAGCTAAGAACATATATGTAATACATTATTTCCTTAAAGATCACAAATGAAAAGGTGAAATATTTCTAGGGTATCAAAACTAAAAGAAATATTATTGATATTTTTACTAAACCTTTAAATTTTGATAGATTTGAATATATTAAACTAAAGTTATAAATTATTAATTTTATGTGACCTTCAATTATCTTCTTGTTTAACCTATATCCTAACATTTAAAAACTCATTAAAGAGGGAAGAATATTTTTCCTTCTTATTTCATTTCACTTATTTAATTTTTTCCCCTTTTGTGGATTTTATGTTTTAAAAATCTACATTCACCATAAATACATATAATAAGATTTATTTTTATTAAACTATCTACTTCAAATATATTTTAGTTCTAATTTTTATCATTTTTTTAAACTTCACTTATAAGTTTTTTAAGCTATATAAAAATGAAAAATTATCAAGTTTGTTGTAAAAAGTATGAATAGTGAATTGATTAAAGGGGGAGTCCTTTACTTTTATTTAATTTAACATATAAAATATTAAAGATTTTTATTTCTAGAGACTTAAAATTGACAGGAAGTTTCTCTATTTCTCTTATAATTTACAACATTTATGCTTTGGTTAAAATCTTATAAATTTTTTTATTAAGGGTGGAATTTTTTTTATTTTACCCAAAAAGAGGATTTAATTCAAAAAAATTAAAGGAATAGGTTTAATATTAATCTTTGAATATGTTTTAAAAGGTAGGGAGATTATTTTTGAAAATCAAAAAGGGTGAGAAAGATAAGAAAAATTATAAGTCTATGAAAAGGGGGGAAATTTTATACAAAAGGAGAGAAATATTTGTAAGTTTTTTCTTCACAAATGGGAAGAAATGATTTTCAAAAGGGGGATAAAATTGTGAAAATTAATATTTATTATTTATTAAATAAAATAATCTTTATTCTACTTATTTTTTTGACTAATGAGTTTATTTTTAAAGCTTGTATACAAAATAGAATAAGTTTATTTCATAAAAAGTATTATAATTATATAATTAATATTCAATTTAACTTATAAACTTTCCTTATGTGTCTTGTGACTTCCAAAAATGGATAGATTGCAGAGTCAAAGACTCTTGTAATTCCTTTGTTTTTAAAATAACAATACACTTAATAATAACTTGTTGTAACTTGAAGTTTTGTTTAGTTTTTTTTAATATTAAATCTAGTAAATTAAATTCAAAATGTTTGAGTCAAAAAAGACAAAAAACTAAAGGACTAAATTCAGGTATATATTTTATTTCACTAGATGTACAATCACTATAATGGTGTGTAAATAACTTCATTGAAAGATAATAAGAAATGTTTAGTTTATAAAAAATGATGATACATCTTTTGATGAAACTATAACTAACCTTTAATAACATGGGATTTGATCATTGAAATATTTCTTATAAAAAGACCACTAGTTTGAGGATAATAATTACAATTATAAATGATTGATTGAAAAACTATTACAATAGCGATCGATCATTCTAAAAGTATTTTATCATCTTGAAATTGTGAAACTTCTTATTGCTAAGAGCACTTATGGTCATTGTAATTGTATTATTTATAAGTGTTTTTATTAATATATGTCATTTTAAGGTTTTCTTGTATATATCCCCATAAATTTTCATTTTATTTATTCATTTTACGATCCTATGTAAATGAGGGATTCTAGGGATATGAATATAGAGCCAATGTTCTTAATCCTATATGATTAATGGTTATCAGGAATAAAAAGACAAATATTGGCCTCATCCTATGTGATTAAGGGATTTCAGGGATAAAAATATAGTGTGCCTTCTTATGGGTTTAAGTTAAGGGATTTTGGGGATGGGAAGACAAACCGTCTAATAGGTTTAAAGTTAGTGATACCTTGGTTCAGGTTTAAAGAACTTCCTTTCATTTTGGATAAAAAAAAATTATAATATCCTTTATCATATTATTAGGATTTTGATATAATACTCCACATTTTGTTATTTTCCTCCATGTGTACTTTTTTATTCTTACATTTTCATACTTTTTTGAATTTTTTAAAAAATAAATTTCTACGGTGTTTATATCGATACTTTTGATAACTGTATTTAAGTTTATTTTACTCTAATTAATTGGGGGTTGATCAGAATAACATTACTTCTGATAGTATTACACTTTGAGGTGGTTTAAAATTTTGAGTCACTTTTTAGACTACAATCACCCCCTGTATTTTACCTACTGTTAGATTTTTAGGATAGAAAATAGACTTGTATAAGGTGTATCAGAGAGATCTAGAATTTTTTAAGATCGATTCAAATCGTAAGAAGTTAGATCATCTAATAGTGGTTCTCTATAGGATAGATCATAGAAAGATATAGTACCAGACTAATATGATTTTCACATTTTATGAAGATCTACCATAGTCATAAAATTGATTTAGGGGTTTTTAGATGACATGAAATTTCTATTTCTAATAAACAATGAAGACCAGAAATCCTGAATGAGGCAGCCATTGTGAGTGACTTTAGAAAATGAGAGTTAGTGATGAATGAAGAAATGTTTTCATTGGATACTAAAAGAATATGGTAGTTGACTGAGTTACCATAATGGAAAAGAGAATATGAAAATAATTGGGTTTTCCATTTTAAGGAAAAAGCTGGTGGTAATAATAGATACAAGGCAAGATTGGTGGTTAAGGGTTTTCAGCAAAAGGATAGAATTTACTTCTTTGAGATTTTTTCATCTTTAGTTAAACATGATACCATACAAATAGTATTGATCCTGGTAACATCTGATGATATACACATAGATCATATGGATATAAATATTGTCTTCCTTTATGGTTATTTGGAGAAAGAAATTTCTATGAATCAACCAATGGGTTTCAAGGATGATCAAAACTAAAATTTGATTTATGAGCTGAAGAAAAGGCTATAAATCTTGAATCATGATCCAAGGTATTGAAATTAGAATTTTGACATTTTATAACATAAAAAATTTTCTCTTAGTGAAACATGGACTATTAAGAGGATATAGAAGCTAAATCATTATCTTTCTAGAACATTAAAGATGAATGATCTCAAATAGGACAAGTAGATATTGGGAATGAATATTAAGAGAGATAATGGTTCCAAGACCTTGGTTCTATCTCATAGATACTACATCCAAAATACCATTGAGAAGTTTAGAATTTTTGAAGTAAGTGATATCAACTTTATTAGGAATATATTTCAAATTGTTCAAGGAGAAAGAGATGATAAAGGAATATAAGGTCTGGTACATGGTGAAAGTTCTATTTGAATTAATGGTAGGGAGTATAATGTATTCCATGATATGTACTCGATCAACCATTGCATTTGTAGTGGGAATTATAAGTTAATTCACATCAAACCTAGGAAGAGAACACCAAGATATCATGAAATGGGTCTTCTGGTACTTAAAGGGATTGGAAGATACAGTCTTATAATTTGGGTTTGATAATCCATTGTAATACTACATTGATATTTAATTTTCTATAGATTCAAATACATGGAATAACACCATGGGTTTTTTATTTACCAATGGTGGAATGATAGTCAGTTAGATGTCATGGATATAAATGATGGTTACAATATCCAAATCAGAAGATGAGTATATAGTTGAAATGTAAGTATGGAAGGATTTGGTATGGTTGATGTGATTTTTTAAGGATCTAAAAAGTATTTAAAAGGTTGTATTGTTATTCAGTTACAATCAAAGTTTAATTCACTTGTCTTGGAATTCAATGTTCTGTGAAAGGAAAAAACACATCAACCTGAAATATCAATCCATCCATAACATGATAAAGGATAGAGTGTTGGACTTATAGATTATGGTCAAGAAACATAATCCATAAAACATTTTCAAGAAGTTATTATCCTAATAAATTCTGAGGAAATATTATGCATCAGTAGGACTTAGATGAACGAATGGAGAAAGGAGAACACTGCTTATTGTGTTTTATTGAGGAAGTGTGAGAATGTTTCTAAATGTTAGAGAGTTTACAGAGGTTTCATAAAGAAATAATCCAATGTAATATTGTTGGTATGTGAATTATATTTTAGTTCATTGGATTTAGGTCAATTGGAAGGTGTGATCCGAGCAATGATATCATCCATAGAGTCCAGGAAGTGGTAGTAAAATCTCTCTAGTGGATGGTAGGATGGCCAGATTGTAATGAACCAGAATTTTATCAATGGAAATTACCTTCTTATAATTATTTCATGTGATATAAAGCACATACCTCACATAGATAACCCAATACAAACATTATTCTCATAAATGAAGAATTAAATAAGAGGTATTTATAGAAATTATGGAACATATACCAATGGAATAGTAACCTGACCGTTGGAATAGTAATGTGACCATTAGGAATAATAATCAAGACATTAGAATAGTAACCTCATCTAAAAAGGTTTAAATAAAATTTATGTATCCTATAAATGAAAATATTATATATTTATATCATGGTATAAGTAAATAAATGTTTTAAAAATGATAAATAAAGTGTTGGTATTTTGTGAAATATAAATGTTTACTTACAATTTTATAATTAATATAATAATTTAAAAGAAAATTTATTTTCATAATATATATTCATAAATTAATATTATGTTTTATTATAATTATAATATATTTTTATGATACCTTAATTAATTTTTCAAAGGGTCATAAAATTGATTATAATATTAAAATTAGTATTTTTTTAATAAATGGTGTTATTATTTAAAAATTAAATTTCTCATATTTTGAAAATTATTTTCATAAAATGGATTCCATTTTTGAAATATACACATAGAAAAATGGTTGGGGTGACTTTTTTGTTTTTTCTATAATAGTTGAATTTTTGTGAATAGTGAAATATGGTAATTTGCGGTATTTAAGAAATATATGAATTATTGAGTCATGGATGATGTATGGATGAGGTAATAATCCATTGGTTAGAACTATCCTGAAATATTTACTATATTAATTTATAATAATTAACCATATTGATAGTCTTGAGCCAAAATAATAAACCAATGCATAAAATAATCAAAAACACCCCTCTCCTCCCACTATAAATACCACCCCTCATCACCCGTTCTCCTCACAACTCCAAATCCATGAATCTTGTATAAATTCTGACCAGTTACCTTCCCAAGAATATTCCCCATGTCCATGATCTTTTTTTCTCAACAAAATACCAAACCTGAGTGCCTTACGGAGGTTCTCAAGGAGACGATATTCAAGAGGTGCAATCCTCCAACTTTCTCTTTTAAATTCATTATTTATTCAACCTCATCCTTTATTCCACTATCCAAAGTGAAATTATAACACCAATATCATACACATACGGTAATTTTGTTGTTTTAATGGAATATCCATCATCAAATATCTTCTCTTCTCATTTTATTCTAAAAATGAAAACTTCGCCCGTGATGTGTTGATTCATCACCTTCATGGACGACGAGTTTTCATTTTTCATTACCATATTTAAGGCTAGTAATAAAACCATTATTATGGTTAAATAACATTATAATATGTAAATTATAATTTTTTTCATGTTCTGGAACCAATATATAATCCTAATATCAAATAAAATGATACTAGTTCATGATGGTCGTAAAAACTGCCAAAATAAACTGATCATTTTTCATTAAAGTTTTATCTAATGAATCGTTATCATATCTGAGAAAAAAATGATATATGGGGATCATTTAAAATTATTTAAGTCTATTAATACCATTTCATTCTATTTCTTTATTTTTTTTCTTCCACTTGATAAGAAATCCCATAATTAAACTCAAGGGAACTAACCATAAAACCATGAAACGAATGCTCCTAGAACCACAAAATTAAACATTATAACTCATTTAAATGTCCATAAATTAAATTAATAAAATTATAATAATATATATATATATATATGTTTAACTTGTTATAAATTAAATTATTAATGAATTTATTTTGATTATCCAGGACATTAAGTGCAAGTACGGAACACATTTGGACATAAGGTAAGGGATCTCTCTGAACCTCTATTTTTCCTTCTAGTTACGCTTTCTCTATATTTACACCAATTTATTTCTTAATTATTCTTATTTAAAACTTATAAATTCTATGTATATTTTCTAAAATTATTTATCCATATCAATTCATCCTTCTTTTATGGGTAAATACATGTTTTATAAGGTTCCTTTTTCAATTCCTCCCGATAAGAAAGCCTGATTAAAGGGAAATTCCCAATTTATTACCCCATTTCACATACACTATTAAATCTATTTTAATCCAAAATTATTTTTTATAAAATAACTCAATCCATCATGAAAATATATCTTAGTTTATTTCTAGTTTTACACAAACAATTATGTATTTTTCTTCTTTAAATACTCTTTAATATTTTCCCTTAAACCGCACTAAAGTTGCTCATTTATAAAGTTTATTAAACACTCTTTTTACATGTTTTCACTTTATTTTTACATAATTTATCGTGGAATATGCCTATTTTAACTTATTAATTTCTGATTATGATTTAAATACATTCTTTCATAGACACCATTATGATATTCCCTTTGGTTATACCTTATGACAAGATTATGATACCCATTTAATTCTATGGGTAACCCTTATGTGTATTCATTATATTTGATTATTTATATGGAACATATATTCATAAACATGTTATGATGGGTTCTCCTAGATTTTAATCTAATGTAATGGATAATTTTTAGTCTTATGAGACATCATGTATGGGATTAGGGAGTAAACCTAATCCATTATGGGACTTTGTCCACCATGTGATATAGTATTGGAAGTTAGCCTTGACTCGTGTTTATGTAATGTTATGTGTTACTGCCACATTCATATTTTTATATGATAATATGATTCTATATTATATATTCTATTATTCCATATGATAATTCATGTTTCATTCCTTTTATACTATCATGTTATGCCTTCTAATTTATGTCTTAAGCTTTATTCCCATGTTTATTACCTTACTGGGATATTTAGCTCATCCCTTTGTTTATATATTCTCCAGGTTATCCTATATAGAAGTAAGATCCCAATGGAAGTTAGGATCTGATTATGGAGATTAAATAAAAGATGATTTTATTTTGGTTTCATGATTTCTAATTATGTACCTAGTATTCCAAAGGCATTAGACTTTATGGTCATTGGTTTGTATTTGGATAATTATGCTTAAAATCATCTAATAATATGTGTAAAATATTAGGTTTTATATATATATGATGATACTATCTAATGGATGTGTGCATAAGTAATGATCTGGATAGAATGAGTAAAAGTTACTAATCCAAAGTGTAACTTAGGTTGTTCCCCTAGATAAGTGGGTAGGTTTAGGTAGTTACTAGAGATCAATAGTCACTATTGTAAATGGAGGGACCTCCACAAAAATAGGAGGTCAGTGCAACTGGATTGACTAGATGGATTCTTCCATAAAAGGAAAGTGGGGACCTCATGCACAATTATTCGTATCTAAGATAAGATCAATAATTACATAGGAATTAATCTCTATAGCTAGTCTTTAATAAATAGTTTTTTTGTTTAATCATAATTTTTATAACGTCTAGTTATAATAGAAATTGCAGTAGTGTTTCTCCTATGGATATAAGACACATTTTCCAAACCATGTAAATTATTATATCCTTTACTTTATCATTTTTTATTTGAATGTATGTGAGGTGTGAGTTCACTTGAGTGTGTGTGAGAAATGACTTATTAAGGTGATTAGTGCCCAATTATTCTTCTCTTATAGTTAACTCTATATCATGGGAGTCTATCCAGATGACCTATTTTTTAACTATGTCATCATCTGGTGGCTTGTGTCTATTGATCAGATGTCGGGATAGATTCCCAAAAGATATCACCTTATAGATATTCATATCAAAACTTCCCTTTACTTTCTCAAATCATCACCTAATATAGCATTGATATAAATCATGAGAATTGTTCACTTATAATATCTTTGATATCCATAAAAAATTCAGATGATATCACAAGTTAGATCAAAATAAATAAATCATGAGATATCATTTTTTTTCTTATCTATTAAGATGACATCTTCCATATTCAAGGTCTAACTTCAATTTATAACCATGTTATTTTGACACCAATACATAAAATAGTCCTTAATAAAAATTTTGATACCACTTATTATTTCTCTTAAGTATTATTTTATCCATATTCTTATAGTTCAAATTCAACAAGATATCACTTTCACTATTATAAAATAAATAATAACACACCTCAATACCAATTTCTTCATTTTATTAAATTTATCCAATGATAATAACTCCCTAAAACCCTTAAAACACTTCAAAAATAGTTATAGCGTTTAAATACTTGGGGAGAGGGGAACCTTAACTTTCCTTAAGTTGAGGAAGATGGTTATTCTATATGGACCGCTTCATTTCCTTTATCCTTTAATTTGGAATCCATATTAAGATCAAAAATTGTTTTGGTAGAATCCAACTTCTATTAATTTTCTTTTGTCTTTCTTTTTTCTTCATTTTCAAAATCACATGCTTTTATTCCTTGGATAATTTTACCGATAAGGATGTTCATATGCATCATTTATTATAATTTTATTCTCCAAGACTTATTTATACCTTATTTGTACTTTTATTGATATCTTTCACAACCCATACCTTGTTTTCGGATAAATATTTCATATTATCATCTTTTAGATTCCATTCAGATTTCCAAATCTTCTCTTTGAATTTCTAAGAGACCTTTTTTCAATAATATATTTGGAATTCATCTTCAAACCACTTTCAATATAGTGGTCTTATTTAGTCGGACCGTGAAATTTATTTCTTTAATTAATATATTTTTCATTGAATTAATGGTATTTTTCTCTATTATTTATAAATGAACTTCTTCTGCAAATCATCCTTTTATTCTTACCACTTATAGGGACCTTATTATGAATGATTTTATTAAATCCATAGTTTTCCCTTTTCTTTGTAACTACCATAGATTTTTTCATATATTAGCTTGTGGTAAATTTTGTAAAACCACTAAAGCATGCTTTATGTTTGTCCTCTTTGATAGTAATTTAGGACGCCTCATAACTTTTCATCCTTGGTAGATATTTTTCCATAATCATATTTATTTTTCACAATAGGAAAATTTTCTTTATTTTTACTCCAATTTTTTTTATTTCTAATAGGGATGTCATGATTTATCTAGTATTGGTTATTGGTAACCTCTTCATTGAGATCCATTATTTTCCTATACATTAGTAAATATATTCTCCATAATGATATAATTTATTTCAGTGTAAAATTTCTTCCCATTTATCATAATAATGTAGGAATTACTTAAAAACCTTTATTTATTTCCTCACTACAATTTCTATCCATACGAGCATGGTTAGTATAAATAAAAATCTATTATTAAAGAAATACCTATTATATTCACACCTTGGTTGAGATGTTTTAGTAGTATATTTTCATTTCCCTTTGAGATTTTGGGATTCTATATATTCACTCATGGTATGTCCCATGATTCCATAATAGTATAAATTTATAGCAACTTTATTTAGAGTTTCATATCTTCCAAATTTGAAAAGAATATTTTACTTACTCGCTGAGTTTGTATTTACACATTTGTGGACTTCAATTATTGATTTTTCCATTGGATGTATCTTCTTATTATCATTAGATTTTTTAAACTTCTCTTCAAGTTCCTTGATCTTCCAATATTTCTCCTTCGGGTGGATAGTCATATCCTTTAAAATTGATCCAGATTCATTCCTAGGTTTTATCAACTCATTAAGTTTTATTTTGAAAGGGCTAATTCTAGCTTTCAACTCCCTGTCTATGGACATTTTTTCTTCCACTTTTTGTGAAAATTATTCAATTAAGTCACTTTGAACCTTTATCTTTGAATTAATTTTCATGATTCCTTCTTTTAAGGCCATCCCCCACTTACTTTAACCTTTTATTATCCTCAACCAACTTTGATATATGTGCAGCAATTCCATTCTTATTAGACTTTAATTTTTTAATTTCTATTGGGTCAAATCACTTATCATTTGAACCAATTTTAAGCTTCTACACCTTTGAGGACATGTCCTCCAATTCCAGGATTGTTGAATCACTATTTTCTATTATATCAATAGATACATCAATCAGTATTTCATTCATGATTTTCAGTTTTTAAACCTCAAACTTTAGTACTTTAACATGAATTTCTTGAGATTTATTCTTCTTTATCATCTATGTGTTTTATTATTCCATCCCCTAATCTAACTCCTATAATAAATGGAAAAATTCCACTTTTGAACCTCTTGATATCTCATCATTATTATTATATCCAATAATATTTGGGAAATAAATCTCCTTGGTTAGTTTTAAAAAACAATTTATTGAATTAATAGATACACAATAATAATTATTCATACCTTGATTTTGACATTTGTTGGAATCCTTCATCTCGATCACACATACTACAAGAAAAATATCATTTAGAAACAGTTTTTTAGTGGTGGTTTTCAAAACCACTATTAAATGTTTCATTTTTTTGTGGTGATTTTAGAAAACTATAGCAAAATTATGGTATTTTAAAAAAACCACCAAATTAGCGGTGGATTTTTATTTTTTTGTACTTTTTTAGGAGTGGGAATGTGAGCAGACTAGATAATAAAATTTAAAATACATATATATATATATATAATAATATTTAAATAAAAAACACCACTAAAAAATTACCATGAAATTAAAAATCTGTTGTGAAAAAACTATTTCAAAAATAATTTCTAACATTGATATCTATGATGGTTTCTAGATAGCATCATGAATTATTTAGTGGTTTTTTAAACCATCACTAAATGATGTTTTTAGTATAGTGGTATTTTCTAAAATCTATTCCATTATATGGAATTACCTTTGATTTCTACTTCTTCTTCAAATTATTTCCCTTTCCCATGTTGCTAATGTTAGGATAAAATAAGACTCAACTCCAATAACCACTTGGATCAATTCAAAAAAAATAAAAATAAAATATAAACCTTGATTTGATACCACTTGTTAGACCCATAAGTTTCTTTGATGGGTGATACATTTAAAGGGGGTGAATCATAATATGAAACTCATTCAAATTTCCTCACTTAAATGTTGAGCTCTAATTTCACTAAACAATATTGACCTCACTATTAGTTGGGCCACTCTTGTTTTCTTATTTCAATGATGATATGATTGATACTTATATTATCTTAGATTTAATCTAATTTTATCAATGATAAATAAACTCATACATGTCATTTTATGTCTTTTATAATGTAAGTAAAGAATTCACACAATACATAAGAATTTTACTTGGTTCACTTTCACTAGTATAATCCAAAGAGCATGAAACAACAATTTTTTTAAGTACTGGAATCCATTAAATCTATTTTTATGGTGGTTTTAGGATATGTCAATCCAATTTATAGGTTCACTCCCCTTACAATATTTAGGGATGGCTCACTACCTCACAAGGTTCATTCCCTTTACAATGGTTCTGGGTTCGACCACTCTTCACCTAAGGGTCACTCCCTTTATCATATCCCTTAATCACTACTCAAGGAGGACAAATTCTTTCACAGACATTCCAATTTATGACTTTATTATCATTTTTATTTCACCACTTATTGGTAGGTTTCTGTTGATATTCACATTGCTCTTTCACAGAGTAGCTATGAAATTATTCATAGTAGAAACTTCACTTCCCTAATGATATTAACTGAGGCATAAAGGAATAACTTCTTCCTTTAGAAAGGTCCAAAATGAGTTCCATATCACTTTATATATTTTTCACTTGGTGTAAATTTCCAATAAAACATTTCACACAACTTGTGATCATGTAAGTATGCCATTGTAAGTCCATATACAAAAAAAATCAAGACAACTCTTTCATGTAAGTATATACTTTTCACAAAATGAAGGTTAATGTAAATAGTATGTTCACTAAATATAGTGGTTCACACAAGTTACTTACAGAACATAGTGGCTCACATAACCCTTTCTTATAACTTCTTTTTGGTGAAAACGGAGTTTTTTTCTATTTGGAGAATCTTCCTCAAAAAAAAATCTATCTTCTTCTTTTGGGTAACAAGTGTTTATAGGAAAATACCAACCCTTTATTCTTCTTGAAATAATTTGGTCACATAGCTTCACTTTGTAAAATCCATAAAAACTTTCTTCATTCACATAACTCTATTGTGCGCACTTCAACTTTTCACAAATACTTTTTTATTAACAGTGGGAAACTCCACCTTTGGATGAGTCTCTACATGTCTTTATATAGGAATAATTATTTTTCTATGTTTTCCTATGAAAAATTCTAAAATGCACAGAAACCATTTTAAAACCATTCCTTCATGAATATTTCAAGGTCTTTAAGGTCTTGAAACTTCATCATATAATTCTCATGATGTAGATTTATATCAATTCTTGTATTTATTATAAAATTCTTCACATGATTTCAGTGACTAGATATTTTTCATGGACAAGTATTTTATCATGGCACAGTCTCACACTTACTATTGGATACTCCCAAAGGATACTTCGTATAGCTTCATCCCTTTTCCCTAAAAAATAGTCATGATTAGAATTATAGGCTCACACAAGTCTTCATACAATCTATCTTTTTTAGTATATTAAAAAAGTAGAACTAATTCTCATATTTGATGCTAAAATTATCTCCAATGGAAAATCTAACAATTCACACAACTATTAACATGGTAAAAAACAAATCCCACATGGTCTAATTCACCATGTTAAGGTTGAAAACAAATCCAAAAAACTGTATAACTAATTCTCATTAGTGGAAAACATTTATTAATTTCTAATTATACTAAATTCACCTCATGATTTTTTATATGACTAGGGTTCAAATCTTGACAGCCACTATTAGATGGGATGTATGATCCATTTATGGTTAATGCTACAGGCAGGGGTACAGATCCATGTATACACTAGTATAGAACAATCCATACAAAGGGAGGCTTTTTACTAGTATGAAGTGGATTCCGAGCTATCAAATAGTGGGCCATCGAGATTTAAATTATAGTGGGATTGTTATGGAGTGAGTAAACTCTTGGAGGGGGTGTGATTTATCCTTGTTTACCTAGGGGTGTGTGTGTGTTGTTTCGTATCTTGTAACCTCTATGACCTTAAATTATTAATTATTAATTATAATATTAATTATTGATTATATTATTATTATTAATTAGTTATTTATAATTATACTATTATAAATTGGGGACTTACCAGAGTAGTAAAGTCACTATATAATTATGCATTTGACCAGGGTTTAAATCCTAGCAGCCTCCATTACATGGTGAATTTCTTGGACCATTTATGGTTGATTACACAAGTAGTGACATAGGTAGTGGAACATACCCAATTAATGCATATGGAGGTGGTGGCACAATCTTGGTACAAAGGGGCCTCCATTCTATCAAATGGTGGGTCTTCAAGCTATTAAAATTTTAATGGGCTAGTTTTAGAGTGGTTCGACCCATGGGGGGTTGACCAATCCTTCCTAGATCAGGGGTGTGTGTTGTTTCGTTTCTTATAACTTTAAAGACCTTAAATAAACTAATTATACTATTAATAAATAATATATTAATTATATTTTTAATTATTAACTGCATTATTAATTTTATTATTAATTATATTAATTTTATTATTATTGATAAATAATTTTATTTAATTTTTTTAACTGTATTATTAATTATATTTTTATGTTTATTATTGTTAATTATTTTTTTTTAATCTTATTTATTAATTATTAGTTATTAATAATCAGAAACAGAATAATCCTTGTATTTTGAAACACAAAGTCATAGTCCTAGAAAATTTTTTAATAAAAAAACACATGCACACACATAAGATTACATGGGGGTTATGAGTTCAATAAGTGTGGAGAAAAAAAACCACCAAAAATACAATAGAAGAAAGTGTCAACCAACACACACTTACAAAAATCCTAAACCTACTTGAGTTTCCATCAAACATGAAAACACCTACCAATGGGAAATCATGCATCATGAATCCTCTGTATCAGCCAAGCGATGTAGAACAACAATAATATTTTTTAATTATACATCCCATGTTTTGATAAACACTCTAAATTATCATTTTTTGGCCTCTCCTACAGTGCTTAAAAGGCTTCCATGTATTTTTTTCATCCATGTCTGAAAACTCTTCTTTCTCACCTTTTATGATTTTAAGCCCAAATACTTTTGAATCACCTCATTTGATGACTCCCCATACATTTATTTTAAGTCCTCCTTTTAGGATGAAGTTCCAACATGCACATTCAAATCCAGTGCCTCGGTATTAGGAACCTTGGACTACATGACTGAAGTGGTCATAACATCCTTCGAATTCTCCTGTGCATGGGCCTTAACATTCTCTCCCTTCAATGCTTGTACAAAGTCTCGAGGTGGACTTGAAGTTTTATTCACATCCTTAGATGTGATAATCCAATTTTTTCTCTCCCGCTAAGTTATCTCTTTATAGAAATGACCAAATCAGGTGTATTAATAGAATCAATCGTAGCAAAGAATTTGGGAGAAGAAACCCTTTTCCCATAACTTGAAACATTTTCTATAGCAGCAATATTCTTAGTGACTCCATCCTAGGTAGTGGTAGTAGTCTTCCCACTGCCACTTTGATCATATTTTTCATAAACCACAGTGGTAGAACCCTCTACTTCCTACTGATCTTTAGAAGCAACACTATCATTGAGAAGAGGAAATGAATCCTTGTTAGAAGTAGCCTACTTTCCCTATCCCTTTTCCCCAAGATTGTCAATAGATTGGGAAGTAATATCTTTCTCCCTATGGGTAATAGATTTAGATTAAACCCCAATATTTTTATCAACTTTTTCCTATAAAGAGGTCTTATCTCCCTATGAATTAGTAGAAGTGATATTCATATGTTTGTTATGGTTTCTAGACCTAGAAGTGACCTTGGAAGCTTTTATATTTTAAAAGGTATGTTGTGAGACCTTCATCAATATCTATTCATGATGGTCATAATTATTAGTTATTAATAATTCTAAATAATTGAAATAAGTATTATTATAGCGGTACTATAGCATAAATGCAGTAGTGGCGGAATTGTAGCGCCAGCAGCACTGTAGCGGTGATGGGCAATGCAGTAGGAACTGTGGCGGTGGAAGCACTGTAGAAAGTATTGTAGCAGTTTGGGTATTGTAGTTGAACTATTCACTGATGGGCCTTTGGGTCAAAAACGTGGGTCTACAGGCCATGTAATGGGCTTTTATGCCCACTAGGCCTACGATTAATGTAATGGGATTCATTCCCATTGGGCCTATAGGCCATGTAATGAATAATTAAGGCTTGATGGGTGGGTTATCCCCTTAGGGGCTATGGCCTTCCTTTACGTCCTGTGTGTGTGTGTGTTTAAATGTAATTTTACCCCCAAGAGCCTAATATATATTAGTTATATTATTAATTAGATAATTCTTTATCTTCAGTGGAAACTTTTTTCACTCTGTTTTTTAGTCCTTTTCTGTTTTTGATGAGGGAAAAATCTTTCATGTCTGATCCCATATTCCCTTTTGTACTTTTCACTTTATTTTAATAAATGGAATATATTCTTTAAGCTCTACCCTAGCATGTTTTGATTAATTATATTATTAATTGTATTATTAATTAAATTTTTAATTAATAATGTATTTAAATTATATTTTTAATTACTAAATATATTAATTATACTACTAGTTATTAATGACTATATCATTAATTATTAATATTTTATTTTTATTTTTTAATTATTAATTATATTATTAATTGTTTTATTGTATATTAGTTATACTAATTTTTTATTTTTTATTGTTATTTTTATTGTTAGTTATTAATATAATTATTTATATTAATTATATTATTAGTTATTAATTATCTTAATTAATTAATTAATTAATGTTAATTATATTATTAATTAATAATATTATTAATTATATTTTAAATTACTATCACACCCTACGGTCACTCGACTGGTGTCTGAACCAATGGTGCACAACAAGACCTTAGGCATTCCACCCCATATGCCAAAGGAAACTGACTAGAATTGAGAGACTATTGGGTGATAGTGGGGATACAATAGCCTCTGATGATGATGATGATGATGATGATGATGATGATGATGATGATGATGATGATGATGATGATGATGATGATGATGATGATGATGATGATGATGATGATGATGATGATGATGATGATGATGATGATGATGATGATGATGATGATGATGATGGTGGTGGTGGTGGTGGTGGTGGTGGTGGTGGTGGTGGTGGTGGTGGTGGTGGTGGTGGTGGTGGTGGTGGTGGTGGTGGTGGTGGTGGTGGTGGTGGTGGTGGTGGTGGTGGTGGTGGTGGTGGTGGTGGTGGTGGTGGTGGTGGTGGTGATGCAGCAGAAGAAATAACTCAAACACAGTGGAAAATAATCCAAAATACATATGTTATAACCCAAATAATATCCACATGTAATGCCAGACATATAGAAGTAAATAGGACCACCCATGGTCCAGTCACATACATACATGTACAAAATAACCAAAATAATCACCAAAATGGCACCGAGGAACCACCTGACATGTCTGCCAAAAACCAGGTCATCCAACCCATGCACCATCTTCAACCATGTATATTAAGATCCTTATGTAGAGCCTTTTCCATTAACTATACCCAAAACCATAAAGTCTACATGTTCCTCTTATGGCCCGTGCAGGGTGTGAGCATAAAATCAATAGGCCACCACCAATAGTGTCTCTAGATACCATCCATACATATACTAGTGTATGCATAACATGAATAAACAACAACCAATATTATACACAACCCACTCCCCTTAATCTTAATAGCCAAAAGTGAGCCTTTACCCACCTCATCCAATACTGGGTTCGAATGATACATCCACGGTATTTCATACCAGAAGAACCCTTAGACTTTCAACAAATCATGTAACATGAAACTTCACATACTAATAATTACCACATAACCATCCAAGTCACCCTAGTGCCTCTAAATTATGTCCAAAATCTATATCATAAGTCCCAAGGACTTACACAATCATTTACCAATCACCAAATCAACAACCTAAGAAGCCTCAAGGCACAATGACACTCATCCTTCTATAATCTCTCCCCATCATCCCCACATGAATGATGAGCCTCAGCCCCCAACTGATGGTCTCAACTACCATCAATTGTGGCCTTATATGGTGAGAACCTACTCCATAATGATATTAAACACCATCAACCTATGTTTCTTAATCTACGAAAGCATCAACCCACAACAAGTGGTCAATAACACCTCATGGTTCCTATCTTATGTACACATAACCCCAACAGCCCCATTAGCCTCCAATGATGAGTGACATCACTAACATCTTAGGTCTCACCCTCAAAAAATATTTATTTTCACCAGAAAACCCATCACTCAATAGTATTAATGGTCAACACCATCTTCTTTAATCTGATGAAACATGTCTCCTCACTTCTGATGATCAACATCATCCATAGTTACTTGGTCTACTCCCAACACATTCCCAAAAAACCATCTCATTCATCGCATCATGGAAACAATTTTCATAACTGTAATCATAATTCCCAACCGAACAAACATGAATATAACTTTCTCCATACCATACCACGACCAAACATTCCATTTCACACATGATACTATCCTATGGTATCTCCTAGGAACTATAAAAATGTTAGGCAGTTTATAAAAAATCTCACTCGAACCACCTCATGCATTCCTATTTACCATGAATCATATAACATATGTATAATTTAGGAATGATCTAGGAACCAACAACCTAGAGTTTATCAGACTCCACTTTCCAAGTGACACAGGTTGATTGGGCTCAAGTCAAAAGTTCTATAAAAATATGACTAAACCCATATTTTAGTGCATTGTTAATGGAAACAAAATAAATAATGATAAGTCTCAATAATAGTCACTTTTAGACCATTAGCTTCACCCAAAACTACCTCCCATAATAAACAACATAATAAACACCCAATATCAAAGGAGAACCACTCAAAATTTGAAGCAGGAGAAGAGGATCATGCATCTATGAGATTGTGGATGGTGAGGCAGGGGGCTAAAGCTTAAAAAATCATAAGTTCATTTTATTCAATTCAATATTTTTAAGAAAATAGGTGGACATAATGGTTTGGATACATAGTTTGAAAAATTGTGCACCAACAATGTGGTCCCCACTACCTAATAGAACTCACACCCCATCCGTCAAGTTTTTCTCAGCTATCAATGCCAGATTCACTACCTTTGATAATGATGTCATCTTGAAGATATTTTCATGCACCATTTCAGTGTGTTGTAAACTATCCTACAACTAGTTCACCATGGTGATCTTGTCTCCTACCACCATTAATGAAAAATTAAATAAGTTTGTGAACCTCCCAGTATAATCCATAACTAAGGTCTCTCCCTAATATAAGATAATGAACTCGTAAAATTGATCCTCCCTCAGTGTCTTAGGAAATAAGTTCTTGAAAATCATAGCCTCAAAGTCTTACAAATTGGACCCTAATTTATGCTTGCCTATACATTTATGTCCCATCAACATTTTGTTGGACCTCAGAGTATATATCTATCCAACTTCACACACCTCCTTGGTGACATCTTAATCTAATCAAATATCATATGTGTAGACTTTATCCACAACTCTTCCTCATGTGGTCCACTCTCTCTCTAGAATAAGGTAGGTTGTTGTGACCAGAAATCCCACATCAAATACACCATAAATATCTCAACTCACTGATCTCTTCATTCAATAATCTAAATAACCCATACCAAGTTCACCCTGAGATTCCCATCCAACCACTGGTCCATATTCTCTTCTCATTGAAGCTATCTTTCCTACCTTAAAGCCTCTACTTGTGTCTCATGCTCACCCCCACCCTCAGGGGCCTCATACCATGCATTCCCTAGAAACACCACATCTCTGTCTTCCTGGCATTCCAATGGAGTCCATCTAGGTGACATCTCACTATGAACCAAAGACCATCATCAACATTGATATAACAGTCTATATACCTCAAATAGGGAAAGTTGTAACAAGAAATGCGACCCAATATCCCTTACACTTCCCTAATGCACCCATGTCAGATATCATCAAGCCTTAAATTCCTCTACGACCCTGTATCAAGGTTAGGCACCACATCCATCACAACTATTTAGGATCAACATACCCATCGGACCAAGAGTCGCACACCTAGGTTGACTGAGTAGAATACCACCAAGAAGTTATACAGGAAAACATCATATAGGTTGTTTTTGACACTTTATACGATAAAACCCCTTTTCATTTCAAAAACCACTACCCTTACCAAGCTAGTTGAGTAGAATTCCACTAAGATACTATACAAGAAAATGTTTTTTAACATGATTTTGACAATTTAAATATCCTAACCCTTTATTTTTTTATTTTATTTTCTAAGAAATAATAACAAGAAAATGCATATGTCATGTGATCCCTACATGCTTAAAATAATGTGTGAGTACCCTATCTTGCCTCTTAGTCCAAGAGTACTAAACAGAAATCAATAACATAAAATTAAAACTTATCCAATAAATAACCCAATTATAACCACAAAAATCAAAAAACAATCCCTTTTACTTGGTATCTTGATCATCAGATCTTGTAGGTTCTGGCTAGACACACAATATGACATTCACTATAAAAACATGGTGTTGTTAAAGGGGGTTTTATTGTGTTTAGAGGGGTTTAAATACCATAACCAATATTGATATAACAGTCTAGATACCATAAATAAGGAAATTTGTAAATGGAAATGCGACCCACTATCCCTTACACTTCCCTACCACACCCATGTCAGATATCATCCAACCTTACAATACCCTGCCACCATGTATCAAGGTTAAGAACCATATCCATCACACCTAATTAGGATTCGCATACCCATTAAACCAAGAGTCACACACCTAGGTTGTCTGAGTAAAATACCACCAATAAGTTTCATAGGAAAACATCATATGACACGTTAAACAATCAAACCCATTTTCATTTCCAGAATCACTACCCTTCCTGGACTATCTGAGTAGAATGACACTAAGATACCATGAAAGAAAACATTTTCTAACACATTTTTGGCACTTTAAATATAATAAGCCTTGATTTTTTTACTCTAGTTTCTAAGAAACAATCACAGCACACATATATGTCATGTGAGCTCTGAATGCTTAATATGATGTGTGAGTACCCTCTCTTGCCTCTTAGGGATAAGAGTCCAAAACAGAAATCAATAACATCAAATAACTACTTTTCCAAAACAAATAACCCAAATATAACCAAAAAAATAATTAAAAAATCCAATTTCCTTAGTAACATGGAGATCAGCTCGTGTAGGTGCTATCTAGACACACAACATGACATTCACTAAAAAAATTTATCATTAGAGGGGGGTTTTCATTTAGAGGGGTTATAACCTCCTATAAATTCTTTAGAGGTTGTTATGGGGAACCACTGATAAAGTGGTCACCTAATGTTGTTAGAGATGGTTTTCATGAACCACTAGTAAATAGAGTATTGATTTAGTGGCGGTTGAATTAGAATGGGTTTAAACCCCTTCTAATTATGTTCTAAATTCACTTAAAGCTAGAACTTTAGAAGGGGTTTGAACCAATTATAATTTATTTTTTATTTAGATGTGGGTATAATAACTTCTATTTTGATTTTTGAATGTATAATTAAAGGAAGTTTTTCAACCACCCCAAATTAATCAAGGTTTTAGGGGTGGTTTGAATCGCCCCTAAATATGCCCCCTTTTTTTAACAAATATTCTCCTTCTCTTGTTCTGTCGCACCACCCCCCCCCCTCCAGTTCCATCCATTTCTTACCCCCATAAAGATATGGATATAGAAATAAATAACATCAAATTCCAAGTTATCTAAAACAAATAATCCAACTATAACCAAAAAAATTACAAAACAACCCCTTTTCCCTCGTAACTTGGACATCAAATCATTTAGGTTTTAACTAGACACACAACATGTCATTAAATACAAAAATTGTTGTTGTTAGAGGGGGGTTGAGTTTAGATGTGGTTATAACCCCGTTTAAATGCTTTAGTAGTGGTTATGGTGAATCGCTGAAAAAGTGGCCACCTAATGTTGTTAGAGGCAGTTTTCATGAATCACTATTAAATAGAGGAGTGATTTAATGATGGTTGAATTAAAAGGGGTTTAAACCCCTTCTAATTCCACTTTAAATTCACTAGAAACTAAAACTTTATAATGGGTTTAAACCCCCTACAATTTATTTATTATTTAAAGGTGGATAAAACCGCCTCTAATTTTCTTTTCGAAGGTATAATTAGAGGTAGTTTTTTAACCACCCCTAATTATTCAAAGTTTTGGGAGCAGTTTGAACCTTCAGTAAATATCCCCCTTTTTTTAAAAATATTCATATTCTATTGTTTTTTCATTCCATTACCTATTGTAAAAGTTTCCACCTAAGTTGTTATAGGTGTTTTTCATGAATCACTAGTAAATGGAGGAGTGATTTAGTGATTATTGAATTAAAAGGGGTTTAAAACCCTTCTAATTCTGCTCTAAATTCACTAGAAACTGGAACTTTAGAAGGGGTTTAAACCCATTCCAATTTATTTATTATTTAAATGTGGATAGAACCCCCTCTAATTTTATTTTCAAATGTGTAATTAGAGGCATTTTTTTAACCTCCCCTAATTATTCAAAGTTTTGGGAGCGGTTTGAACCTTCAGTAAATATACCCCCTTTTTGTAACAAATATTCTTCTTCTATATTTTTTCCACACCACACCCCACCATAAAAGTGGTCACCTAATGTTGTTAGAGGCAGTTTTCATGAATCACTAGTAAATGGAGAAGTGATTTAGTGATGGTTGAATTGAAAGGGTTTTAAACCCCTTCTAATTTTGCTCTAAATTCACTGAAAACTGGAACTTTAGAAGGGGTTTAAACTCCTTCCAATTTATTTATTATTTAAAGGTGGATAGAACCCCATATAATTATACAGAAAATTAATTTAGATGGGGTTATGCATAACCCTCTATAAACAACCCCATCTAAGTTGTTGTTGTTTTGTAGCGATTCATCCCAAGTTCTTATATTTTCCTAAAATCCAGTGTGACACAACCCAAATAAAAAATAATTATTTAATAATCAAGGTTTAATACCATATAGGAACAACCAAAAATTTTTAATACTTTATATCCAACCTACTCAAGTACTACCTTATAATTCCCAAACTCTAATACCACTTTGTCACACCCCGCCACCCTGCAACCACTCGACAACACCCAAAATGACAATACACGATAGGACCTTAGGTGTGCCTCCCTGTAAACCAAAGGTTTTTGATTAGTATAAATGGTCTATTCGGTGATAGTGGAGAGACTATACCCTCTCATTATGATAATAATAATAAAAATAACACAAAAAACAATAACACAAACACAATGGATGAAAATTTTAAAAAACATGAATAACAAGAAAAAATACATGTGTTATAACCCAAATAATATCCACATTTCATTCTAGTCATATAAAAATAAACAAAAACACCAGTGGGTTGGTCACATATATACATGTACAAAATAATGAAAATAATCACCAGCCTGACACCAAGGAACCACCCATACCATCTTCCAAAAACCATATCATCCAACTCATACACCATTGTTGACACCACTTAAGAAAACAAAATGAATATGAAGAGAGACTTGGATATTTCAAAATCACAAGGTGAGGTTTGAAGAGTTAAAAGGAAATTCAAATACTCCAAAAGATCTACGCGACAGACCTGCGTGTCAGAGCTATGTGACAGACCTATACGGCAGAGCTACGCGCCAGAATAATTTATGTAGCCCTATACAGAGTACCTGCGTAGAGGAGCTGCACGAAGGACCTACGCGGGTAACATCCCTTCGACTAGGAACCATCCATGACTATAAATAGGACCCTTGGGCTCCTCATTTCAGGGACTGAAAAAGTTTAAAGATTCTCAAAATCTCCCATTGCATAGCTATTTCTCCAAGATCCCTCAAATTGTCTTAGGTAGCTCTCTAAAGTATGAGAGAAGAGATAATTAAATGGGATAAGCATGTTTTGAAATTATTTTCACAATTTTTTATATAGGTTTGGTTCTATTATGTGAAATACATTATTCAGTCATCATACACACCTACGCGGCATACCTGCGCGCCGCACCTGTGCGGCATACCTGTGCACCGCAACTGCGCGGCATACCTGCGTGGTACAGCTTCATGGTACATCAACACAAGGTACCTACACGGCACACTTGTGTGAGGAACCTACATGTTAAATCTTGTTAAAAAGATTACATTCCAACTCAAGTACCATCTTTAAATCCATTCATGATAGGGTATCTCTTTCCTTGGTTCCCTTATCTGAAAGGGACTAAGTTGAAGCCTCCACCAAAACCTCCTGACTTATCAAACCTTTGGGAAAGGCACATTAGCGTGTCCCCTTTTTGGGTTTGTATATTCATAGACATAGGTTTCCCACATTTTTTTCGCAATGGGGTTAGGGTTCATGGAGTGTCTATGGGTTTGTATATCCACAGTCACATGGAACTTTCTCCCAGGAACAGTGTTGGGAAGTTCCTGGTTTGAAGGATGGTTGGTTCCTGGCCTCTCCCTTCTCAAATAGATGACCCAGAACCTCAGTTCTCTGGGAGGGAAGGTAAATTTCACACTTTATTTTCTCCCTTTTGAACAAAGGAGAAGTCTCTCTCCCCTATCAAGATCAATTTTAGGGCAACCATCCTAGGGTAAGCCCCTAGCTTTTCTTGCATGGGGTAGCATCATTGCTCCTCCTCTCTTCTTCAATTCCAAAGACCAAAGGGGAGATGGGCACAGGGACTCTTGTTACCATTTCCCTCTCTAGTTGGGATTTTTCACCATGGGCATCCATCCTGGTGTAATCCCCTAACCTTTATCCCTTCTTCCTTTCATTGGACCCTTGTCTAATGTAAAGTGAATAGAGGGAAGGTTAATCATTTGACCCTCTTCTCGGGTCAACTCAGGCCCCATCCACTCTCACTACCATAGGTGTGCCCTATTTCATCATCAGAAGAGGAAAAGTGTGGATTCTTTTGTTGAATCTTTGGAATTATCTTGTTTCTCACACCGAACATGACTCACGTGGGATTAGAGATTTTTCATGATCACAACATTTTCAAAATTGAAGGAACTATGAGAACTCTGATTCCTGTTCAAACTAGGATACGTAGGAAGCCATTTCAAGGCCCGAGCTCACTGGATATCCTCTTCAGGAATCCAACCTTAATTACCTTAATCTGGGAATCCTCCTTAGGAATAACCCCCAAAATCATTAAGGCATCATTTTCAAGAATTAAGCCCAAACGCATTTCTCTCAAAGGACTATACTCTCCTATGCGACTAATATAACTACATGGGATTTGATTCCCATCCACATGGGATACGTAGGAAGCCTCTTTGAGGTTCAAACCCAACATTTAAAAATAAATCCTATTCTCCTTAGGCTACTTCAGCATAAGTCCCACACTATGTTTTGACAAAGAACCTTCTGCTTAGATGTCCATACCACATGAAATTAAACTTTATGTCTAGGTCCTTATCACATGACCTTAAAAGGTATGATATGTCCCATTCAGTGGAACCGAACTACGAGGGTTCTGATTCCTTGTACAAGGATACGTAGGTAGCCCATTTTATGGGTATGATATCAAGATCAAAAAAAACCTTCATCTCCCTAGATGAAAATAAATTATAGAGTGTCCCACTGAGTGTCTTAAAAACCAGTATCATCATAATGATGATTAAAATAATCTCTAAGTAGTATATGAGAGGATACCATTTATGGAGAACCTCGAACACATACGGATATATCTATTAATTAAGAACCTCAAATACATAAGGATGATTTTAAACTTTTTACATGCTAAATAAGTGATTGTAAATTACAAGGGATACTTATGATATACTTGGTGAATTAATAAGGATTCACAAAAATATCTTAAATTATAAAGAGAGTATCAGAGTAGACAATAATTCCCCCCAAAAGGGTTTGATGATTCTGACCTCTCATCCTCTTGACCAATGCATGTTATTAAGTATCATGAAGTTCAAACTTAACGAGCGCCTGCCTTTGGAAAGCAGGTCCCCTTTGGATAAAGAACTGTTGGAAGTTTTTGGTTCCATAAATAAATCCAATGGAAACCACCTAAAATTAGTGATTCTTAAAACTAGAATACATGTTTCAAGGAACTAGGAAACAAAAATGGTGAACCCAACGTGAATCCCTAACCAAGTTAATAATGTTACCCACCTGTTAGGCCCCTATCAATTGATAAATAAAGTCTAGAAAAGGAATAAATCATGCATGTATCCATATAAAAAGATGTTTTTTTAATGGATTTTATTGTTGTTTCAAGTTTTTCTCATAATTCCTTTCACTCCGAAATGGATTTCTTCAAGACAACATCTATGAACTTCCTGACTGTTGTTCAAGATGGATCCCCATCCACGGGAAGGACGTCATCAACAACCTAGTATCTTCAACGCTGGGTCTATAATGTGTTGGTAAAGTAATATCATTGGTATGGCACAATCCCGACTTTGGAGGCTGCTCGACAGGCCCTCCAAGTCAATAACAATCCTCGATCATCCAGCCAACGATGACCAATGATCAAGAAATAGACGGTTCCAACCACCATCTTCAACCATTTCGGGTTCTTATCCCTGGAACGCAATAATAAATCCCTCCTGTACTAAAGGTAGGTGGATCAAGAGGCCACTTAAGGCCTCAATTCAAGAATGAAAGAGTCCTTCCTGAGGACTCCCACCAGCAATCGCTGCCATCATAATCGCCCGGTAGTGAACCCCCAACATGATGGGGGTATTGCCTCTGGACATTCAGCCCAGGTATCTCAGACCCGGGCATGCAAGATGAACCTCTGGGGACAATGTTCGGTCAATAGGGAGCAGGTTCTTACCTCTACCCCTTCTGGAGAATCCCATCAACTTAACTTGATGGCAAACAATGAATGGGCACATACACCTGTCCATCATAATTTTGATATCTAGAAGACTCATCTAGAAGAAACCCACCAATCCCACCAGATAAATCTTGTGGAGTACCGTGAATAGGCACATACACCTGCTTACAAGTTATCATCCAGTCTACAGGATCATTTGACTGCATTTAAAGAATCCTGCCAATCTAATGTGGTGGAAAATGGTAAACAGGAACATACACCTATTTACAATCACCAATTATCTCATCACTCTCTTCTTCCAGTATTTAAGGAAGTATTTCAACCATACTTGATGGGAAACAGCCAGTGGGAACATACACCTGCCAATGTTCATCATGACTACCAACATTCTCATTTGGTAGCACCAGGAGAAGTCAGTCGGAAAGCTCTGATGACAAATTCTGGGGAAGACCCAACTCTCTTCCCCCATACATGAGTATTTTTAATACCCATTAACATGAAAAGGAGGACATGATCATGCACATACACCTACTCTAGATATGTAATGGATGTATATTCACATTCTGACTGCTGAAGTCACCAAACACGTCTTATCAATTATGAAAGGGAAAACACAAATCCATGCCCATATTTTGGAAGCATGCCAGGATATTATAACAACCACTTTAGTAGTACCAGGGAAACAGACACATAAATATATCCCCACACATGGGATGAAACATCGTCATGCCATACCAAAATAGATACACACCTTTATTCGAGTCCAGGAGGGTCATGGGTCATACTCCCCCATATCATACGGACAACAAGATCAAGAACATACACCCTTTCCAATTGAAGTTAATCGGTACGTTCCAGTAACCAATCCAAGGTAGGCATAAACACCTGCCCATGATAACCACTTTTTCCAGAAAGTGGCCCCAACTAAGTATAAGGAAACATCCAAGAAGAAGTCACACCAAGAACTGATGGAAAATCCAAGAGTCAAGCTGCGATTTGGCTCCTCTTAATGCTGGAGTTCTTGAAGCCCTCATACATTTATCTGTTGTAGATCAAGATCTTATCCTCTCATTACCAAATTATGGGAGTGGTAGTACTAATTTGGAAGTTCCTCATTGAAAAATTCATCATGAAGGCTTGCTTCATGAAAATTTGGTTCATCCAGAGTGTCTATCTCTGAATGAGATCTAGGCAACCCTCTGAGTGGCCAGAAGACCAAGGAGAAAGAATATTTATCCCTTGCTATAATACACCATGGTGATCCTCCCCATGATGGAATTCTCTATGAAATTCCTCTCTGCAGAGCATTTTCAAGACAATTTTATAATTTACAATGTAGCAATGAGAAATCCCTCCTATCTCAAGGCACTTGCAAACACAGGGTAAGTCATGTTTAATGCCTTTTCATTGACAAGTGAAACACTTTCTCAACCAGAATAAATCTTAAGGGAACGGTCATTATCTGAACCTCACTTGGGTTATTTTTCTTCTAGTATAGAGCATCCACTTTGGTCAGACTAAGTGGAGAAACCTCTAGTGAAAGACGATGAAGATGTGTTAAACATTGAGGAAACAATTGGATAAGGGAGAAGTACCAATCATGTTCTGGCCTTTGGAAAATTCTCAGTATAACATTCTATAATTGATTGTAGAAGATTGAATTCGTGATATTTTCCTCAACCTATGGAAGACTCTTAGTCATTTGAAAACCAAATTATTACCATATGATGAATATCAAAATCATGTAAAGGCAATATAAGGGTTGCAACGCCAAATTGACTTGGTGTATCTCTTAGTTTCCCAACACTCAAAGGTTGAAAATAGTAGATAATCCTTTAGTGTGCATGCTTCAATGCTCTAAAGAGGCTATGCCAATTAATTTCTGATTCCCCGTCTAGTGTTCATATCATATTATGGGGTGAACATGGAGCATTTCATTTCAATGCACTCAAAAATAAGAAAAGTCTTCCAAAATTTGTCTCATGCAATGTTATTTCCCACGGTCGACCACAATCAATAAATTTTGTATGTAATTGAAGCACGCTCAAAAACAGGCCTCAACCAGCTCTCATCAGAGTCAGGCCCAAAGAAAAGAAGTTGTTCCGTTACTTTTACATCAAGCATCTGAGAATATTGAGCAGGCGTCCCGCTTAGAGGATGTCAGCCGTCAGAGAATGAAAATGTCTTAAATAGAAAATTAATCTTCTAAAACAGGTTATTTGAGTGGTTGTCAGGTAATGCACCCAACTAATGTCTGAACCAAAATTTTCAAAATTAGAAGAGCAGTTGCACTAATTTTAGCCATATAAGTTCAATAATCTCCCTATATTTCAAGGTTGGGGGATTATTTAATTCAACCTTCAAATTAATTAAACAAAGTTAAAAGATTTTAAGAAGAAGAACAGGAACAGCCCCATACTACAAGGCTGGGGGATTTTTCACATCTGAAATCCCCTCCTCAACGGAAGTCATTTTTCTCCCGATTAGGAAAGAAGCCACAAGGAGAGTGTACAACTGAACAATCCAAGGATTCCCTTTGGGTTAATGTCTTCCAAAAAATTCCTGGGAATTCGTCATATAGGAGAACAGAGTCTCCTGAAAGATACAAAGGGATAAAATCCTACAAAAATACTGACAGAATTCCATCGATGCATTATGCTTTAGTGAATGTCATTAACGCCACTACAGAAGATCCTCCAGAAAATGAGTCCAGTTTAGAGGAATCAGAAGATGAAGTTCTTTTCCATAATATGGTACACACTGAAGCAAATGAAGAAGGTGTGCATACCTAAAATCAGAGGCTTACCCAGAATCTAGGTATGCCTTCAAATAACCAACTCCCACCCCTCTGAAAGGCATCTAACAAGGGGAAAGGAAAATGTTAAATTGTATCTAACTTTCCACTGGAGAAGGTAAATATTTTTCTATTGAAGAAATATTTTCATGGTAAGAAGAATAAATGAAGGAGTTGAAATGACTCAATACATAGTTACTTAGAATCATCATTTCTATTAGACGTACTCCCCAGGTAGGTCCTCAACTTGAAAATCCTATAGGATCTCCTCAGATACATCCTGATAGGCTTGTTCCCGTGGGTTATCCAAGGTAAATATCAGCACCACCATCATTGTTTTTTTCGGTTGTTTCACCATATCAAGCTCCAATTACTATACCTGCATAGGTTAAAACTCATCTAGATATTCCCCAAATTCTTATGAACAAAATTAAGGAGTTAACAACTTGATTGGAAGCTATGAAGGAACGACGTGCACCAGTTCAGTCGAAAAAGAGAGCTTACCCTAAATCGGTGGATACAATTCCTCACCACCAAATTTTGTGAATAACATATTCCCAATATTTAATGGTTTGGAAGATCCAGAACAACACTTAACACATTTTGTTTCTCATTGTGATCCCATGATGGAAACTCCTTAACAACAAGAAGCAGTAAAGATTAGGTGTTTTGTACAGTCATTACAGGGACCAGCTTTTGTCTGGTATACAAGTTTACAATCTCAATAAATTACTAGATGGGAAGATCTCTGTTAGAAATTACTTCTTCAATTTATCTCAACTCTACCAAAGACAATAGTTTTTTATCTTACCAATTGTAAAAAAGGTAGAATGTGATAGTTTTAGATTTTATTATGTGATGGAAAGGAATAACATATTCCTTAAGTCTAACACTCCTTTAAGAAGAATTGTTGCTGATTTGTGTAGAAAATATACATCATGATTTATGCACACCATTGATCCCTATGAAATACACAGGAGGGTTTAGAGACTTCACTTCAATCACTCAAAAGATAGAAGACTCTATTATATAAACTAAGGCTAAAACTCATGTAATTCCATCAGATCCGGGGAGGAGGATAGAAAAGCTCGAAGATGCTACAGTTACACTTAAGTAGGAACCTGTATCTGCTTCTACTTTAAGACCTTCATCATACCAAAGTTTTATGCCTCCTGATCATTAGCAGCAACAACCGCCTCTTAAAGATGATCAAATAAATAAAAGGTGGAAAAATTTTGAGGAATTAAAGAACAAAGTTTATTCTTTCCAGAATGAAAAAATTCCCGGTTACTTCATCTCAACTCTGGAAAACAATTTGGTTCAGTTACCAAGACCGAAGAAACCAAATAAAGAAGGAGATGAAGATCTTCTGAATTATTTTCCCTTTCATCAGATGTTAGGGCATCCTATCCAGGAATGTTTTGTTTTCAAGGACCTCTTGAAAAAGATGATAGATTCTGGACAATTGAAACTGAAAAGTTCATCAACTCAAGTAGCATGTGTTACTGCTACTGATCTATAGGAAGAAGGTGAATGGAAGGAAGTCAAAAGTAAAAATATGCAGAAATATGATGATTGGATGATTAGGAAAATAATCAACCGGAATCATGCCATTTTATGAACACAGTTGAAACAACCGATTGTGTCTTCTTCCACTTTTTCCACATCAAAACCATCTTCATAAAAAGGTCGCTCCTCAAAGAAGCTAAGTGATCATAAGGAAAAATAGAAGTCAAAAGAAGATGAGATCATGTTAAGTCCAAAGTTGTCCTTAACCCTGGTATATTTAATTCCATCTATTTCAAAATCACAAGCACTTCCCCACCAAACGGCACAATCAGAATTAACCTGTCAGGCAGAATCTCTATCAGATAAATAATTGATCATTGGTTTTGTCAACGTTATCCATTTAATGGATCCTTATGCTAATGGTGATTTTGATTATAATGAGCCGGAATTATTTTCACCTAATTGGGGAACCAGAGGAAGAGGCCAGGGTCAAGGATATAGGGGAAGATGTGGAAATTCTAGAAACCACCATTTTAACTCTACCCCTACTTGAACCATATATGCGGAAGAAACTCGTGGAAGAGCCCTTCTATGGGATCATTAAGAACAAGGAGTTTCTTCCATGCAAAACAGGTTTGGTTCTGACACAATTATTTTGGAGGAATGATTAGAAGTCACACTTTCTTCCTCTCAGCAAGTGAATATACCTAGTCAGTCTAATATACCAAAGATATTAGTATTTCCATCTTCTTCTCTAACATAGGGTATGTCTACATCAGAAGCATCAAATTCCAAAACACCAGCAAAACCGTATCTTCGTGTCGGAAAACACTGACCTTTGGACCAAAAGTATTATGTCTTGAAACAATTGGCCCAAGTACCATCCAAGTTATCAATTATGAATGCTTTGAATCTGTCAAAAGATCTTTGAGAAGCACTCATTAAGTCTTTGTCAACTCCTCAAGAGTTTGAAACTAAATTTGTTGTTGTTGAGGTTTACCGTATAGAGAATAATCCTGCATAATGTCATGAAGTCATATCTTTTATAGATGAATATGAAGATGATGTTGTACATGGACATATTAGACCCTTGTATTTTTATAGAAAATTCAATGATGTAGACATACGACGAGCCTTCATTGATAATGGATCTGGAGTCAACCTCATTCCTGTTCGTACGCTTCGTTGATTGGGCCTAACTAAATATGAATTATCTCCTTCAACTTTAATGTTTCAAGGATATGAAAAGAATGAACAAGAAATTTTGGGCAATATTACACTCAGAACTCAGTTTGGAGATCTTGTGTCTAATTCAGATTTCATGGTTGTTCGTCAGGACACAGCCTTCAATATTCTTCTTGGAAGGCCTTGGCTACATCAACATGCATCCATACCTTCGTCATACCACCAATGTCTTGAGTTCTTTTTCAATGGTAAAATCGGTACATTGTATAGTGATAATTCTCCGTTCAAAACATGTGAATCTAAATACATTGAGGCATAGTTTTATCACACAAAAGGAACAAAGTCCATGAAAAAAGAAATAAGAAGAGTTAATGATCCGAATGGACTGGAAAATATCCCAAAAAATCCATTCATACATTTGAGTACAGATTATGTGCTACCCATCAATCAAATTAAAGGGGTAAAACCAAATCCAAGAACTCATCCAATAACTTCCATAATGTCAATTTTGATAACTGATCTTGACAGCATGGGAGAGATTAGTGATTCACTAAGTAGTGATGGAAGCTTAAATAGAGATGTTTTCATTTCATCTACTGAACTACAACAAGCCTCTACTTCTTCAATCAGAATATAAGAAATTGTAGTAATTCTAGAGGAATACAAAGATGTTGATTCTCAATCTATCATCTCCTCTTTGTTACCACAGGAAGACCCTTTGTCATCAGTAGGGTCAGATATGGTGTCCTCTTCTTCAGGATGTTCAAATACTGACTCCCCATATAACTCTGGGAGTTTTTTATTGTCATCTACTATTAAAGTGGAAACAGAAGAGGTAACATGTAATGAAGAATAAGAGGAAGATCTTGGGGATTTACCTCCAGCATTTGAGGAAGGTGTCTCTACCACTGTAGATGATCTCAGAGAAATAAATTTGGGTATATAAGAAGATCCAATCCCCACTATAATTAGTGCGTCCATGAACTCTGAAGAGAAAGAGGTGTATAATTCATTTATAAAGAAACATCAAGATATATTTTCTTGGAATTATATAGAAATTATAGGACTTAATACTAATGTAGTCACCCATCATTTGGGTTTTCCAGAAGAACATTGTGGATTCAAGCAAGCAGTAAGAAGAACACACCCAACTCATGCCTCCAAAATTGAAGCTGAAGTTGATAAGCTTATAAAGGCTAACTTTTTCAGGGAATTTTAATATCCAAAATGGATGGAGAACATTGTCCCAGTGAAAAATAAGAATGGGAAAATTATATTTTTCATTGATTTTAGAAATCTTAGCTGGAATTGTCCTAAAGATTATTTTATAGTTCCGATTACAGATATTTTAATTGATGCAACGGCTCGATATGAAACTCTTTCCTTCATGGATGGATAATCTGGGTATAATCAAATTCGTATGGCCCCAGAGGATGAATAATATATAGCTTTCAGAGCCCCTTAAGGTATGTTTTTCTATTGGGTAATTCCCTTTGGTTTAAATAATACAGGCGCAACATACCAGTGTGCCATGCACCATATCTTCAAACCCCTATTAGGGAAATTTGTTGAATGTTATGTGGATGATTTAGTGGTCAAATCCAAAAAATGTTCCAATCAATTGTCTGATTTGGAGACCATATTCCATAAATTTCAGCAACACATTTTGAAGATGAACACCTTTAAATGTGCTTTTGGGGTAACCTCAGGAAAGTTCCTTGGCTTCATTATACTCCATCGTGGTATCGAAGTTGATCTTGATAAAACAAAATCAATACTTGGTATGTCACCTCCTAGAAATTTGAAAGAATTAAGAGGAGTCCAAGGAAACTTGGCCTATATTCAGCGCTTTATCGCCAATTTTGTAGGCATGTGTTTACCCTTCACCAGATTAATGAATAAGGGAGTCACCTAAAAATGGAATGAAGACTATCAAGAAGCATTTTATACCCTTAAGAAATATCTCTTGAGTCCACCAGTATTAATTCCACCTGTTGAAGGAAGGCCTCTTATTCTTTATGTGACATCTTTAGAGCGATCGTTGGGTGCCTTCCTTTCTTAAAAGAACGATGCTGGGAATGAAAAAAGCCTTTAATATCTTAGTAGAACTATGATTTATGTAGAAACTTGATATTCAAGTATTGAAAATCACTGCCTAACATTAATCTTTATAGTTCAGAAATTGAGGCACTACCTGCAACATCATGAGGACCAATTGGTATCTTGCAATAACCCGCTCAAATTTATCTTTAGTCATCCTATGCTTGCAGGGTGTCTGGCATGGTGGGTAGTTATTTTACAATGTTTTGATATCTAGTTTGTGTCACAAAATCCAATAAAAGTCTAAGATCTGGCCGACTTCCTTGCTAAGAATCCATCTGCAGAAGATACATCATTAAATACTGAACTTTTTGATGAAGTGGTCTTCTCTATTCAGTATAATTCCCAAACATGGGAAATGTACTTTGATGGTTCTTCCATAAGTCCAACAGGGAAGAGAATGGAAAACCCTAAACTCAACAAAGTTGGGTTAGGAATTGTCCTTATCTCTCTAGAAAAGTAAGTATTGCCTTATTCCTTCCTATTATCGGAAGGCGGAACCAACAATGAGGTGGAGTATCAAGCTCTCATTGCAGGTTTGGAATTGGCACTTCAGGTGAAAATGAATCACTTGAAGGTAAAAGTTTATTCATAATTGGTAATAAAGAAAATAAATGGAGAATATTCTATCAAAAAAGAATATTTAATCCATTTGTGTGATTACATTAGAGGGTTAATGGCTGAATTTCCCTCAGATTTGACATTGTCTTATGTCCTGCGATCACAAAATGCCCAAGCAGATACACTGGCTAATGCAGCTACATCCTTGGAAGATCCAAATTGGGATGATATAGTCATTAGAATAGCCCATCGTCGTGTGGTTTCATCTTTTTTTCAAACCATAATGGAGGAAATTAATGAAATTGTCCCTATTTCTGATCCATATGGTCATGCCATGGGATGGAGAACATCCATCATAGAATATCTTCAAAATGGATTACTTCCATCGAATAGGGCTGAAAAAGAACAAATATGGAGACGAGTAGCAAATTTTACTCTTTATGATAGTCCAGACCACCAAAAGATCTTATACAAGAGAGGCTTTGATGGAATCCTCTTCAGATGTGTTGATGGAGAAGATACTGCAGTTGTCATGAAAGAAGTACATTCAGGAGCTTGTAGTTCCCACCAGTCTGGGCACAGACTCTCTAATCAGATTTTAAGGTTTGGATACTTTTGGCCTTCAATGACACAGGATTGCACATATTTCACTAATAAATTTCATCTCTTCCAAGTGCATTCCAACTTCATTCATCAACCCCTAGATTTGCTACATACAGCTAAATACTCTTGTCCATTTTCCACATGGGGAATGGATATAGTAGAGCCTTATCCTCCAGCTACATCTAAGCAGTTCAAGTATATCCTTACTGCTACTGACTTCTTTTCTAAATGGGATGAGGTAATACCTCTCAAAGAAGTCGAAGCCAAAAGCATTGTTAGTTTTGTCAAAACTAACATCATCATCAAATTCGGTGTCCCTCATACTATATTAATGAAAAATGGCACCAATTTTTGTTCGATTGAGGTAAAGAGGTTATATCAAGAGCATAATATCAAATCCAACCATTCATCTCGTTATCATGTGACGGCTAATGGACAGATAGAGGCCTTCAACAAGACCCTATAAAATATACTCTAGAATATGGTGGATAAAGATAAGAAATCATGGCTTGATAAACTTGTGAATTCTTTATGGGATTATCGGACAACTACTTGTACTGCCACCCAAGAAACTCCTTATTCATTGGTATATGGAACCGAAGCAGTTTTGTCAACTGAAATGAAATTTCCTTCACTCAGAGTAGCAATCTGTGATCAGTTTTCTCTAGATGAGAGGTCTCAGAAATGGTTCAATGAGATAGAATGATTAGACGAGAAAAGAGTGCATGCTTTGAATCATTTAGAAGACTATCAGAACATAATAGCATGAGCTTTTAACAAGAAAGTTCACCTCCATTAATTTCTTTAAGTATAATTGGTATTGGTCCTTAGGACTCCAATGATACCAGGGAAGAAACCTCCAAAGCTTGAGCCAAAGTGGGAAGGACCTTATCCCATACATAATGTCTATTAAAATGAAGCTTATGCCTTAATCTGAATAGATGGAGATCTTATTACAACTTTATCCAATGCGAGATTCTTAAAGAAATACTTTTTTCTAGATGTACATATTTTCCTCACTGCAAGACTTAAAAATACACAGTACAATGTCCTTGCTGCAAGACTAAAAACTGCACAGCCTCCATGTCCTTACTACAAGACTAAAAACTGCACATCCCCCATGTCCTCACTGCAAGACTAAAAAAACTTCACAGTATAACATCCTAGTTTCAAGACATTAAACTGAATGACACCATTTTTCCTCGTTTCATTACATTAAACTATACGACTAACATTTTCTCTATTTGACATTAGAATCTTCCATAAGAAAACATCATTGACATCATCTCTACTACTTAGTGGCACATGAGTCCCTCTCTTCCTTATGCCGGATTCAGATCTGCATAGGGACCTTGAGTCAATAACTATGTATGGCTTGATTCTCATTTTCAATGAGATATATAGAGACGCTTAAATCTCTAATTTTGGGCCCATCCGCAATCAAAAAATCTTCTTATTTTATTTTCTCCTCCTTTATATGAATCATATCTATACAGAGTGTTTCCTTAAGATATAAGATTTGTTCCTAATACCATTTTTTGTCTTAAGATTTACCATTCTCTCAGAATGTGTCAAAATTCCCCATTCTTCATGTCAAACTCGATTGGAGTGAGGAATGATTGTTTAAAGAACTATGTATGGATTGATTCTCATCTATTTTAGATATGTAGAGATTCCTAGATCTTCAATATTGGGTCCATACATGAGAAAAAATCCTTTATTCCTTGTATAAGAATCAAACCTGCATAGGGAATTCTCTAAGAACTATGTATGACTTGATTCTTGGACCAGCAAGACACATAATGTAACATCCCAGGTAAATAAAGAATAAATCATTTTCATATTTATTAAGATTTCCGAATTAAAAATTAATTTTACTTTAAAGGGGTTTCTATGTTCGATAGCGTACCCGATACGCAACAAAGAGTTTCTTTGAAATCTTACGTTGCACACTAGTAATATAATAATATTATTTTAAATGGTAGCTAACACGTAGCCATTGTATTGGAGGGAATGAATAGAAATAACTAAAATATGATTATATATGTTTTTTGAATGTTTTTACATTTATCCAATAAAGGATAAAGTCTTAAAAAACGAAAATAATTCAATTTTAGGCATATATACTCTAATTTTCACTAAAGGTTCACTTATCGCCTTTTGATGGGGAACCGTCATTAAATATAGTTTTGGTCACTCTTATACATTTTATTGGACCAAATAAAACTCTTCTTTAGAATCGGGACATCAAAATTTACTTTATGTAAATTTTTGGTATTTTTCTGATAAAGTTCATTTTTTAATGAATAGTGAAAAATGTTGTATTTTAAATCAAAACCTCTTTTTAATCTAATTTATTTATATTATTAGATTATCTTTTGAATTGGTTTTAAAGTGAAATTAGAATATATTTTTACCATTTTATCCAATAGTGGTCGTTGGAATTAATTTCACTTTGAAATCGGACTTAAACTAGTGTCAATCTTTTGATACTTATTGTTTCATAAAAACACGTTATTTGCTCTGACAGCGGAAATTAATTATTAAATTAATTAATGCAACTTATATGTTTTGAATTTTTTAAAATAGACTTCATTTTTTAATTCGTAATATCAAATATAGCTTAGGGTGAAGTTTTGGTATTTTTCTGAAAAACTTCAATTTTTGATGAATAGTGAAACCACTAAGTGGTACTTAAAAAACTGATTTTTCGTTTAAATAAAATTTTACCACCTCTGTGTTTTGAATTTCAAAAATCCGACATACATGGTTTTCATTAAGAAATAAAATGTGGTTCAATGGGATTAAAATAATTTTTTGGTGAATAGTAACTTTTAAGTTTATTAATCGCGATTAGAGGTAATTAGTGTAGTTTAAGGTAAAAATAATGTTTTAATAATATGAAATGACCTAGACACGTGTCCTACCCTTATTGGATGTGTCATGGCCGACCAAGACAATCCATGGGTCAACTTGGGGACCCCATGGAGCCACTTTGGTAGGAAAATGACATTAATAACTTTTTATTTAATGTTAAAATTAAAATGTCACAAACATGAGATGTTTTACTAAAAGAATTTTTTTAATGGGGTTATACAAGTCATAATTTTGACTATAAATATTCATTAGAAATATAAAAAGATTTCATAAATCATGATATTTTTTTATAATTTTTATACTTTAAATAAATTAAATTATTTATGACACCATGATGATGCAGCGATTACCTCATTATTTAACGATTTAAATAAAATGAAAATATAATGTAAAATCTATGACCTACACTTGTAAAAAACCTATTGTATTGGTGGATTTATAACACTTATCACCTTATCCTATAAATATATAATTGTGGGACCTTTAAAAACCGAAACTCGGTTTATAATAAAGTATCTTTTCTTAACTTTCCAAGAGTGCCCCTCCTCTCCTCATATAAAAGGCCCCCACCTCTAACTCCTTACCCACACCTCTAAAGCCTTTGTCTCAGACAACCCCTGATCATTTTGTCTCTCAACATCCCTATATTACTCCTAGAAGCCTCACTTTGGGCAGAAGTCTTTCCAAGGAAGCCTTTGAGCTCAAATCAAAAAGAGTTACCCGATTTAAAGGTAGTGTCTTCTCTTGTGTTCTTATGTTTTATTTTGCTTCTCCAACCCACTAAACTCTTTTTATTCATTTCTTTTGTAACAATTATAGTATATTCAATATACTAGGATGTTGTTATAATAATCATTCGATCTACACTTACACACACCTACATCTAATGGTTAAAGAACATACTGTTTCTGTGGATGGTGAATTTCTGCCTCACGAAACGATGATTGTTCAATATTCTTCTAACACCTTCAAAGGTGTCCATTAAGATGTCACTATATTTATATATGATATATAATATTTTTATTTTTTCCTTAAACTTCTGTATTTCTCATTTATGGCATACCTTTATGGCTTCCATTATGGGTATACGCGATATCTTCATTTTAGGAAGTACGGACTACCACCCCCTCAAAATGATTTGATTCATTAATGCCATATGTGGGACATATAAATTATGAATTTAAAGTTATTATATATGATGTTATATTGGAATTATAATATACCTCTATATCATTATTATTTCTTTCCATTAAAGTATGAGATAGAAATGAAGTAGCGTTCATGCGTACGTACGACTTACCGTCTCCATGAACGGTGCATTTCATTTCTTATCCCCAAATGTAATGTACTATTATAAGTACATATATATAATGGATATATATGACGTATGTTACATCTAAATGATGAATATAATTCTGGAATTAAAATATACATACCTCTTATTTAGTTTTAATTCCATTAATATGACATAGAAATGAAAGTAGCGTTCATGCGTACGTACGGCTTACCGTCTCCATGAACGGTGCATTTCATTTCTTACCTCTAAATGATTATGTAATATTATAAATACATGTATATGATGGATATATATGATCTATATGATATCCAAATCATGAATATAATTCTTTATATAATGAAACTTTGACCACACGAACAACATGTAATTGTAAGAAGTCCACTTTCGACTTAAGAACCAAATATCGACAAAACAAACATTATTAACTTAAATGATTACATAATGTTTATAACATGGAAATAAGTGATATAAAAGGAATAATGAACTTGAAAAAGGTTATTAATCAAGTATAAATTAACTCAAGTTTATTATTCAGGATGTTAAAGAACGATCGAGTCAAGTCAGACCCGAGGTAAGGGAATTTCTTAACCCAATTTCCATTCTTTGGGTTAATCTCCTACTTTCAAATTATGTCATGATATTATTATTTCCTATCTTGTATTTTTACATTATTTATGTGTACTTATATTGAATACACATAATAGATCTATTTTATTTAAAAAATGATATTTGTAAGGGACTTCGTCTCAATCTCCTTTCATTGAGGCATATTTCGTTTTATACGCAACTTTATTTTATACGGTGTATAAACCCCTTTGACTGTTACTTTTATACAAAAGGAATATTTTTCTACGAAGCGTTTTACTAAATGAAAAAAATGAATTTTTCTTTTAACGTACGCGGTGACAACGACCTTTTCCGCCGCCGTGAGTATTATTTGGTCTTTGGCTTCCTCAATAAGCCATAATGTTTTTAAAATGAAATAAATACCATATACTCTTTTATGTATTTTGGTATTGAAAATGGTTTTTATAATGGATTTGTTATGTCAATATATTTATGTGATATATTGTGATCAAAGTGTGGAAATGTTTTCTTTCCATTATATTTGTCTTATGTTTTATGATTTTATAATGGTACTTGGACATTTGACGGGTGGTTACGTGATAAACCATATGACGGGTGGTGCCGTGAATACCAGGACGGGTGGTTACGTTATAACCTCCAATGCATTGGGTATGGAAGTCGGCCGTATGGCTATTCCATTAAGTGATATGTGTGGAAGTCGACCGTATGGTTATTCCATTTAAGTATGTTTATGTCCCAAGTTACCTTTATATGTTATGTGATCTTTATATGGGTTTTATGGTAACCTTTTGGTTACAAAAGGGTAAGTAATGATCTTTTATTCAGTGAAGATTTTTTACTACTTCATAAAGGTGAAAAGTATTACTTTGATAAAGTATACATGGTTTACTTGTTGTTTTGAAAAACTAACAGTTTTCATTCATTTTGTATCCCTTACTGAGCTTTTTATGCTCACCCCATGTTTTTTTTTGAAATGTTTTTCACAGGACTTAATGTGGAATAAGGTCAAGGATGGGATCAAGGGAAAGTCATTCTATCTAAAACATGGAACTAGACATGATACTTTTTAAGAGTTTTTATTTTTTGGAAACTTAGTAGAAGTTTCTACTTTGTAATCTTTTGAGATGTAATAGTTATGTCCTAATTCTCTAAAACTATAAACCTGAAAAGATCCTCAATGTTAATTACTCATTTAATTCAATATTAAGTAAGGTTTAAGGTCGGGGCCTTATAGTTGGTATCAGAGGTCGGTTTAGACAACTTTAGGAGTTAGAAAATTGTTAAATTATAAATTAATTTATGGTATGATTGAAATGATATAGCATTTAAAGATTACCATGTTGCTTCTCCTAAGATATTTTTGTGTTAAGAATGGTTTTTCATAGAGGAAAAAAGAATAGCTTTTCTGGGAAGGCATACAGTGGGAAAGGACCTTTCAAATCAGTATCATGAGATTGTCTGAATCAGAACTAAACAGTTTGTTGTAGTGATGGATCAGTTGACTCAGGTGAAAAATGTTGGTTGTTTTCATTGATGATATTTTGGTGTTTTATAAAAGTAAAGAGGAGCATGAAAGACATTTAAGGGTTATTTTTCAAACCTTAAAAGAAAAGAAATAGTATGGGAAATTCAGAAAGTGTGAGTTTTGGTTGCAACAAATTTCTTTCCTTGGTCACAATGTTTCTAAAGATGGGATAACTGTTGATCCTGCAAAAACAAAGGTTGCAGAAGAATGGCCAAGACCCACAAATGTAACCGAGATTCGTAGTTTTCTTGGTTTGGCAGGCTATTACTGAAGGTTTGTTAGAAATTTTTTCAAGGTTATCTAGTCCAATGACTAAGCTAACTCGTAATGGTGTTAAGTTTATCTGGACAAAAGAATGTGATGATTGTTTTTAGGAATTGAAAAGAAGATTGGTGAATGCTCCAGTTTTGGCGCTACCTTCCAGGAATGGTGAGTTTTTTATCTACAGTGATGCTTCATTGAAGGGACTTGGTTGTGTCCTTATGCAGAAAGATCAGGTAATTGCATATACTTCACATCAGTTGAAAACTCATGAGGTAAATTACCCTACACATGATTTGGAATTAGCTGCTGTTGTTTTTGCTCTAAAAATTTGGAGGCATCATTTGTATGGAGTAAAGTGTGAAATATATACTGATCAAAAAAGTTTAAAGTATATATTCACTCAGAAAGAATTGAACATGAGAAAGAGGAGATGTCTGGAATTAATCAAGGATTATTATTGTACAATTCATTACCATCCAGGAAAATCAAATAAAGTGGTTGATGCTTTGAGTCGAAAAAGTAATGCTTTATTAACAATGTTGCATTTGGAACATGATCCTTTGGTTAAGGATTTGATGAACTTTGGCATGGAAGTTGTTTGTGCAGGATGTTCTTCTGTTTTGTTTCAGGTATCAGTGAAATCTTCTCTATCAGACAGAATTAAGCAAGCATAGAAGCAAGACAGCGAGTTGCAGAAAAAGGTAGAGCTGGTTCAGAAGGGTAAGTTGCCTGAATTTAACATTGATAATGATTGTGTTTTGAGGTTTGGGAAGAGATTATATGTGCCTAGTTATTCACAATTGAAGAATGAGTTGTTATGTGAGGCTCATAGTTCCCCGTTTTCAGTTCATCCTGGCAGTACTAAGATTTACAGAGATCTGCGAGAGTATTACTGGTGGGATGGAATGAAAAGAGATATTGCTGATTTTACTGTGAAGTGTTTGACTTGTTAGCAGGTTAAAGCAGAGCGGCAGTTACCGAAAGGGATGCTTCAGCCATTACCAGTGCCAGAGTGGAAATGGGAAAATATATCCAAGGACTCTATTGTGGGATTACCGAAGACATCTCGAGGTAATAATGCAATCTGGGTTATTGTTTATTGTTTGACTAAATATGCTCATTTCCTTCTTATTCGAGATACTTTGTCTCTAGATCAACTTTCTCGGTTGTATCTTAAAGAGAAATTCAGGTTGCATGGAGTTCCCCTCTCCATTGTATATGATCGTGATCCCAGGTTTACTTCTAACTTTTGGAAAGGCCTTCAGAAGTCATTGGGTACTGAATTAAATTTTAGTACAGCTTTTCATCCGCAATCATATGGGCAGTCAGAATGAACAATTCAAACCTTGGAGGATATGATACGAGCTTGCTCTATGGATTATCAGGGAAGTTGGGACCAACATCTTTCTTTGGTTGAGTTTTCTTATAATAACAGTTTTCATTCCAGTATACAGATGGCTCCGTTTGAAGCATTATATGGGAAGCGGTGTCGAACTCCGGCTTTTTGGGATGAAGTAGGTGAAAGGAAGCTGATGGGACTAGAATTGGTATAAGAGATGGAAGAAAAAGTTCAGTTGATTCAGAAACACATGAGAATAGCTCAGAGCAGATAGAAAAGTTATGTGGATAACTGGAGGAAGGATCTATCTTTTGAGGTAGGTGATCATGCTTTTCTCAAAGTTTCACCGTGGAAAAGTGTGATGCGATTTGGTAAGAAAGGAAAGCTGAGTCCAAGGTTCATTGGACCATATGAAATTTTAGAGAGAGTTGGATCAGTTGCATACCGAGTGGCTTTACCTCCGAGTTTATCTCACGTACACAATGTTTTTCATGTTTCGATGTTAAGAAAGTATATGCCAGATCCATCTCATGTTTTGAGCTTAGAGGTAGTTCAGTTGGAAGAGAATCTCTCTTATGAAGAACAATCAGTCCAGATTCTTGACCGAAGAGAGCAAGTGTTGCGAAATAAGGTAATTCATCAGGTAAAGGTTTTGTGGAAAAACCATATGGTTGAAGAGGCAACGTGGGAATCTGAAAATGCTTTGAGGGATAAATACCCCCACTTATTTTGATAAGTGAATAAAATTGCGAGGACGCAATTCCCAAAAGGGGGGAAGGATGTAACATCCCAGGTAAATAAAGAATAAAGAATTTTCATATTTATTAACATTTACGAATTAAAAATTAATTTTACTTTAAAGGGGTTGCTATGTTCGATAGCATACCTGATACGCAACAAAGAGTTTCTTTGAAATCTTACGTTGCACACTAGTAATATAATAATATTATTTTAAATGGTAGTTAACACGTAGTCGTTGTATTGGTGGGAATGAATAGAAATAACTAAAATATGATTATATATGTTTTTTAATGTTTTTACATTTATCCAATAAAGGATAAAGTCTTAAAAACGAAAATAATTCAATTTTAGGCATATATACTCTAATTTTCACTAAAGGTTCACTTATCGCCTTTTGATGGGGAACCGTCATTAAATATAATTTTGGTCACTCTTATACATTTTATTGTACCAAATAAAACTCTTCTTTAGAATCGGGACATCAAAATTTACTTTGTGTAAATTTTTGGTATTTTTCCGATAAAGTTCATTTTTTAATGAATAGTGAAAAATGTTGTATTTTAATTCAAAACCTCTTTTTAATCTAATTTATTTATATGATTATATTATCATTTGAATTGGTTTTAAAGTGAAATTAGAATATATTTTTACCATTTAATCCAATAGTGGTCGTTGGAATTAATTTCACATTGAAATCGGACTTAAACTAGTGTCAATCTTTTGATACTTATTGTTTCATAAAAACACGCTATTTGCTCTGACGGCGGGAATTAATTATTAAATTAATTAATGAAACTTATATGTTTTGAATTTTTTAAAATAGACTTCATTTTTGAATTCGGAATATCAAATATATCTTAGGGTGAAGTTTTGGTATTTTTCTGAAAAACTTCAATTTTTGATGAATAGTGAAACCACTAAGTGGTACTTAAAAAACTGATTTTTCGTTTAAATGAAATTTTACCACCTCTGTGTTTTGAATTTCAAAAATCCGACATACATGGTTTTCATTAAGAAGTAAAATGTGGTTCAATGGGATTAAAATAATTTTTTGGTGAATAGTAACTTTTAAGTTTATTAATCGCGATTAGAGGTAATTAGTGTAGTTTAAGGTAAAAATAATGTTTTAATAATATGAAATGACCTAGAAACATGTCCTACCCTTATTGGATGTGTCATGGACGACCAATAAAATCCATGGGTCAACTTGTGGACCCCATGGAGCCACTTTGGTAGGAAAATGACATTAATAACTTTTTATTTAATGTTAAAATTAAAATGTCACAAACATGAGATGTTTTACTAAAACAATTTTTTTAATGAGGTTATACAAGTCATAATTTTGACTATAAATATTCATTAGAAAGATAAAAATATTTCCTACATCATGATATTTTTTTTATAATTTTTAGACATTAAATAAATTAAATTATTTATGACACCATGATGATGCAGTGATTACCTCATTATTTAACGATTTAAATAAAATGAAATGATAATGTAAAATCTAAGACCTAAACTTGTCAAAAACTTATTGTATTGGTGGATTTCGAACTCTTATCACCTTATCCTATAAATATATAATTGTGGGACCTTTAAAAACCGAAACTCATTTTATAATAAAGTATCTTTTCTTAACTTTCCAAGAGTGCCCCTCCTCTCCTCTTATAAAAGGCCCCCACCTCTACCTCCTTACCCACACCTCTAAAGCCTTTGTATCGGCCAAACTTTGCTCATTTTGTCTCTTCACATCCCTATATTACTCCTAGAAGCCTCACTTTGGGCAGAAGTCTTCCCAAGGAAGCCTTTGAGCTCAAATCAAAAAGAGTTACCTGATTTAAAGGTAGTGTCTTCTCCTGTGTTCTTATGTTTTATTTTGCTTCTCCAATCCCCTAAACTCTTTTTATTCATTTATTTTGTAACAACTATAGTATCTTCAATATACTAGGATGTTGTTATAATAATCATTCGATCTACACTTACACACACCTACATCTAATGGTTAAAGAACATACTGTTTCTGTGGATGGCGAATTTCTGCCTCACGGAACGATGATTGTTCAATATTCTTATAACACCTTCAAAGGTGGCCATTAATATGTCACTATATTTATATATGATATATAATATGTTTATTTTTTCCTTAAGCTTATGTATTTTTCATTTATGGAATACCTTTATGGCTTCCATTATGGGTATACGCGATATCTTCATTTTAGGAAGTGCGGACTACCGCCCCCTCAAAATGATTTGATTCGTTAATGCCATATGTGGGATGTATAAAGGATGAATTTAAAGTTATTATATATGATGCTATATTGTAATTATAATATACCTCTATATCATTATTATTTCTTTCCATTAAAGTATGAGATAGAAATGAACGTAGCGTTCATGCGTACGTACGACTTACCGTCTCCATGAATGGTGCATTTCATTTCTTATCCCCAAATGTAATGTACTATTATAAGTACATATATATAATGGATATATATGATGTATGTTACATCTAAATGATGAATATAATTCTGGAATTAAAATATATTTACCTCTCATTTAGTTTGAATTCCATTAATATGACATAGAAATGAAAGTAGCGTTCATGCGTACGTACGGCTTACCGTCTCCATGAACGGTGCATTTCATTTCTTACCTCTAAATGATTATGTAATATTATAAATACATGTATATTCTGGATATATATGATATATATGATATCCAAATCATGAATATCATTCTGTATATAATGAACCTTTGACCACACGAACAACATGTAATTGTAAGAAGTCCACTTTCGACTTAAGAACCAAATATCGACAAAACAAACATTATTAACTTAAATGATTACATAATGTTTATAACATGGCAATAATTGATATAAAAAGAATAATGAAATTGAAAAAGGTTCTTAAGCAAGTATAAATTAACTCAAGTTTATTATTCAGGACGTTAAAGAACGATCGAGTCAAGTCGGACCCGAGGTAAGGGAATTTCTTAACCCAATTTCCATTCTTTGGGTTAATCTCCTAATTTCAAATTATGTCATGATATTATTATGTCCTATATTTTATTTTTACATTATTTATGTGTAATTATTGTGAATACACATAATAGATCTATTTTATTTAAAAAATGATATTTGTAAGGGACTTCGTCTCAATCTCCTTTCATTGAGGCATATTTCGTTTTATACACAACTTTCTTTTATACGGTGTATAAACCCCTTTGAATTTTACTTTTATACAAAAGGAATCTTTTTATACAAAGCGTTTTACTAAACGATGAAAAGGAATGTTTCTTTTAACGTACGCGGTGACAACGACATGTTCCGCTGCCGCGAGTATTATTTGGTCTTTGGATTCCTCAACAAGCCATAATGTTTTTAAAATAAAATAAATACCATATACTCTTTTATGTATTTTGGTATTGAAAATGGTTTTTATAATGGATTTTTTATGTCAATATATTTATGTGATATATTGTGATCAAAGTGTGAAAATGTTTTGGTTATATTATATTTGTCTTATGTTTTATGATTTTATAATGGTACTTGGACATTTGACGGGTGGTTACGTGATAAACCATATGACGGGTGGTGCCGTGAATACCAGGACGGGTGGTTACGTTATAACCTCCAATACATTGGGTATGGAAGTCGGCCGTATGGCTATTCCATTAAGTGATATGTGTGGAAGTCGACCGTATGGTTATTCCATGTAAGTATGTTTATGTCCCAAGTTACCTTTATATGTTATGTGATCTTTATATGGGTTTTATGGTAACCTTTTGGTTACAAAAGGGTAAGTAATGATCTTTTATTCAGTGAAGAGTTTTTACTACTTCATAAAGGTGAAAAGTATTACTTTGATAAAGTATACATGTTTTACTTGTTGTTTTAAAAAACTAACAGTTTTCATTCATTGTGTATCCCTTACTGAGCTTTTTATGCTCACCCTATGTTTTTTTTTTGAAATGTTTTTCACAGTACTTAATGTGGAATAGGGTCGAGGATGGGATCAAGGGAAAGTCATGATATCTAAAACATGGAACTATACATGATACTTTTTAAGAGTTTTTATTTTGTGGAAACTTAGTAGAAGTGTCTACTTTTTAATCTTTTGAGATGTAATAGTTATGTCCTAATTCTCTAAAACTCTAAACCTGAAAAGATCCTCAATGTGAATTACTCATTTAATTCAATATTAAGTAAGGTTTAAGGTCGGTGCCTTATACATAGTGACACTTGGGTTTTATACCTTAATTCAGTTACAATATGTCTTTATTTTCACATCAGTTCATCTTCATCCTTACCTCATGATGTTAAACTTCATGGAAATCTAACACTCGTATTCTTCACGTGTGTCACCTTTGTGTTATAGAAGAAACCCTTAATGCTCCTTGTTTCTCACACTGATCATAGCTTATGTGGGCTTAGGAATTGGGTAAAAGGTTTATTTATATAAATAAGGTGTCTCAATTTCTTATGGGACTATTAATTTCCTCACTTCATGACTTAAAACTGCATAGGTACAAAGTCCTAATTGCAAGACTTTAAACTGCACATCATAATATTAATTCAGAGGAAATAAAGAAAGTCTCCATTTTACATATGAGTCATATCTATGTAAAGGACATCAAACTCATGGCCAATATTGGTTCAAATATTTCTCATATGCATTTAGAATAACCCCATTTCATATTTCACACTCTTAATCTTGAATGCTTCCAGATCTTCATAATCTTTCTTACGGTTTCTGGTGACATAGTTTCTAATACCTGATAACTATTTGGCCTGACTATGTAGCACATTCCCTTATGTGGCCTTGAATAAGTTGCCTACATAATGGTAATTTTAGTAAAAATATTCCATTATTTGGCTATACAACATATTCCCTAGTTGGCCATGCATAATACAGCCCCCATAACGGGTTTGTCAAATAATGTTAATTTTGTTCTTGGTTATTATTGGGACCACATTGTGTATAAAGATTGTATTTGTTGTCAATAGTTGTCAATATTGGTCAAAATGAAGGATATGAAGAAGGACTAAAAAGTTAATGAAGATTGGATGAAGTGAGGTTTTCTGGATAATTGTTATAGAATCATAACATTGGATGTCATACTTGATCAATTCTCTAAGAAGATCAATTCAGGCGATTCTTGAATTGATCCTACATTCAAAGAACTTATGTCCAATGCAATACATTGTTTACAACAATGAAGAATGGTAAAGTATCATCCATATGAGGATGATTTAAGAAGAATGAGGATTTGAATAAGACCATGAAATGATTCATGATTGCATGAGAACCATGAAAGAGATTACTTGAAGAAAAGAAACATATGATTTGCATGAAATAGAGAATAATGGTTGAAGAAGAAGAGAGAGTTTTGAAGGGATTGGCATTCTATAATGGTCATGCATTACACATTTCCTTGAAATAAGATGATCATTTCACTATTCTTAAAGCTCCAAATGCATGTATCAAAGGTGATACATCGTTTACAACATTGAAGGTGTTTGAAGAATCCTCAAGCCTCCACTTTTGGATGAAGAGAGATGATTGGAGTTCATTGGAATTAACACTCCAAAAGGAATTGAGTATTTTGAGTGAGGATGAAGAAGTAATTTTGAATTCATATTCCAAAGAGTATAAGTAGAAAGAAGGATGATTTTTGAAGATGAATAGAAGATCAGAAGTAGTGCATGGGCTTGGCATTATGAGAATGGCCAAAACTATGATGATGATTTTCTTATTTTTATTTAATAAATATAATAAGTTTTGAGAACCTGCGATGCAAGCCTTATGAAGTATAGGAGGAGTGAAGAAGTGTTTTTGGAAAAGGAAATAAATTTTCACGCAAGTCAAAAGTGGCGTGCAAGTGTGGTGCGCTAGTGTATATTGCGCATAACTCATATTTAAAGATCATCACATAAAAATATAACAAAGTAAATAAAGTTCCGCGTAAGTTAAATATTGGCGTGCAAGTCAAAAATTGGTGCGCAAGTATAAGTGGCGCACAAGTGTGGCGCGCAAGTGTATGTTGCGCACAAGTCATATTTCAAGATCATCGCATCAAAATATGACAAAGGAAATAAAGTGGCATGCAAGTTAAAGATAGGCGTGCAAGTCAAAAAGTGGCGCACAAGTATAAGCGGCACACAAGTGTATGTTGTGCGCAAGTCATATTTCAACATCATTTTATCAAAATATGACAAAGGAAAGAAAGTGGCGTGTTAGTGATGGAGTGGCGCGCAAGTGATGGAGTGGCATGCAAGTGATGGAGCAGCACGCAAGTGTATGTGGCGCAACAGTCTCCAAAAATGCCAATAAATATACAGCTACCCTCCTCATTTATTAAGGCTCAACACTTATGAGAAAATTTGAGCTCTGGTCACGCAAGTAGTAGAAAGTGGCACGCAAGCAGGGAGTTGTGTGCAAAAATTGTGTTGTGTCTACGTCTGAAGTGGAGCTCAAGTTGTGAGTTGTGCACAATTATGGCGCACAAGTAGTTTGTGGCATGCAATCAGGGAGGCGCACAAATAGGGTGGTGCACAAGTAGGGATTGGCGCGCAAGATGTGAGTTGTGCTAGAAGTTCTTACCAGCTTCTGATCAACTGTGATGATGATAAGTTGAGCTGAACTTCATTGTTTTAACAATCACAAAGAGAACTTGTGATTCTAGCAATAAAAGTAAGAAGAAGAGTTTAATACAGTTTTTTTTTCACTGAAAGAGAAAGTGTGAAGAAGAGCAGGTTTCAGTGAAGCTGTTTTTGCATTGAAGAAATAGAAGAAGAAGAAGAAGAGTGTGAAACCTACAAGTTTGCTTCAGAAAAAGAATAGGTTGGTTACTTGCATGATGCTAAGCAAGCAACAAGAAGAAGAAGAAGTTTATGTAAGAACAAAGTAGAATTGTAGCATCCAATGGGTCTCAATAGGTGGAAGATTCTTTTGGTGTTGCAAACTCTTTGAATAGAGAGAATATTGTCTTCAGTGGTGGTATAAATAACCAGCGAGTGTAATTGTATATCCTACTCACTACAATTTTGAAAAGGATTTTTTTCCCTTCCCCCCTCCGAGTGTAGGTAGAAACACTGGGAAGTGATTATTTCCTTCCCTCCTACAAGTGTAGGAATCCACACTGACTAGAGGATTGATTTCCTAGTCAACCACTGTAACAGTTACTACATTATAGTAGAGAATCTGTGCACTGGTCATTACCATACATGGAAAGAACATAGCTTCTCTTATTGAGTGGTGAACCTTGTAAAAATATTGTGTGCATATTTTTACTAATTTCATATTATTGCATGCGAGAGGGAAAAGAGAATAAGATAATCAAGATCCTAACATTTCAATAGGTATCGATATAAAAAGAAGAAACTGGTTAAAAAAGGTCCTCAACACTGATTCACCCCCCCCCTCCCTCTCAGTGTTAGGCATATCCCAAACTAGTCCTCTCAATCAGTATTAGAGTGACAGGTTCACATCTGTTGGATTCTCTATATTGAATATATTCTCTTTTGAAGACTTGAGATTCTTTCCCAAGTCAACTATGAAGTGTAGTTTTGATGAAGATTCAATTATCTCTGAGAAAAATTCTATATCTACCAAAACCATGATGAACAGGAAAAAAAGGAGAAGATAAAGTTGAAGAAGAAGTCTCTCTTATCTAAATAAGAGGAAGCATATGGTTATCCATATCTTTCTAACATTGAAGACACGCCAGACTTGGAAAGTAATGAGAAGGTGGATCAAACCCCCACTATGAAGATGGACAACCTTCATACCTCAACTGATCAAGAGGTATGTTTTAGTAAATTTGAAAATTATTATCATGATGAATATTCTAGCACAAGTGATAAGTATCAATATACAGCATCTCAAGAAATATCAGTTGATAGATTAAGAAAGATTCTGCATGGTATTCTTGAAGAAATTACATCCCTGGTTTGTGGAGTATTTCAATGCATATAGAAAAATATCATTTAGCTGGAAGAAGAAACTGATGTTTTGGAGAAAGGCTTACAAGTAAAAATTGTTGAATGTTTAAAGATCTCCAGAAAGGTTGGAGCCTTTGAAGCAACAAAAAATGGATTTGAAGTAAGATCTTCAAAGTGGATCAAAAATGTTGAAGAAAAAGAGGGAGTCAACAAGACTCTAGAGGAGAAGATCCATGCACTTAAAGATGAGCTAAAAAGGAGAAATGAAGTCAAGAAGTTATATTTGTAAGAAGACTCCAAGAAGACCAAAGAACGTAACTCTTTGTTATAAAAAAAATTAAAGATGCATGAATATGAAGTTGAAAGATTAAAGAAGGCTTGTGAAGAGAATATGACAATGATTGAAGACCAGAAAGTCATCTTCAATATAAGATGTCTAGAATTGGAAGTTGAGTTAACCAATCTTGAGAAGACACATATTGAGTCTCCACAAAAGAAGAAAATAGTTTTTTCTAGTACTCAATGTTCACTGGAGGATTCTACTATCAAAAGACCTCCAACATGTGATAATAAGATCATGACTTCACTCATTTATCTATCACAATCAGCTGAGAAATTAAATGTATCATCCATACCAACTTGTACTAATGTTTCTAAAATTTATTCTACAAAAATTGCAGGTTGGAAGAAAAATTTTAAACAAGTTTGGAGGAAGAAAAGTGAGAAGAAACCTACCACCATGTCTAGGGTGGATAGGGGAAAGAGTATGGAAGATAGATCCCCATAGAAAGCACAAAATACCAAGAATAATATTCAATAACCTTATAAAGAATATGGGAAGAAGTCAAGATTTTTTTGTCAATGCTGGTGTTGTAATAAATTTGGGCATTGTGCACTGGATTGTTGGAACAATCCCTTAAATGTAAAATCATATAGAAAGACCATCTCAAGGGGGAGAAATCCAGAGAATAAGAAGAAACATCCACAGATCCAGAAGCATCTTTACACTGCAAACAAATTTGGAATTCTTGACAACATCTGTAATGTATGCAATAAAATTGGTCATAAGGTTGGTGAATTCTCATCTCAACATGTATCCAAAGATGATAAGAATATGAGATCACAAAATCTGGATAAGAATGAATAAGTAACCTTGGGAATAAATAAGAATAATGTTGCAAAATCAAATTCTCCCAATAAGAATCCAAGAAGGAAAGATGAGAAAACCTTGGATTCCAAATCCAAGAAGGTGAAGGGTAGTGAATCCAAAATAACTTTTATGAAGGATGACACTCAGAAGAAGACATGTGGAAGATCCAATATTGTTTCCCCAGTTCCTAATGACTTATTGGTTATCTGGACAGAATATTTGGAAAGTATGATAAAAATTGAAGACGTGCAAGCTAAGACCTATGTAAAAAGTAAAAAGAAGATTCCATATAAAGAAAATAAAGTTATGTGTGTGAGGTGCAACAAGGCTGGTCATTTTGATAGAAATTGCATTGAACTTGTTCCATCCCAAGAAGAATTCCTCAAGAAGATAAAATTTGAATTAGTAGATTCTAGTGCTTTGAAAGCTCTTGAATAAAGAATATTCACACACAAAGAAATGGAAGAAGTGATAATATCCACACAGCCACAATCATAATTGAATATCAGATGTGAAACTGTGAAGACTGGAGAAAATGGAGAATCTTGGTTGAGAAAACCATCTCAACCTTGTTGTTCACATTGATGAAGCAAGGAGGATCCACCTTATTCCCTGAAATCTTTTGTGTATTTTATTTGTGCTTCTAATACATGGAAATGAAGGTGAATTAAGCTCTCAGGGGGAGAACCTGAGAAGCAGTGATTGCTATCAACTCATGATAGAAAAGATGAAGAAGTTGTCTTCCATGGAAGATTTGTCAATTGATATTCAAATATTAATATGATTATGGATCACCATTGATGAAGATGATTATGATATTTCCCTTGAGGGGTGACATATTAAGAATCTACCGGAGTTATTCTTTCAATCAGTATCAACTTCAGTAGGTATCAAATTCAATTACTCTGGAAATTTCTTGAACAACATGTCATTAGAAAATTTATGTCATTTTTTAATCTCTCATCCTTGGTTACTCAAAATAAAGATATTTTTACAAAGGGGGGTAACTAAGTCAATCAGTGACATAAGAAGAATGAAAGTTCCTCAAGGCCACTTATCCTACCAATTGCACTTGAATGTTTTTGATCCATTTTTTGAAGTGAGTGCAGAAATTTCAAGTTGATTATTTCCTATCACATTCAATATCTTCATCCTAGAATGAAAGTTGAAAACCCTTAAAGACAAGTGTATGAGATATCAACTCATGAGGTATCATGATCAGTGGATAATGGACAGCTTTGTTGTCTAAATCAAATCCTCTTCTTTTCTATGTCGAGCTTTGCTCAAGTAGACTTAGAGTGAAATGATTGATGGCACACTATTTAAGTAAGGAGTGATACCCTCTCTACCATTAACTTTGTATTTCTTGTCAATAAGGGGGAGAGAAAGTGAAATGAAAGTTTGAAATTTAAGGGGGAGATAAAGAAGTAAAGGGGAGAGCGAAGATTATCATTTTGACATTGACACATTCATTTTAGGAGACTTTAAGGTATTGAAAACAAAATACAAAGGGGGATTGATGGGACCACTTTGTGTATGAAGATTTTATTTGTTGTCAATAGTTGTCAATTCTAGTAAAAATGAAGAAGGAGATGAAGAAGGACTAAAAATTTAATGGAGATTGGATGAAGTGAGGTTTCCTGGATAATTGTTATGGAATCGTAGCATTGGATTTCATACTTGATCAATTCTCTAAGAAGATCAATTCAGACGATTGTTTAATTGATCCTAAGTTCAAAGAACTTATGTCCAAGGTGACACATTGTTGACAACAATGAATAATGGTGAAGTATCATCTATATGAGGATGATTAAAGAAGAATGAGGATTTGAATAAGACCATTAAATGCTTCACGATTTCATGAGAACCATGAAAGAGCTTACTTTAAGAAAATAATCATATGATTTGAATGACGTAGAGAATGATGGTTGAAGAAGAATAGAGAGTGTGGAAGGGCTTAGCATTCTATAATGGTCATGCATTACACATTACCTTGAAATCATATGATCATTGCATTGTTCTTAAAGCTCCAAATATATGTATCAAAGGTGATACATCATTTACAACATTTAAGGAATTTGAAGAATCCTCAAGCCTCCACTTTTAGATGAAGAGATATGATTGGAGTTCATTGGAATTAACACTCCAAAAGGAATTGAGTATTTTAAGTGAGGATGAATAAGTAATTTGGAATTCATATTCCAAAGAGTATAAACAAAAAGAAGGATGATTGTTGAAGATGAAGAGAATATAGGAAGTATTGCATGGGCTTGGCGCTATGAGAATGGACAAAACTATGATGATGCTTTGCTGATTTGTATTTCAAAAATATCATAAGTTTGTAGAACTTGTTATTCAATCCTTATAAAGGATAGGGGGAGTGAATAAGTGTTTTTGGAAAAGGAAATAAAGTGGCGTGCAAGTCAAAAGTGGCGTGCAAGTGTGGCGTGCAAGTGTATGTGGCACGCAAGTGTATGTTACGTGCAAGTCATATTTCAAGATCATCACATCAAAATATGAAAAAGGAAATAAAGTGGCATGCAATTTAAAGATTGGCGCGCAAGTATAAGTGGTGCGCAATTGTGGTGCGCAAGTATAAGCGTTGTACAAATGTATGTTGTGCGCAAGTCATATTTCAAGATCATCACATCAAAATATAACAAAGGAAATAAAGTAGAACACAAGTTAAATATGGGTGCACAAGTCAAAAAGTGGTGCACAAGTATAAGTGGCATGCAATTGCATGTTGCGTAAAAGTCATATTTCAACATCATCTTATCAAAATATGACAAAGGAAATAAAGTGGTGCGCTGGTGATGGAGTGGCACACAAGTGATGGAGTGGCGCGCAAGTGATGGAGCGGTGCACAAGTTTATGTGGTGCACAAGTCACCAAAATTTATATAAATAGACATCTACCCTCCTCATTTCTTAAGGCTCAACACTTAAGAGAAAATTTGAGCTCTAATCACACAAGTATTAGAAAGTGGCGCGCAAGCAGAAGTGGTGCGTGAGTTATAAAAGGTGCACAAGCAGGGAGTTGTGTGCAACAAGTGTTTTTTTTTCTAAGACTGAAGTGGTGCTCAAGTTTTGAGTTGTGCACAATTGTGGAACACAAGTAGTTGGTGGTGAACAAGCAGGGAGGTGCGCAAGTAGGGTGCCTCACAAGTAGGGATTGGCGCGCAAGCTGTGAGTTGTGCTAGAAGTTCTTACCAGCTTCTGATCAACTATGATGATGCAAAGTTAATCTGAACTTCATTTTTTTAACAATCACAAATAGAACTTGTGATTCTAGAAAGAAAAGTAAGAATAAGAGTTTAGTGCAGTTGGTTTTGCACTGAAAGAGAAAGTGTGAAGAAGATTAGGTTTCAGTGCAGCTGTTTTTGCATTAAAGAGACAGAAGAAGAAGAAGAAGAGTGTGCAGCCTACAAGTTTGTTGCAGACAAAGAAGAGGTTGGTTACTTTCATGCTGTTAAGAAAGTAACAAGAAGAAGAAGGTTGTGGAAGAACAAAGTAGCACTGTAGCATCCAATAGGTCCCAACAGGTGGAAGATTCTTTTGGTGTTGCAAACTCTTTTAACAGAGAGAAGACTGTATTCAGTGGCAGTATAAAGAACCAACGAGTGTAAGGGTATATCCTAATCACTGTAAGTTGGTAGAGTATTTTTTCCCTTCCCCCCTCTGAGTGTAGGGAGAAACACTAGTAAGTGATTATTTCCTTCCCTCCTCTAAGTGTAGGGAGCCACACTGATTAGAGGATTTATTTCCTAGTCAACCATTGTAACAGTTACTACATTATAGTAGAGAATTTGTACACTGGTCATTACTATACATGGAAATTATGTAGCTTCTCTTATTGAGTGGTTAACCTTGTAAAAATATAGTGTGAATATTTTTACTGCTTTTATATTATTACATGTGACAGGGAAAAGAGAATAAGAGAATCAATATCCTAATAGTTCAAGAGGTATCGGGATAAAAAGAATAAATTGGTTTAAAAAGGTCCCCAACACTGACTCACCCCCCCCCCCTCTCAGTGTTAGGCACATCCCAAACTAATCCTCTTAGTTATAGTGTATTTTTTCTCTTAAAAGATTGATGACAATATACAAGAATTTGTATTTTAAAACAGTAATTCGAATATATTTTTCACATTATCTTTCTTTCGATCTAAAACTCTTCAAGAGCATGGTTTACATATTTCCCTCTCCATGTGTTCAAAGTAGTATAAAATAACCTTGGAATCACTTGGCCACATATCATATACTATTTCCTTTTATGGTCCTAGTTGTATTACCTAAAACTACAGACACCATAACTCCTACGTTTGGGTCAGACCTTCATAAGAGTTCTATTCCTCCAATTATTTGGAAATATTGGTTGAAAATTACTTATTCGTATTTAGGTACCTTTCCCCATAAACCAATCTTTGTGCGTTGGAAAATATGAATCTCCATAATCTTTCTTTGTCTTTTAGAAGTAGAATGTCAGATTTTTTAGATCTCTTTTGCCTGACTATGCAGCACATTCCCTTAGGTGGCCTTGCATAAATTGCTTACATAACAGGTCTGTTAGTAAAAAGATGCTACTATTTGGCTATGAAGCATATGCCCATTTTGACCTGCATAACATATCCCCCATAACGGGTTTGTCAAATAATGGTAACTTCGTTCTTGGAAAAGACTTCCTCTAATGCTTTTAGCCCTTTTCTCATGTCGTCTTTTGGATTCATAAATTCTTAAATTATAGTTTACAATTTTCCATTTCATACCTGGATATGGTAGTATATTTATAAACAAATTATCAAGAAATTGGTATAGTCTAATACCTTTGGTCTGAGCTAAAGACCTTAAATTAAAGCCACACAATGTCCTCACTGCATGAATTAAAACTGAACAGTACAAATGTCCTCACCGCATGACTTAAAACTGCACAATATGATATCATAAATTCCTCTTTATGATAAATTTTAACCATTCCTTATACACCAGATTTGTATAGAAATAGTTTTACTATTCATGACATATGTCAGCATAAAGTATCTCTTTCATTCTTAAAATTCCTTTCCTTGGAAAAACCACCCACTGTGGTCTTGAGTCACCCAAATCTTATTTTCCCCTGTCTATCAGTAGTAAAATATTAAATTCCTAAGATTTATTTTGCTTAACTATGAATTACGTGCCCTTAGGTGGTCTTGCATAAGTTTCCTACATAACAGGCCTATCAGCCAAAAGATGCCACTATTTGGATATGCAGCATATGCCCCATTTGGCCCTGCATAACACAGCCCCCATAATGGGTTTGTCAAATAATGGTAACTTCGTTCTTGGAAGAGACTCACCTTATTTTGATACATGTTTTAAATTTAGTAGCCATAAAAATCATGGCTCAATATTTCCCTTGGAAATATTTAAAGGATATTAAAGCAATTCTTAGTTGCAGAGTCTTGTTTAGGAACTAATTTAAAAATTTATGGTCAAAGCTATTTGACCCTAAATATTAGCTCTTTATAGTCCAACATGCATGACTCTAAACTTCCAACAACAAAATACTTGGAACTCGTTAGATTGAGAACCCACAAAGGGCACTCTGAACAAAAGTTGTGTCCCAGCTCATTAAATGTACATTTTTGTATGATTTAGGTAATATTGAGCAATAAAAAATCAAAAGATACAAAATTTGTGGGGTTGTCCATATAACCCTAGAAAAAATAAAATTATGCTCATTAGGTCCATTTTCTTAATAAGAAAATTTTGAGCACTCCATTCTTGTCATTGTAATAATGATTCTCTAATATGAATGTTTAATGATTTTAAAAAAAATGTCATTATCATCATTACCTTTAATATTTCAATCATGGAAAACAGAAATGAAGACATATATTATTGAAGGAAAAATTTATTTCATTCATATGAAATCAGATGTCCATCTAAAAAATGGATCCTCTCTATCATGTTTCAAAATAAACTCTTACATGAATTTTTATTTATTGAACAACTTCATAAGCCCTATCATCTGCCTGTTGAAGTTGAGATATTTGAGAAATTCCAACCTCCTCGGCCCGAAGAAGTGCTTCCTTAGCAGTTGAAATGGTTGTTATTCCCTCTAATTGGGTTTCTCCCAATGTCTGGTTCAATTTCTCAAGTTTTTTATGAATAGAATATAGTTTTTGTTGAAGATATAACGACTCCTTTGTGGATTCTTTGATTTTTTGGCTAATTTAGATCGATTTATTGTTATGGTATTCCTCCATATTAGCTGATGCTACTTGAAATCTCTCAATATTGATAAGCCATTTAGCCTATTCAGAATCTTGTTGCATCTTATGCTCCTGCTCCCGTCGGAAAATGATCTCTTTCATAGCATCATGGACTGGTCGATAATTAAATCCACCAAATCCCAATACGCAGAATAATGCCGGGAGTTTTGAAAAATAGGACAACAGTTCATCTAAAGGGTTCTCAGAAATTATGCTCCAAATATGCCTCCATGTATTCTTACATGACATGACAAGAGCATATTGTATCTCTAAGTCTGAATCTGAGTCACTACCATGAGGTAAAATGTACTCTGGAAATAGATCACTTAAAGAGTTGCCTTTTTCTACTTCTCTCAAAGTAGTAGAAGCTTCACCTTCTGATCTGGGAGTTGATAACCCTAAATGATAAATCAAGGTCATTATCAGTTTCAAATGGAAGAAACAGATATGATTTAGACAGATGATTATATTTACCCAATAATAAGTCAGTTACTTTATTGGATTCATCCCCTGTGTTCTCAGCTTCAGTGATTTGAGCAGATGTTTCTTGAGAAGGGGAACTCCCCTGAGTTTGCTCAGTTATCATATTTAAAGGCTCTAGAGAATATCTTGATGGAGGATCCTCTACAGGTATTTATCTAACTCCAATATAAGGATAGAGTGGAATACCCCATTCCTGAAGATCATTTGCAACATTTTCTGCAGATAAAGCTACATAAGGTGAAATTTGATGTAAAGAATCAAGTAAAGAAGAAAAATTGTGTATGTAAAATGAAAGAATAAGGACTTACGTCATTGAAATTACTCATGAAAATTCCCAAAATCCTTGATGAAACCTGGAATATTAATATTTGTATTAAGGGATTCCATCATTTTAGTGTATGTAGCTTGGAATGTTATAGCATCCTCACCATTTAAGGTATCCAACAGACATTGTTTGATGCCCAAATTGTCTCCACTAACATTTTGTTCTGTTGGCTCTTTAATTGGTACAACAGCATCAGGTCTTTCTAGGTTTGGTCCAACATTAGTATTTATCTCAGATTTCCTTGGGTCCCCATTCCTTTCTTCTGGAGCAATGGGAATATCAGCATTGATTATTTTAGGATCTGCTGACAAAAGAAACTGATGAATGTATTTAATATTAACATGGATTTTCTCTCTCTTAGTAGATCCAGGAGTGGGTATAGATGAATATTTTGATGATTTATCTACTAAGATAGCAGATTCATCAAAATGAACCTGGGTTTCTTCTGGGGTTTCTTTCTCTGGTCTCGTAGAATCAGCTCTTAATCCCTTGAGATAGGAGATAGACGCAGATCCTGCAAGAAGATAAATGTGATTACCAGAGTATATTGAGAAAATTATAAATTCCCTTAGGACAGTACAAATTCTTACTCCTTCAGTGCATACTTCAGGCCAATGTCATTGCTCTCTTATGTTTCTTTTCATGATCTTGGGGAGAAATCAAAACACTCCTCTTGACATGAGAAACTTGAGGTAACGGCTGAGGATTATCCGTCACCATTACCCCAGTCATGATTCTCACTCCTAGAGAAAGTTCTGGAGAACTCGGAGGATCATTTTATGTGTTTATAGAAGAGCATGCAGGCCCATATTTTGGTGATTCAAGAATTGGTCTGGAGTTTCCTTCTCTACATTCAAGCTGCACAAATGCATTTTCATCAAGATTAATGATGATGAATGGTAAATAAGAATTGATACAAAAGAGGAGGAAAATACATTCTCAGTATTAACATAAATATCACATTCCTCCCCAGGGTCAATAATTACCTCTTTTTGTATTCCTAACTCCGTCATTTGGGATACTCATTTAGAAACTATAATTTGTTCATTGGTTGCATATATGAAGGCCTCCAGCTCCGTAATATACCCTTGTACTTTAGCTAGGTTATTATCTGGATTGCAATCAGAAGGTGCTTTAATTTCACCCACATCCGGTATTCGAAGGACCTTTTAAAGGAATACCCATGCATCTCTAATTTATTAGGTCAAGCTCTCCCAAAAGTGAATGTCTGAAGGTCGCACATAATTCAATCCCGGTGTGGTTTGTATTAGATAAAATTCAACACCTTCTAATTTATGATCTTATTCAGGACTCTATTCTTCTTCATAAAAGTTAGTAGATGGAATAGGGTTGTCTCTGATGGTGGCGGACTTCTTACCACTATTTCCACTTGCAACAGTCATTGTATCTACCACTTGATATATTCATTTTGTCAAATCCCCTTGAGGATATAAAGAATCTCAAGCTTTGTCATATCCAGCTTCCAATCCAATTGATGCATCTGGTGGAGGTAACGTAATTGGAAATTTGGATATCTCTAAGGCTGTTAGAATCCATAATTGTCTCTCTACCATTGGTTGTTTCTCATGTCTAACATACGTGGGTGGAAAAGTGTTTGATTGTTGAATACATCTGAACTGATGAGCAAACCTATAAGGTACGTAAGCCTCACAAATAATTTCACCATCAATCCTGGTCAATAATACACCATCCCTTAATTCCATCATATAAGATCTCAGCTTATAATTATTATTTTTACCATCATCAATAAATGTTCCAGTTTGTGGGTTAACAAAAGGAAAGAAGCTGAATTATCCTGATACATTCAATGCCTTTAGAACCACATCATGTCTCAAATTTAGAGGTTGAATGCCAGAAAATTTCTGTAAAAATGGGGTGAATCAACCATTGGGAACTCTAACTGAATTAAATAGTGAGTATGAAGAATAATTTGCTACAATCCAACCCCACAACACTTGGAATGGCCCTGAAATTCTAAATGGATCCTTCCCATTGTATAAATGTAGCAGGAGATGGTAAATTCTTGCCAATACAGGGGTTGCTAACCCAATATACTTCCCTTATACCAATTTAGCTATAATGAAAAAAGTATCTGATCTTACACCACCTCCAGATTCACGGATTGGAAGCAAGTAAATGCTTAGCCACAAAGTAAGGAAGGCAGCTAAGCATAACTTTGCATCTATATCGGGTTTTACTTTATAACCCCAGTGCTTATATTTACCCCTTTCTAGTGTATGCCAATATGTGCCTGAACTGCCCCGGTTATCTTCAGAAGTACAAACAGTAGGACATCCATAGGTTGGACCTTTCTTTGTTGTTGGTTCTAATAAGGCTTCCATCCATACTCTGACATGAATATCTTTCTTATCTTTGGGTAAATTTTTTGCTATTTTAAATAATTCATGGGCTATCGATGGTGTTTTGGTAGCATCACCTCATGTTGTAATGGGTGGAATGAATTCATCATACATTTCCCCAAGAATGGAAATTCTTTCTATTTGGTAAATATCCTAGAGACTAATACCAACTTCACCATGCGTCAAATGGAAGAAATTCATTTTTGGACTCCATCAGCTTAGTAATTAAGGAATGAAATCATTTTTATAAACATAAGTTTACCCCATCTAGACAGCTTCATAGATATGAACGTCTGATAACTATTTCTTGAATTCTACACAAGTCTGACATACACAGAATGCCCACATCCACTCGGGTTTAACACCTCCTCCAGAACAAAGATCACAGTCTTCCTTCCAACCATTAGATTGATCTGTTTGACAAGCCTGAAAAGTGGAATCGTAGAAATTTGGTATTGGATCTACAATGTGATCCTTCATATTAGGAGTGAAACCACTATGATTAAAGATAAAACCAATAAGGATAATTATTTATTGTACTGGAACCCCCCTTTCACTAATATTCATGCAGTTACAGTTGGAGTATTAAAGAAACCAATTCTTTGGAAAGTACTTCTTAACATATAGAACATGGGAATCTTACAAAAGACCATGCCTGTATAAGGGTAAGTAAGGAATTTGTGGATAGTCAAGTTGGTATGGAATTAAACCCTTCCATATCCCAGGAAGAGTACTTTCAACAATGTCAAAATTGTAGAGACCCGAAGCTTGACATACATGGACATTACATTACTTTTTCAGAATACTTAGTACATAACAAAAACACACACACAAGGATCGTAATAGTTTAGTGTCTTTGGAAACTCATAATATGATCTTCTAATCGTGGTGAAAGATCTTAAACATCTCCCATAAAGATCTTTCTTTTTTTACCTAAAACCTTTATTTATATCCTGGGGAAAAGAAAACATAAAAGGGTGAGCTCAAATTCTCAGTAAGGGTAAACAAAAGAAATATCAATCACATCATTTTCATAAGAACATAACATTTTGGAAATCTTAACCTGCAAAAGAGAGCATAATTTCATAACATGGGATAAATCATAGTAGTGAAATGAAATCCCAATAATCATAACTTAAAACATGAAACTTTGTGGAAAACACACATAATCATAGAGAATCATATCTTATTAGTCAAGACTCATTTCCAAGACTATCTTAGTGGACAAAGTCCATTTCTGAACCGAGTCACCCTCGTTTCAGTCCTATTTTACTGAACCGGTATAACCTACCATTCCATCCATGTCTATCTCATGAGATATAAAATATTTACCCAATGCATTGTAGGTAGATGTAGGTCCCACCCATCTCATAATGATACCATTCTTATGTGTGCCACAAAATCATAAATCATACATCATTGCATAACCCATGTAGTAAAAATGGGATTCTTAAACAACATGACATCATAAAACAATTCATATAAGATAAAGGAATTCATAAAAATAATTCCATCACAACATAATCAAATCAATGTAATAATAGGGATAAAAACAGAACCCTTTATTATCTTAGATGGAAAATAATTTTGATAAAACACTTGAACTCCATTCTTGAGGAAAATATCCTTTCTACTTCAAAAACATTTTCCTTTCTTAACATGTCATACAATTTTAAACTAAAAGAAGTTGATTTAAAATAAAATTGAAAACCTGTAAAGGAAGCTTCTTGGAAATAATGTTTTAAAAATCCATTCATTCCGTATAAGTTAAAAAAAAACATTTTTCTTGTACTTTTTTCGGAAAAGTCAAAAAGTACCTCGTATGAAAAACGACAAAAGATTCCTTTCATATCTTTTACTAAAAAATCACCGAAGGGTAAAATTTTATATAAAATATTGTATAAGGATATAAATATTACATATTGAGGAAACATGGATGTGGATGATAAAATACACCCCAGAAAATACCAAAGAATAAACAATCTCGGATAAAAATGAGATTGTGATATTTCCTTTACCTTAGGTCCGATTTGCTTCGTAAGTGTCCAAACCTCCTGTATAATGGTTTAAATAATGTCATTGACTTATTCCAGAATTATACTCATTGTTATGATATTATATATGGTTCACTTATGACTTCATATTACACGTTCTTTTGTAAATTCCATGTTAAAGAGTGTTTTGGGTAAAATTGTTTCATTTGTCGTCCGTGTTTTGACTTGTAATTATTCATATGATTACTTAGATCATGATTACTTAATTCCAGAATATAAAACATGATTTATATAAAATATATATTCAGAATATACATATATATAATAAATCAGTAAATGGAAAGAAATACACCGTTTATGGAGACGGTAGGCCGTACGTACGCATGAATGCTGTTTTCGTTTCCTTATTGAGTTGAATGGAATTAAGTAGATGACATAAATATATATACACATAAATCCAGTATCATTATTATGTCATATATTTCATGATTACTTATTATATGTACTTTATAATCATTCATGAATGGTTAAAGTGGAGAATGAATCTCATCGCGTCGTGGAGACGGTAGTCCGTACGTACGCACGAGAAAATGATATCGTTCTCATGATCGTGGGACTGTATTGGAGTGTATGTATAATATTTGAGAATCAATATAAATTTAAAATAATAATATATAGTTATTATTTACACCATTATACCCATCCAAGTAAGGTGGTGGTGGAAAATAGATTACACCACGGTGTGGAGACGGTATTCCATACGTACGCACGCGCGGTGATTTCCTTTTTCCGTAGGATGGATAGAAGGTTAATTAGAGTTGTTTAATATTTATAATAACATATAAGTATATAATAAATACTGATGTTATTACTTTATCATGAAACAACTAAAGAAGAAGAAGTTGAAGAAGAAAGAAATTGAAAAAGATCGGTAATGGATATTACCTCTTTTTGACGCGCCTTCACTTAACCTCCACTTAAAGAACTAAGGATGGTCTTTGAAGAAGACCAAGACCTCTAGTATGATACTAGGGAAGTGTAGAAGAGATTTTTGCAGGGTTTGGCCGAGCTTGAATGCTCAAATTGGTGTGAGGAGGAGAGGGAGGAGGTGCCCTTTTATAAGGGAGGAGAGGGGCACCTTAGGAAAATCTCAAAATATTATTTTATATTAAGGTCAAATTCGGTTTATAATGGTTCCAAAGGGTATTATTTCGAAGATAAAGTGAGGATGGGTCTAAATAATCTCATACAATAGTATTTAGACAAGTTTAGGTTATTATTTTAACCTTATCAATTAGATTTAACTCTAAGTTAAATAATTTAACTTTTACCGTGTCTTTTTGTTTTCTTACACTATATGGTTAATAAACTTACCATAACAAGCCAAACGAAACCCAAGTTGTTTATTATTAATATATATATCCTTATCTAAGTCATTTGGCTGAACCTTAGATTTTTAGGAATTAAATAACAATTAATAATATAATATTTTTTTTAAAAACTAATTTATGTCAATTTTGATACTATTTGGTACATGATTTTTATGAAATTCATAACAGAATGATAAGTTCGAACCAAGTTACTTATATCAACAATAACATGTCATATTAACCTAGAAAATTAATTTAAGTCATAAAAAGTCTCAAATTACATTTATTTGGGCATTTATAACATCAATTATGTCAATATTTCATTAATAAGACAATTACTGCATCATCTTGTGTCATAATAAATGATAATTATTTAATCCCTAAAAATTCTAAATAAATTCCTATGATGTATATAATTTTATTATATTTCTGGAGACTATTCATTTTCGAAGTTTTATGAAGTTTATCACTAAATTAAAATTATTATACTTATAAGATTTAAGAAAGTGACATGTTGTCACATTCTTTGGTTTTAATAATAATTAAATTATTTTCATGGAAAAAAGTCCATAAAATGAATCTAATCCGACCTTTAGGTTATATGGGTCTACTTTTATCCATCCAATAGGATTTTTCCAAGTGTTAGGGTAATTTTATAATCTTATATTTACCCTTAATTACCCGATTTACCTTTAACTATAGTAAATAAAATTTACCGTAGTTACTATTCACAATGCCCAAAAATAAAAAGTAGCTTATTAACATAATTTGTACCCACTGATTCCAAATATGGAATACATTTTTCCAAATTCAATACACAAAAGATGCAGAAATTAAATTAAAATTAATCTTGTTGTCGAAAGAAAACGGGTTTTCTTTAAAACATTGCAAAAGATTGAATTGATTTAACCTACGAATTCAAGGTAAAATCAATGCTAATGACATACATTATATTAAATGGTAAAAATATATTCTATTTATACTTTAAAACCATTCAATATTATAATTTAACCACATAATATATTACGATGAAAAAAGTTGTTTTTAATTAAAATATAGCGTGTTTTTACTATTCATTAAAATATGAAAGTTATCGGAAAAATATCAAAACTTTATCTAATGTAAATTTTTATATCCTGATTCAAAAGAAGAATTTTATTTTGTCAAATTGAACTTATAAACATTTCAAAAACTAGATTTAAAGTGGGTGTGCCATCAAAAGGCGGCAAAACTACATTTTTTGAAAAATACTTATTTTACCCGAAAAAATTATTTTGTTCTTATACCATGTTCTACAAATGTGTAAGATGAATAATAATGTTATAAAATTCAAAATTTAGTTAACACTATTCATAACGGCTAGTTCATAACAATATTATAATAATATATCGTTGTTTAGTAAAACCCGGTATTGCGTACAAGACACGCTATCGAGGAAGGTCGCGATTGCGTATACTGCAAGCTAATACAGTGTTGTGTATAGCGCAAGATAATCTTGGTGTGTCGTACAATGAAATTAAAAATAATGTATCTTATAAAATCTCAGGTTGTTACAATAATAGTCTGGTCCCACAATCTTCATCATTTCACCTTGACGAGCCTTTGCTTCTTCGGTATGGGTCATCAAATGAGCCATTTTTTCTGTAAAATAATTACCAAACTTCTGCTATTAGGTTGTAATTTTAACTTAAATTTCAACTTAAAGAAAAAAAGGGGAAATCAAAAATTTGTAAAAGGGCATTGTTCGTGTAGGTCCTTCGATGAGGTCCGTCGCGTAGTTCCTTCAATGAGGTCGGTTGCGTAGGTCCTTCAACAAGGATCCTAGAACAACTCCTTCGATGAAGTCCTTTGGTGTAGTTCCATTTCTAAAATAATTTTAACTTGAATAAATTTCAATGGAATTGCATGAGAGCACAACGCATTGGGGCTGAACGAATGAGCTATGAAATGAGATCCATAAATTCTGAAAAGCACAAGTGAAGAAAATCGTAAAGGATCAGACCTATTTATAAACAACTGAAGACCTGCACTCTAGGACTGCGCGCAACATCTTTGCATAATACCTATGTGGAGTAGCTCTGCAAAAAAACCTGCATTGTCCAGTAATTAACCCATAATATTTTCCCTACAATTATACCTCAAGACTCGAACCTCTTTCTATTTTCAGATCCAATCCTGAGGGGAGACTTTTGTTGACACCACTTAAGAAAAAAATACTATGAAGAGAGACCTAGATATTTCAAAATCCCAAGGCAGGGTTCCAAGAGTTCAAAGGAAAGTCAAATACTCTAAAAGACCTGTGTGACAGACCTACGCAGCAGAGCTATGTGACAGACCTGCACGGCAGAGCTACACACCATAATAATTTTTGTACCCCTACGTAGAGTACCTGCATGGAGGAGTTGCGTGAAGGACCTGCGCAGGCAACATCCCTTTGACCAGGCCCCATCCATGCCTATAAATAGGACCCTTGGGCTCCTCATTTTAGGTATTGAAAAAGTTTAAAGATTCTTAGAAGCTCCCATTGCATAGCTATTTCTCCAAGATCCCTCAAATTGTCTCAGGTAGCTCTCTAAAGTACGATAGAAGAGACAATTAAATGGTATAATCATGTTTTGAAAGTCTTTTCACAATTTTTTACATAGTTTTGGTTTTCCTATGTGAAATACATTCTTCAGTCATCATACACACCTATGCGGCATACCTGTGCACCGCACCTATGCGGCATACCTGCGTGGTATAGCTGCATGGTACATCAACGCAGGGTACCTACGCGACACACTTACGCGAGGCACCTACGCGGTATATCTTAGTATAAAGCTTACATAACAACTCAAGTACCCTCTTTAAATCCATTCATGGTAGGGTATCTCTTTCCTTGGTTCCCTTATCTAAAAGGGACTAATTTTAAGCCTCCACCAAAACCTTATGACTTATCAAACCTTTAGGAAAGGCACATTAGCGTGTATCCTATTTGGGTTTGTATATCCACAGTTAGAGGTTTCCCAAATTTGTTTCAGAATGGGTTTAGGGTCCATGGAGTGTCTATGGGTTTGTATATTCACAGTCACATGGACCTTTCTCCCAGAAACAGTGTTGGGAAGTTCCCAGTTTGGAGGAGGGTTGGTTCATAGACTCTCCCTTCTTGAAAAGATGACCCCTAACCTCAGGTATCTGGTAGGTAAGGTAAAGTTCACTTTTTCTTTTCTCCCTTTTGAACAAAGTAGAAGTCTCCCTCCCCTACCAGGATCAATTTTAGGGCAACCATCCTGGCGTAATCCCCTAGATTTTCTTGCAGGAGGTAGCATCATTGCTCCTCCTCTCTTATTCAGTTCCAAAGACCAGAGGGGAGATGGTCATAGGGAATATTGTTACCCTTTCCCTCTCCCGTTGAGCTTTGTCACCATAGGAAGCCATCCTAGTGTAAGGACCTAACCTTCATCCCTTCTTCCTTTCATTGGACCCTTGTCTAATGTAAAGTGAATAGAGGGAAGGTTCGTCACCTGAACCTCTTCTTGGGTCAACTTAGGCCTCGTCCACTCTCGCCGCCATAGGTGCACCCCCTTTCATCAGTGGAAGAGGAAAAGTGTGGATGATTTTTTGAATCTTTGACATTATCTTGTTTCTCACACCGAGCATGACTCACGTGGCCTTGGAGATTTTTCATGATCACAACATTTGCACAATTGAAGGAACTACGAAAACTCTAATTCTTGTTCAAACCAAGATACGTAGGAAGCCCTTTCAAGGCCTGAGCTCACTGGATATCCTCTTCAGAAATCCAACCTTAATTCTCTTAATATGGGCATCCTCCTTAGGAATAAGCCCCAAATTAAACCCCCCAAGTCATTAAGGCATCCTTTTTAAGAAGTAAGCCCAAACCCATTTATCTCAAAGGACTATACTCTCCTATGAGACTAATATAACTATGTGGGATTTGATTCCCATCCACATGGGATATGTAGGAATACTCCTTGAGGTTCAAACCCAACATTTCAAAATCAACCCTGTTCTCCTTGGGCTGCTTCAGCATAAGTCCCACACTATGTTTTGACTAACACCTTCCGCTTAGATGTACATACCACATGACATTAAACTATATGGCTAGGTCCTTATCACATGACCTTAAAAGGTATGATGTGTCTCATTCATTGTCACCAAACTATGAGGGTTCTGATTCCTTTTACAAGGATATGTAGGTAGCCCATTTTATGGGCATGATCCCAATATCAAACAAAACCTTCGTCTCCCTGGATGTCAATAAATTCCAAAGTGCCCCACTGAGTGGCTTAAAAACCAGTATCATTATAACAATGATTAAAATAATCTCTAAGTATTATATGAGAGTATACCATTGATAGAGAACCTCAAACACATATGGATATCTCTATTAATGAAGAACCTCGAATAAATACGGATGATTTTAAACTTTTCACATGCTAAATAAGTTATTGAAAATTCCAAGGGATACTTATGATATACTTGGTGAATTGATAAGGATTCATGAAAATATCTTAAATTATAAAGAGAGTCCCGGAGTAGACAATAATTCCCCCCCAAAAGGGTGTGATGAGTCCGACCTTCCATCCTCTCAACCAATGCACGTTCTTAAGTATCGTTAAGTTCAAACTTAATGAGCACTTGCCTTTGGAAAGCAGGTCCCCTTTTGATAAATAACTTTTGGAAGTTTTTGGTTCCATAAATAAATCCAATGAAAATCGCATAGAAGTAGTGATACTTAAAACTAGAATACACGTTTCAAGGAACTATGAAACAACCATCTAGCATGCCTATCTCCACTAAGCACATGACTCTAAGACTTTTCCCTTAACTTTACCCAAAATAATAAAGTTTTCATGCATCCCAAAGATCCCGTGTTTGGTGTGAGTATAAAATCAATCTCCCACCATCAATGGTGTCCTTATCTAACATTCATACATATACCATTGTATGGATAACGTGAATAAATGACAACCAACATAGCACAAAACCTTCTCCCCTTACGTTCAATATCCACAAGTGTGCCTTTACCTACCTCAACTAATGTCAGGGTGGAACGATACATCTACAGTTTTTCATACAGAAAGAACCCTCGGACTTCTAACCAATTGCGTAACATGCAGTGTCACATGTCAATCATAACCACATAACCATCCAAGTCACCCTGATTTTCCTAAGGCACTTCCAAAAGCTATATCACAAGTCCCAATTACTTCCACAATCATTTTCTAATTGTCAGCTCAATGGCTCTATGAACCCCAAGGAATGGAGATACTTGTCCTTCCATAATCATGTCCCATCAACCCCATATGAATGATGAACCTTATCTCCCAACTGGTGGTCTCAACTATGACCAATTGTGGCCTTATATGCTGATAACCTCCTCTATATTGATGGTAAATAACATCAACCTATGTCTCTTTATCTATGGAGGCATCCACCCACAACAAGAGGACAACACCACATCATGGGTTCTATCCTATACACACATAACCCCGACGACCCCATCAGACACCCACAATGAGTGAGAACCCAGAAGTGTCATAGCACTATTCTTGAATGTATGTTCTATGGCCGGATGATATTATTTGAGGGACACAAATAATACAGGTCATTAGGGGTGAGGACTCATAAAACTTTGAGGCACCTTATCATGGTGTGAGCCCTTGGTAATATCCATGAGGATATTATGAGAACGAGACCCACCAGTAGGAAATCCACATTTCATAGTGTCATTGGATGTTCCTATCTGCGGACGTGTGTATTGGTCCTTAGACTTTAAGATTATTATTAATGGGTATTACAACTCGCGCACTTAGATGTATTGACGAAAACTGTGACGACACACTGTTTGCAGCGAGGTAGGATACATTGGGTGCGTCACGAGTAATACCGCATTAATAGATAATGCAAGAAAGGATTTGTCCCTTCCGTTCCATAACAGAAGTAGATATATCAGGCTCTTTGATGGAATTGATACAGCCTAAATAAATCCATGGTCATGGTAAGGTATGGGCAAGTTCAATTCCGAGAAGTCAAAGAAAGAATAATCAAGCACATGGGTTGATGGAACTAGCATGCAACCCGCTTGATTGGAGATATCGATACAAAGGGTTTATATTACATGGTAAGCGTTCGTAGGAGGTGACACGTCATTGCGGTGTTAACTTCTTTCTATATGGGTGCCTTGGCGTGTTGCTAGATGCTAACCTTGGACTTTAGGCAGACTCAGCCTAATGCCATTGAGAAAGAGGCCTAGAGGGTCACACACTAAGTGTGTCCATGTATCTCAGTTAAATATTAATTTAAAAAGTTGAATAAAGATTATTCCCGATTGTGGTTTAATAATTATTCAAGGATGTATGATCGTATTTATTTCGACACTAGTTATTCGAGAGAATATATTGTGGGTGAAATAATATATATTTATTAGCGAGTAATGCAGTTACATTTATTTAAGAAATAAATAGTCATTACTCAAGGTCTAATAAATATGGTGGAGGAAAATAAATAAAACTGAAAAATAAAAGTACACACCGTGTATATTTATATATACACGCCGTGTAGTTTATTTTTCGGGATTCGTGAGAAAAATATTGTTTATTTAATTAAATGATATTAAATTTAATACGTTGGACACATGTCAAGTAATAATGATGGTCAACTGTCATTATTAAGACATGGGGTATTACTAAGAATTAAATGAAATGATTAAATTCTTATGAGCAATTAATTTATTTTATTATTCTAGGTATTATAAATCCTAATTACATTATTCTCAAAAAGGTTAACCATTTTGGTTGTGCACAATAGATTGGAAATACTCTCAATACAAGAGAGAATTCCCTTTCCACCAAGAACGCTTTCAAGTTACGAAAGCAAGATCCTCCACCGGATCAAGGTGATCGAAGACGGACATCGCAAGCGAAGGATCTTCCGCGCTAGCACCCAGAGTTCCCTTTAGCAACGTCTAGAGATACGTGGCACACGTGTGGATCACCGCTAGAGGAATCCTACACTTGGATTCTCTGACGCAACGACGGATCACAGGATCGTGACCGGAGACACCAACGAAGAAAGAATTCCATCAAGGTAATTCTTTTGAATTAATTAAATTAATTATAACCAACATATGAAGATCCTATCTCAAGGGTTCTGGGACTCTTCTTTTCCTTTTTCGTTCTTCGTTCTATTCCGAAGATCCGGCGTTTTATATCGTGACGAATCTTGGATTGAACATCGTTTAACGCTAAAATTAAAGTTGGGCAAACCCTCCAACGCGCTTCCGCTGCACCCAGAACCTACAAGTGGTATCAGAGTGGTCATATCATTGATTATAATTATTTAGTTTTTCGTTGGTAATTTACTCATTTAATAATTTAGTTATTTCAATTCAAGTTTAATCATTCTGAAAATCTGAATATTGAGATCTATTCCTCCTCCCTCGTTTCTCGTTCACCTCACAGAAACGAATTTTTCTTTTAATTTTGATTAAAATAAAATAGAGGAACTCATCCTAAGGAGCCAAACGTTTCTGGCCGTATAACACCAGAATACATGGCGTGTATTCGGAAGTACACGTCGTGTAGTATAGGTTCAATGCATTGACTAATCTACCAAATCAGGCCATGTATTGGATTCTTTCTAAGAATTTAAGACACCGTGTATTGACCAGAAACAGGTGGCACACGGTTTCCAGAATACACGTTGTGTGGTCCAATGAACATGGCGTGTAGTCCCTTCGGGTTAGGGTTGGGTCGTGTACTCCGTACACGGCCTGCCCGGCTGAAAACCGTGTAACACGGAAACTACACGGCGTGTGTCCCACTAGACACGCCGTGTACTCCGAAAATTTCCGAAGTACATTAACACGCCATGTCCCCGAGCGTTTACTTCGGATGGACGGTGAAGAAAAGTACATGCCGTGTAGTCGGAACTATATGCCGTGTACTCACCCAAATTACGCAGATTTATTAAAATTTATTATTATATTATACAAACCCTTGAGACGTGTACCATGGTGCAGGCGTAAAGATGAGGCACAACACGTGATAGGTGTTTTATATATATGTGTTTAATTTAACATCTGCGTAATAAATGGTAATTCACCGGGTTTCCTCCAAGGTACAAGTTACGTACAAGGATAATTTTAAATGAATTTATTTGTTTAAAATTATGATGGATGAAAATCTCAAGGAAATTCAGAAAAGGGATTTAAGATAAAAGGATTGATTAATTAAAGAAAATTAATTGATTCGAGCGTGATTTATCTTAAACAAGAACTATTAAAGAATTGAATGCTAGTTTTATTTATGCATAAATATTGTTGCATGTATGGATGATCATGAGATAGACCGAGACCTTTGTATGTGAATGGTTTTTTTTAATTTATTTATTTAAATTAAATTTGTTGGTCTGCGAGCCATCTCCTCATTAATATGTAGGGCCTGCCCGCCCAAGGATTATTTTATGTAAAAACCCCTTTTACCCCTCACCTGTGTGTGAGATAAATGCATATGTAATGGATGGAGCTCCCAAGCTAGTGAAGGCGGCTCAAGTCAGGATCCATGGTGAAACCAATCCAAGGAGATACAAAGGTGGACAGGTGGAAAGCTGTAAACACGAACCCGAAAGGTTCAAGGTGTTTCTCCCCTAGGTCTTGGGTTATTTTATAAACCGCTAGATAAACTAACCAATAGAAAAGCTCATGATCATACCATTTATTTTATTTCTATCAGTTGCATGGTTTATTTATTATGGGTGTGTTGTCACGATCACACAATTAATGAATTAAACGAGCATGGAAGATGGAACTAAAATAAAACCGGCTTATACGTAAATATTATCTTAGACATGGTTAATCACTTAAGTATATCCCACTTAATATTAACAAGCATGCAATCAAAGATAATAAAATGGCAATTTATGTATAAGGATAAATCCCTCAAAATAAATATTAAGTCTGCATAGCCTTCCATAATCTTGGTTAGAATCGAACCATAGTTCAAAGTGGATGACCAACCCTAGTTGGGGTGCTTTCAATTATCAGGGAATTCTAATTCAAGGTTTTGGGTTGACTTGACTTGGTTCGCATCAAGGGTTGACTGCCACAGTAGGAATTGGTGTGACCAAGAGGCAAAGGTTGAGGAAATCCAAAAAAAGGATTTCAGGATTGGGGAGTCCACTCAGCGGATCAAGGAGCTGCGAGTTAATGCATTTGGCATTTGGAATGCCTACCTAAAACCCTTCAAGTTGCTTGACCAACCCTAGTTGGGGTAATGCGAAGGGAAATATGGATCCTTGCCACTAGAATATTCACGCAACAGAATATTCTAAAGTCAATGGTGAGGGATATCGGATTTCGATAAAATAGTGGGAGACTAATAAATATTAATTTATTTATTTGTCTCAATTTTTGTAATAAAGTACTAAACCTTTGCTCATCTTAATTTGTAGAAACAGCAAGAAAATGACTTCAAACATATCATTGTGCACCATACTCGAGAAGGAAAACCTTCTCACCGGCACCAATTTCCAAGAGTGGCAGAGGCGTTTACGCGTCATCCTTCACCACGAAAGGAAATTATATGTGCTGGAAGAGCCTATTCTAATTGCGCCTGGGAAAGAGGCTAGTGATGAGGAATTATATATCTACATGAAACACATGGATGATGCCATAGATATCCAGTGTTTCATGCTATCGGCCATGTCTAATGAGATCTTGAAGCAACATGAAAACATGGACGCGTATAGCATGATGTCTCACCTTAAAGATCTCTACCAAGAGAAGGCGAGACAGGAGAGGTATAAGATCTACAATGCTTTGTTTACCAAGAATCTTGGAGAGTCTGCACCAGCTGGGCCTCATGTAGTCAAGCTTATTGGCTACATTGAACGCCTGGACATCTTAGGGATTAAATTCTCAGATGAGTTGCGTACAGATCTCATCCTATCATCACTACCCAAGACCTTCTCTAGCTTCATTGTCAACTATAACCTGAGCGGCAATGAGAAGATTCTATCAGAGCTTCTAACCTTGATTCGCCAGGTAGATAAGGACATGGGGCGTGACAAACCCACGGTCCTTATGGTGGAAAAGAAAAGTAAGGACAAGTCAAATGGGCCAAAGACTTATAAATGGTCTGAAGCCCCCGAGCATCGTCCCTCCAAGAAGGGGAAGATCCAGAGGCAGGGAAAGGAATAGGAGGCAGTGTGTTTTGCATGTGGCAAGCAGGGCCACTGGAAGAGGAACTGCACCCAGAAGCATGGGGACACTAAAGGTACGTTTGTTATTGAGTGAAATCTTTCTATTTCTACACATTGGGTATTAGATATAACTTGTGGGGCTCACATCTGTATTCAAATGCAGGAACCAAGTAGATTTAGAAAGATTTCCAGAGGAGAGGTGGATCTTCGAGCTGCCAATGGTGCAAGGCTGGATGCGTTGGCTATTGGCGACTACCACCTCTCATTGACGACTGGGATGATTTTGGTTTTACATAACTGTTATTATGTGCCTAGTGTTACCAAGAACATAATTTATGTATCTTGTTTGGATATGGATGGATTTGTTTTGAAATTTGGAAATAAGGGTTGTCTCTTTTATAAGAACAACATATGTTATGGTATGGCACATTTAAATAATGGTTTGTATGTATTGAATTACGAAAACCGAGTGTTGGCAATCGATAACGAAACAAACTCACATGACTCATACATCACCCAGTTATGGCATCACCACCTTGGTCATGTGAACGAGAAGTGTTTGACAAAGCTCTGCCAAGATGGCTATTTAGACTCTACTGAGCTAAAACCACTTGATAGATGTCACGCTTTTTTACAAGGAAAAATGACCAAGCCGCCTTTTGGTGGACAAGGTGAAAGGGCCACAGAGCTTCTAGGATTGGTACACACGGATGTGTGTGGACCATTTCCAGTAGAAGCTAGAGGTGGATATTCTTACTTCATTACTTTTACTGATGATTTGAGTAGATATGGCTATGTCTACTTAATGAGGTATAAGTCAGATTCCTTAGAGAAATTTAAGGAATTCAAGAATGAAGTAGAGAATCAGCTTGGTAAGAAGATAAAGAAGCTTCGATCAGATCGTGGTGGAGAATATATGAACCAAGAGTTCATCTATCTTCTACGGGAGTCTGGGATTCTATCTCAGCTCACTCCTCCTTATACACCACAGTGGAATGGTGTTAGTGAATGGAGGAACCGCACCTTGTTGGACATGGTGAGGTCGATGATGAGACATACAGATATTCTATTATCCTTTTGGGGATATGCATTACAAACTACAGCATACACATTAAACCGAGTACCAACTAAGGCGGAAAATGGAATTCCATCTGAGTTATGGAATGGAAGGAAACCCACTTTGTCGCACACACATGTATGGGAATGCGAGGCATTTGTTAAGGCCTTCTCAGGAAACAAACTAGCATCCCAGGGCACGAAGTGTATCTTTATAAGATATCCCAAGGAAACGAAAGGATATTACCTATATAACCCTCAAGACAAGAAAGTGACTGTTGCTAGAAAATCCGTCTTTCTTGAGAGGGATCACATCCTAAAGAAGGATAGTGGGATCAAGATTGACTTCGACGAAGTTGATGCTCAAGATACACAGGAGTTGGTACAGGAACAAGTTCCACAGGTCCCCGTGGAAGAGGTTCCAGAAACACAAGTACTGCGTAGGAGCTCAAGAGAGGTAAGGGAACCATAGAGATTTGGTTTCTTAGTCACCGAGGATGGTGAATCATTATTGTTGGACAATGATGAACCTCTCTCCTACAAGGAAGTAGTAGAAAGCTCAGAAGCTGCAAGATGGCTAGAAGCTATGAATTCTGAGATGGATTCCATGTATCAGAACCAAGTTTGGGTTCTAGTCAATGAGCCAGTTGATGTAAAGCCTGTTGGATGCAAATGGGTATTCAAAAGAAAGTTGTACATGGAAGGTCAAATTAGCACCTATAAAGAAAGGCTAGTGGCTAAAGGATTCAGACAGCGTCAAGGAATTGACTACGATGAAACCTTCTCACCAGTTTCCATGTTTAAATCCATAAGAATCATACTTGCCATAGCAACTTACCATGACTATGAGATTTGGCAGATGGATGTCAAAACAGCATTCCTTAACGAGAACCTTCAGGAAGATGTCTATATGACACAACCAGAAGGGTTTGTGACACCAGGTGAAGCCAAACAGGTTCGAAAGTTTCATAAATCCATTTATGGATTGAAACAAGCATCCAGGTCATGGAATATTCAATTTTATGAAGCCATAAAGGAATTTGGTTTCATTAAGAACGAATGTGATCCATGTGTTTATAAGCGGTTTAATGGGAATGCGGTCGTTATCCTAGTGGTATATGTTGATGATATATTGCTTATTGGAAATGACGTACCATCCTTACAGTCAGTTAAGGACTGGTTGAACAAGTGTTTCTCCATGAAGGACTTAGGAGAAGCAGCCTACATTCTAGGGATCAAGATCATTCGTGATAGATCCAAGAGGCTGCTTGGACTAAGTCAGGGTACATACATTGACCAGATACTAAAGAGATTTAGTATGGAAAAATACAAGAGGGGATTGGTTCTAGTGTCACATGGATTACATATTTCTAAGAAAATGTGTCCCCAGACACAACCGGAGAAAGATAGGATAAGTAAGATCCCATACGCTTCAGCTATAGGATCCATCATGTATGCCATGTTATGTACCAGGCTTGATGTTGCCAATGCACTGAGCATGGTAGGCAGATATCAAGTAGATCCATGAGAACAGCATTGGACTGTTGTTAAGACTATCCTTAAGTATCTGAGAAGAACTAAGGATATGTTCCTGGTGTATGGAGGAGACGAGGAGCTTGTCATCAGAGGGTATGCTGATGCTGGTTTTCAAACAGATCAGAATGATCTGAAGTCGCAATCTGGATATGTTTTCTGTCTCAATGGAGGAGCTGTGAGCTGGAAGAGTTCAAAGCAGCCAGTTGTCGCCGATTCTACAGTGGAGTCCGAGTATATAGCGGCTTCTGATGCAGCCAAGGAAGCCATCTGGATTCGGAACTTTATCCAGGATCTTGATGTGGTGCCTAGTAGTAAAGATTCCATTACATTATATTGTGATAATACTACAGCGGTGGATCTTGCAAAAGAACCAAGGTCACATCAACGAACAAAGCACATACTCCGACAGTATCACCTCTTGAGGGATTTCTATCAAAGGGGTGAAGTTGTAGTGAGCAGAGTGTCCATGGAAGAGAACATGGCGGACCCCGTGACTAAAGGCCTATCTCAGCAGAAGCATGAATATCATGTGAGAGCTAGCGGGTTAAAGGTTGTTAGCAGTTGGCTCTAGTCCAAGTGGGAGTCTGTTGGAGTTGGTGGTCTAGAACCAACTACTTTGTACTTTATTCATTAAATAAAAGCCTTATCACATCTTGATTATTCTTATGCGTGATATGTCATGTGATAATATCCTAAGGACAGTTGTTGCATTAAAGGGTCGTAGGGGATCCCTGCTATGATGAGAACCCGGAAGTGACATAACACTATTCTTGAATGTATGTTCTATGGCCGGATGATATTATTTGAGGGACACAAATAATATAGGTCATTAGGGGTGAGGACTCATAAAACTTTGAGGCACCTTCTCATGGTGTGCACCCTTGGTAATATCTAGGAGGATATTATGAGAATGAGACCCGCCAGTAGGAAATCCACATTTCATAGTGTCATTGGATGTTCCTATCTGAGGACGTGTGTATTGGTCCTTAGAATTTAAGATTATTATTAATGGGTATTACAACTCGCGCACTTATATGTATTGACGAAAACTGTGATGACACACTGTTCGCAGCGAGGTAGGATACGTTGGGTGCGTCACGAGTAATACCGCATTAATAGATAATGCGAGAAAGGATTTGTCTCTTCCATTCCATAACGGAAGTAGATATCTCAGGCCCTTTGATGGAATTGATACAGCCTAAATAAATCCATGGCCATGGTAAGGTATGGGCAAGTTCAATTCTGGGAAGTCAAAGAAAGAATAATCAAGCACATGGGTTGATGGCACTAGCATGCAACCCGCTTGATTGGAGATATCGAGACAAAGGGTTTATATTACACGGTAAGCGTTCGTAGGAGGTGACACGTCATTGCGGCGTTAACTTATTTCTCTATGGGTGCCTTGGTGTGTTGATAGATGCTAACCTTGGACTTTAGGTAGGCTCAGCCTAATGCCACTGAGAAAGAGGCCTAGAGGGTCACACACTAAGTGTGTCCATGTATCTCAATTAAATATTAATTTAACAAGTTGAATAAATATTATTCCCGATTGTGGTTTAATAATTATTCAAGGATGTATGATCGCATTTATTTCGACACTAGTTATTCGAGAGAATATATTGTGGGTGAAATAATATATATTTATTAGCGAGTAATGCAGTTACATTTATTTAAGAAATAAATAGCCATTACTCAAGATCTAATAAATATGGTGGAGGAAAATAAATAAAACTGAAAAATAAAAGTACACGCCGTGTATATTTATATATACACTCTGTGTAGTTTATTTTTCGGGATTCATGAGAAAAATATTGTTTATTTAATTAAATGATATTAAATGTAATACGTTGGACGCATGTCAAGTAATAATGATGGTCAACTGTCATTATTAAGACATGGGGTATTACTAAGAATTAAATGAAATGATTAAATTCTTATGAGCAATTAATTTATTTTATTATTCTAGGTATTATAAATCCTAATTACATTATTCTCAAAAAGGTTATCCATTTTGGTTGTGCACAATGGATTGGAAATACTCTCAATCTAAGAGAGAATTCCCTTTCCACCAAGAACGCTTTCAAGTTACGAAAGCAAGATCCTCCACTGGATCAAGGCGATCGAAGACGGACATCGCAAGCAAAGGATCTTCCGCGCTAGCACCCGGGGTTCCCTTCGGTGACGTCTAGAGATACGTGGCACACGTGTGGATCACTGCTAGAGGAATCCTACTCTTGGATTCTCCGACGCAACGACAGATCACAGGATCGTGACCGGAGACACCAACGAAGAAAGAATTCCATCGAGGTAATTCTTATGAATTAATTAAATTAATTATAACCAACATATGAAGATCCTATCTCAAGGGTTCAGGGACTCTTCTTTTCCTTTTTCGTTCTTCGTTCTATTCTGAAGATCTGGCATTTTATATCGTGACGGATCTCGGATTGAACGTCGTTTAACGCTAAAATTAAATTTGGGCAAACCCTCCAACGCGCTTCCGCTGCGCCCGGAACCTACAGGCCACACCCCTGGAGAACCTCCATCACCACCTACAATCCCTGTCTCCCAGTAGTGGAAATGGTCAACACCATCCACTTCAACCTGACGAACCATGTCACCTCACTTTCGGTGATCAACATCATCCATAGTTACTCGATCCATGCCCAACATGTTCTTATGGAACCATCTCAGCCATCGCATTATGGAAACAATTTCCATAATTGATGTCATCACACCCAACCAACCAAGCACACATATAACACAATCCATAACATATCAGGATCAACCATACAATTTCACAAATGAGACTACCCTCTGGTATCTTTTGGGGACTATAAAAACTCCATGCATTTCATAACTGGTCTCACCTAGACCACCCTCACGTGCGCCTATTTACCATTCATCACATAACACACATATAATTTAAGAATAAACTATACATCACCTACCTTAAGTTTATAGGACTCCACTTTCCAAGCATCTTTGACCAATTTGACTTCGATTAGAAGTTCTAGTAAAATCTGAAAAAATCCCTATTTTAGAGAACTGTTAATATAAACAAAAGAAACAATGATAAATCTCAAGAATAGTCGCTTACATGTCATTATCCTTGCCCAAGACTACCTCCCATGATGAACAACACAAGAAACCGCCCAAGATTAGAGGAGAACCACTCAAAAATCAAAGGGGGGAAGAGGAGCATGCGACTGGGAGCTCCTGGTCGACGAGCAGTGGGGGATGAGAGGGTTTAAGGATTACAAAATTGTAACATTTTGGTAATTTCAACATTTTTAATAAAAACATGCAGACTGAATGGTCTGTCGAACCATGCATCAATAATGCGGTTCTCACTGCATAGGGGAACTCACACCCCACATAGTTGGGTTGCATGATTTATCAAACTGTGTGTCAACCGTTTAATCGTGTTTTTAGCATTACAGGTTTCACACGGTTTACCCTGACACCCCCGCATAGTTTTCCATGAACCATGTACTACTCATGAACCCTGACCATACAAGTTTAAAATGAATTGGCAAACCATCACGTAAGGGTAACTGCATGGTTTCCCCTAAACCATGAGCCGCGTCAAGAGAAAAAACCTCCAAAACTCCAACTTCGGGACCCGAACTCCCAAAACTATTTCACAATACCTCTTGGGACCCTGAACACATTAAACAATGTCTCCTAAAGATGTTCAACCCCTCGATATTCCAATCGGAATCCTGATTCTCAATGTGACACCTACTTTAGATTTCAAAATTAATTTTCCTCTTAAATTTTAAAAACCCATAAAGACATGAGGTTTTACGATTAATTATTATATTATTGATCATTTATAATTCATTATGTATTGTTGTTGATTAAAATATTAATATTTAAATGATGGTAAAAGTGGAACTAGAATCCCACATTGAAATTCCTTATGTCAAGCTCCGTTGCCTTATATATATATATATATACACACACACTACCTCAGAATGAGGCAAGGGCAATGCTAGGTTTTATCAGCACTAAGCAGAAAGTGCTAATAAAGAGGGGGCCTTTATTAGTGCTAGCAAAAAGTGTTGATAAATCTACACTTTATCAGTGCTAAATTTAGCGCTGATAAAAGTTTTTAATAAAATATATTATTAATTTATATAAAATTATTATATTTATATTCAAAAATAATGTTTATTTGTATACATTAAATAAAAAACGCATGTTTATAATTAATCTATATTTTTTAATAATTCAAATTTATATATAATGTTTTAAAAAAAGTGTTTCTAAGATTATAATTTAATATATATATATATATAAGATTATAATAAATTTCATTAAATAATGAATATATTTATTAGATTTATTAGATTTATTAGATTTATTAGATTTATTAGATTGATTATATTGATTATATTCGTTATATTTGTTATATTTATTATATATTTATTTTATTTATTTATTTTATTTTATTTATTTTATTTATTTTATTTATTTTATTTATTTTATTTATTTTATTTATTTTATTTATTTTATTTATTTTATTTATTTTATTTACTTTATTTATTTTATTTATTTTATTTATTTTATTTATTTTATTTATTTTATTTATTTTATTTGTTTTATTTGTTTTATTTATTTTATTTATTTTATTTATAATTAATATATTTATTAGATTTATTAGATTTATTAGATTTATTAGATTCATTAGATTTATTAGATTTATTATATTCATTATATTTTTTATATTTTTTATACTTATTTATTTATTTATTTGTTTTATTTATAATTAATGTATATATATACTTTTTAAATATATATATATTTATATTATAATTATTAAATATATGTTTGTTTCCAATGAATTTGGTCAATAAATATATTGATCGATCATGTGGGCATATATGTTATGTATCATCATGAATGTTCATTTATACATTAAACTCTTCTTATTATTCATGATGTACATTAATGGCTCGTTTTTTATTATGTATATTTTATTACTAGGTATATATGATTAATACATGTTACTCGTATAAACTATTATGTTCTAAAAAATACTTAAAAATTTACATTAAATATATTTAAATAATAAATATATTTATTATATTTATAATTATTAAATTTTAATTATATATAAATAATTTTTAAATATATTTATTTTTTAATTATAATTATAACTATATATATATAAATAAATATAAAATTATAATAAATACATATATTATAATTTTATAAATATATTTATTTATTTATTTATTTATTTATAATTGTATACAAACATTTATAAAAATATTTATTTATAGTTATAATTATAACTATTAATATATGTGTGTGTGTGTTTGTGTGTGTGTGTGTGTGTAAATAATTATAAAATTATAATAAATATTTTTATTATACTACTTATAAAGTTATAAATATATAATTAATTAAATATATTTATAAATAAAAACAAATATTTATAAATTCAATTCTAAATAAATGTAGATGTATTTAAATAATTAAAAAATTATAATAAATATATTAATTATATATATTTATAAAATTATAAATATATTTGTTATAATTTTATAATTATTTATATATATATTTATATTTATACTTACAACTATAAATAAATATTTATTTATTATAATTTTAAATTACAAATAAATATATATATTTATTTAGTAGTTATAATTATAAATAAATATTATTTATTTAAATAATTATTATAAATATATTAATAAAATAATAAATATTATAAATATATATTTTTTATGATTTTATAATTATTTAAATAAATAAATACATATTTATTTATAATTATAATTAAAAATAAATATATATTCATATAAATAATTATAAAATTAGAAGAAATATAGTTATATATATCTATAATCTTATAAATATATATATAATTAATATATTTATTATATATATTTCTAGTATTATAAATATAATAAGTATATTTCTTACAAATTTATAATTATTTAAATTATAATTTTATAAATATGAATATATATATATATTTACAATTGTAAATATATATATATATATATCATATATAAAATATTATAAATATATATAAAAATAAAAATAAATTAGTAACATTGTATCTTTATCAGCGCTTTTTTAGCGCTGATAAAACATACCTTTATCAGTGCTTTTTAGCTAGCACTGATAAAAGGTTCACCGGGTTTTATAAAAAAATCCTAATTTTCTCCTCCTTCCTCGCACCCCTCAAGCTCTTATGGAAGCCGATCGCCATCGTCGCTCCTCCTCCTCCTCCTCCTCTCCCGCCACCTCTCATCTACTGTGAACCACATCTCCACCGTGCACCTCTCCTCCACCGCAAACCAGACCGTTGTGCGCCTCTCCTCCGCCACGCGCCACACCTCTGTCGTGCGCCACACCTCCGCGGTGATTTTTCTACTCTTTTTCATATGTTTCATCTTGTTTGTGTGTAATTATAGTTTGATATTGATGGTATGTTGTGAATTGTATGGGCTAAACACCCCACTGAAAATTGTGGTCGTTGGTGGTCCTTATTTGTGCACTAAATGAATTGCATGTTGGTTGGTGCTCCTCTTCATATTTTTTCCTTTGATTTTGTGTGACTCAGTTATGGATTTGAATTGTAATTCCATTAGAGCATAGTGTAATTTCTTTTTAATGGTGAGGATTTTTGTCTTTAGGGGTTGAGTAGTATGTCACTTGACATATTTATGTGTTCTCCATTAATGTCGACAAGTTTTAGCATCGATTTTTCTTGAGTGAGGTAGGTGTTTCTTTAGAACTCCCTTGTAATACATTTTATAAATTTTTTGGATGTTTTTAAATGATTTATTATGAAATTATAATCTCATGTTATGACTTTGTTGGGTTTCAATTGGCTTGAAAACTGTTTAAAGACTTGGAATAGAATTATTTCATATGCCAAGTGTTTTGTAAAAGGCCCAAGTGGATTTTTTAAAGGAATTTAAATATTTTGAAAGTTTGGTCATAATTTTTTTTATTTAAATTGAATATGCGATATTTTAAAGTCATGTTTTTCAAAATGAATGGAATTGACCTTCAACCTATTTAAATGGTTTTGAGGCCCTTAACTCTCATGGTGGATTAAGATGTTTTTAAAAGGATATTGAAGATTAATAAAAGGGTTATTAGTACATATTTCCTTAAAAATAAAAGGGTTTGTTATATGGTTGGGTTTCCAAATGATATTTCTAGTGCATTTTGATAAATGTTTTTTGGATGAAATTTGAAGTGTTGTTCTCAAATGGGGTGAAAATGGATTGTCTTCTTGAGCACATTTGTAAAATCCTATTTTGTAATTTATAGGAAGTTATTTTATAAATATTGGAGACCCTCAATTGAGCTCCATACATTTATTGTTCCTGTTGTGGCTCATGACCCCATGGTAGATTCTTTATATTCTTATGCTTATTGTGAAGCTTATAAAAGGATGTTAAAGGGGTTTTTTCTTATGAGGGTGTAGGAGGTGGGGTTAGGTTAAATTTCAAATTATTGAAATTATATTTATGTGATGATATATTATTTCATTGGTTACTCACTTACACTATTGAAGTCATGAGTGTCCTGGGAGAGTGGTAGGGATCCAGATAAGTGAAATCCCTAGTGTGGAGTGTGCTACCTAGTGTAAGGACCCAGTTAGATTGAGTGAGTTTCTGAGATGTTCTAGTGTCCCTATAATGTACTAGATGGGATCAGGGTTTCTTTTGATCCCCTGATCATGATAGAGCCTAGTGAGTTCTATAGGACTACTTGGATATGAAAAGTTAAATAGTATCAACCTAGGTTCCTCGTAACTAGTTCAGTATCCAAATACATGAGTCTTATGAAGTTTCACATGATGGTTACATCATTATTATTAAATTTTAGAGGATTTATTTTATCGGTTGGATTGTATTCCCCTAGTTTTTTTATTATATGGCACCATCATTTGGTTGTTCTTTGGATTATGTTTCCTTGTTTCCTTAGTGCCTATGTATGATCATTGTTTCACTTCGAGTCTATATTTTCTTACTTTCAAATAGGTTGATTTAAATGTTTAACAAGTTTTATTTAAAAAGGAAAAAAATTGGTTATTTTTTAAATGAGTTTTAATAAAATGGATTTCCATTGTGGTTATTTATGAAAAAAAGTTTTTTAGAAAATGTTCTAAAAGAGAGATAAACTATGATTTGACATGTCTTATATGGTTTTAAAGGCCCTCTTTCCATTTTTTGATATTTTTATTTCAAATTTTTATTCATCCTTTTTTTTATATTATAAAAAGGGTGGTTGTTTGAAAATATGTGAGTTTATTGTTTTTACACTTGTTTTATAATTCACGTGAAAATATATTTTATACCTTATCTTAAAAATAGAACTTTATGAAATATATTATTAATGGATTAAAATATAATTCCTTATGAGATCATACAAATAATGTTTAGCTCACACCCTACATATGAACTAGTGGACAAGAATGTATGACGCTCTTATATCTCCTTTTTCAGTGCCCTATTTTGTTTTGTTCTTGATGATCATATTAGTCTATGGTTGGACGATGGTATGTGGTGAGTTATCGGGGGTCACTAGTGTTGATGTTTGAGTTATTTGGGTTTTGATTCCCTTTTAACTTTCCTTTTAGTATGTTTTGGTAAGAATGAGTTATGATTTTTTTAGGAATCAGATGATTGGTTTGGAGTGGGTTCTAAATCACTACCCTTTGTAATGATGCTTAAGTTTTCATAGGCTAGTTATAATCCCTACATTGATGGTTTGGATAAGGAATGGTAGTAGATAAGACTCTATGTGAGATGGTGGAGGATTCTAAGATGAGATTTGAATTATATGAGATAGGTATAAACTACTAACTTTAAATTTCCATCTATGATAATACCATTGAAATAGGCATGCCATTATATGAGACCTGACCTAAGTTTTTTAGCTCAATATGAGTATTTATATGTTCATGAGTGATCCTTATAAGATCTTAATGGGAGATTGAAAAAATCACCAATCTTAACCATAAATGAGCTGGGTAATGAGTATGGTGTATATTGTGATGTATCAAGAGTCGGGATTTGAACAGTTTCAGTACATGATGGTAATGTGGCTGCTTATGGGTCCAGACAGTTAATAAAACATAATAGAAACTTCTAAAATCCTTTCCTATATTTGGAAATATTAGCGGTTTCTATGAGGTGTTATTGGAATACTCAAAACAAAGTGTTTGAAAAATGTGTTCAACATACCTTTTTTGGTTTTAAATAACTTTAAAATGATTTAAACACTTTGTATGGAATTAGATTTCATGAAAAGTTTTTCTCAGCTCACCAGATTTGATTTTATAAAGGGGTGTTAATGTTTTTAATGTGTATGTAATGCTGGTTTCATTTTAACAAGGGGTGTGTGATGTTTTAAATGAAAATTTGTAAAATATAGAGGTCTGTCACTCATTTTAAACAATTAACATTATTGGGTCATGAAGTTACCTTGAATGATTTATATAAAAGGAATTGGGGTTTTGATAAAGAGATTTTGAAACTAATTGGTTTATTTTAAAAAGGGTGTGTTATTTTAAATAGGAATTTATTTAAATGGTTGGTTTTTTTAATGGGATTTCAACTATGATTTTATAAATAGTTTTCAAAGTATACTTAAAGTATTTACCTAATTTTATCCTTGGTTAATTTTTATATCAACGTTTTGTCTATTTATTTTGTTAAATATTAATATCATTGAATCAAATAGGATGGATATGAATAAATATTGGATGGATGCTAATCATTTGACAAGAGAGTATAAATATGGAGTGAAAGAGTTCATCAAGTTTGCAAAAGATCATGCATGTGAACCTTCTCAAATCCTTTTTCCATGTTTATGATATTTTTATTAAAGACAATTTAGTCCAGAGTAGTTGGAAGAACACTTGATCTGTCACAGAATAGATCAAAGTTACAAATGTTGGAATAAACATGGGGAAAAAGCGAATGTAGCTAGTGGTTGGGATAACAGTGCATTTTATGGATCATCTGACGTGATTATAAGTGTGTATAATGAATAATACCGTATCGAGGATGTGATTATAGATTTGAATGATGATGAAGATCGTATTGAGGAAATTACAAGGATAGTTGAAAATGAACTTTGTTTTTGGTCGGAGTAGAGTACTCAAGAGGGGGGTGAATTGAGTATCTATAAAAATTTCTGTTTGAAAAGTTTTCTTAAAAGGTTCCATAATAAAAATAAATACAACCCAGTTAATCAAAGTAATACAATTATGAAAGTTTGACTGTTCAAATAACTTCTCAGAAGATTTATTAATTCTCAGTAATCACAATATCAGTTATTGATATTACTTTTGAATCTATTCTAATAAGAAAAAACAATTATAACTTCTGTCCAAGATTAACTATCAAAGTAAATCTAGTGATTTATGAATTATATAGTAAAACAAAGAAAACTAAATAAAACAACACATCGGATATAAAACAAGTGGTTCAGTCTCAAGTCGAGACCTAATCCACTCCACTTGGTGATCACCTTCCACCAAGAAGTTTATATTAATAAACTTGATTCACACCCTGGATCGGGGTAAACAATAGTGCACAGGACTTTCCAAGTCACATGACCTCTTCCACTGTTCTTCGTGGGTAAAAACTACCAGGTCACATAGGGACCTCTTTCACACTTATCTGTGGGAATAAAAAAAGTTTAAAATGATATGAGAGGAAGGATATCTTGTATCCTTTAGTTTAGTGCTGGAGACAGTGTATGTTTTAATACAGAAACACACACACTTCTCAAAAACTAAAAACAATACACAACAGAGAAAAGGTGATGATATAAGGTTATAAGTGCTCTAAGTGTTATTCTATGCAACTCTATACTTCTAGGATGAAGCATATTCAAGTATCGGGTCCTCTTGTGAGAAACAGAGTATTACAAGTCTGGTGCTCTGGTTTCCAGTTAGATCTAGATCATGTTCTCCGTGGAGTTTTTATTTGTAAAGATTTTCTTGACTCTGATCTATGGTATTCTAGCTTTTGTATTTGTGAATTCTTTATGTGTTATTCATATGTATCTTGTTGCATGTGTCAGTCATTTTTGCGAGAATTCTTGTGCATCTTCCACTCTATCACACTTTTTTTTGTTTCAGGGCCACGCTTTTCTTTTTATTCTTGGAGTGCGTGTGTTGAAGCCGATAAGATGAATTTATTCTGCACCTCGTACCTCATACTATCAGGTGACATGTCTATAAAGAAATATTAATTATGTCATTGCATTTAAAAGACTCAAATATGACCGTTAGAAATTAAATTGAAAATGACAAAACAGATTAAAGAACGGTGTCGCAGTCTGTATGGAAACGGTATCACTTGGAAATGGTGCCACCACAAAACGGTATATTCTTATTTTACTTTGATTATTGATAAATTCATGATGTCATAGTTGTATATAGATCAGGAACCAGTATCAAAGATGCAGTGTTAGGATCACAGTGTCTGGTCCTTTTCCAAACTTCGAATGGTGTCTAGTCACGGTGTCTGGTCACGGTGTCTAGTCACGATGTCTGGTCACGGTGTCTGGTCACAGTGTCTGGGTCACAGTGTCTAGGTCATGGTGTCTGGTCATGGTGTATGGGTCATGGTTTTTGGTCATGGTGTCTGGGTCATGGTGTCTGGGTCATGGTGTCTGGTCCTTTTTCATAAAACCAAAACTGGTGGTAGACTCGCAGTTTCTCATACTTAGCCAAATATCTGTATATAGACTTACACAGTAATATTCACAGAATGAATTAGACTTAATCATTCATGAAATAAATAATTATAGACCAAATTTAAATATAGTTTACAATAATCAAACATGATTTATAGGAATTAAGATCTTGAGAAAATTTATTTAACAGCATAAAGAAACCAACCATCTTTACACATGACTTGAAATAGATTAAACAGGATTTATATGATTTGTGATCATTAAAACATGATTAAAACATGAGGATTCCAACAACCTCCCCCTTTTTGATGATCACAAATCATATGAATGAGATATATATTCTTAGTGTGTTGTGTGTCCCTTAGTGTACGGGTCTCTCCCCCTTTTGGGATTATCAAAAAGAGTACGAAAGTAAATAAAAGAAAAGTCAATAAGAGTTCACAGTGCATTAGATGGATAAAGATGTGTCATTAAAAACAGTAGGAAAAAAAATACATAAATATCCCTATCAAAAGATAGTGTTAATTGTTCTTCATCATTGACTATCTTCTCTTTTCCCTTAGCAATAGCATCAGGAGAAGCCACAGGAGCAGAGGTAGAATTCGAAGAAGGGAGTGAAATAACTGTCAAAGAAGGATGAGAAAGTCCTTCAAAATACAAGGGGACAATTTAGGTTTGGTGGAATACTAAGGTAAATTTTGTTCAAGGATAACATGTCTGATCTGACTCAGAGCCTGAGATACAGACATAGAAGTAGAGGCAAAATAAGTGAATGAGGAAGGAGGCAAACTAGACCGCAAGGGTGCAGCTACAGGAACCACAATAGCAGTGCTCTGCACATGAAGATAAGGCCTTAATAACTTGATTAAGTCAGAAATAATATCACCACCATACTGCATCGCTTTCTCAAATTCATCTTTGTTCTCCATGAACTTATCCAAAAAAGGAGTGAAATCTTTCATCTTTTGAACTTGATTTTTGAAAGCTTGAGTGACATGAGGGATTTTTAGATTCTCTACAAGGTACTTGAAATGGTTTGTCATATCATGCTTTGAGAAAATCCTATTGAAGTATAAATCCACCTTCTTATTAATTTCTTCATGTGCATCATTTGAAATATTGTAATGAATTCTTACCAAATCAAGAACTCTATCACTATTCTTGACAATCATAGATAGAGATTCTTTTTTAAAGCCACTTAGCACTGATTGAAGTTCTTCCTTAACAACCGTTCTGAGCAGATCACTATCCAAGGAAGGTTGAGCTGACTGTCTAGAGGTGTACCAGAAGATATAATAGCTAAAGTAAGGGAATTTAGTTGATTAATAACTTTCTGAAGACATCCCTTATACTCATCAGTCAATTTGTTGAGACCAATAACAAGCTCATTTATTTCTTAAACTATTTGCTTGTTTCTTTCAGCCACCTTGTCAGCTAAGGAAGTTAGATTAGGTTGAAGTAGAGAGACAAATTCCTGTGGAATTTGACCACTAATATCCTCAATGGGATGAGCAACAGGATCTGGTCTAGATTTCAACACTCTATGCATATCTTCAACCATATCTTTGAGAGACTTCACTTCATCACTCAACTGTTTATTCTCAATTATGACCTCTTGAATTGCATGAATCATTTTTGGCTGAATCTGCCATATGATATTTTCTAAAAAAAGTAAAAAATCTTTTTCACTTAGGTTTGTTATAGGAGCAGGTTGAGTGTCCATGATCTTTTCAACTCCAGCCAACAAAGTAGCTCAAAAGGCTTGAAAATCATCCTTACTCACTAAGGTAGAAGGTTCTTGTGAAGGTTCAGAAATAGGAGCTGAGACAGTCTTAGGTTCTTTTGTAGATATAACTTTAAGAGCAGATGTCGTTTTCAATTGAAACATAGTATACCGATCTATACCTTTAACTGAGGATTCTTGGGAATCATTCACATCAAATTAGCTAGGGAATTTATATGATGTATCCACAATGCTTTGATCAACTGGATTGGGCATATCAAAACTTTCTAGATTAGGTTTTTTCTCCCCCTCAACAAGTGCACAGCTCACAGGACTAAGATATTTAGTTCTTTGATTTAATTCCAAAATTTCATCCCCAGCTGCCTCACCCATTTCTTTTCTATCCAACTGAAAGGATTACTCTATTATTTCCTCGGCAGATGGGATAATTTCAGGAATAGCTTGTTCCTTTAAGTGCTCCTAAAAAGAAGCTTCTTTATCAAGAGAAATTTATTCTTCTAAATTTTATTGTAGGATATACTTTTACATTACATTAACAATAGATTCTTCTTTAAAAGTAGGTTCTTCTTCCAAATCAACAATTTCTTCAGGAAAAGGTACTTTCTTATCAATTATGACTTAAGGAACAGGTCCACTGCCTTCCTTATCCAAGACAGTTTCCCTTGTAGGTGTAACTAAATCTTCTTATTCCTACTCAATAGGATACTCAACAATTTCATCTGGTTCCAAACCAGGATCAGAGATGTCCTTAGGTCTTGAAGAATTCTCAATTGGGTTGAACTTTTCATAAACCCTGTCATTATCCTCCACCCATGCTTTTCTCCATGGATTCTGACTGATTTTCATTATTTTGACTGTAACCTTTGAGAAACAAAATTCATAGTCCTTAATGACTTATTCATCTAGTCCAACCGACCCTTTAGCATGAAGCATAGCATAGATTAACCTTGAGTAGAACAAGTAGGTTGACTTTGAGGTTGTCTTTATCAACTCGCACATATGAAGTATAACATACTTACATAGGTTAATCTTGTGTCCATTCTTCATAAGATGTATCAAAAATACATCCTAATACTTGAGTGTAGAAAAATCTCCTTTTCTTGGACTAATCAAATTCTGAACAAACTTAAACAACAATATGGTTTCACCATCTAGCTCATAAGCAATAGCACTTCTCTTTGTTTTATTTCCATTTAAGCTTTTCAAGGCTTCTTCTAAAATAGATATATCACTTGGAGGAGTAGGACCTCTCTAGTAGTCCTCAAAAATTCCCTCATGGGGTATCCTTAGGCAATCATCCCATAACCTTGAAGAAAAGGTACATCTTTGGCCATTGATCCAGCTTCTCACAACAAAACCATCTTCTATATCAAAAGATAATTGAACGAACTAATAAAACTGAGCAACTAGATTTGGATATATCGGCCTAGTCTCCTTTTTGAACCAATCAATCCATACCTTCTCTTTTATTACTTTCAATACTAAATACTTACTTGACAGCATCCACTTGGGGAAGATTTCCTTTTATGGCACCACTATTCTGTCAACAAGGTTCGGATTCAGAGGACCTTCGGGTGATATCTTTAGTGCTATTTTAATCTTCTTATTTGATTTTCACTTCTCAAGAGTTGATGAGGATGGGAATTTCATCCTGGGAATTCAATAAAGGTTCTAGAGAGAGATACAACTGAAGGGTTGAAGGAGGTCTTATGGTTTGAGAGAAGAAAGCTTAGGTGAAGAAAAGAGTGAAAAATCTTTAGTTTTTATCATTTAGGGATATCAAGCGTCGCAAATTCAAAAGCATGAGAAATTAAAAGAAAATGATCAATTGCAGTGATACGGGTTATAATATATAGATAAAATAGTAAAGTGTCTTTATGGTGAGACCGGAACATACTTTCATGGTGAGACCATAACAGGTTTTCACGGTGAGACTGTAACAGGTTTTCACGGTGTCATCTCTATTATGTGACTTAAAAACTATGTGATCGTATTGTTTTAAATAGTATGTTCCAGACAGTAACTAAGAGATAGTAACTGTGAGACCATAAACATAAAACAACAAATTTTAAGACAGTAAACTATAGAATTGTAAGAGTTAGACAGTAATCTTAAGATAGTGACTTGTGAAACTATAAACTGTGAAACAATAAGTTATGAGACAGTACACTTACTAATTAAAATTTATCATTCCCAATTCATGTATGATGTAATCTATTATTTCAAAATTTAATTTTTTGGTGAATATATCAGCGAGATGATATTCAGTTCCAATAAATTCTAAAGTGATATCACCTTTTTTATAATGGTCTCTTGAAAAGTGATGTCTTGTGAAACAGGATTTTCTGAGATGTTAATAGCACTTGTATTGTCACAATTTATAGGTACATGCCTAAATTGATATCCAAAATCTAGTAATATGTATTTCATCCAAAAAATTTGTTCACAACAACTACAAGCAACTATGTACTCAGCTTTGGCAGTAGATAATGCAACAGAGTTTTTTTTACTACATCATGATACTAGTTACTTGCCTAAAAAGTGGCATGTTCCAGAGGTTCTTTTTCTACCTAACTTACAACCACCAAAATCAGCATCAGAATAACTAACTAACTCAAATGATTATCCTATGGGATAGAACAATCCTAGATTGGGTGTATGTTTGAGGTATTTGAAAATCCTTTTAACAGAATTTAAATGAGATTCCTTAGGGTTTTCTTGAAAATGAGCACACATAAATACACTAAACATAATGTCAGGTCGGCTATAATTTAAGTAAAGTAAGATTCCAATCATTCCTCTGTAAGTGGTTTTATCAATAGATTTTCCATCTTCATCGAGATCTAACTTACAAGTGGTACTCATTAGAGTGTCACTGCTTTTAGTGTTATCCAATCCAAAATTTTTTAGAATATCTCTAGTGTATTTTCTTTGATTTAAAATAATACCATCATTATCTTGAAAGATTTGAAATCCAAGAAAGAATTTTAGTTCAACCATTAAACTCATTTCAAATTCATTTTTATCATTTTAGAAAATTCAATACATAAATAATTTTTTGAATATCCAAAGCTAATATCATCTACATAAATTTGAACTGCTAAAACATCATTGGAAATTCATTTTATAAAAATTGTAGGATAAACTATACCTTTTGTAAAATCTTTGGAAATAAGAAAAGTACTTAATCTATCATACCAAGCTCTTGGAGCTTGTTTTAAACCATATAAAGCTTTTGATAATTTAAAAACATGATTTGGAATATGAGGATTTGTAAAACCAGGGGGTTTCTCAACAAAGAAATCCTCATATATATACCCATTTAGGAATACACTCTTAACATCCATTTGATATAGTTTGAAATTCGGATGTGCAGCATAATCAAGAAGAATTATGATGTCTTCAAGTCTAGCTACTAGTGAAAAGGTTTCCTCATAGTCAATTCCTTCTTATTTACTATAGACTTATGCAATCAATCTAGCCTTGTTTCTAACTATGTTACCAGATTCATCTACTTTATTTCTAAATACCCACTTAGTGCCTATGGTAAATGTGTCTTTAGGTCTGTCAACAAGTTTCCAAAAATTTTTCCTTTCAAACTGATTAAGTTTTTCTTGCATAGTCATCACCCAAAATTCATCATTGATGGAATAATTAATGTTTTTAGGTTCAAGTTGTAACAAGAAGACTTGATGTTCAACCTGATTTCTAAGAGAAGCTCTAGTTTGAGTACCTTTATCTAAATCTCCTACAACTACATCTAAAGTATGGTTCTTAAGAGTTCTAACAACTCTAGAAAAAGAAGGACTAGTGACTTCAGGTTCTTCAACAAGTTCGGGTTCATTATGACTCGAATCTGAAGAATTTCCAGAACTGGAAGTTTTTATAGATTCCTTTACAGTATGGTTAGAGGATTTTGAATTAATTTCCAGATTTGACACAACATCCTCCAGGTTCTCTAGAGTGGTCTTAGGCTCATGTGAATCTGTATCATCAAATTTTACATAGACAGACTCTTCCACACATTTAGTTCTTTTTTTAAACACTCTATAGGATTTACTAGATATTTAATATCCTAGAAAGATTCCTTCATCACTATTGGATGCAAATTTTTCAAGATTTTCCTTAGTATTAAGGATGTAGACTTTGAAACCAAAAACTTTGAAGTAGCTTACTTTGGTTTTTCTATTATTCCATAACTCATATGGAGTTCTTTTAAGAATGGGTCTAATCAACACTCTATTAATAATATAGCATGTTGTATTTACAGCTTTAGCATAAAAATAAATAGGTAATTCATATTCACTAAGAATGGTTTTTTCAATCTCTTTCAAGGTTCTATTTCTTCTTTCTACAACTCCATTTTTTTGAGGTGTTCTAGGGGCATAGAAATTATGACTATATCCATTTTGTGAGTAAAAGGATTCAAACTCTTGATTTTCAAACTCACAGCCATGATCGCTTCTTAAGGATTTAATTCTAAGTCCACTAATATTTTCTACAGTTTTAGCATATTTGATGAAATGAGAGCAGGCTTAACTTTTGTGAGCCAAAAATAAAGTTCAAGTATATCTAGAAAAGTCATCTACAAGAACATAAACATAGTTCTTCCCATTTAAACTAGAAACTCTAGATGGTCTAAACAAATCCATGTGAACCAATTCGAGAGGTTGAGAAGTTGACACTTCTTTCTTTGGTTTTAAGGAAATTTTTTGTTGATTTCCCTTTTGACAAGGATTAAACACTTTATCATCTAGAAAATCAAGTTTGGGTAGATATTTGACTAAGATTTTTCTAGTTATCTTTCTAAGGGGGTGAATATTACATTTTCCTAGTCTCTTATTCCAAATCCAAGAATATTTGTAAAATACAATTAAACATGAATCATTTTTAGAAACTAAACACTCTAAGTTAATAGAGTATACATTTTCATTTCTTAATGCAGAAAACAGCAATTCATTTTTAGAATTAAAAACATTGTAATCATCATTTTCAAATTTAACATGAAATCCGTCATCACATAGTTGTGAAATACTAAGCGGATTATATTTCAATCTATCAACAAAAAATACTTCGGAAATTAAAACTAAGTTAGAGTTACTGATTTGGCCAAGGCCAATGATTTTTCCTTTGGTATTGTCACTAAAGGTGACATATCTACCATCAATTTTTATTAAGTTCTTGAAGTATGAATAGTATCATGTCATGTGTCTTGAACACCCACTGTCCAAGTACCATAAGATTTTACAGGAACTCTTTAAGCAATTTTCCTACAAAATAGTTAAATAAAAACAAACTTTGGTACCCATATTTGTTTGGGTCCAGTAATATTAGCAACTAGTGCTTTAGGAACCCACATCTACCTCATAGGTTTCTTATAATAATTATGTAAAGTTCATGAAAAATAAACTCTATTTTTTCCAGAAAATCTTGATACAGTAGAGAGTGTATCATAATTTGAACTAATTGAATGTTTTCCAGAACTAGGAGTAAAGCTGTATGTCCTAGATTTAGAAACAAAATTAGTTTTTCCAAAATTTCTTTTACTAGGTTGATAGCCAATACCAGTAGTATATTTAGGAGCAATTTGTTTACCTATAATTCGTACCAAAGTATCTTTACCATTGGTAAATATTTCAAGGTCCTTTTTCAATTTTTCATTATATGGATTTAGTGCATTGTTTTCTTTGAGTAATTGAAAAAATTTCTCTCTTTCTATAGTAAGTTAATATTTAACAGTTGAGGTAAGAGAATACTATTTCTTTAAATAATTAAATTTATATTTTAGTTCATTACATGTCTCTTTAAGAATATTACAGTACTCAAACATTTCTTCTTTAGACATATTTTCAGAATCACTTTCATCTCTAGAATAATTGGAATTTTGTACAGGAGATTCCAGTGTTACCTCAGATGTGTTTTTCATAAAAAACATATTGGCTTTGTTAGCCTGTTCATCATGTAAAGATTCTGAGTCACTTGAACTGCCCTAAGAAGCACTCTGTGTTTCTTTCATTGCATTTTTATACTTTCTATATTTGTCCTCATATTTCTTTTTTTACTTGAGCTTGGGACAGTCAGCCTTTACATGTCCCTTTAGCTTACATTCATAGCATATTATCTCATCAGACTTTTCACTTATTTTCCAATATTTCTTCCAGCTTCCCTTATAATCATATCTTCCTTTGAAATTAGGATTTCTGAAAAATTTATTCTTCTTATAAAATATCTTAAACCTTCTGGATAATTGAGCCATTTCCTCATCACTATCAGGTGATGATTGTTCACTGCTGTAACTTTCTACATAAACTTCCAATTTCTCTTTGCCTTTGTGTTTGGAGTTGGTGGTCTTAAATGCAATAGATTTTCATTTGGGTTAATCCTCCTCTTAATTTTTGACTTTCAACTCCTCTTCATACATCATTAGTTTCCCAATGAGCTCTTTTACAGGTAAATTGCTGATGTATCATGACTCTATAATAGAGACAGAGGTTCCTCTCCATCTATCAGGTAGGCATCTGAGAATCTTCATGATTTGTTCTTTGGCAGTAACTTCTCTTCTAAGAGAAATCATTGTGTTGAAAATTTCGTTAAAACTGAGATACATGTCAAAAATAGGCTCATCAGGTTTCATTTTAAAGTTATCATATTTAATAGTATAAGTATTAAGTCTCATTTCTTTGACACTAGAATTTACTTCATGTGAAACAGACAAAGTATCCCAAATTTCATGGGCAATTTTACATGCAGAAATTTTGTTAAATTACTCATATCCTAAATAGAAATATAGAGAATTCATGGCTTTACAATTTTTATTGTAGGCAGTCTTGGTTGGGTCATCCCAAGTGCTTCTATCAGTAGCAGGAATCTTATACTCATCTATAATTGAAGACCAAATTTCAAAACTCATAATTTCTAAATGCATTTTAATTTTAATTTTCCATTGGGAATAATTGGTTCCATTAAATAATGGTGGTCTCTTTGTTGCAGAACCTTTCAGTCTATTATTCATAACAAAGAAATACTTTGAAAGAGATAGAAATTTAGAATTAATATAAATTTATAGATCTTTAAAGTACAACTAAAATCACAGTTGAATAGGTTCAAAAACAGAGTCTTAGTAAACACCCTCTTATACCAAATGTTTTTCGAAGTAGAGTACTCAAGAGGGGGGTAAATTGAGTATCTATAAAAATTTATTTTTAAAAATATTTCTTAAAAGGTTCCCCAATAAAAATAAATATAGCCCGGTTAATCAAATTAATACAGTTATGAAAGTTTGACTGTTCAAATAACTTCTCATAAGATTGATTAATTCTTAGTAATCTCAATATCAGTTATTGATATTACTTTTGAAGCTATTATAATAAGGAAAAACAATTATAACTTCTTTCCAAGATTAACTATCAAATTAAATCTAGTGATTTATAAATTATACAGTAAAACAGAGAAAACTAAATTAAACAACACAACGAATATAAAACAAGCGGTTTAGTATCAAGCTAGGACCTAATCCACTCTACTTGGTTATCACCTACCACCAAGTAGTTTATATTAATAAACTTGATCCACACCCTAGATCGGGTTAAATAACAGTGCACAAGACTGTCCAGGTCACACGACCTCTTCCACTGTTCTTCATGGGTAAAAACTACCAGGTCACACAGGGACCTCTTCCACACTTATCTGTGGGAATAAACAAGTGTAAAATAATATGAGAGGAAGTATATCTTGTATCCTTTAGTTTAGTGCTGGATACAGTGTGTGTTTTAATGCAGACACACACACACTACTCGAAAACTAAAAACAATACACCAGAGAGAAAAGATGGTAAGATAAGGTTAGAAGTGCTTTGAGTGTTATTTTATGAATCTCTATACTTCTAGGATGAAGCAGATGTAAGTATCAGTTCCTCTTGTGAGAAACAGAGTATTGCAAGTCTGGTGCTCTGGTTTCCAGTTAGATTTAGATCGTTTTCTCCGTAGATTTTGTATTTGTGAATATGTTCTTGACTCTGATCTATAGTATTCCAGCTTTTGGATTCATGAATGATTCGTGTGTTCTTCATATGTATCTTGTTGCATGTGTCAGTCCTTTTTGAAAGAATGCGCGTGCTTCTGCTACTCTATCATACTTTTTTTGTTTCAGGGCCACGCTTTTCATTTTATTCTTGGAGTGCATGTGTTGAAGCTGATAGGATGCATGTATTCTGTACCTCGTACCTCATATTGTTAGGTGAAATGTCTATAAAGAAATATTAATTATTTCAGTGCATTTAAAAGACTCAAATATGACCATTAGAAATTAAATTGAAAACGACAAAACAGATTAAAGAACGGTGTCACAGTCTGTCTGGAAATGGTGTCACTTGGAAACAGTGTCTTCATCTTTGCCTTTAAGTGGTGATACAGTCATGATGGCATAGTTGTATAGAGATCAGGAACTGGTATCACAGATGCGGTGTTAGGATCACGGTGTCTGGTCCTTTTCCAAACTTCGAATGGTGTTTGGTCATGGTGTTTGGTCACGGTGTCTATTCCTTTGTTAGAAAACTAGAACTAGTGGCAGACTCATAGTTTCTCAGACTTAGCCAAATATTTGTATATAGACTTAAGAATTAATATTCACAGAATGAATTATACTTAATCATTCATGAAAGAAATCATTATAGACCAAAGTTAAATATAGATTACAATAATCAAACATGATTTATAGCAATTAAGATCTTAAGAAAATTTATTTAACATCATAAAGAAACCAACCATCTTTACACATGACTTAAAATAGATTAAATAGGATGTATAGGATTTGTGATCATTAAAACATGATTAAAACATGAGGAGTCTAACATTATTGATTGCCTAAAATTGTTTGAGCGGTTAAAGAGTTGTGAAAAGATGTTTTTGTATAGTGGTTTCACTAAATATACAGCATTTTCATATATACTGAAGCTGTATAATTTGAAAGAAGGCAATGGATGGAGTGATGCCAATTTTATAAAATTACTTGCTCTCTTGAATAACATGATCCTAGAAGATAATGAGCTCCTGATCTGAATATACGATGTCAAACGAATGCTACATTCGATGGGTATGATCTTTGAACGAATACACACTTTCCCGAATGATTTTATATTGTTTTGTAAGGACCACAAATCACTTAGAGAATGCCTAAAGTGTGGTTCTTATCAATACAAGAAATATGAATCCGGTCCTATTAAATTTTTATGATACTTTTTAATCATTCTAAGGTTTAGAAGCTTATATGGAAGTGAGGAGACTGCAGGGCAATTGACGTGGCACTTAAATAGAAGAAATAAATATGGGAAACTACATCACTCGGTAGACTCTCCTCAGTGGAAGATAATCGATCATGAGTATCCTGATTTTGGAAATGAGTCGAGAAACCTTCGTCTTGCGTAATCTATAGATGGAGTAAATCCTTTTGGTTTTCAAATCATCACTCATCGTACATGGTCAGTTATGTTGGTAAATTATAACTTTCCACTGTGGTTATGATGAAATGAAAACACCTCATGTTATCTATGCTTATATCAGTACTGAAACAACTGGGTAATGATATTGATGTTTATTTGGCTCCATTGATCAAGAATTTAAAATTATTGTGGGATTCAGGTGTTATGTTGTATCATGCTTATAGAAATGAAGATTTCATGTTGAGAGTCATGTTGTATGGGACGATAAAGGATTTTTCTACTTATGGGAATTTTTTAGGATATAGAATTAAAATAAGTCATGGGTGTCTCATCTGCGAACAAGGTAAACAGTCAATTAGGTTGAAACATTCATCGAAAACCGTGTTTCTAAGGAATCAAAAATTTCTACCTTGATGACATAAGTACTGACCTTGGAAGACATCATTCGATAGAATTTTAGAATAACGTACAGCACCGTCTCCACTAACTGGTGATCAAATGTTTGATAAAGTAAAAGTTTTGGACACTGATTTTGGTAAACCATTTTCAAAAAACCTTATGAAAACCAGTTGGAAGAAGAGATCAGTTTTTTTTTTGAATTACGATACTGGAATTTTTTGTACGTCAGACACTTTCTTGATGTTATGCATGTTGGAAAAAAAATGTATGTGACGGTATCATCGGTATATTTCTAAATGCACCCGGAAAAACAAAGGATATAATTAAGGCTATGTTGGACATGGTTGACATGGGAATACGAGAAGAGTTGGCACTAGTGAAGGGTGAAAATTTAACTTTTCTTCCTCCATCTGCTTACACTCTTTTCAGGCCGGAGAGATATCATTTTTCAACTTATTAAATAATGTAAAGGTTCCATAGGGATATTCATGGAATATGAAGAACATTGTTACAATGACCAATTTAAATTTAAATGGTCTGAAATCATATAAATTCCACGTTTTTATGCAATATCTAATTCTTATAGCTTTACGTTTCATTTTTTCCAAGAATTCCTATTATACGCTAACGAATCTTCGTTTCTTCTTCAAAGCTATATGCAATAAAGTTATAGACTCGGAGAAATTGTCGAGTATGGAAAGAGAAACTATCGTCATATTATGCGAATTGGAAATGTTCTTTCTGCCGAAATTTATTGATATGATGGTTCATTTGATGGTTCACTTGGTGAGAGAGATTTAACTATGTGGTCCTGTACACTATAGATGGATGTACCCCATTGAACGGTATATGAAGATTTTGAAAGGGTATTTCAAAAATTGAATTCATCCAGAGGGTTGTATTTCAGAGTGATATATTATTGAGGAAGTCGTTGAATTTTGTATTGAATACCTTTCTGGTACATAAAGCTTTGGTCTACCAAAATATAATCACACTGATCAGCTTGTGGGTGAAGGAATTTCTAGAAGATAGGTTGTCACAATCAATATTACAGATCGGGAGTAGGCCTGCCTTTACATTTTTTATAACAGTTTGGAGGTTGACCCATATATCAAAACATACAAAGAAATTCTTAGGCATTTGAATCCATCAAGGGATGAAAATGGATATCAAATACACATAATAGACTATTTATAGGATGGTTTTGGGACCATATATTTAAGGAGTCAAATGAAAATCCAGACTCAATTTCAGAACGACTTCAATGGCTAGCCAGAGGACCAAGTGTGTATGTATTATCTTATAATGATTATGTAATTAAAGGTTATACATTCTATACTAATGAATGTGATGAAGACAGTACCATACAGAATAGTGGATTTACACTTGTGGCTGAAGTGATGCATGTTTCCGGTGCTAAGGATAGAAATATAATTTATGTGAATATGTCATACTTTGGAATCATCAAAAAAATATGGGAGTTGGATTATACGAACTTCCAAGTGCTGATTTTTCAATGCAAGAGGGTTGATAATAGGAGTGTTGTTAAAATAGATGAGTTGGGATTCATAGAAGTTGATTTCAGTAAGGAAGGGTACAAAGATGAACCATTTATAATGGCATTACAGTCAGTACAAGTATTTTATGTTTCAGATCCCACAAATTGAAACTGGTCAATTGTTCTATTATCCACCAAAACCACTAAAAGGTCAGATGAAAATTCAACAGAGGATGACCCTTTCATTGGGACTTTGCAATAATTTCGCAGTGGTCCTAATGTAGACGGTATTTTTTATGTTATAGGATACCACAATGAATAGATTTGGATAGTTGGTTGAGGGGGAAAATCTCTTCAACCTTTAAAAAAAGATTTCAATAATCAAATTATATTTTTTTGTAATATACATTTTTTTACCTTATGTTATTAGTTGTTCACTAATGATTTTATGTAATATAAATTAAATTTTGAACCACTTCTGTAGATAATGAATTCTATATGTGATGATGCTCCCAAACTTGAGGCACAACAGGTCTCTCAACCTGCTGTTGCTCACAGTGCAGAGGACCAACAATTTTCTCAACCTGTTGTTGCTGCTTCTCCCAGTGCAGAGGTACAACCACCATCTTCACATGCTGATGTTAGCACTCCTAAGGAACATATTAATGATGTTGAAACCAAGGAAATGGTAGGCACCAAAACACTAGCAGCGTAGAAAAATTAGGAGCATCGTAGTTTGACAGTGTTAGAAAAAATCTTTACAGCAAAAGCGAAAGGCATCAAATATGAGGTTGGATGGAATAAGCAGGGCCAAAATGTTAACCCCAATAAGGCCATGTTCAGTAGTTACATTAGAATAGTCACTCGACAATGCATGCTGATTGATGTACAATTGTGGCACCATGTTGTCATTGGGATTAAGACACTAATGTGGGGAGATATTGCAGTAACATTATGATATCATTTCTTTAATTTACTAAAAAATAAAATAATGAAACATTGACTTATTATTCATCATCCCTTGTAGAGTGCATTCATAGTGGATGACTCACATAAGGAATATGTATTAAGGGTTGTTGGAAGGATTCACAGAGGATTTAGCACAATTTTAATGAAATGTTATCTTAAAGATGTTGAAGGGAAAATAAACCCACACCCACCTCCTATTTATGCACACCTGATAACCCAAGGAGCGTGGAATGTGTTTACTAGTTGTCGTGAGGGGCAGTCTTTTCAGGTACATTATGTTTGGTAATACGTTGTTTGATGATACGTGTATTCATCACTTTGATTGATAGTTTTTTATTTATGAAATAGCAACTAAGTACTGAAAATAAGGAAGAAGAAGCAAAACCAGTGTACCCCTACCATAAAGTAAGAATAGGGTACGCTTCACTTGAAAAAAAATTGGTACGTATTTTAAATCTACCGTAATACTTTTATGTGACATAAAACAACACCATAACTATGTTCCTCTGTTTATATGCAGATCGATGGATCCAAATTGAATGTCACTTCCATCCCACTATGTGTGCTATGGAAGGAGGCACGTGTAAATAAATATGAGATACTAATAGATGAAAACACACAAAAAGTGTGAGAAACATGTGTAAGTATGACATAATAAATATTTGGTTTTCTTTAAATCGATATTACATAACAATGATTACTTATTTTTCTATATTTTCTATTTGACATGGTCACAGGAATCAGCAACACCCAAATCGGATGCAGAAATACTTTCAGTGGCCTTGAAGCAGCCAGAAAAGTATGGTCGCGTCAGAGGTGTGGGTTTTGGGGTGACACCCCGAACATTTTTTGAGAAAAAAACAAGAGGAGGATCAAAGTGAAAAAATCAAAATGATGAGAGAAAGAATAGATATCCTTGAAGAACATATGAAATTGTAGAGAGGTTTCATGGAAAATATGATGGCAGGGGGTGAAGAGAAGAAACAACTCAAGAACAACCAGTGTGTGAAGATCCCACCCCGCCTCCCACTAGCTTTGAGGCAAGTCATTCCCATCAAAAACCTGTCTTAGATGAGGTAATCAGTGTTCTAATAATTGTTTCTATGAATTGTGAATCAGATAGACATTGATACCTTTACTGTATTGATACTGTATAGGGTGAAAATGACTGTGATTTATATCTATCAACACCCACACATCGCCTTGTAACAAGGAATACGGTGTTCAATATCCAAAACGTTATGCTACACAACAGACCACTTCCAACATGTCATGTCAGAGTGTTGATTAACGTAGCCCATGATTCAAGGGTCGATCTACCTATTCCAATTGATGATGAAGATATTCATAAGGTCGAACAATATCTTGTAACATTCATCGCATGGTCGTCACAACTTGTAAAAAAGTATGTTGACAAGGAGGTATTCATTTCCAAAAAAATCAAGATAAACCTTTAGCATTAAATGAAAAAAGGTATGAATCGATGAATGTTATTAAAGACAGATGCAGGTAAGGGGATGAAAAGAAATAATAGCTCAAAACCATCTTAAGGATCAACCCACTGATCAAAATGATCCACCGAAAGCACCTTAAACCAACTTATTCTATATCCACATTTATTACCATTGCAGGCTCATGTGAATACGAAGTTGAAAGATGGTGAGGTTCACACAGTTATTTTTAATAAAAATATATACAGTAGGGAAGATCCAAATTCCATTAGTGTTGATAATGTAAGTGAAATCTTGGAGTATGATTGGCTAGGTGGCTCAGTTGTAAATGTATACATGAGGTATGTTTTCATGGTTTGATTTTCCAAAAGATGATATACTATGATAATTATGACTAAATACATTTCATATTTTTCATAGGTGTATATATGAAAAACAATTGAAGGGATTTCCCCGTGAACAAAAATTTGGACTCGTTAGCCCTCACATCACCTCTACAAAACAAAAAAGAAATAAAATCCAAGAAAGAGGGTAAAATAGTGGTAGGCCTGCTCAAATAGTTTAACAGCAAAAATACAGATGACAAAATCTTCTTAATACCAACGATGCAGGGGTAAAACTATACAATTTAATCATATAAAATATATTTTAATTTCTTTCATTACATATTCTTTTTTGTGTTCTTAGGCAGCATTGGATACTCATTGCAGTCAATTTGGATACTCCAAAGATTTATTTCCTGGATTCAATGCAAGGATATACAACAAACCGACCACGCATGATGGTGTTTGTCAATTTTCACTACATTCAACATTTTAGAACTAAACATCTAGTTATATAATTTATATTATCTTTTAATGAGTATTCTGTTATGATAGGGCAGTGCGTGAATATTGTCTACATCATGGAATGAGGCCAGGGAAAAAGGACAAGGAACATCACAAGTACTACAACTGGATACAAATCAGGGTATATATAATAAGATTTCACTATCCAAACACATAAAAAATAATTATTATTTTTATCAATGTTTCTGCAGTGTCCAAAACAAACAAACAATAAAGACTATGGTTATTGTGTTTGTAAATTTATGAAAGAGATCATATTCCATGAACAAACCAGCATCCCTGAAGAGGTATTTTCGAAGATAATTACTATTTCATTTAAAATATTTATTAATCCTTTGTGCATTTAAATTTTTTCAGTACTACCATGACTGTCGAAAAGACTCGATTTGTTTAGAAATGAATGGGCAGCATACTTGATGGAAGAATGTACAGAAATAGCATGAAGATGTGACTGGTATGACTCGAAGTGTATATTTTTATTTAAAATTGTCAGTATTTTTCATAAAAAGAACAAGTGTCATACTGAAAAATGAGAAAACGCATTAGTATTGTTTTGATACTTTAGGAAAACAATCCATAAGTCATTTTTGACGTGTAGGAATCAACCGCACCTAAATCCGACACATGGTGTGACCGTTATGACTTTAAATGTATATTTTTATAATAAATTGGCAATAAATTTAGCAAAAAGAACAAGTGACATACTGAAAACCGATAAAATGCATTCAGATTGTTTTGATATTTTAGAAAAAAGATCCATCAGTTATTTGTGACATGTAGAAATAAATCACACCTCAATCCGACGAACGGTGTGACTGATATGACTAAAAGTGTCTGTTATCAGTTTAACATTGACATTTTAGCTCAAAACACATCACTCACTAAAAACCAAGCAAACTCACTCTGATTGTATTCATAATTTAGGACAATGGTTCATAAGTTCTTTGTGATATGTATGATGAAGTCTCATGTCAAACTGACGCATGATGCGACCGGTATGACTCAAAATGCATGTTTTCATTTTGAAATGATATTTTAGTAAAAAAACACAACTTACATACTAAAAACTGAGAAAACGCATTTGGATTGTTATGATACTTTAGGAAAACTATCTATAAGTCATCCGTGACATGTAGAAATCAACCACACCTCAATCCGACCCACGGTGCGACCGGTATGACTCAAAGTGTCTCTTTTTATTTAAAATTGACATTAATTTTAGTAAAAAAACACAATTGGCATACTGAAAACCAAGAAAACGCTTTCAGATTGTTTTGATAATTTAGAAAAATGGTCCATGAGTCATTTTTGACGTGTAGGAATCAACCTCACATCAATACAACGCATGATGTGATCGGTATAAATTGAAATGTGTCTTTTTATTTAAAATTGACATTAGTTTAAGTAAAAAAGAACAACCGGCATACTGAAAACCAAGAAAATGCATTCAGATTATTTTGATACTTTAGGATAATGATACATGAGTCATTTGTGATGTGTAGAAATCAACCGCACCTCAACCCAACGCATGGTGTGACCGGTATGACTAAAAGTATCTATTATGTGTTTAAAATTTACATTTTAGCTCAAAACGTGTCACTCACTAAAAACCAAACAAACACTTTCAGATTGTCTTCATAATTTAGGACATTGATTATTAAGTCCTTTCTGACATGTATGAAGTAATCTCACATCAAATCGACGCACGATATGGCTCAAAAAGCGTGTTTCCGGTTTGAAATGATATGTTAGTAAAAAAACACAACTGACATACTAAAAACGGAGCAAACACATTTGGATTGTTTTGATACCTTAGAACAACGATTCATGGGCCATTTGTGACGTGTAGGGATCAACCACACCTCAATCCGACGAATGATATAACCGGTATAAATCTAAATGTGTTTTTATTTAAAATTGACATTAATTTAAGTAAAAAAGAACAAGTGACATACTGAAAACCAAGCAAACGCATTCGGATTGTTTTAATACTTTAAGACAATAATCCATGAGTCATTTGTGATATATAGGAATCAATTGCAGCTCAATCTGATGCACGGTGTGACAAGTATGACTAAAAGTGTCCGTTATCAGTTTAAAATTGACATTTTAGCTAAAAACGTTTCACTCACTGAAAACCAAGCAAACGCCCTCTGATTGTCTTCATAACTTAGGAGAGCGATTCGTAAGTCCTTTGCAACGTGTATGAAGCAATCTCACCTCAGACTAACACACGATACGACTGGTATGACTCAAAATGGGTGTTTCCGGTTTGAAATGATATTTTAGTAAAAAACACAAATGTCGTACTGAAAACCGAGCAAACCCATTCAGATTGTTTTGATACTTTAGAACAACGATCCATGAGTCATTTGTGACGTGTAGGAATCAAGCACACCTCAATCCGACGAACGATTTGACCGGTATAAATCCAAGTATGTCATTTAAATTTGATATTAATTTTAGTAAAAAAACAAGGGACATACTCGAAACCAAGCAAATCCATTCAGATTGTTTTGATATTTTAAGGCAACGATCTATAACTCATTTCTGACGTGTAGGAATCAACCTCACCTCAATACGACACACGGTGTGACCTGTATAACTCCAAATGTGTTTTTTTTATTAAAAATTGCCATTTTATTAATGTATTATTTCATATTAATGTTTAATTTATTTCTTTATAGTATTACTAACATAATATTTGTTTTCTTATATAGGTGGAACCTCTTGCTTGAGTTGGGATGATTTGTTCTGCAATAATACCATGGGCGGACATTTTTGAGAGGGGATCACAGATGTCAAAGGATGAAACATTAATGTTTATAACTGTTTGTTGGATAATTGTAAATGTAATTATATAAAATATTTGTTTGAAATGTATATAGCATTGTTTGTCAAACCCTTGTGTGCGCTGCTTTGTTCTGGTGTGCGTTGTTGTGTGCGCTGCTTTGTTCTCGTGTGCGTTGTGCAGGTGCTGTTTTGTGTAGGTGGTTTGTGTGTGTGGTATGCAGGTGTTGTTTTGTGTAGGTGTGTGTGTATTGTGCAGGTGATGCTGGTGGGTGTGTTGTTATATAAACATCACATCATATGTAGTTAGGCCTTTATCATCACTATTTGGAGTGCTGATAAAGGCACCATTTATCAACGCTAATTAAAGCACTGATAAAGTGGTCTTTTATCAGCGCTAATAAAAATGTCTTCTATTCGCGCTAAAATAGCACGGATAAGTGAGGGCATTTATCAGCGCTTTCTTAGCGATGTTACAGAGGACCCCCCTATCTTCGTTGAGATTAATAGCGCTTCTAGTACCGTTAAAAGTGTTTTCTAACGCTGATAAAATCACTATTTATAGTAGTGAGACACACACACACACACATAACAAAAGAAAACAAAAAAATAATTTTTTTAAAAAAAATACATAGAGACGTGAACATGGTTCACGCTTCCCGATTGAAGCAGAAACGCGAACGAGGTTCGTGATTCTTGGGACCTCTTTTGCCAAATATTTCTAACCTTAATCTCGATCTAGATTTTTTTTCAAACCCTCCAAAAAAAACTCAATAAAAAATCCATGTTATTAGATCCAGTTTTACGATTTTGTGGGTGGGTTGGATTGGACCGATCAGTTTTGGGATTTTATGTTTTTTTTTGTACACCCTTATTAATAAGGTCGGCCCAGGGCAAGCCCAACGAGCCCTTGGACTTTGGCAACATGGTCGGCAACGGCAACCCCCCCCCCCCATTTCACCATTTCCTCTCTCACTCTCAACCCTACCCTTTTCCATCGTTCCTCAAAGCATTTTGCACTCACCTCTCCTCCGCGCGCAACACATCTGCACCACTGCGATCCCCCCCCCCCCCGCATTGTCCTGTTACATTGCACCGGCGTCTCCCACCTTGCTCTCCCCCTGGTGCCCTACCCTCCTCATCTCCTCCCCTGCTTACCAGCCTCAGCTCGCTTTGCTGACCACGATGATCAGACGCCTTTCGTCTCGCGCCTCGCCACTTTTGCCTTTTAGACTGAGCCAGTGCCGGTGTGTGCCCCCTAGTATGTGTGTTTTTTTATAATCATTTTATAATTATGATTGTTATTTTTTTATTAATATATTTGTTTAATTTTCAAAAAAATATCTAAATTGTGGATTCACAGATGCCTTGTCTGTGTGATTTGCAGTTTGCTATTTGCGGTTTGAGATTTGCGATTTGCGGTTTGTCGATGTGAAATTAATTTGATTTTTATATTTCATTTATTTTATGATTAATTAATTTGAAGATCATATTGGTTTGATTGATTGGTTTATCAATTTCACAAATAATCAATTTTTATTTACACACTGTTTAATCTTCTTCGTAATTATCCATACAATTTTCATTTCATGTCAATTTTTAGTTTTTATTTTATTTATGTATTAAATTTAAAAGCAAATTTATCTTTGTTAAAATATAGATTATTATTAAAAAAATTACAGTTTGCATTTAGTTTTAGAAGTGTGTTTTTAACTCAACTAATATGTTTAGTAGAATGGTAAGGTGTTTAACTATTTAGAAGTGTGCTTTTTTAATTCAACTAATACGTTATTTTAAATCTGTTGGTTCAAATTTTTACAGGTTGAGAATAAGAAGATGGAAAAGAAGATGAAGACGAGGATGATTCAGCGAATGATTCCAATGATATTTGAATTGGTCTACACTATATGAGTAAATTTTAATTTTGTTTAAACATTTACGATTCAATTAAAATGCAAACATAAATTCATTTTTCATTCATATGTTATGATTTATTGTTTAAACTTTGCTTTCTTTGCTCATTTTGGAGTTTTGGATAACACATATAGAGTGCTTTGAATTTATTTTAGTATACATGTTAGTCAAATTTTGTCATGTATTGTTTTGAAAATCATGTGTGTGATACTAATTTTGACTTTATTGAGTTTCAATGGTTGTTGCACCTTATTCGTATTATTTTCTATTTGGTATATAAATATATAGTGACATTAAGCCTTACAATGTAAGATTTACCTAAGTTAAGTGGATTCACTAAGGTGTTAAAAACATTTTTTTTTGTAATCCCAACAGTTTCATTTGGATTGGTTTTAAAAGTGATTTAAGGTTTTATTGTTATAGATAAGTTTTGATGTTTGTTAAGCCTTACAATGTAAGATTTACCTAAGTTAAGTGGATTCACTAAGGTGTTAAAAACATTTTCAGCACGTCCGGCGTGAATCATCTCTGACATAATCACTTTCCTTCTTGGTTGCATGAATGTGTAACTGGTGACTTTCGTGATTAACATATCATCTTCTTTAGTCAAAAAAAAAAAAAAAATTAGCATAGTCTGGTTTAATTTTGGAAATGGTATAGAACAGTTTTTAAGCATGTTTTTTGGGATGTTTTGAGAATTTTTTGCCTTTCTTTGTTTTACATGAGTAGAAAGTGTGCGATTTGTATTTTTAATATGAAACACTATTTGACTAAGTTTAGCACATACTTTTCACAAATGAAAGAGAGTAAATTTTAATTGTTTAAACCATTATTCGACACTGCTTTAAGATGATATTGTATACTTAATGATGTATTGATTTTAAATGATTTAGTTTTTCCAAGGATTAATAAACCAGTTTTTACAAATTTTAATGTATTTTTTGATTTGTTTGGAAATTGTTTAAAAGGTTAAAAATTGGATAAAATTATTTAATGGAGGATGATTGCAGGACATAGTGCCGTGGACGCAACTATTCGAGTTGCAATCTGCACGCAAAATACGAAAGATAAATTAAAATACACCATTATTTAAATAAAACGGCATAAAAAAGTCTGAGGCATCTGGATTGGATATTCCACAAACCCATTATTAAAAATAAACAAATTAAAAAATAAAAAATATATACTGTAACTGTCTTCATAATATATTATATAATGGTACATCCTTCGTTCATTTGAAGGCAATCGGCGCCGGTGGAGTAATGAGATGCGCGATGAGCCCAGTCGCCGTCTTCCATGCGGCGCTTCTCACTTCTTTCTTAACGTTCTCCGCCGCCTCTCAAATCTTATTTCAGGCATCTCCTTTTCCAATCCACACTGTGTACAAATGATGGTTACTGTGTCATATCTCCTCTTTGGTTCGCGCAGCTTAACACGAGTCCATGTTTGACATTAACACTGTGATATTGTGGTCTGATTCGCCAGGGTTTCAGTTGGGAATCATGGAAGAAGGATGGGAATCTGTACAATTTCTTGAGAAGCTCTGTTTCAGAACTGGCTTCCTCTGGCGTTACTCACGTTTGGCTCCCCCCGCCTTCCCAATCCGCATCAAATGAAGGTATGGAAGATTACTTCCTCGACTGTCCTCGCCTTTCTTTATTAATGCAGCTAATCTGTTTGATGAAATGACTGTCAAGAACCCTGGCTTGATCCCCTTACCACATTTCACAAGGAGAATTTTGAATTCATTTAATTCACGGGTTTACCGGCAATCGGTACTCTCAAACCCTATTCAGTTCTTTTTCGCTAGTTTAACTGAAGCTAATTACTGATGTTGTGAATGGAATCTTGATATTCATATATGAAAACTAAGAACGATTGCTAACACAAATTTGTGGGCTTCTGAAAATGATTTTGCTCTAGAACTTTTTGTTAGTTTATTTGGGAAATTAAAAGTGGGTGATCCCCACCTACTCTGTTCACCATTCAAGTGACTATGTGCCTTTGGTTGGATTGGGAAATGCTGAAGAAGTGGCTGCAATTCCCCCAAAGAACATTTAGCCACCATGCTTTCGTTTGACATCACTCATTGAAAACTGATTATGACACTTATTCCTTATAACAATTGATTCTATAAGTGTTTTTTTCGAACTGATTATCATATGTAATAAGTGCTACAAGCGCTTTTCATCAAGTGTTGTCAAGCAGAGCCAAATTCACCATTGCCCACTCTCAACCTTTGCATTGTATGATCGATACATGCAGGATATTTACCCGGAAGGCTTTATGATCTCGATGCATCAAAGTATGGAAACCAGGAGGAGCTGAAATTGCTCATACAAGCCTTCCATGACAGGGAGATCAAATGCATCGCCGACATTGTCATAAACCATAGAACCGCAGAACGAAAAGACGGGAGAGGTGTGTGGTGCATTTTTGAAGGAGGAACGCTGGATGATCGTCTAGATTGGGGACCCCACCATATTTGTGGCGATGACATTGAATACTCGGATGGCACGGGGAACCCAGATACCGGAGAGAAGTACCCTGCGGCCCCGGACATCGATCATGTCAATGAACAGGTTCAGAGCGAGTTGTCCGACTGGATGAATTGGCTGAAGACGGAGATCGGTTTTGATGGGTGGAGGTTTGACTTTGTGAGGGGATACGCCCCGAGGTTTACAAAGTTGTATGTGAATAACACAGACCCGGAGTTTGTGGTGGGAGAGAACTGGAGCATTGACCGGGATGAACTCGAGGGATGGGTGAGGAGTGCTGGGGGTGGGGTTGCGGCTTTTGATTTTCCGACCAAAGGATTACTTCAAGAGGCCGTGGAAGTGAATAAGCTTGAGCTTATGAAGGACATGAATGGAGCACCTCCGGGGCTCATCGGCTCCTTGCCGGATAATGCGGTTACCTTCGTGGACAACCATGACACAGGCTCTACTCAGAAGCGCTGGCCTTTCCCATCAAACAAAGTCATGCTGGGGTATGCCTATATCCTCACCCATCCTGGCACTCCTTGTATAGTAAGTCCTCAACCCCAGTCCTTAGTTTATTATTATTATTCTAATATAGTGTTTGATATAACTTGTTGTCAAATGTAACAAGCCTATAATCCCGATTCTCATCAATCCAATTCGCAAACAAAGTGTTACCAAGCAACATATTTTGATGAAACTGCAGCTGTTCATTCTTGTTTCTTTGCATTTCGCTGTTTGAAATGAAGAACTGGTTGATGTTCTTAACTGCTGCTCATCGATGTGTTGTTTAATGGCAGTTCTATGACCACTTCTTTGAGTGGGGTTTGAGGGAGGGAATCCGTGAGCTGGTGATGATACGGACAAGGAACCGGATCACGGCCCGGAGTGCTGTGAGTATCGTGGTGGCGGAACCGGACCTTTACATTGCGAAGATAGATGACAGCGTCTTCGTCAAGATCGGGACACGGTACAGTATTGGGGATGTGGTTCCTCCTACTTTCCAGATTGCAACTTCTGGGAATGATTACTGCGTGTGGGAGAGAAAGATGAGAATGTTCTATCAATGATGCTGTAGTTTTTGGAGTCAAGGCCTTTGCCAGCTTTTATCATAAATGATGGTCTTATATAATGTACAGAATGGTTAAGATCACTAATCTATCCATCAATTATTTGATATGTGTTTATCACTTGGTTCAAATTATTATTGTCCATGTGTTTTTATTCTGTATATCTAGAATATATATCTGGATAAAACTGGTGCCAAGTGTTGATTTATATCATTTCTTGCTACATGTTTATTTTGTGTGTTTGTTATGCTTTTATTTGTTATTTGCAATAATTATTGTTAATGTATATAGAGTTTTGGCGTTTCATGATATATGTTCTGTCACAAAATAAATAATTTTTATTTTTAGTATTTTTTGCAGAGACAATGCTATTATAATGTGTTGATTTGTGTGGTGGGCTGCGTTGCAAGGCAGTTTGCATTCAACGACCAGATCTAGATTAATAGATTTAATTTTGATTCTCAAAATTCCAAGCATAGTACAACATGTTTATGATACTGTAAACATCAGGTAGAATCAACACATGAATACTACAAATGAGATTCATGTAAAACTTTTATACCAAACTCAACATGCTAAACAAAAGCAAACACGACTGACTCAGTTTGATTAGCACAAGATGAATCCTCAAGATTAGTTCAAGACAACAGAATCATAGAGTCAAACATCAACATCAATAGTCGACATAGTCAGCAAAGTGTAAAAGAGAACACTGGGATTTTATGTGCTTCGATCAATTGATCTACGTGCACAAGCATTGACACAAAATCAGAGAAGATAAGACACACGAGGAAACCATCTGAAGGCTTGCATCTTCCGGACTTATGATACGGACCTTGGATGAACTCAAACGACACAGTCGAGCAGACATTATAAAACCAACAACAAAAACAGACAAGTAATTAAAGAACCGCTCGAGACCTCCTTACTGAGGCTTGAGCTTACCATCTTCAAAGGATGGTAGAGTTCTTTGGCTACAGATGAAGCTCAACATCATAAACCATCCTCCCTGCCATCGTCCTCCAGGTATAGACACCCTGACCTGCAGCATCCTCATGATCAACAGAAGAACACCGACGCGTGTTACGGTGGAAAGTTCAGGAGCTTAAAAAACCTTTTTGCCAAACACAAGGATAATGATCGCGACAACCCAAGTAATGTTAATAATAAATAAATTTCATGACTTATTAATATTCATAATTAGATTTTATGGATTCATGTTCATTATCATAATTTTATATAAATTTTCAAATTGGAAAAATCAAATAGTTTTATTCGAGCTAAAGTGTTTTCCATGTATTATATGATATCATTTAAAAGTTAAATTTCTAAATCTTAGAAATTGAATTTGATAAAATAGACTTCATTTTTTATATCACTATATCAAATTTAAATTAGGGTGTTTTTTTGAGATTTTTATGAAAAGATTGATTTTTGGATGAATAGTGAAAATACCGATTTTTATAAAAGTTGTTATTTCTTTTCAAGTATTTAAAAAGTATCATTCTTTTTTGGATTTATTTACAGTAACATTAGCCCCCCTTTGATCAAACATAATCCAATTAATGCAATAGGAATCAACATTATACTTGATTTTGGTATAAATTCATTTTTAGGCTTAAAACACATTTTTCGAAAAAACAATTTTTCATTGTGTTTTACGTTTTTATATTAAAATTAATTTCTTCCACTTATACATATTGAATCTTGAAAAATGGATTTCATATTTAGAATCAGGAGTTTCAAATTTAGTAGTGAGGTTACTTTCATTTTTGGTCATCATGAATAATAACTTTGGTAAAAATGTTATCACCACGGTAAAGGGTAAAACAAATCAATTAAGGTAAAAACTAAGCGATAAGGTCACCAAATATTATCTTAATTTTTATTGGATGAGAGGATTTCGACCCTTATTATCTTAGCTTCGAAATTGGATTGATTTAGTTCCACTTGACTACGAGTAAGACATTTATAATATTTAAAAATTAAGAATATTTACAAGAGTTTCACTCCCCTCACTTACAAAAGTACACCCCCTCTTCTCCCTTATTCTCAAACTTTGAGCACTCTAGATTGATCAAGTCCTACCCAAATACCTCCCAAACCTTCCTCCCCACACACTAGAGGTTTTGGTCTCACCAAAAGACCAACCTAGAAGGCTTAAGGTGCAAGTCAAAAGAGATTTTCCAAAGAAGAGGTTTAACTCTTAACGAGTTCTTTCATCTTTATTTCTTATTCTGCCTCCTTCAAACCTATCATAACCATATTGATATAATAACATCAATATCTCCAATATACTAAAATATTATTATGTTTATGGTACCACCATTTTTCATCCCCTTTTCCATACCATGGGAAATGAAAACATCGTTTATGCGTATGTGTGGACCACCACCACCACGAAGCGATGTGTTTCATTTTTCATCACCGCCTCACATGAATAGTTATTATGATGGATTTAATGAATATATATGATATTCATGACACAATTATGGTTCTAGAAATATAAGATATCACTTACCTTCTTACCCCTCAATCTGTTAGAAAGTGATAACGTTGCTCATGCGTGCGTGTGGACTATCACCTTCATGAAGCGATGCGATCCGTTTTTATGTCCATATTTCATGGATGGTTATAAAATTGCATTTAATGTATAAACATGATAATTATGTCATGATTAATATTCTATAGTTGATGGAACCATGACCTCTTTGACCATAGTCAACGTACTGAAGTTGTTTTGAGATTATGAATTGAATGTCCTCAAAACTTCCGACATAAACTCAACTGATTTGGTAACTATATAAGACATGATAGTCAATGAAATAAAAGATATAATAATAATGGAATACACCTAAAAAGGTTCTTAAGAAATTAAAAAATAAATATAAGTTTATTATATAAGAGTTAAAGTACGTGCATGATGAGTCGGACTCGAGATAAGAGATTTTTCATTAAAACCATTTTTAAAATGTTTAAAGTTTTCTTTTCGAAACTTTTTCCTCCATATCCATGTTTCCTAAAATGTTTCAAGAATGATATTCTTAAACTCAAATGGTTGTTTAAAGTCATTTTAAACTATATTTTACATTCCTTATAGTGGTTTAAAAAGGCAACTTTTTAAAGTCTTATATACGGTTTTTTTGAAAAAGTGTGAAAGGAATCTTTTTTAACGTATGCGGCATGAATAAAATTTCCTATCATCATGACCGTTATTTTTTAAGAATATTCCTCTGTAATTTTCCTTGTTTTTTTTTCAAATAATATTCTATTTTCTTTTCTTCTAGGAATTTTCCATTTTAAGAGTTTCCAAAGAAAAACATGATTTTTATCCTTATTTTTACGTGAAGCCTGAAAGTGCTTCTACATATATGTTAAACAGAATATTTTATGAGATTTTATGATGAAAATTAAATATTATATGTGTTTTATGTATTTTATGGTCCTTAGAAATTTTTTATGATGACGGGTGAACCTGATATAGCTCTTCAATGCATCGAGTAATGATTTTATTCTCTAGAGAATTATGTTGGAATTAACCAAGTAGGTTATTCCACTTGTAAGGGTTCTATATAAAGATGATGTCTCAAGGTATCTGTAACGATCCAAACTTTTTAATAATATTTATTTCCAAAATTTGTGTGTTATTTTATTTTATACTCAACAAAACTATATCCTTTAATTAATGAAGTGAGTATAATTAAATGAGACTGTTGGGTTTCGACTGTTAAATGGCTATTGGTCAATATGACCGTTGGAAACTAAATTCTAAACGTTACAATTATTATTTATAAATTCAAATGATCATGATTAATTAATACAGAAAGAAGAGTCGATGACATCATCCAGTATACTCGGGCCATATGAAGCCCATCCGTCGGAGCTTGGGAAGGAGGTAGCATCACTGGGATTTTCTCTGGACCAAGCCCAAGCCGAACATCAATATGTGAAGCTTGAACGGAATCGCCTAAGGGAGACGTTCAAGCTGTTAGAAATCACCACTCGGGAAATGTTGTCCGAGCCACCCCAAGATTCTATAACCATAACACACCTTACACTTAGGTCATATGCCGATGTTATAAGGGGCTATGTAACGAAGCCTTAGTTACTTTCTGTAATCCTTTTGTATAAATAAAATTTTTACTTCTTATTATGGTAAAATTTGTAAATTTCAAATGTCCGGATAAATATAGGATGAATTTATAGGAGTTCCATATTATTAATGAATTTTGAAAAAAAAGGGTATTTTAAAATATTTTTGTATTCTTTAAATAATTAACAATGTGAATTGATTTTCAAAAAATGGTCTTCTACAGTTGTGTTCAGTAAGAAATTTAGAGTATAATAAGATCAACCTAATTTGTAGTGAATAGTAAAGTCTGAATAGTAACATACCAGTATGAATAGTAATGAATAGTAATGAATAGTAAATTGACCAAAAAAATAGAAACTTAACCCATGAATGTATAAATACATTTTAGACATCTTAAAAGTAAAAAAAAATGATCATAGTATAAGTTTTAGTATTTTTGTATGTCATAAATATTTTATTTAAAATTTTATAATTAATTTAATAATTTAAAATGGAAATTTATTTTCATAAAATGTAATCATATATTGTTACTTTATTGTCTTATGGTTATACGATAATTTTATGGGACCTTGATTACTTTCTTAAGGTGTTACAAAATGAGTTATAGTTTTAAAGTTGCATTTTTGGAATAAATAATGATTTTATTTAAAAATTAAATTAAAAATATTTAAAAAATTATTTTCATAAAATGGAGTTCATTTTTGAATTCAGATCATCGATATTAGTTTAGGGTGAATTTTTGGGATTTTTCTGAAATAGTTGGATTTTCGGTGAATAGTAAAAATACAGTTTTAAGTTTTTGGTGTTTAATGACATCATTAGTGATGTAATAATGATGTAATATTTCTGGTAGACTTATGAATAGTAATATATGCTATGAGGTGTCCCAAGTGGCCAATACCATGAGAAAATACCATGAGCAAGCCCATGGTTTTTCCGATACCACCGATGAGGTGTCCCTTGGAAATTAATAATTTATTCCCTCACTTTTCCTATAAATACCAAGCCATTCCCTCATCCATTTCATTCAAAAATCCTCCTCAATGAAGTTCTGGTCTTTTACTTCCCAAGGAGTCCTCCCAAGGTTCCCTCAAGCCTCCCAAAGTCCCAATCTTCAAGATTTCGAAGTTACTCTTCAAGGTAAGAGAACCTTTCACCCTCTTCTTTTAAGTCATGACTTCCTTTATGTTATGTCTTATAGTTCCATTTTATTATGCGGGGGATTGTTATTTTATATCTTTACTACTTTCCATTTCATGTCCAAATTATGAGACACCCTTTCCTCTCTCATCAATTTATTTTCTAAATTTTTAAGTGACGCCGTTAGGCTGCCGAATTTTTTGTAAAAGAAATCGCATCTTCTCTTTCCTTTCAAGTTTCCTTTTCATGTGGTATGTCATTAAAATTTCCATACCATGTTCTTATATCCATTTTATTATGTATTTATACTGTATTATAAGTTATTTATGAGTGGGTTACCCTTGTACCCTCTGTTTTTAATGTTTTTTAAAACCATGTTATATAGCCGTTATGCTGTAGAAGTTTCGTCTCAAATCTCTCTCTTTTTCTCAAGAAATTATCTTGTATTATTTATGAGAATACCCAATTCTATTTTAATTTATAGGGGTATTCATCAATACATAAAATTGATCTATTTTATTCTATAATTGACATACATATAACCCTCACTCCCTTTCCATGGGTTATAAATGACATAATGATCAAGTTTTTAAGAACTTTTAAAACGTCATGATTTTGAAATGAAACCTATTTCTTTTATTCTCTATGGGTTATTTATGAAATGTTTGATTATGATCTATGTAGATCATATGAAAGTAAAGTCATATTAAGGGTGCGACCTGATAGTGATCCAATGCATTGGGTAAAGAATTTAATCTCTAGAGATGACAAGTTTCACGATACCTTGATGAATAAACTTGGTAATTTTTATGACAGATTGGAGATGAACCTTAGTGATATGTTCATGAATGTCTAAATTAAATGTTGTAGCGACATATTCATGTTATGGTTCAAGTTCATTTCATTATGAAATTCCTCTACTTCCATTGCTCACATCTTTATGTTTTTATCAAGTTCTTATTGATTTCACAAGTAAACTGATTCCCTTGTTTTCCTTACCAGGCCTTCTGCTCAACCTTTCCTTTGATGTATGTCTCCAGGTTATGAGATTCAGTAATTGTACTTAGGATTAACCTATGATGAAGCCTTAAAAGTGTATTAGAAGTATGTTTTATGTTTTTTCATGTATTATGTTCATGATTTCCAAGACACTAGACTTTAAAGATCCTCTATATGTAAAATGTAATGAAAAGTTGTGTAATAAAAAGGCGGGACTCCATAGTTGGTATCAAAGGGAGGTTTAGTTATTTATGTAAATTAGGCCATGAAAACTTTAGGAAGAATCTTATAGAAAAGTTTAAATATAGGAAAACTTCCTGGTATTTTGGTGAGTATTGAGTGAGTGGTTTATCAAGCACATGCATCCCTATCTGGATACGAGCAGGTAGAGGCAGCTCTAGCACAGAGGTACCTAGGAGTGAAAACTCCAAAAAAGAGTTTCAGGCTTGACCCGGGGTATCCTGGTACATGACAAAGGGCCTTGCTTCACTCTTGGTTATGACACTCTCGGGGGATATATTTGGTTAATCATAAGCTTTTTATGAATCATTATGAAGGATTTATAGAGAAATGTAATTGTTTAAAGAAGTTTTAAGACATAAAATCCTTTATAGTTAAAATATTTATAAATGAAATAAGTTACTCACTAAGGTTTTATTCTTTTAGAAAATGGAGGGAAATAGGAGGAACCATGAAAATGATGACTGTAATGGACCATGCGCTGATGACCCTCCGATGGAAGACAGAATGGAAACTTTCATGCGAATGATGAACCAACTAACTCAAGTTATGGGAAATAACTTGAATCAAGACGAGAGACCGATCTCAACACGAAGGGAAAAACTTTCTATTGAATCCTTTATGCATCAACAACCACCAATCTTCAGTGTATCGACCAACCCATTGGTTGCTGAACAGTGGATCAGCTCTATAGAGAAGATCTTTTCTGTGATTCGCTGTTTAGAGAAAGAGAAGGTCACCCTGGCTATCTATTGCTTAGAAGGAGAAGCTGATCAGTGGATGGAACTGATTAAAAACATGAGGAAAAGAGTGGAGGTTGAAGCTACGGAGTGGTAAGAGTTTAGAGGGATATTCTTCAGTAAGTATTTCCCTCATTCCATGAGAACAATAATGGAGAAGTAGTTTCTCAATCTAAAGCAGAAGGATAATGAATCTATGGGAAGATATGAGATGAACTTCACAAGTCTTTCACGTTACACCTCTAGCTTTGTCATGGATCTAAATGGTAAGGTTGATAGATTCTTTAGTTGACTAAGACCTCATCTACAGAAGAATATATCCAACCGAGACTATGATAACTACGAGGAGATCGTTCAGAGTGCGATGAAAGTCGAGTTGGAGTTTGGTGAGTCACAGTGGTCTCATAAATCTAACGACAAGAAGAGATTGATGAAGCCCAGCTTAGGGAGGAACTTTGATCAGTTAAGAGGAGGAAAGCAAGTTCAACATCCCCCATGTAATAAATGTGGTAATAAACATTCGGGTAACTGCCTGCTTGGGAGCAGGAAATGCTAAAAGTGTGGAAGAGAAGGACATATTGTGAGGAATTATCGTAGTGAGGTGAAACCTCAACTTCCAAACACTAACGACAAGGGTAAGATGATGCAGGCCCTACCTGATGTCCAGTGCATTAAGTGTGGAAACCTTGGGAACTTTTCCAATCACTGTCCAAATCCGAGCGTAGTGGAGGAGAACCACCGTCAGCCTCAGCAAAGGCCAAGGGAGCAAGGTCGTGCTTTTGCTATCACGACAGCTGAAGTTGAATCTCTGAAGGATGTGGTAGCATGTAATCTTTTTGTTATCTCACATCTAGAAAGTACTTTGTTTGATTATGGTTCTACATATTCCTTTATTTCCTCCAAGTTTTCAAAGAATTTAGAATCGACCCCCGATTTTCTAAAAGTAGAGTTATCAATCAAGACCCCTGGTGGGATTATCTAAGCATCGCTAGTGTTTAAAAACTCTAGTATTTACTTTAGTGAGCACAATAGTATCACAAATCTAGTAGTCATTCCCATGCTGGAATTCGACATTATACTAGGGATAGACTGGCTCTCAAAGTATAATGCTAAGATCAAATGCAGAAGCAAGGAAATCTCAGTAGTCTTGAATGGAGAACCTATATTTATATTCCAAGGAGAGACATCTCAACCTGATCTTTGTCTAGAAGAACCCCCTATATCATTCTTTATGGAGTTGATCGGTGAAGAAGAAGAAGGAGATGAGAGTTTGAGGATAGAAAATTTCCCCATCATCCAGGAATACATTGACGTATTTCTTAAGGAGTTTCCTGGACCTCCCCCAGAAAGAGTGGTAGAGTTCTTTGTTGAACTCATACCTAGATCTCATTAAATATCAAAGGCCCCGTATAGGATGGAAAATGTGGAGTTGGAGAAGTTAAAGAAACAACTCCAAGATCTTTTGGAGAAGGGGTTTATCCGAACGAGTGTGTCTCCTTGGGGAGCACCAGTTCTCTTTGTGAAGAAGGATGGATCGATGTGGCTATGCATTGATTATAAATAACTAAACGAGATCACAGTAAAGAACAAATACCATCTTCCAAGAATTGATGACTTATTTGACCAACTTCATGGGGCTCAATTCTTCTCTAAGATTGATCTTCAATCTGGTTATCATCAATTTAGGGTGAAAAAAGAAGATATTCCAAAAACTACCTTCCGATCAAGTATGTGCATTATGAGTTTATTGTTATGCCTTTTGGACTGACTAATGCACCTTCTATTTTTATGGATTTGATTAATAGAGTATTTAAGGACTACCTTGATAACTTTTTGGTTGTTTTTATTGATGATATTCTAATATATTCCAAAAGTTGAGAGGAGCATGAGGATCATCTAAGGGTTATTTTGAAAACTCTATGGAAGGAGAGGCTTTTTGGGAAGTTCAGAAAATGTGAATTCTATTTACAATAGGTTACTTTCTTGGGGCACATTGTTACCAATGAAGGAATCACAGTTGACCCTACAAAGACAAAAGTTGTAGAGGAGTGGCCTCATCCTATAATAATAACTGAGATTCGTAGTTTCCTTGGACTAGCGGGATATTATAGGAGGTTTTTGAAAAACTTTTCACGAATTTATAATCCATTAACCAAGTTAACTCAAAAAGGGGTCAAGTTCATCTAGACAAAGGAGTGTGAGGAAAGTTTCCAAGAGCTGAATAAGAGATTGGTTACTGCACCCATGTTAACTCTTCCCTTAAGTGGAGAAGGATTTGTTATTTTTAGCGATGCATCTCTGAAAGGTCTTGGGTGCATCCTCATGAAAAATGGAAAGGTCTTTGCTTATGCATATCGATAGTTGAAGACTCATGATCAGAACTATCTTACGCACGATCTGGATCTGGCTGCAGTTGTTTTCTCTCTGAAGATATGGAGGCACTATCTTTATGGGGAGAAATGTGATATATACATAGACCATAAAAGTTTGAAGTATATTTTCACACAAAAGGAATTGAACATGAGACAAAGGAGATGGTTGGAACTTCTCAAAGACTATGATTGTTCAATTCATTATCATCCTGGAAGAGCAAACAAAGTCACTGATGCATTAAGCAGGAAAGATCCAGTTGTTCTTTCCATGATGAGGATTCAAAGATATCCTTTGATCAATGACCTAGTAAAACTGGACATGGGAATTATAAGGGAAGAGACATCATCAACCCTAACTCAAATGGTTTCTCAACCATCATTACTAGAGAAGATCAAGAAAGCTCAAAAAGAAGATCCTTTGTTACAAAAGAAGTTTGAGGCTGTAAAGGATGAGAAGTTTCCTGAGTTTAATATTGACCAAGAAGGTGTACTGAAATTTCGTACAAGACTATGTGTTCCATATATTCCGTAAATAAAGAAGGAGCTGATGGATGAAGCTCATAGCTCTACTTTCTCTATACATCCTGGAAGCACAAAAATGTATAGGGACCTCCGTGATCTTTATTGGTGGGATAATATGAAAAGGGATATTGCTAACTACACTTCAAGGTGCCTGGTATGTCAGTAAGTAAAGGAAGAGTGACAAATTTCTAAAGGGGTTTTGCAACCACTACCCATACCAACATGGAAGTGGGACAATATCACTATGGAGTTTGTCACTGGTCTCCCAAGAACTTCCAAAGGAAACAATGCGATATGGGTTATTGTGGACCATCTCACCAAGACTGCCCATTTTATCTCTATCCGGGAAGATTTCTCTCTTGATCAACTTGCCAGGATTTATGTGAAGGAAGTGGTAAGGTTGCATGGAGTTCCACTTTATATCGTATCTAATCGTGATCCAAGGTTCACATCAAAATTCTAGAGAAGTATTCAACATGATCTGATCACTAAATTGAATTTCAGTACGGCCTATCACCCCCAAACTGATGGAAAATCTAAAAGTACTATTTGAATACTCGAGGATATGCTGAGAACATGCTCAATGGAATTTAAAGGTGGATGAGATCACCATCTCCCTTTAGTTGAGTTCTAGTACAACAACAGATTCCACTCGAGCATTCAAATGACACCCTATGAAGCTCTATATGGGAAGTGATGTAGAAATACTACTTATTGAGATGAAGCTAGTGAGAGAAATCTTCTTGGGCCTGATCTTGTGCAAGAGATGATAGAAAAGGTCCGTGCCATCCAACAACACATTAAGGCTACTCAGAGTCAGAAAAAGAGCTATGCTGATAACTGTCTAAGGGACTTGGAGTTTGATGTTGGAGATAAAGTCTTTCTTCAAATTTCACCTTGGAAGAGAGTCATGAGGTTTGTAAAGAAAGGGAATCTCATCCCTAGGTACATTGGCCTCTATGAAATCCTTGATAGTGTAGGAGCAGTGGCCTATCGACTTTCACTTCCTCCAAATCTAGCACAAGTTTATGATGTCTTCCACGTATCCCTTCTGAGGAAGTATATACTGAACCTTCACATGTACTAAATCCAGAGGTGGTACAATTGGAACATGACCTCTCTTATGAGGAGCAGCCGGTGGAGATCTTGGATCGTAGAGACAAGGTTCTACGCAACAAGACTGCTCACCTTGTTAAGGTGTTGTGGAGGAACCACAAATGTGAAGAAGACACGTGGGAACCAGAGGAGTCTATAAGACAAAAGTACCCACACCTTTTCTCATCAGAGGGTACGAGTTAAAATTTCGGGGACGAAATTTCTTAAGGGGGGAAGAATGTAACGACCCAAACTTTTTAATAATATTTATTTCCTAAATTTGTGTGTTATTTTATTTTATACTCAACAAAATTATATCCTTTAATTAATGAAGTGAGTATGATTAAATGAGATTGTTGGGTTTCGACTGTTATATGGACATTGGTCAATAGGACCACTGGAAACTAAATTCGTAACGTTACAATTATTGTTTATAAATTCAAATGATCTTGGTTAATTAATACAGAAAGAAGAGTCGATGACATCATCCGGTAGAGTCGGGCCATATGAAGCCCATCTGTCGGAGCTTGGGAAGGAGGTAGCATCATTGGGATTTGCTCTGGACCAAGCCCAAGACGAACATCAACATGTAAAGCTTAAAATAAATCACCTAAGGGAGAAGTTCAAGCTAACCGAAATCACCACTCAGGCAATGTTGTCCAAGCCACCCCAAGATTCTATCACCATAGAACACCTTACACTTAGGTCATATGCAGGTGTTATAAGGGGCTATGTAACAAAGCCTTAGTTACTTTTTGTAATCCTTTTGTATAAATAAATTTTTTACTTCTTATTGTGGTAAAATTTATAAATTTCAAATGTCCAGATAAATATAGGATGAATTTATAGAAGTTCCATATTATTGATGAATTTTGGAAAAAAGGGGTATTTTAAAATATTTCCGTATTATTTAAATAATTAACAATGTGAATTGATTTTAAAAAATGGTATTCTATAGTAGTGTTCAGTAAAAAATTTATAGTCTAATAAGATCAACTTAATTTGTAATGAATAGTAAAGTATGAATAGTAACATACCCATATGAATAGTAATGAATAGTAATGAATAGTAAATCAACCAAAAAAATAGAAACTTCACCCATGAATGTATAAATACATTTTAGACATATTAAAAGTAAAAAAAAAACAATCATATTATAAGTTTTGGTATTTTTGTATATCATAAATATTTTATTTACAATTTTATAATTAATTTAATAATTAAAAATGGAAATGTATTTTCATAAAATGTAATCATATATTTTTACTTTATTGTCTTATGGTTATACAATAATTTAACGGGACATTGATTACTTTCTTAAGGTGTTACAAAATGAGTTATAGTTTTAAAGTTGTATTTTTGGAATAAATAATGATTTTATTTAAAAATTAAATTAAAAATATTTAGAAAATTATTTTCATAAAATGGAGTTTATTTTTAAATTCAGAGCATCGATATTAGGTTAGGGTGAATTTTTGGGATTTTTCTGAAATAGTTGGATTTTCAGTGAATAATAAAAATAAAGTTTTAAGTTTTGGGTGTTTAATGACATCATTAGTGATGTAATAATGATTTAATATTTCTAGTCGAATTATGAATAGTAATATATGTTATGATGTGTCCCAAGTGTCCAATACCATGGGCCAATACCATGGGAAAACCCATGGTTTTTCCAATACCACCGATGAGGTGTCCCTTGAAAATTAATAATTTATTCCCTCCCTTTTCCTATAAATACCAAGCCATTCCCTCATACATTTTATTCCAAAATCCTCCTAAACTAATTTCTGGTATTTTAACTCCCAATTAGTCCTCCAAAGGTTCCCTCAATCCTCCCAAGGTCCTGATCTTTAATCTTTCAAAGTTACTCTTCAAGGTAAGAGAACCTTTCACCCTCTTCTTTTAAGTCATGACTTCCCTTTATGTTATGTCTTATAGTTACATTTTATTATGTGGGGGATTGCTATTATATATCTTTACTACTTTAAATTTTATGTCCAAATTATGATATACCCTTTCCTCTCTCATCAATTTATTTTCTGAATTTTTAAGTGACGCTGTTAGGCTGTCGAAATTTTTGTAAAAGAAATCACATCTTCTCTTTCCTCTCAAGTTTCCTTTTCATGTGGTATGTCATTAAAATTTCCATACCATGATCTTATCTCCATGTTATTATGTCTTTATACTGTATTATAAGTTATTTTTTAGTGTTTTACCCTTGTACCTTCTCTTTTTAATGTTTTCTAAAACCATGTTATATAGCTGTTATGTTGCAGAATTTTCATCTCAAATCTCTCTCTTTTTCTCAAGAAATTCTCTTGTATTATTTATGAGAATACCCTAATATATTTTAATTTCCAGGGGTATTAATCAATACATAAAATTGATCTATTTTATTTTGGAATTGACATACATATAACCCTTACTCCCTTTCCATGGGTTATAAATAACGTAACGATCAAGTTTTTAAGAACTTTTAAAACGTCACGATTTTGAAATGAAACCCATTTCTTTTATTCTCTATGAGTTATTTATGAAATGTTTGATTATGATCTATGTGGATCACATGAAATTAAATACATATTAAGGGTGCTCCCTGATAGCGCTCCAATGCATTGGGTAAAGAATTTAATCTCTAGAGATGACAAGTTTCACGATACCTTGGTGAATAACCTTGGTAATTTTTATGACACCTTGGGGATGAAACTTGGTGATATGTTCATGAATGTCTAAATTAAATTTTTTAGACACATATTCATGATATGGTTTAAGTTCTTTTTATTATGAAATGCCTCTACTTATATTGCTCACGTCTCTATGTTTTTATCAAGTTCTTATTGATTTCACAAGTAAACGGATTCCCTTATTTTCCTTACTGGGCCTTATGATCACTCTTTCCTTTGATGTTTGTCTCCAGGTTATGAGATGCAGTAATTTTACTTAGGATGAACCTATGATGAAGCATTACAAGTGTATTATAAGGAAGTTTTATGTTGTTTTCATGTATTATGTTCCTGATTTCCAAGACACTAGACTTTAAAGATCCTTTGTATGTAAAATGTAATGAAAAGTTATGTAATAAAAAGGTGGGATGCCATAGTATCTGCATGAATTTTCTATGTTTTCAAAAGAGTTTTTATGGAAATATTTTTATTTCACAAGGTAAGAAAATGATCTTATGTTTTAAGAAAGTTTATGACCTTTTTAAGGATGAAAGGTATGTTTTTCAAGAAAAAGGTTTTATGGGTTCTCATGTTTTCTAAGAAACCCACATGATTATAATTTTTCCTTCATTATTTATTAAGAAATGTTTTATAAAAAACTTTGGGAAATAAAGTTTATTTCATGAGTAAGTAAACAAATATTTGAGCTCAAATTTTATTATGTAAAAAAGGAAACATTTTCTATGGATTTCATAGTTTTTCAAATGGACTAACAGGTTACTTTCCTTTTATATACCTTACTATGATTTTTGTTCTCATCCCAAAATTTCAATTTTTTTCATAGGTCTTAAAGATGAGTATGAAGAATAACAAGGCCTATCATCCTATTATGAGGATTCATCTCAAAAATAAGTGGATGCATTCTTGAATGAAACATAAATTTAAGAATCCTATTTTTGTGAAAAAATAGATATTGAGTGGAGGTGTCCATTTTTTATTGTAAGGGTTTTATATATAAGAGTTTTTACTAATTATTTAAAACTCTAAACCTAAAAGGTCGTGATAATGTAATAAAATTCAATCCTTGCTATTAAACTCATAAATATGGGTTGTTAAAGTCTTGAGTCATTATAGTTGGTATCAGTATAAGGTTTGAATAACTTTAGAGGTTAGGATGTTATTAATAAAATATATTTAACATATGTTAATCTATGGATTATATTATCTTGAGGAAAATTTGATGGTTTTAATATTGCTTCATCTAATCTATATCAATTTCAAAATGGGTTTCCATATAGGAAATAGGGTGAATGAAGTGTAAAGGCATCAATAAGATAACATCCTTCCGAATTATAAACTTGGAATGGTTAAAATTGGAATAGAGCGGTTTGTAACTATGTTAACTCAGTTGATGCAGACTATCAATGGTGGTACCCATGCTAGAGAGTGACTGAACTCTTCGTAGAGGAACATGTCTATAGTGGAGAATTTCATGAAACAACACCCTCTGACATTTAGTGGAACCTTAAACCCAATGGTAGATAAAGGATGGATCAATGATACATAAAAGATATTTGAAGTTTCGGGATATTCTAAACATCAAAAGGTAATTATTTTAAATTTATCATTTTGAAGGTGAAGTTGACTGATGAAGGTCATTGGTTAAAAATACCAAGGAGAAAAATGAGATTAATTTCATGGAGTGGTCAATATTTAAAGATCTTTTTCTTGAGAAGTAATTTACTAAGGTTGTTAGACTTAGGATGGAAAGAATTTTTTTGGAACTTAAGTAAAGGGAGGTGGAATCTGTTTCCACATATGAAGTTAAATTTACTAGAGCATCCAGGTATGCACCAAATTTTATTCCAAGTTGTGATAATAAAATTGACAAGTTTTACTTAGGGTTGAAACTAAGTTTTGAAGAGATTTTGCCTCTCGTGAATTTAAAATGTCACACCATGGTATGAAAGAATAGGTATAGAGATTTTTTGGTTTTTGTATTTTTAGTTTATAGGTCTTTTATATGTGAGAAGTGTTTTGGCTTGTTGGTGGTATCATGAGGTCACCAGTTAGTTGATGCTAGCAGGAAACACCTATATAGGTCTGTAGGTGCCATCATCTGGCCGGTGGAAGACCTATAGGTGCAGGATTTCTACCCACACCTATTGGACAATTATTGGGCTATCACCATCCAGTTGGTGGACCACCATCCAACTAGTGAGGCCCAATATCTCGCTAGTGATTCCATTGGGCGTGCACTTTGGTAAGGGTTAAAATCCCACTTTCACCCGAAATTATGTTTAATCTCCCCTAATTCGACCCTCACATACCTAATTCATATTTTCTTAGTTTAGGATCTCCATGGTGATATTCTTGGATCTATCCTTATCTTCAATGGTGAATCTTATTTCCAATTGAAATCTTGGATATCCATTGATCACAACCCGATGAGTTAGACCCATTATTTTCTATTTCTCCGCCTCTTATCCATGCGTTTGATGCCTCATGTAACTAGATCACTGGATATAGAACAGACAAATAGAATTGATGTTGTTTTCATCAGATTTAAGTTCTTGATAATCCGATCTCTTCCTCTCCCATCACCGGTCTAAAAGGTGATGTTGTTTTCATTGATCTAAAGATAGGCGTCTCTATCCTAAATCCATTGGAATGCCTTATGTTATTATAATTCAATTTGGTTTTGTTATATGAAATTATTATTTGAATTTATGAGAGATGAATTGATCTATGAGGGATATATAATTGTTTTTAAAAAGGTGGTTTTTGATGGAAACCATTTTGAAATGCATGTTGTGTTTGTTAAATTACCTTAAAGATGATTTTAAAAAGGAAATGGGTTTTCAAGCATGGGAGCGGTGTGGTATCACTATAGAATTTTTTTTATGAAAATGTGGGCATAGATTTGAAATCAATTTTTCCTTGTAAAATGTTTTATGAAACATGGTTTTTTTCCTTGAACATAATGATGATGTAATAGAACATTGGGAGACCTTAGGGTACAGAGGAAAACTAAACATGGAAAAGACCTAGTGGAGTTAACTATCACCAGGGGAGGTTCCCATGATTCCATGGATACTAGGGGCCTTTCCAAGGAATCAAGGTTCCCAAACTTTAAGATTCACATATGCTAGCTAGCGTTCCTTTGTATGTCTTATTAGTTTAGTTGTGTAAACCCTCACATCATGGATTTCCCTGTTTGGTTACTTTGTGATTACATTACATGCATGATGTTTTCATATGTTTATTTTTTAACTTGATATTAATATGGATATTATTTCTTAAAATCTATTTTATTTATCTCTTTATTCCATTTGATATGTGTTATTTCATATTTCCCTATTTATTTAAATATGGCATGATTTTGAAAGGAATTGCATGTTTTTGAAAATAAAACCAAAGGATAAATTTTATATGGAAAATAATTTCTTTTAAAAGTGTTTTAGAAATCTATTTTAAATAAGAACTAATGGATGAAAGTTGATAAAAATTGTATAGATTCTTGGGGGCATCCTACTGGGCTCTTGATCTCACACCCTACTTGTGCCTTTGGGTATTTAGAGCCTTGGTTTCACAAAATACAGGTAAAGGGAATATCATCATGTAGAGGATGACTCTCCTAGATTGTGTTTCCTTTCTAGTGGGTTATGATTATAATGAAATATGGTCATATAGAGATGGACCCATGGGTTATTTTGGGTTTCATGTTTTTATGGTCTTTCTATTTTTCAATGAGACCATATTATCAAGATATTGGATGTGACCTTTTTGGTTAGTTGTTTGACATAAGATATATTCTGGTTATTTTCTATGTTACTCTGATTGTTTCTATCATATCATATGTCTATTAGAGGGTGAAAACATTCCCACATTCCTTTGTATAATACCCTGATTCTTGTTGCTAGCCCTTGATGATTGGGAATGTGCTTCAGGCCTTATGGCGGTCCAATTTGGGAGACATTATGGTTTGACCCAGGTTAGTCTATTACATAAAAGCTATGATAAATTTATAAGAAGTGATGATAAGGTTAAGATTAAGTTTTTTTGAATTTTATAACAATAAATATAAGAAGTGTTTTAGGTGAAAAGCAATGGGAAATCATCCATCAAAGAAATCCAAAGGTAATAGGTTTAAATTTATCTTTTATGATACATGCAATAAGAAGTATCTCAGGGAGTGACTTATGAAATATGAAAAGTGTTATCGATGTGGTATGACGAGACATATGGATCATGATTTCAAAGAAAAGAATCATGGTAATGGTCAGACCAAATATGATAAATAGACAGTGAGATATTTTAAATGTGATGAGATGGGCCATTATGATGATGTGTGTCCAAAGAAAAGCATGAAGGATGGGAATAATCTAGACTGTAAGAAGAAGGGTGTGGAAAAGTCATTTTCAACTACCTCAAGAAATAAAGGACCATTGAATGAAGTGGTGAAAGGTAAACTACTTGTTTACTCATATTATTGTTAGCATTTTATTTTTTTAAATACTTTAGCATTTTTATTTGTTTTGATAAATTACTCTCAATAAACATTTTATTAAATCCTATTATTAAATTCTAAAGTGTTTTTAATTATTTGATATTTTTTTGATTATAAGTTCTAAAAATAATTATGCAATTATTTTTATAATGTTATTTGTTAAATGTTATAATGATACTTAATGTTTTTTTTATTTACTTAAGTTTAATATTTTTTATTAAGAAAAAAAATTTGGTCATCCTTATGAGCTACCTATATAGCTCTCAACCACTTAGGGTACCCATTGGGTTAACCCCATGGGAAGGACCACCTAAGGTAGCCCGAAAAGGAGGATATGGAAATCTTGGTATGCATAGTGCATGCTAAAGGAATGCAGGCCCAATATAAGAACCACAAAGCATGCCCATAGGTGCATGGTTTGGGCTAGGTTTCCCACAAGGCCATAGGTCTATGTGTGTGCATTGTGTAACCGGTGCTTATCCCTATTAGTCAGCTTGAACCAAGGATCAATATGAATTGTTTGATATATCACTCATTCTCCACTTCTCCAAACCGATGTGGGAATCCATTTTGTTATAATTTTTTATCCAACTTTAAACAATTGGATAAACGTATGGCCATTAGATATATTTTTTTCCTTAGCATTAAAATATAATTATGATATCTCGTGCTCGTTTTGAACCTCCATGCCTAAGTTTTTGAAATTATTCCTATCTTCTTCCTCGGTGGTCTGACAGTCGACTTCCAGTTCATCGACGATCATCAGTGTCTCTGATGAATCTAATTGAGTTTCATTAAGCTTAAAAATTTGTATTTTTTGGTTTTAGATTCTTTTTATGAATATTCATTCAAGCATCAACAATAATCTCTTATTCCTCAAGGTCTTCCATCGTTTCAGTATTTTTCTAGTTTGAAGCCTTTCTGTTTGATGGTTGCTTAATGGTGACACCGTTGGTCATTAAAAGTGAGTCACGAGTCACCATTGGATATCAATGGTGAGTCACAAGTCACCATTGGACATCAAAGATGAGTCACAAGTTACCTTTGGAAATCAATGATGAGATGAGTCACTATTGAACATCAACTGTGATTCGAGTCACCATTGGACATCAACGGTGAGTCAGGAGTCACTATTGGACATCAACGGTGAGTCGAGCCACTACTAGACATCAATGGTGAGTCGAGTCACCATTGAACTTCAACAATGATTCTTTTTTTACTCACTATTATACATCAATGGTGAGATAGTTTCTACCCACTGGTTGTTACTTTTCTTTTTTTGGAAGAATCTTATTTAAGCTCCAACATGCGATCTTCTCCTTCTTTGATCGGGTTCAATAGGTTTCTTGTTGTTTTAATTTGTTTTATTATTTTTTTCAAAATATTTTTCATTTGTTGATTATTCATTATCGTTTGTAGTGTTTTCAGTGAGTTACTATTGGAAATCTCCAATGATGAGACACGAGTCACCATTGGACATCTCCAATGGTAGGTCCTGAGCCACCACTCTCTATTTTTCAGCGAAGGAAAAGTGATCCACCACTCTCTATTTTCAATGTTAGGTCATGATCCATTTATTTTTGTTTTCAATGGTATAAAAAATAAAACACAGTTAGTTAAATTTTTTGTTTATAAAAATTTTATTTCTTATTTCAATTATTATTATTAAAATGATTTCTTTGTTAAAAGTTTTATACTTTTATGTTGAATTTCATACGATGCTCTATTTTTTACATCATTTTGCTATCTGTATAATCTACAAGATTATATTTTTATTTAAATTGTTTCATAATTGTGAATTGTTTACAATTATTATACTTATAATATTAATTATTTTATATTAATATTTCATGAATAAATATAAAAGTTCATTTGTTCTATGTTATTTAGTGCGACTTTAACAAACAAAGGTAAGAGTCATATTATTTCTTTTTTATTCTCAAACAAGTGTCATGAAAATATTGGACACGAAAATGATCCTAGAATATCTTTTTTTAATGTTTCAGGAGATATATTCAAGGAAAATAAATATATACCAGTGCAAATAATTCGATAGATTACTTGTGATTCATCTTCGACATTCTTGATGCTCTTAATTTTTTATGAAATTATGCGACTTCAGCACTCTGGATGTAATCACTCAAGGACTTCATCTTTGAATTTTTTTTCATTCTAAGTGATCAAAGATCGTTAATCTCAACATATTATAAATTTATCATCATAAACTAATTTCCCTATATTAGTTTTTATTTTTGTAATATTTTATTTTTTTTGTATTTATTCATGTCTGGTTTATGATTTTACTATCAAAAGAAATCCTTTCATTTATTTGGTTATTTAACCACCAAAAGGAAGTCAAAGTTATGACTCCTGATCAAAAGCCAGGTAAGAAAACTAGGTTCGTCTCCTATAACAAACTTGGCGATGCATCTAGGTCGTTTAAAAGGTAGTGTCCATAAAAAGGTTACCACACCATTAAAAGTTAGGTTCTTAGTGGGTACCAATATCCTTGAGGAGTAGAGGAGGTTGATGAGTGGACTAGGATCTTTGTGATCCGAACTGTAACGAACCAATGTTTTTAATAGAAATTACCTTCTTATAAATATTCCATAAATCACATAATAATGAACTACTAATTGATAAGTGACCTTTAAACATAAGTTTGTCACTTCTGTGTTTGGAATTTTGAAAATCTGACATACACAGTTGTGTTCAAGATGTTTTTTGGAGTCCGATAAGAAAAACTTAATTTTTTGGTGAATAGTAACCTACCATAATGAATATTAACATACCCTTATGAATAGTGATATACCCTAATGAATAGTAAAATCACCTATGATAGTATAAAAATAATATTCAAGTTGTAAGTACAATATACCTATGTTTTAGAATGAGTTAATTCATGTTTTAAATCTGGTTTTTGATAATAAATTATGATTTTAATTAAATATTAAAATAATAATATTTAGAAAATTATTTTTGAAAAATGCAATTCATTTTTGGATTCTACACGTCGAAAAATTGTTAGGGTGAATTTTTGAGAATTTTCTGAAATACTTGAAATTTTGATGAATAGTAAAATACAGTAATTTACCATATATATACATTATAAGCTAAATAAACTATTCCTAGAATCATGGATGATATCACCACCCATGGTTCGAATTCACATGACCCATTTACTATTCTTGGTCATGGAATACTTACTATTCTTTTTCTTGTGAAGAAATAATAAATTAAGGATTATAATATCATGAAATCCCTCCTCTCCTCCACTATAAAACCCCCCTCCACTCCCTCTTCTCTCCACTCCTCTAAAGCTCCAAGAATTCTCTAAATTCTGACTAAATCTCTCCCAAAGGTCCTCCCCCACGTCCAAAATCTATCAACCTTCTCAAAATACCAAAACCTCTCCCCTTAAGAGGTTCTTAAAGGAGGAAGTCTCAAGAGGTAAATTCCTCTTCCCAAATTTCTTCTTTTCTTTTAAGTTCTTTTCTTTTTAATTTCTTTACTCACCTCCCTTCACCATAATATTATGATAAATCCAGTATAATACATGTACTGGAATGTATTCATGCTAGTTTTATATTTCATTATCTTCTCTCCTTTCCCCACCCTTTTATTTGAAAGAAATGAAAGCACCGTTTGAGATGTGCTAATTTAGCACATTCAAGGACAACAGTTTATCAATTTCTATTATTATATTTAATTATGGTCATGAAACCATTTGTGTTATGGTTGAACCAGATTATTATATATTTAATATATCCTATTTTTTTCTGTAATCTTTTGGTATAAATGGAATTAAGTTATAAATCAAAACACATTCTTTGTAATCAAACCCATCGAATAACAAAAATGGTTATCACTAAGGTTATATATGTAATAATTCAACATCACTCTAAGTAACCTAATAAAAACTAAAACCATGTAATCTACTGGATATTAAATAAATAATATGACTTTAATTCTGGACAACCACTTTCATCTTTCATATAATCCAAACTTGAATATAAGTGAACCGATGTTTTAAAGCCAAGTAAACAAACGAGCCCAAACAATGAAATTGAACCCTGTAACTAATAAAAATGGAATTGAATGAACTAAAAAGGGTTATAATAAATAAATTGAATATAGAATAGGTTCTAGACTTATTAATTAATAATAATAATTTGTTTATTCAGGTCATTAATAGCAAGTGGAGAACACCAACGGATTTAAGGTAAGGGATCCTCCCCTTTTCACTCTTAATCAAGATTGTTCTCTATGCTATGTTTTTTTTGTGTAATAACAAGTGATGGGGTATGTTTATAAAACTTCCCCATACTGCACTAATATTTTATAAGTGATGAGAAACCCCTTCTCTCTCTCATCAAGTCCTCTTAGGTACACCTGACACTATGCCGGTAAAATCGTAACGAATTCTACCCAAAACTTCTTCGTTCTTTAGGGTTGCCTTATCTTTATTTAAAAATGGTGTTATAATATCTACTTATGTAAATATTATGAATTCTAGATAGTTGTAAAATATTCTAATATCAAGACCCTTTCATCACTTTCTTTCGGGGATATACATGTTTTTGAAAGATTCCCTCCTTAGAACTTTCCGATAAGCAAACCTGTTTTTAGGGGACTTCCCTAATTTTTACCCAAATTTCAAGTTCACTATATCCTCTGTTTTAAGACACCATTTTCTTTATAAAATCAGTATTTTTATTATGAAAACCTTCTTGGTTCAATTCTGGTCTTATATAAAAGAATTTACTCTTTTCTATTTGAAAAGCTCTAGAGTGTTTTCCTTAAAACCGCACAAAAATGTTTTAATGCTATGTTTATAAAATAAATTTCTAATATGTTGTCACTTATATCTGGAACCACTTACCATTTTATATTCCAATTTTACCCTATGAATGTCCATGTATGTTCTAATCCTTTCATTTCATGGACACTTTCATGATACACCCATTGGATATGTTTTATGTCATGACTATGGTACCCAATTCTTTCCATGGGTACCCTTATGTTTATGTATGGTTGATTATGTATGATTATATATGTGGTAAGAATATTTATGTGTCAAGAATATACATTAAAATTTTGAGATGGGTGTGCCCAGATAGCGATCTAATGCATTGGGTAAGGATAAGTCTCATGAGATGTGATGTGAAATGGGATTGGCGGTTAGCCTTAACCCGTAATAAAATGGGAAACAGGATTGGCGGTTAGCCTTGACCCGTACTAAAGATATGATTTATGATTCTTCCACATTTATATGATTCCATGTTTATATGATCCCATGCTTATATTAAATGATTTCATAAGTTTCATGCTTTGGATATCATTATGCCATTCCTCTTAACTCATGTTCTTGAGATGTATCCTTATGTTCTTTCCCTTACTGGGAATTTTTAGCTCATACCTTTGTTCATGTGTTCCCCAAGGTACCCTATGCAGATGTAAGGGCTCAAAGGAAGTTAGGAGCTCATTATGGAGATTAAATAAAGAAGTGTTTTTTATCCCCATGTTTTAAGTTTTATGTACCTAGTCTTCCAAGACACTAGACTTAATGATCCTTGGCTTGTACTCTGATGATTAATTATGCTTAAAATAATGTAATGTTATATGTAAAAGGATTGAGTCGCTATAGTTGGTATCAGAGCATGGTCTAGTTATTTTTGGAGATTAGGAATAGAGCACCTTAGTGAGAACCTTAAGGATGAGACTAAGTATAAGGAAACAGTCCTAAATTTTGGTGAGTATAGAGTAAATGGCTTATCAAGAAAATACATCCCTGTCTGGATACAAGCAGGTAGAGGTGGCTCTGACACAGATTTATCTAGGGGTAAAACCCGAAAACACCGCTTTAAGCTAGACTCGAACGAGAATTGGTGCACGAAAACGGGCCTTGTTGCACTCTTGGTTATGACACTCCTGGGGGATATGCTTTAGTAGATTCACGAGCATAATAAAAACCATTATTAAGGAAAAAAATCCCATAAGAATATAAGTTAAGAAATAGATCGAGGATAACCTATATATAAACCTAAGGAATCACAAGTTAGGATGTACTTCTTCTTTATAAGTTTATCCTTTAATGTTCAAAGTTTCCTTTTTATGCTCAATAGCTAAGTATTCAATACCTCTAATTATACGTTCTATTTCTTAGTTAATGGCGGGAAATATAAGAACACATTCCAACAACCAATGTGACAGGCAATGTGATGATTTACCTAATGACATTCCTGATGTGACAGAAGTAGGTGCTGAAAACTTCATGGGAGTACTTTCTCAGCTGGCTTGAGTTATGAATAATAACTTGAATCAGGTGGAATGTCCCCCTCCTCCAAGGAAAGAGCAAGTTGCCATAGAATCCTTCATGTGGCAAAGGCCTCCCATGTTTAGCGGGTCTTTTGATCCCCTCCTCACAGAACAATGGATTAACTCCATTGAAAAGATTTTCTCTGTCCTCTAGTGCTCGAAATAAGAGAAAGTTGTACTAGCAGTCTATCGTTTTGATGGGGAAGCTGATCAGTGGTGGACACTGATCAAGAATACAAAGTCCCAAGAGGAAATTGATTCCATAGAATGGGATGAATTCAAGAGGATGTTTTTCAACAAATATTTTCCTCGAACCCTCCATCTCAAGATGGAAAGAGAGTTCCTTGGACTTAAGAAGAAGGAAGATGAGTCCATCAGGGCATATGAAGTGAACTTTACAAGGATTGTAATGTACGCCTATGGCTTTGTCATGAACACCGAAATCAAGGTTGATCACTTATTTAGTAGACTAAAGCCGAGTCTATGAAAAGTGTTGGAAATTCAAGACTTCGACAACTATGAGGAGATTGTCCGTTGTACCCTCAAGGTTGGAATGGAGATTGAAGACTCTCAATGGTCTCATGGGCCTAGTGACAAGAAGTGGAAAATGGAGAACAACATGGGTGGTTCATCAAACAAATCACATGATGGAAAGAAGACTCACTTTCCCCTTTGAAAAAATTGTAGGAAGAAGCATCTTGGTGACTGTCTCAAGGGAACCAGAAATTTCTTCAAATGCAGAAAGTTTGGTCATCTTGCCAAGAACTGCCGAAGGGATATGAAAAATACCGCTAATGTTGAAGAAGAAAGGAAGGTTCAGATCAACACTCAGCCTGTAGTGCAGTGTTATAACTATAAGGAGCTTGGGCATTATGCGAACAATTTTCCTAAGCTTAGGGTTGTCGGAGGTAATCAGCAACAACCTTCAAGGAAACAAGGAAGGGATTATGCTATCACTACTGCTGAAGTGGAGCTGGAAAACGATATGGTGACAGGTAAGCTAGTTATTCATTCAAGAATAGTGAATGTACTATTTGATTCTGGTTCTAAACATTCTTTCATATCTTCAAAGTTTAGTATAACTATTCAAGCATCACCTCAAAATTTGTAGGAAAAGTTATCTATGAGAATAGATAATGGGGAAATCGTTGCGTCCATGGTTTATAAATCCTACCCGGTTAATATTTTTGGACTGAACCTCCCATCAAATCTTATCATACTTCCATTGGTGGAGTTTGACGCTATCTTAGGCATGGATTGGATGTCTTTATACAAAGCCAATATCAAATGCCAAGAAAGGGAGATCACTCTTCACATCCCGAAGCATCCTCCGATTCTTTTCAAGTGCAAGGAGGAAGATGAATATTCTTTTGAATCATCGTCTCAAGTGTGGATATTGATTCCTTATGAGAATGCATATCTAGCTCAAATGATTGAGACGAAGGATAAAATCATGCTTGAAGACATGCCCATCGTGAGGGATTACACTGATGTATTCCCTGAAGAGTTGCCTGGTCTTCCCCCTGAACGAGAGGTTGAGTTATCAATTGAACTTATCCCTGGAACTCTGCCAATATCAAAGACACCTTACAGAATGGCCACCGTAGAGCTAGAAGTGCTGAAGAAGCAGTTACAAAAGAATATAGAGAAGGGTTTTATACGCCCGAGTGCTTCACTGTGGGGTGCTCCAGTCCTCTTCGTCAAGAAGAAGGATGGATCAATGCGCCTCTGCATTGATTATCGTGAGATCAATAAAATCACTATAAAGAACAAGTATCCCCTTCCACAGATAGATGACTTGTTCGATCAGCTTCATGGGGCCATTTATTTCTCTAAGGTGGACCTTCAGTTGGGATATCTCCAACTAAAGGTGAGAAAGGAATATATTCCCAAGACTTCTTTTCAAACGAGGTATGGACACTATGAGTTCATAGTGATGCCCTTCAGACTCATTAATGCTCCAACAATTTTCATGGATTTAATGAATAGAGTCTTTATAGATTACCTCAACAAATTTTTGGTGGTCTTTATTGATGATATTCTGATATACTTCAAGAGAAAGGAGGAACATGAGGAGCATTTGGAAACTGTGTTAAAAAATTTGCGAAGGGTGAAGTTGTATGAAAAGTATAGTAAATGTGAGTTATGGATGGAGGAAGTATCATTCTTGGGGCATGTTATCACCAAGAAAGGGATATCTGTGGACCCTTCCAAGACGAAGGCAATTGAAGAGTGGCCGAGGCCAACTTCTGTAATGGAGATCCGCAGCTTTTTAGGTCTAGCTGGGTATTATCGACGATTCGTGAAGAACTTTTCAAAATTTTCAAACCCAATGACCAAGCTGACACGGAAGGGAGTAAAGTTCATCTAGACACATGAATGTGAAAACTGTTTCAAGGAGTTGAAAAAGAGGCTTATCACTGCGCCGGTACTCACACTCCCTTCAAGTGGAGAACTCTTTGTGGTGTATAGTGATGCTTCAAAGAAAGGATTAGGCTGTGTGCCAATGAAAAATGATAAAGTGATAGCCTATGACTCAAGGCAGCTGAAAATCCATGAGAAAAACTATCCCACGCATGATCTGGAGTTGGCGGCTATGACCTTTACGTTGAAAATCTGGCAACATTATCTCTATGGGAAAAATGTGAGATATATACTGACCACAAGAGTCTCAAATATATATTCACACAGAAAGAGCTTAATATGCGCCAACGAAGATGGATAGAGCTCATCAATGATTATGACTACTCAATCCACTACCATCCCGGTAAGAAAAACAAGGTGGCAGATTCTCTAAGTAGAAAGGATCTTGCATCTTTATCAATGGTGAGAATTAAAAAGGATCTGATCTTCTTATATTTGAAAAGGATGGACATGGGAATCATTAAGGGAGAAACATCATCAATACTTTCTCAAATGATTACTTAACCATCCCTCTTGGAGAAAATAAAGGTTTCCCAAAGAAAGGATATGGAAATTCAGAAAAGGGTGGAAGTTGTTAAAAATGGGAAATCCTCAGATTTCAAAATTGACGAGGAATGAGTTGTAAGATTTGGGACACAATTATGTGTACCATATGATCCAGAGATAAATAAGGAGCTATTGAATGATGCACATAGATCAACCTTCTCTATCCATCCTGGGAGTACCAAAATGTACCGTGATCTCCAAGAACACTTCTGGTGGGATAACATGAAGAAGGAAATTGTGGAATATATATCAAGGTGCTTGGTATGTCAGCAAGTTAAAGATGAGCAAAAAAAGTCCAAAGGTATGATGCAGCCATTGCCTATGCCCTTGTGGAAATGGGAAAAATGTTACTATAGACTTTGTCACGAGTCTCCCGAAGATGTCGAAGAGAAATAATGCGATATGGGTTGTGGTTGACCAACTCACCAAGACATCCCATTTCATTGCTATTCGGGAAGATCTCTCACTTGAAAAACTTTCCAAGTTATTTGTGAAGGAAGTGGTGATACTGCACGGTGTTACACTCTCAATTGTCTCTGACCGTGATCCAAGGTTCACATCTAAATTCTAGAGGAGCCTTCAACATTCTTTGAGTACTGAATTAAATTTCAGCACGGCCTATCACCCCCAAACTGATGGCCAATCTGAAAGAACTATTCAGACGCTTGAAGATATACTTAGAGCTTGCTCTCTAGAATTTAAAGGTGGATGAGATCAGAATCTTATATTAGTTGAGTTCTCATACAACAATAGCTTCCACTCGAGTATTCATATGGCTCCATATGAAGCTCTGTATGGAAACCGATGTAGAACTCCAACCTGTTAGGATGAAGTTGGAGAAAGAAAGCTACTTGGACCTGATCTTGTTCAAGAGATGACAGAGAAGGTTCAAGTCATCCAGAAACACATCAAAGCTGCTCAAAGTCAGCAAAAGAGCTATGCTGATAACCGTCAAAGGGACTTGGAGTTCGATGTTGGAGATAAAGTCTTCCTTTGAATATCTCCATGGAAGAGAGTCATGTGATTCGGGAAGAAAGGTAAGCTAAGCCCAAGGTATATTGGCCCCTTTGAGATCCTTAACCACATAGGAGCCGTGGCCTATTGGCTTGAAATTCCACCGAATATGGCTCGAGTTCATGATGTTTTTCATGTATCACTCTTGAGTAAGTACATACCTGATCCCTCACATGTACTAAACTCAGAGGTGGTGCAGTTGGAAGATGATCTCTCCTATGAGGAGCATCCAGTAAATATTCTGGATCGGAGAGATAAATTTCTATGCAACAAGACAAACCATCTTGTCAAAATGTTGTGGAGGAACCATAAGTTTGAGGAAGCAACATGGGAACTGGAGGAAGTAATGAAGGAAAAGTTCCCACATCTCTTTTTGGCCTAGAATGTAAAATGAAATTTCGAGGGCGAAATTTCTTAAGGGGGGAAGAATGTAACGACCCAATGTTTTTAATGGAAATTCCATTCTTATAAATATGCCATAAATCACATAATAATGAACTAATAAGTGATAAGTGACCTTTAAACATAAGTTTGTCACTTCAATGTTTGGAATTTTGAAAATCTGACATACACGGTTGTGTTCAAGATGTTTTTTGGAGTCTGATAAGAAAAACTTAATTTTTCAGTGAATAGTAACCTACCCTAATGAATAGTAACATACCCTTATGAATAGTGATATACCCTAATGAATAGTAACCTCACCTATGATAGTATAAAAATAATATTCAAGTTGGAAGTACAATATACCTATGTTTTAAAATGAGTTAATTCATGTTTTAAATATGGTATTTGATAATAAATTATGATTTTAATTAAATATTAAAATAATAATATTTGGAAAATTATTTTTGAAAAATGGACTTCATTTTTGGATTCTACACGTCGAAAAATGGTTAGGGTGAATTTTTGAGATTTTTCTGAAATACTTGAAATTTTGATGAATAGTAAAATATGGTAATTTACTGTATATATACATTATAAGCTAAATAAACTATTCTTAGAATCAAGGATGATGTCACCACCCATGGTTAGAATTCACATGACCCATTTAATATTCTTGGTCATGGAATATTTACTATTCATTTTCTTGTGAAGAAATAATAAATTAAGGATTATAATATCATGAAATCCCTCCTCTCCTCCACTATAAACCTCCCCTCCACTCCCTCTTCTCTCCACTCCTCTCAAGCTCCAATAATTATCTAAATTCTGCCCAAATCTCTCCCCAAGGTCCTTCCCCATGTCCAAAATCTCTCAGCCTCCTCAAAATACCAAAACCTCTCCCCTTAAGAGGTTCTCAAAGGAGGAAGTCTTGAGAGGTAAATTCCTCTTCTCAAATTTCTTATTTTCTTTTAAGTTCTTTTCTTTTTAATTTCTTTCCTCACCTCCCTTAACCATAATAGTATGATAAATCCAGTAGAATACATGTACTAGAATTTATTCATGCTATTTGTATATTTCATTATCTTCTCTCCTTTCCCCACCCTTTTATTTGAAAGAAATGAAAGCACCGTTTGAGATGTGCTAATTTAGCACATTCAAGGACAACGGTTTATCAATTTCTATTATTATATTTAATTATGGTCATGAAACCATTTGTGTTATGGTTGAACCAGATTATTATATATGTAATATATCCTATTTTTGGTTCTGTAATCCTTTGGTACAAATGGAATTAAGTTATAAATCAAAACACATTCTTTGTAATCAAACCCACCGAAAAACAAAAATGGTTATCACTAAGGTTATATATGTAATAATTCAACATCACTCTAAGTAACCTAATTAAAACTAAATACATTTAATCTCATGGATATTAAATAAATAATATAACTTCAATTATGGACAACCACTTTCATCTTGCATATAATCCAAACTTGAATATAAGTGAACCGATCTTTTAAAGCCAAGTAAACAAACAAGCCCGAACAATGAAATTAAACCTTGTAACTAATAAAAAAGGAATTGAATGAACTAAAAAGGGTTATAATAAATAAATTAAATATAGAATATTTTATTTAATTATTAATTAATAAGAATAATTTGTTTATTCAGGTCATTAATAGCAAGTGGAGAACGCCAACAGATTTAAGGTAAGGGATCCTCCCCTTTTCAGTCTTAATCAAGATTGTTCTCTATGCCATATTTTTTTTGTGTAATACCAAGTGATGGGGTATATTTATACACCTTCCCCATAATTACCTAATGTTTTATAAGTTATTATAAACCCCTTCTATCTCTCATCATGTCCTCTTAGGTACACCCGACACCATGCCGGTAAAATCGTAACGAATTCTACCCAAACCTTCTTCGTTCTTTCGGGTTGCCTTATCTTTCTTTAAAAATGGTGTTATCATATATATTTATTTGAATCTTATGAATTCTGTATAGTTTTAAAATATTCTAATATCAAGACTCTTTCATCACTTTCTTTCAGGGATATACATGTTTTTGAAAGATTCCCTCCTTAGAACTTTCCGATAAGCAAACCTGTTTTAAGGGGACTTCGCTAATTTTTACCCAAATTCCAAGTTCACTCTATCCTCTATTTTAAGAAACAATTGTATTTATAAAATAAGTATTTTTATTATGAAAACCTTCTTGGTTCAATTCTGGTCTTATATAAAATAATGTTCTCTTTTCTATTTGAAAATCTTTAGAGTGTTTTCCTTAAAACCGCACAAAAATGTTTTAATGCTATGTTTCTAAAATACATTTCTAATATGTTTTCACTTATATTTGGCACAACTTACCATGTTATATGCCTATTTTACCCTATGAATGTCCATGTATGTTCTAATCCTTTCTTTTCATGGACACTTTCATGATACACCCATTGGATATGTTTTATGTCATGACTATGGTGCCCAATTCTTTCCATGGGTACCCTTATGTTTATGTATGGTTGATTATGTATGATTATATATGTGGTAAGAATATTTATGTGGAAATAATATACATGAAAATGTTGATATGGGTGCGCCCAGATAGCGCTCCAATGCATTGGGTAAGTATAAGTCTCATGAGATGTGATGTGAAATGGGATTGGCGGTTAGCCTTGACCCGTACTAAAATGGGAAATGAGATTGGAGGTTAGTCTTGACCCATACTAAAGATATGATTTATGATTATGCCACATTTATATGATTCCATGTTTATATTATCCCATGCTTATATTAAATGATTTCATAAGTTTCATGCTTTGGATATCATTATGTCATGCCTCTTAACTCATGTACTTGAGATGTATCCTTATGTTCATTCCCTTACTGGGAATTTTTAGCTCATCCCTTTGTTCATGTGTTCCACAGGGTACCCTATACAAATGTAAGGGCTCAAAGGAAGTTAGGAGCTCATTATGGAGATTAAATAAAGAAGTGTTTTTTAGCCCCATGTTTTAAGTTATATATACCTAGTCTTCCAAGACACTAGACTTAATGATCCTTGGCTTGTACTCTGATGATTAATTATGCTTAAAATAATGTAATGTTATATGTAAAAGGATCGGGTCGCTATACGAACCACTATAAATCATTGTGTTCATTCATTTTATTTTCATTGTAACTCATTTCAAGAATACTGCACTTACTACTAATTTTATTTTATAAACTCTAATTGTTTTTTTTCATTATTTTTTTAAATGACTATTCACCTCTTATAGTCTTAATTTCTATCAACAACGATCAAAAAATTGGTATCAATGAAAGGTCTATGAAAGGTTAGTCTTTGTATGTTTTAATTTGATACCAAATAATTATTATCAGAGTTTGGTCAATAGATTTATGATTTGGATATCAAACAATTGATATCAAAACCTTATCTTTTATAGGTTAAGTCTTTTGGTTATTTATTTTTAACTATGTTCTAACCTAAAGTTGTAGACTTAATTGTTTAAGGAAGAAAAGAAAAGGTCTCTTTTAATATGGATGCTATAAATTTCAATGATGGATGGATTCCACAGAAACCCCTATTCTTTGATGGAAGTGAATATGGATATTAGAAATAAAAAATAGAAGAATACTTGAAACAAATGAGTTGGGATCACTAGACTATCATGGATAAGACATATGAACTACCTAAGGTTGATCTGGAGACTCTGGTAGGCAATGACATGGAAAAATATATTTTGAATTATAAAGTTAAAAATATTTTGTACTGTGCTATAAGTATATGTGTCTATAGCCATGTCTCAGATTGTAGACTGACCATGAAACATGAAGGATACGACAAGTGACTCATTATGGGACTGAAAATCTTAAGAGAACTAAGCTAGGAATTATTCTAGCATAATACTATGACTTCAATATGGGAAATGAAGAATCTGTAAACTAGATGTTCTATCGGTTCAACAGTATCTCTAATGATAGGAGTGCTCTTGGAGAAGTCTTGGAAAACACAACTCAAGTGGAAAAAGTACTGAGAGATCTTCCAAAATGATGTCATGTAAAGAAGGTGGCCATTGATGAGAGTAAGAATTTTAAGTATTATATATTAGATAAAATAATAGGTTCTCTATTTTAGTATGAGTTAGAGCTGAAAAATATTATTGACGAGGAGTCTAAAAAGAGAAAAGGTATTACATTTAAATCTAATTTAACTGATACCACTAATGCCTCTAATTCTGATTTCTAGGAAAGTGATAAGGATATGGTTCACTTTAGTAAGAAACTTTTCAAATTTATGAAAATCAATGGTGGCAAGAAACAGTTTGGAATGAAGAATGAAAAATATTATAAGAAATGTAATTTGAGTAAGAATAATGATGTCTCATATCTAACATGTTATGAGTGTAGGAATAAAGGTCACATCAGACCTGATTTCCCCAAACTCAAGCATTCAAAGAAGTATACAGACAAAATGAGAAAAAAAACTCTATTTTGAGGATGGGACTCCTCAGAAAATTATGACTCAAAAAGTAGCTCTGGAAGTGAAAAGGAAATATGTAACCTTCCCTAATGGGTATACAGTGTGAGGTAAATGATTTTTTACTTAGTTGATAACTCATAAAAATTTTGATCATAACAAAATATCTAAAAAATGAAAAAGATATTTATTCTAATTATAATTGTGATTTTTATTCTAAGAATTATAGAGTTAAACAATTGATTAAATAGAATGAAGAATTGTGGAATAGTACTTACAAAATTATTGAAAAATATAGATAATTTAAATGTAAAAATAAGAAGTTATTCAAAGAAAATGAAAAACTGAAAAGGGAATGTGAAAATGTGAATATCATTGTTTCCCAGAATAAAGAATATAAAAGGAATTGTGGTTATGAGTTTTTTAAAAAAAATGAAAATAAAGGGCTTAAATACTTTTTGGATATAAATGATAAATACTTGGATAGAATATTTAATTTAGTTATGGATGATTAAAATAAATTATAAAATGGATCTAATAAATTAAAGTAAGAAAATAAAAAGTTAAGAAACACAACTTCTGGAACCAATGAAAAGATTTATACAAATTTAGAAACAATTCAAAAAGATAATATGGTTTTTTAAAATGATTTTTTTAATCTTAAATAATATTTATCTAATTTTGTAAAAGGTAAAGAACAATATGATAAAATTATGTCAATGGTAAAACCAAACAGTAATAAAAAAGGTTTTGGTTATAACACCTTTTCACCTAAATTGAATAAAACAACTTTTTTTAGAAGTTCAAAAGGAAGCATTTCTACTGTAACTTGATTTAAATTTATAATTAAAGGGAATTATGCCAATGAATTCTCAATGTGATTCACTCAATATTTTGGTCATACTAGAACTATTTTATCTAACAATTTTTATTCAGATTCACCTAGAAGCAAATGTTTGAAATCTATTTGGATATCCAAAAATACCTTATGTGAATTCTAATGAATTTATGATGGCATGGGTACCAAAAAATGCTAATCAAATCCTATTGGACCTAAGCTAGTCACCATGCCCAGATAATTAATTTTTTCCCAACCAGTATGCAACCTATCTACTATAATATAATTTGATATTCTAGCATACAAGATATCTAATATTTTTTAATAATAATTTTATTTCTGATTCAAGTCATGTGCACTAATTTCTATCTACATTTTCTTTATCTAGTATTTTTTTAGTTTACATAGTTAAAATTTTAGTTCTAAATATGCTAACTATATGTTTACTTCTCTATAAAGTGTTTTAAAAGTAACTACTTAACTATATTTAAATATGAATGAACTTAGGGGGAGTTACCCTTGTTTGTTAATTGAAATAATATACTGCTATGTATGTTTTAAATAAGTGTTTAAAAAATTATCTTATGAAAACTTAAAATTCCTTAGTATGTTTGAAATAATTTTTCAACAATTGAACTAGGGAAGTCTTTTATACTCTTCCAAATATCTTATGTGTTTTTCATAATTCTTAGTTGAAATATGTTTGGAATTCTAAATTAATTTAAATAATCAATTTATTCTAAAATTTATTTAATTATAACAAGGTGAATTTATTCTTAGTGTATAAATTAAGATAATTTTCTTGGACTAAATCATTTATTTAAGAATTTGTTCTAATTTTTTAAATCTATGTTATTTCTTTAAATTGTTACAAATAATTTTGACAATAAAATTTGATTTTTTAATATGTTTTTAATCTAATATTTTTATGATTAAACTCAAGGGGAGTTTGTTTTTAAAACCCTTAAAGAAAAGAAACTTTTCATTTCTTTTGGAAGAATTTTATTTTATCTATCTATTCTTGGAAAGCAGTCTTATTTTTTCATTGATTGTAATATTTTTTTTGTAATATGCTAGTGTTTGAACTTAACATGCAAGAATCTAGAAATTTTGTATTTTGTGTAAATTTTCTGTTTTGATATTATTGTTCACTATTAAATGATTATTAGATCATACTATTTAAAATAATCTGTAAATATTTTACTTTATTTTTAATTATTTTATTATTGTGATTACTGTAACTTAATGTTTAATCTTATGATAATATACTAATTTTTTAATTTTATAGTTGTTTCTTTTGATTAGAAAGGGAGTCTGTTTTGTATAATAAATTTTAATTTACTTTTTCATAAATTTTAAAAAGGGGGATATTTTTTTTTGAAAATTCAATTTTTTTGTAATTTATAAAATGGGGAAGTTTTTTAGTATTTTAAATTGTTTTTAAATACTTCAATAGTTTTATTTTTTTTGATAAATTACTCTCAATCAACATTTTATTAAATTATCTTATTAAATTCTAAAGTTTAATAATTTCTCAAGTTTTTTAATTATTTGATATTTATTTTATTACAAGTTCTAAAAATAATTATGTAATTGTTTTTATAATGTTATTTGTTAAATTTTATAATGATACTTAATGTTTGTTTTATTTTTATTTACTTAATTCATTTTATTTTTTTAAGAAAAAAATTTGGCCATCCTTATGAGCTACCTGGATATACCTCAATCACTTAGGGGACCCATTATGTCAACCCCATGGGAAGGCTCACCTAAGGAACCCTACAAGGAGGCTATAAAAAGCTCGGTATTCATAGTGCATGCCAAAGGCATGCCGAACCATGTATAAGGCCCACAGAACATGCTTGTAGGCGCATGGTTTGGGCTAGGTTGCCCGCTGAACCATTAACCCATTTGTGTTCATTGTGTAACTAGTACCGATCCCCAATAGCTAGCACAAAATTAGGATCATCTTGACTTGTTTAATATTCCTCTCATCCTACTCTTCTCTAAACTAATGTGGGACTCAGTTTTTTTATCACTATTTATCTGAATTTAAAAAATTGGATAGATGCGTGGCCATCATATATTTTTTTTCTCATCCATCCAATCTTTTGTGCTCATTTTTGAACCTCCACACTTAAGTTTTTGAAATTATTTCTATCTTCTTCCTCAGTGTTCTGACCATCGACTTTTAGTTCACCAATGATCATTAGTGTCTCTAAAGAATCTAACTGAGTTTCTTCAAGCTTGCAGATTTTTCTCATTTGGTTTTGGATTATATTTATGCATATTCATTCAAGTTTCAACAATAATCTCATTTTATTCAGGTTCTTCCATCATCTAAATGTTTGTTTGGTTCAAATCCTTACCCTTTGATGATTTCTAAATGGTGACACCATTGGACATCAATGGTGAGTAAAGAGTCACCATTGGACATCAGTGGCGATTTGAGTCACCATTAGACATCAATGGTGATTAGAGTCAATATTGGACATCAACGGTGAACTGAGTCACTGTTGTACATCAATGGTGATTCACAAGTCACCATTATACATCAATGGAGAGTCGAGTCACCATTGAACTTCAACACTTGGTCTTTTTTTACTCATCGGTAGACATTAATGGTGAGTCAGTTTCTTCCCACCATTTTTTATTTTATTTTTATTTAAAGAAGCTTTTTTAAGCTCTAAAAATATCTTTTCTCCTTCTTCTATTGGGTTCAGTAGGTTTCTTATTGTTTTAATTTCTTTTATTATTTTTTTAGAATATTTTTTATTTTTTGATTATTCCTTATCATCTATATGTTTTCAATGAGTCACCATTGGAAATATCCAATGGTGGGTCGCAAGTCACTACTGGATATCTCCAATGGTAGTTCATGATCCACCACTCTGTTTTTCATTAGAAGAAAAATGAGCCACCTCTCACTATTTTCAGCGGTAGGTCATGATCCACCACTCTGTTTTTAGTGGTAGCAAAAATAAGCAACCATTAGTTAAATTTCTTATTTATATTTTTTTGTTCCTTATTTCAATTATTGTTATTAAAATTATTTATTTGTTAATAGTTTTATTATTTTATGTTGAAATAAAATTTTAATGTGTGTAAAAATTAATTGTAGCATTATTTTATATACACTTATTATTATAGTTTAAAGTTCATTCATTGTGCTATTTTTTATATCATTTTATCTCTATATAATCTAAAATATTATATTAGTATTTCAATTTTATTTATAATTATTAATTGTTTATAATTATTATACTCAACATATTAATTATTTTATATTAATATTTCATGAAGAAATATAATAGCATGTTTATTCTATGTTATTCAGTGTGGCTTTAACAAAAAAAGGTAACTGTCATATTATTTCATTGTTATTATCTAACAATTCTAGTTAAAATATTGGACATAGACGTACTCCTAGAAGATCTTTGTTTTAATGATCTGGGAGATATTTTCAAGGAATAAAAATATATACTAGTTTAGATCATTCGATAGATTACTTGTGATACATCTTCAACATTATTTCTGCTCTCAATTTTTCATGAACTTCTACAAATTCTGTACTCTATATGTGATCATCGAAGAACTTTATCTTTGAAATTATTTCATTCAAAGTGATCAATGATCATCAAGATTCAACATCTTCGATATTTCTAATAATTTACCAATTTCCCCATATTAGTTTTTATTTTCGTAATATTTTATTTTTATTTGTATTTTTTCATGTCTTGTTTATACTTTTCCCATAAAAATCAATTCTTTAATTTCTCTAGTTATTCCACCACCAAAAGGAAGTCAGGATTGTGAATCCTGATAAGAATATTATATTGGTCTCCTATAATAGACTGGGCTGTGCCTCGTGGTTTTTTTAAAAGGAAGTGTCTATAATAAGGTTCTCACACCTTCAAAAGTGAGGTTCTTAGTGGGTACCAATATCCTCAAGTAGTAGAAGAGGTTGAGGAGTGACTTGGATCTTTGTGATGTAAACCACTATAAATCCTTGTGTTATTTTATTTTATTCCCACTGCAACTCATTTCAAGAACACTACAATTACTATTTATTTGTATTTTATAAAATATGATTGTTTTTATCATTAATTTTTTTAAAATACTATTCAACCTCCTCTAGTCTTAATTTACATCAATAAAAATACAACAATTATAACAATGTCCTATTTGATTCAAGGTATATTTATTCTATTATTTATAGTAATTTTTAAGTAAAATGGAAATATCACCTCAAGAAATAGAGATATAACTTTTGGTAAAAAATCTTGGTGGAAGTATTATAGCTATAGATATTTATAGAAATATTCCTATTATTATATATGGAATGGTTTTTCTAAAAATATTTTTGTCTTTACCATAGTTGAGTATGATGTTGTATGAACCCGGTTCTAAGTTTTGAAGTACGGGCTTCTTATTTTCTCTTTTACTTAAGTGTTTTTTCAGAAAATAAGGAAAATGGGGAAAAATCCTAAATTTTAGAAGTACACGCCATGTACTTTTCCACACGCCATGTACTTTTGGCCGTGTGGGAAGAGTACACGGGGCGTGTGGCCATGTTGGCGATGAAGGGTGTAGAACCCAACTACACGTCGTGTAGTGGTCCTTTACACGCCGTGTAGTCAGTCGGTAGGCGAAATAGTAAGGCGGTGGCCAGCTGTGTGACAGAACACGCCATGTAGTCATGTCGGCAGATGAATAGTGCCATGCTGGCGGGAAACCGCCAGAGGAACAGTTAAAAAATGGGAAGTACACGCCGTGTACTTGGAAATACATTCCTTGTAATTTGTTTTTTTGCTTAAAATGGGTAGTAGCCTCCCCTATTCATAGGGAAGGATTATAACTGGAGGAAGGAGCGATAGAGGAGGCCGGAGCTTTGAAGATCTGCCGAGCGCATGTTGGGAATCTGTTTTCTGCACCGTCGATCTCCCTGGAACCGCACGGGTAAGCCCTCCCATCTCCTTGCGTAGTTCTTGCCAATTCTTCCTCTAAGGGAAGTTATTTGCATTTAAGTGAGTTTTATTTCACCTCAAATATATCTCGTTCTAGGACAATTTGTGGAATGTCGTTCAAGTATACTGATTAGGGGCGTTTAAGGTAGGTGGCTTGGTGTTTATTTTCCAACGGTTGTGCGTTTTTATGTACCGTTTTGCTAAGAACCCATTTTGGGGTGTTGTGTGGCTGAGGCCATGGATATTTTAAATACCTAGAATTGATTAGGTAATTGATTGTGATAATAAACTGCTGTTTGGGATCGTTGCTTGGATCTAGGACCACCCCGGGGGCGCGTTCCTCTGTTTAGCCATTTGGCCAGGATACCCAAGGGTATGCCTTTAAAGTAATGATTGTAGAATTTCCTTGAGAGGAATTGATTGTGTACTGCTTGTTTACATGTTGGGCATGACCCGATTACCTTTTTGGCCTGAGGGCAATGTTGTGATTAGCCTGTGGGCACTGTACTATTTAGCCTGTGGGAAACTTCTTCCGTGCCTGTGGGTAGTTGATTCTGTGCTTGTGGGCAACACTTCTTATGCCCGTGGGCAATATCCATATGCCTGTGGGTAGATTATTATGTTTGGATTCTCTTTACCTGAGGGTAGGGGTTTACGTGTCTGAGGACATTGGCTATTTACTTAGAATATTCACTGTGGTGATATTTTAAATTAAATGATTAAATGGATATTAAAATGACAATATAACTGGTTAAGTTAGTTTCTTTTCAGTATTGCTTACTTTATTGCATTTTACTACTGCACACTGTTGTTGCATGATTTCACACAGTTGGGCACGAGCCTTTGGTGGGTGCCTACTGGGATTTATTCTCACACCCTGTTTGGGTCATGCTTTTCGGCCCAAACAGATTACATTTCTGCAGGTGTAGATAAGGGAAAGGGTCCTTATACAGGTACTTGATTGTTGCTGAGGAGTAGGAGAGCATGGGACCAGGCTTAGGCTCATGATGCTACCGACTATTTTGTTTTACTTTGTTGTACTCTGCATTGTATTGTACTACTATGTAACATGTTCTGGCTGTTTTCTTAGAACTTGAGACATGTTGCGTCATATCTATATAACTGGTTGGTTATCTTTCACTGCAATTATTATATTAAATGTGTATGGTTTATTGCTTCCGCTGTTGTTGTATGCTTTTTATTTTATTCCGCTGCCCTACACTTTAAAAAATGAGGGCATAGTTTCCCCACTATCAGACCTGGACCCTCACTGCTAGTTGGCAGCCTCTGGTGTTTGGGGAAATGCGCTTGAGGTCATGTGACCAACCGGATTCGGGGCACCCATTGAGTGGCACCTGGATCCGGGACGTTACAAAGTGGTATCAAAGGGGTTATTTTCTTTGACTTACTATTTGGAGCCTTAGTCAGGGATAAGACGGGAACGGTAGTTGGTAATAAGCTGTGCCCAGGCATAACTAACTCGTGTACAGGGAAAATCTAGTCTACCTCGTATTTTTTCAATTGTTTTGGATTTTTCAAATTTTATAGTTGATTTTATTTCACCGTTGGGTGACGCACTTGTGATTGTGCTGTTATATTTTATCCGTGAGTTCTATTTAGTTACAACCTGATGAGATGAGGGTATGCCATCTCATGCATCATTTAGGCACATGTTAGGAATCACATGTCATGCATAGTTTCCATGTCATGTAGGTGCATTAGAAATTGCATGTTGTTGTGATAGTTGTTGTGCTAGAAAAGCATGCTGTTGTGATAACTACTTGATAAATACCTGCTATGTGATAGGGTATTGTTGTACGAGTCTGTTGAAATAATGGATGCCAAACTTTGGTTTTTGGGGAGTATGGGCCCTCATTGTCCAAAATTTGGTGGATCATTAGCTATTTATTTTTTTTATAACACATATGAGATGTAAAACTTTGATTCGTGGGGAGTATGGGCCCTCACGGGTCGGAATTTGACACTTAGGTGTTGTTTTTTAGTATTTTCTGGGTTCCGGGGAAGTTTCTACGACATACTATCCGGAAACCCAGTATAAACGCCGTGTAGTACCTTAAACACGCAGTGTATGTCCTTCTGTTCAGGAAGAAAAAATAAACTTTTTGAGTACACGCCGTGTACCCTGAGTACACGCCGTGTAGTCTCTTCCTGTGTCACAAACCGTGTGGGCGGCGACACGGGGAAGGGAAGAGCTTGGGACGAACATGCCGTGTAGCTTCTGTACACGCCGTGTAGTGTTGACCCGAAGTCCAGCCGTGTAACTAACAAACACGGGTCAGTGGAATATTTTCTTGAACACACTATGTCAATGAAGAACACGCCATGTAGTCTGACCTGGGGACCCGACCGTGTAAACTAACAACACGGGTCAGTGTAATCCCTTCGTGTACACACCGTGTGTATATAGAACACGCCGTGTAGTTTGAACCATGTGTTCGGCCATGTAACTAACAACACGGGTCGGCAGAGCTCGTCTAGTACACGCCGTGTACTTGTGGGACACGCCGTGTAGTCTTGACTGGTGACAGACCGTGTAGAATTAGCTGTGTGACTGGGAAATGGGGTGGAGTACACGCCGTGTGTGGGTGTAACACGCCGTGTAGTGTCAAGACGAGTAATCGGCCATGTCACAAACGACACGAACAGTTGGAAATTACACCATACACACTGTGTAGATGATATACACGCCTTTTAGTTTTGTTCAACGGGAGCCGTATGACTTAGCCGTGTAGAAGGACCCGGGCAGGGGAAGAGAAGTCAGGTATACGCCGTGTAGTCATTATACACACCGTGTAGTCTTGTTTTGCAAATTTTGAATGCCTTCTTCCACCTATTCCCTTTTGGGTTTCTTTGTTTTTGGTCATTGATAATCTTGAATCTAAGGCGTGTTTTGACCTTATAGTTTCATTCTGTCTAGACGGTCACGCATTGTTTGCCAAGAGAGAAACAACGATTATACTCCAGAGATGGTGGGCCATGGGCTACCAGTGGACCCTCCAGCAGAGCCAGATGCAGTGCCAGCTGTTATACCGGACACAGGCGCGGAAGCGCAGTTCCATGAAGGCTTTATGTGGTTCATGCAGACCTTTCAGGGAGCACCGCCGGCTGCCACATCTATGGCTGAGCTGACACGTACCTTCCAGCAGCAGCATCCGCCTATGTTTTCATGGGATGGTGGACCAGAGGCTACGGAGTCTTGGCTAGGATCGATGCAGACTATTTTCGAGCACCTTGAGATGCCTCCAGGGTGGAGGGTCAAGCTCGCGACGTATATGCTACGTGATTCTGCCAAGAGGTGGTGGGATGTTACCACCCAGAAAGAGAATCACATGGACATGGAGTGGGAAGATTTTTAGGCAGTCTTTTATGAATTCTTCTTTCCAGAGACGCTGAGGACAGATAGGGCTCGAGAGTTCATGAATCTGCAGTAGGGCGCTATGTCGGTGATGGATTATTCTACTCGCTTTACCGAGCTTCAGCCTTTTGCACCCATTCTGGTGGGATATGAGACATTGAGGGACATATACTTCGAGGATGGTATTCGGTATGACATCCACGCACTGGTGAATGTTTTCAGGTTTCCTACTGTACATGCTATTGTGAATCAGGCACTGATTACAGAAAGAAACATGTGGGAAGCTAGTGGTGTGGGCCAGGGTGGTTCAACACCAGTTTCTGGTACTATTTCTACTGGTAAGAGAAAGAGACAGATGGATTTCTATTAGGGTGGTAGTACCAGCCAGAAAAATGCTTTAGGTGGCCAGGTCAGGTGCTACCAATGTGGTAAAGAGGGGAACAAGAGACTGTAGTGTCCACGTGATCTAGTGGAGTGCCGAGCTTGCGACAAGATGAGTCATCTGCAACGCTTCTGTAGGGCATTTCCACCAGTGACTAGTGAGAGGGGTTCTGTGTAGACTTTGTGTGCGGGAGCAGGACCAGTGGCTTTTTACCAGTCAGAGAACTGGAATACGTCAGGGCATGCAAGCAGAGATGGTGGTCGTGGCCGTGGTAGCCAGACACCAGGATCTCAGAGGCAGCAGGGCGGGATAGCTCAGGCTAGCCAGGCTATGTCGCAGGGCCACGACACTGAGCAGACATATGCAGTGCAACAGACCTAGCAAGAGCAGGATCCCAGACCTTCTACAGTCAGAGGTATTATTATAGTACCTTCTATTTTATCTTCATTACTTTTCAATACGGGTGCTACACATAGTTTCATATTTGTACCCATTGTGGAGAGACTTAGGCTCTCTGTTTCTTCTTATTCTGCTGTTATGATGCTAGACACTCTGTTGGGGACTAGAACGACATGTGTGCGTCAGTGCAAGGAGTACCCCCTTGAGGTTGGTGGGTGTCACTTTCTTTGGGACCTCTATGTCTTAGAGATGACATCTTATGACATCATTCTCGGGATGGACTGGTTGGTTCCCTTTCGAGCCTTTGTCGATTGCTATCATCTCAGGGTGAGTTTCACGTCACCAGAGGGCAGAGAGTTTCTATACAAGGGCGAGTGGGATGTTTAGGCGAGTTGAGTTGGACCAGAACATCGTGAGTGATATATTTGTGTACTCTCACACTCGACACGACCATGCCACCCATATTGAGATCATATTGAGTACACTGAGAGAGAATCAGCTATATGCTAAGCTCTCAAAGTGCCACTTTTGGATGGACCAGATTCACTTCCTGGGTCATATCATCTCAGAGGCAGGAGTTACAGTAGACCCATAGAAGGTGAGAGCAGTAGTTTCCTGGGAGCAGCCTAAGAAAGTGTTTGAGATATGAAGTTTCTTAGGGATGGCTGGTTACTACCGACTCTTCATACAGGACTTCTCCCACTTAGCAGTGCCGTTGACGGGTTTGACTAAGAAAGGTGTGAAGTTCGTTTGGAAGGAAGCTTGCGAGACAAACTTTCAGGACCTGAAGGGAAGGTTGACATCAGCACCAGTCCTGATACTTCCAGAGCAAGGGAAGAGCTATATAGTTTACTGTGATGCATCAGGTATTGGGATGGGAGTAGTGTTGATGTAGGGCGATCAAGTTGTTTCATACGGTTCTCAGAAGTTGAGGCCACATGAGAGGAATTACCTGACTCATGATCTCGAGTTGGATGCAGTTGTGCATGCGTTGCGCTGTTGGAGACATTATTTATTGGGAGAACATTTTGTGGTTTTCACTGACCAAAAAGGTCTCAAGTATATCTTTACTCAGAGTGACTTGAATCTGAGATAGCGAAGGTGGGTTGAACACCTACAGTCCTTCTATTTTGAGCTTGCCTATACACCTGGTAAATGTAATGCAGTAGCAGATGCACTGAGCAGGAAGACTCAGATACAGGCAGTGCAGGAGGCCAGTGATGAGTGGAAGCTAATGGATTTGTTCTCTGAGATGCATTTGGAGGTGCACGACAGTCAGGGGCAAAATTATCTTTCATCTTTAGCTATGGCTTCTACCCTCCTTGAAAGAGTGAGGATGAGACAACTATTTGATTCAGAAGGCCTAGTTCTATGGGAGTCGGTGGAAAGTGAGGACCCTCCTCCTGGTTGGATGATATGCGATGATGAAATTCTGCGTTTCCATGGATGAGTATGGGTTCCAGGGGATATACGCGAGGGGCTGATGCTGGAGTTTCATGCTTCAGCTTGGGCAGTTCATCCTGGGGTTACCAAGATGTACCAAGACTTGAGACATCAGTACTGGTGGCCGGGTGTGAAGAGAGAGATAGTTGGTTTTGTTACGAGGTGTTCCACCTGTCAGCAGGTGAAGGCGGAGCATCAGAAGCCAGCCGGACTGTTAGAGCAGTTACCCATCCCAGAGTGGAAATGGGATGATGTCACGATGGATTTCGTGACTGGGTTGCTGAGGTCACCTCAAGGAAATGATGCCATGTGAGTTGTGGTGGACAGACTCACGAAGGTAGCTCACTTTTTTCCAATCAAGGAGACCTTCAGTGTTGACAATCTTGGGAAGTTGTATATCTGAGAGATCGTCCATCTTCATGGGGTCCCTCATTCTATCGTTTCAGATAGGGACACCCATTTTACGTCTTGTTTCTGGCAAAGTTTTCAGAGGGCACTCAGTACACAGGTGCTTCTGAGCACGAATTACCACCCTCAGACAGATGGCCAGTCAGAGCGTATGATACAGGTGCTTGAGGACATGCTGCGAGCATGCATCCTAGATTTTGGGGGCTCTTGGGAGAAGCACATACCCATAGTAGAGTTTTCCTATAACAATAGTTTTCAGGAAACTATTGAGATGGAACCATACGAGAATTTATATGGTAGGCCATGCCGATCACCTTTGTGATGGTTAGAGGTATGTGAGGCAGCTTTATTGAGACCACGTCTCGTGCAAGAGACTTCTGAGCATGTTCAGTTCATTTAGAAGCAGATGGCTACTGCTCAGTCTCGCTAGAAATCTTATGCTGATCGCCGCAGATGACCTTTAGAGTTCGTGGTCGGGGATCGGGTTTTATTGCGTGTTTCGCCGAGGTTGGGACACAGGCTTATCAGGAGACAGGGTAACCTTTCACCGAGGTATGTGGGTCCATTTGAGATTATAGAGAGAGTTGGGCCGGTTGCCTATCGGTTGCAGTTACCTCAGAGGTACCGGGCCATGCATGACGTCTTCTATATATCTCAGTTGCGCCGCTATCATTCAGACTCGTCTCAGGTCCTTCAGCCCGAGGAGGTTGAGCTTCAGATAGATGCGTCCTTTGAGGAGAATCTGATTCATATTGTTGATAGGAGCACGAAGGTTCTCCGAGGACAGTCAGTTCCTCTCGTACGGGTGCTATGGCAGCATGGACGAGTGCAGGACGAAACCTGGGAGCGAGAGACTGATGTACATGCTTAGTGGCCGGAGTTGTTCACGACTACATCTTCACCACCCTTGGAAGGTAAATTCAGGGACAAATTGCTTTAAGGGGGGAAGTTTGTAAGAACCTAGTTCTTAGTTTTGAAGTACGAGATTCTTCTTTTCTCTTTTCCTTAAGTGTTTTTCAGAAAATAAGGAAAATGGGGAAAAATCCTAAATTTTAGAAGTACATGCCATGTACTTTTCCACATGCCGTGTACTTTTGGCCGTGTGGGAAGAGTACATGGGGTGTGTGTCCATGTCAGTGATGAAGGGTGTAGTACCCAACTACACGCCGTGTAGTGGTCCTTTACACGCCGTATAGTCAGTTGGTAGGCGAAATAGTAAGGCGGTGGCCAGCTGTGCGATAGAACACGCCATGTACTCAAGAAGACACACCGTGTAGTCATGTCGGCAGATGAACAGTGCCATGCTGGCAGGAAACCGCCATAGGAACAGTTAAAAAATGGGAAGTACACGCCATGTACTTGTAAATACATGTCGTGTACTTTGTTTTTTTTGCTTAAAATGGGAAGCATCCTCCCCTGTTCATAGGGAAGGCTTAGAACCAGAGGAAAGAGTGGGAGAGGAGGCCGGAGCTTTGGAGATCCGCTGAGCGCACGTCGGGAATCCATTTTCTGCACCGTCGATCTCCCTGGAACCGCACGGGTAAGCCCTCCCATCTCCTTGCGTAGTTCTTGCCAATTATTCCTCTAAGGGAAGTTATTTGCATTTAAGTGAGTTTTCTTTCACCTCAGATCTACCTTGTTCTAGGATGATTTGTGGAACGTCGTTCGAGTATACTGATCAGGGGCGTTTAAGGTAGGTGGCTTGGTGTTTATTTTCCAAATGTTGTGCGTTTTTGTGTACCATTGTGCCATGAAACCATGTTGGGGTGTCGTGTGGATGAGGAAATGGCAATTTTAAATACCTAGAATTGATTAGGCAATTAATTGTGATAATAAACTGCTGTTTGAGATTGTTGCTTAGATCCAGGACCACCCCGGGGGTGCGTTCCTCTGTTTAGCCATTTGGCCAGGATACCCAAGGGTATGCATTTAAAGTAATGATTGTAGAATTTACTTGAGAGGAATTGCTTGTGTAATACTTGTTTACATGTTGGGCATGGCCTGGTTACCTGTTTGGCCTGAGGGCAGTGTTGTGATTATCCTATGGGCACTGTACTATTTAGCCTGTGGGCGACACTTCTTATGCCTGTGGGCAATATTCGTATGCCTGTGGGCAGATTCTTGTGTTTGTATTCTCTTTACTTGAGGGTAGGGGTTTACGTGTCTGAGGAAATTGGCTGTTTACTTAGAATATTCACTGTGGTGATATTTTAAATTAAATGATTAAATGGATATTAAAATGACAATATAACTGGTTAAGTTAGTTACTTTTCAGTACTGCTTACTTTATTGCATTTTACTACTGCACACTGTTGTTGCATTATTTCACATAGTTGGGTAAGGGCCTTTGGTGGGTGCCTACTGGGATTTATTCTCACACCCTGTTTGGGTCATTCTTTTCAGCCCAAACACATTACATTTCTATAGGTGTAGATAAGGTCATGGGTCCTTATACAGGTACTTGATTGCTGCTGAGGAGTAGGGGAGCATGGGACCGGGATTAGGCTCGTGATGCTACCGGCCGTTTTGTTTTACTTTGTTATACTCTGCATTGTATTGTACTGCTATGTAACATGTTCTGGCTGTTTTCTTAGAACTTGAGACATGTTGCATTATATCTATATAACTGGTTGGTTATATTTCACTGCAATTATTATATTAAATGTGTATAGTTTATTTCTTCCGCTGTTGTTGTATGCTTTTTATTTTATTCCGCTGCGCTACACTTTGACAAATGAGGGCATAGTTTCCCCACTATCAGACCTGGGCCCTCACTGCTAGTCGGCAGCCTCTAGCGTTTGGGGAAATGCGCTTGAGGTCATGTGACCAACCGGATTCGGGGCACCCATTGAGTGGCACCCAGATCCGGGACGTTACAGATGTTATCCTAGGTATGGATTGACTTTAAGTTTATTAAGATAATATAGATTGTAGCACTATAGAAGTTATATTAAATTTTTAGAGTGAGTTTGAATTTGTATATAATAATGAGTTCATTCCTATGACAATATGTTAAGAAGTTGAGAAACTGATTAAATATGGAAGCAAGAGTTATGTTGCTCATATTTTTGAAATAAAAGTAATTATACAAATTAGTGATTTAATAATAATAAATAAATATATGGATGTATTTTCTAATGCTTTTCCTAGTGTTATTCCTAATTGATAGGTTTAATTCACTATTGACTTAGTTCTAGAAGCTATTCCAATTTCAAAACCCTTTTATTGAATTGATTTATTAGAGTTATTGTAATTGAAGATAAACCATTACAAGAGTTTCTTAAAAAGGGTTTTATTTATCCTAAAACTTCACCTTGGGGTGATCCTATTTTTTTTGTTAAAAAGAAGGATGATTCTATGAGGTTTTTCATTTATTATAGAGCACTTAATAACATTTTAGTTAAGAACAAGTATTATTTGACTCATATAGATAACTTGTTTGATCAGTTTCAAGGAGCATAGTATTTTTCAAAGATTGATATTTGGTCTAGATATAATCATCTAAAAGTGAAGGAGGAATATATTATAAAGACAATATTTTGTACTAGGTATGGGAATTACGAGTTTGTAGTTATGAATTTTCGATTGATGAATGAACCTGCTACATTTTAAATATTATGAATAGAGTTTTCCATGTGTATTTGGATAAATTTGTGGTGGTTTTAATTGATAAAATTATAGTTTATTCTAAAAGTTATGAGGAACATGAGAAATATCTAAGGATTTTTATTTAGAATTTAAAATAAAATAATTTATATAAAAAATTTATAAAATTTGAATTTTGGTTACAAAAAATTAATTTCTTTGGGAATATTTTTTTCTAAAGATGGAATAACTATTAATCCTACTAAAACTAAGGTGGGGGGGGGGGGAGAGTGGCCAAGATCTAAAAATTTCACTGATATTTGAAGTTTTATTAAATTAATGGGCTACTACTGATGGTTTCTTGACAACATTGCTTAGTTATCTATCCCACTAACTAAGTTAACTTGAAAAGAAGTTAAATTCATTTAAAAAAAAGAATGTGATGAATGTTTTCAAGAATTGAAAAGAATATTGGTAAATGATCCAGTGTAATCCCTTCTATCTAAAAATGGAGAGTTTTTTATTTGTAGTGATTCTTCTTTAAAGGGACTTGGTTGTGTATTGATGCAAGATTATTGGGTAATTTCATATGCAATATGAAAATTGAAAATTTATAAATAGAATTACCATACACATGATCTTGAACTAGCTAAAATAGTTTTAAATTTAAAAGTATGGATGTAACGACCCAAAATTTTTTAAATAAATTTTGTTTCCCAATTTTATGTGTTATTGTTATACTAAACAAAAACGTTTTATTTGATAAACATGATTATAATTAAAATGAGATCAGTGGGTTTTGACTATTATATAACCATCGGTCAATATGACCGCTGTGAACAAAATGTTTTGATATAAGTAATCTTGGTTAATTATTATATAAAGAAGATTCGATGGCCTCACCTAGTAGTCTTGGACCGATCGAAGCCCATCTAACAGAGCTTGGGAAGGAGGTAGCACCACTGGGCTTTGCTCTGGATCAAATCCAAGCCGAACTTCATCATGTGAAGCTGGAACGGAATCGCCTTCGTGAGAAGTTCAAACTGATAGAAATTACTACTCGGGCAATGTTGACTGAGCCGCCCCAAGATTCTATCACCCTAGCACACCTTACTCTTAGGTCCTATGCTGGTATTATAAGGGGTTATGTAACGAGACCGTAACTACCTTGTGTAATCCTTGTTTTAAATAAAAATTGGGATTTCTTCTTATGATGAAGTTTATGAATTTTGAAATGACCGGATAAATATAGTATGCATATTTTTGATGAATTTTAGAAAAAGGATATTTTAAATATGTTTATGTAAACCATAAATAATTAAAAATGTGTAATGATTTTCAAAAAATGGTCTTCTGTAATTATGTTAAGTACTAAATTTAGAGTTTAATAAGATCAACTTGATTTTTGATGAATAGTAAATTATGAATAGTGATTTTATGATTAGGATTAGTAATATGACCAAATGGATTAGTAATCTCACTTAAAGAAAGCTTTAAAATAATCTAGGCACCTTGATTAAGTAATGTGATTCAATAAAATAGTTAAATAACGGTTTCATTAATTATTATTCAAGTATTAGTTTTTTCAGGTGAATAGTGTTTTTTAATTAAAAATTTAATTAAAAATAATTAGAAGATTATTTTTATAAAAATGACTTTATTTTTGAACTCAGAGCATCGATATTATGTTATGGTAATTTTTGGGGTTTTTTCTGAAAAAATGAATTTTCGATGAATAGTGTTTTTATTTAAAAATTAAATTAAAAATATTTAGAAAATTATTTTTATAAAATGGATTTCATTTTTGAAATCAGAGCATTGATATTTGGTTAATGTGAAATTTTGGGATTTTTCTGAGAAAGTTGAATTTTCAGTGAATAGTAAAAATACAGTTTTAGGGTTTCGGTATGTTTAATGACATCATAACGGTGTCATGATGATGTCATGAGATATTTTGAGGGTTGTCCGGCCAAGGGTGATGAATTATTGTTTTGGGGGCTCCATGTGGCCTAACTCCATGATAAATGACAAGGGAGAGCACATGAGTTTGAGAAAAGCACATGTGAGGTGTCCCTTGGCCATTAATGCCTTGTCCCCTCACTTTCCCTATAAATAACAAGCCCTCCTCTCATCCATTCGACTCCCCACTCATTCCCAACGAATTTCTGGTCTCATTACGTCCCAAGGAGTCCTCCCAAGGTGCCCCCAAGCCCTCAAGGTCCCAACCTTTGAGGTTTAAGAGTTACATTTTAAGGTAAGGGATCTGACCCCTCTCTTTCTTTTCAAGTAATCTCTTTTATGTCATTTCTTTTATACTCCATGTTCTTATGTTTGAGGATGTTCTTTTATATTAATCCTACTGCCTATTTCATGTTCATATGAGGAGAGACCCCCCTTGCTCTCATCAATTCGTTTTAAGAATGTTTAAGTGGCGCCGTTAGGCTGCCGAATTTTTAAGGGATTCTTTCACCTTCCTTGTTTTCAAGTTCTATTTTCATTCAAGTCTTTCATGTTCCTTTTTATTATGTTGGGGTATGATCTCTAAATTATCATAATGATCTTTTATTATCATATGATGAGAGACCCCATTTGATCGCTTCAATTCAGTATTTTGAAGTTTTAAGTGGCGCCGTTAGGCTGCCGAATTTTTAAGTGGTTCTTCACCCTTCTCGTTTTGAAGTTCTACTTTCATATCAATTATTTCAAGTTCCTTTTTGTTATATTGGGGTATGATCTCTATATATATCATACTGGAATCTTATGTTCATATGATGAGATACCCCATTTGATCTCTTCAATTCAGTATTTTGATGTTTTAAGTGGCGCCGTTAGGCTGCCAAATTTTTAAGTGGTTCTTCACCCTTCTCGTTTTGAAGTTCTACTTTCATGTCAATTCTTTCAAGTTCCTTTTTGTTATTTTGGGGAATTATCTCTATATCTATCATACTGATCTCTTATTATCATATGATGAGGGACCCTATTTGATCTTGTTAAATCATTTTCTTTTGAAGTTAAGTGACGCCGTAAGGCTGCCGAATTTTCATAAGAGAAATCTATTTTTTTTCCTTCCATGTTTTTCATTTCAAATGGTATGTCCCTAAAATTTCATTACCATGTCCATATGTACTTATTATTCTTTCACCCTAATGTTTTATGGATCATTTATGAGAGGGTGACCCATTTCCCCTCTCATTTCAATGTTTTCTAAAACCCCGAAACTTAGCCGTTATGCTGCAGAATTTTCCCCTCAAAATGCCTCTCTCTTTTCTCAAAAATTATTTTATGTTATAAAGTGAATACTCAAAGCTCTTATTTCTACAAGGGTATTCACATATATATCAAAATGTTCCATTTTAAATTCTGGGATTTACATACATGAGACCCGCTTTCCCTTTCCGTGGGTTTAAAGTGACGTAAAGATCATGTCTTTAAAGCAGTTTTTAAAACGTTATGATTATGAAATGAAACCCATTTATTTTATGCTATGTGGGTTATTTATGAAATGTTTGATGATGATATATGTGGCTCACATGATAATAAAGGCAAATTTAAGGGTGCGCCCTGATAGCGCTCCAATGCATTGGGTAATGATGTAACCACTAGAGATTACAATTTTCACGATACCTTGGTGAATAACCTTGGTAATTTTAAAATGACACCTTGGGGATGGACCTTGGTGATATGTTCATGATTGTCTATGTTAAATGATGTAGCCACATCTTCAAGTTATGAAAAAGTTTTATTTTTATTATGATATGCCTCCTGATTTCATTTTCATGCCTTAAAGTTCTTTTCATGACTTTATTGATGTATCTCAAGTTCATATGTAAAATGTTTCACTTGTTTCCCTTGCTGGGCCTTCTGCTCACCCTTCCTTTTGATGTATGTCCCCAGGTTATGGGATGCAGTAATGAGCCTAGGGTGAACATGAGGAGAAGCCTCTCAAGTGTTTAAGAAGAATGTTTTTTTTTCATGTTTTATGTTCCTTGTTTCCAAGACACTAAACCTTAAAGATCCTCAGTTCCGTGTAATGGAATGAAAAGTTATGTTATAAAAAGACGGGATGCTATAGTTGGTATCAAAGGATGGTTTAGTTATTTGTGGAAATTAGGATATGAAAACTCTAGGAGGAACCCTATAGAAAAGTTTAATATAGGAAATCTTCCTGGTATTTTGGTGAGTATTGAGTAAGGGGTTGCCAAGCAAATACATCCCTGTCTGGATACGAGCAGGTAGAGGTGGCTCTGGCACAGATGTACATAGGGGTAAAACCCGAAAACACCGATTTGAGCTAGACTCGAACGGGAACTGGTACACGACAACGGGCCTTGCTGCACTCTTGGTTATGACACTCCCGGGGGATATGCTTTGGTTAATTCATAAGCTTGGTATGAACCATTGTTAAAGGAACAAAGATAAAATAAAATAAAGGTTCACATAAGAATATATGATCATTCATAACCTAGATGGGAACCCAGGAGATCACAAGTTAGGGTATACCTTTCATATACAAGTTATCCTTATATGCTTTCAGTTCCTTTTCATGATTATTAGCTAAGTACTTAAGCCCCTAATTATGCTTTCTCTTCTTAGTTAATGGTGGGAAATGGAAGAACATGTTCCGACAACCAATGTGATAGGAAATGCGACGATTTTCGTATTAATATGACAGGGATGATTAGGGGATTAAAATATGATTATTATTTTGGAAGACGTTCATTATTTTGGGAACCATATTTGATTGAGGTAAATAGATTACTACAGTATTTTCATTGAGGAGTAAGGTTGACTTATATTTTGAAGAATCGATGAATTTAAGGTGAACTTATAGTAATTTAGGTTACTTATGGGAATGAATAACCTATCTTGGGTAAAATATGTTTAGGTTAGCTACTTTTTTTATAAGATGTTAGGAGTGGTTGATGTTGTCTGGAGATGAACAATGAAGTTGTTTTGGAAGACTATGTTATCAAATCCTTATTGTATTTGGGTTTCAATCTTAGTTTGGTTTGTTTTGAGGAATTTTAAGGACCGTTATTTAGGGAATGGTCTATGATGAAATTTGGGTAGTACCATGGAACTTTGATGATTTAAAAGTAGTTTCCATTCCTATGGGATTCTTTCTTTTTGAAGAGTTGTTTTACCTTAACCTTTCTGTTTTTGGGATAATGTTTAAAGATAGAAGAAATAGATAGTTAATCTTTTGTAGATTATGTGATTCTATAGAAGATGATTCTTGTGCTTTTATGAGACCAAGTGTTTTTGAATTCTCATCATTAAGAAAAGATTAGTGTTGGTAGGGACTTGTTAAAGGATGAAACTCTACTTGAAGGTAGGTATATTTTCTTATGTTTTTGTTCTATGTAGTAAATGAAATCCTCAAAATTACGAAACAAAACGTAAAACAAAAATGTTGTTGGTTTACGTTTCCTACTAGGTAATCAAAGACCATTTACACACATCATAAGTTTGGGATTTTCTCATGGTCAACTTTCTCCTAATCATGTTCTCTATCACTCTCCCTCAGAACTTGACCCTTTGTTTTCTCCTCCATGTCCATGTTTTCCTACATGGAACCCTAGTGTGGGTTAAATCGGGTGACCTTTGTACTTCCCTTTATTTATTTTAAAGTAATAGTTTTACTGACTCCTTTTCCGATGTGGGACTTTCAATGAAATTTCAAAACCCAATTTTAAAATTGCGAGGACGCAATTTATTAAGGGGGGAAGATTGTAACGACCCAAAATTTTTTAAATAAATTTTGTTTCCCAATTTTATGTGTTATTGTTATACTAAACAAAAACGTTTTATTTGATAAACATGATTATAATTAAAATGAGATCAGTGGGTTTTGACTATTATATAACCATCGGTCAATATGACCGCTGTGAACAAAATGTTTTGATATAAGTAATCTTGGTTAATTATTATAGAAAGAAGATTCGATGGCCTCACCTAGTAGTCTTGGACCGATCGAAGCCCATCTAACAGAGCTTGGGAAGGAGGTAGAACCAATGGGCTTTGCAATGGATCAAATCCAAGCCGAACTTCATCATGTGAAGCTGGAACGGAATCGCCTTCGTGAGAAGTTCAAACTGATAGAAATTACTACTCGGGCAATGTTGACTGAGCCGCCCCAAGATTCTATCACCCTAGCACACCTTACTCTTAGGTCCTATGCTGGTATTATAAGGGGTTATGTAACGAGACCGTAACTACCTTGTGTAATCCTTGTTTTAAATAAAAATTGGGATTTCTTCTTATGATGAAGTTTATGAATTTTGAAATGACCGGATAAATATAGTATGCATAATTTTGATGAATTTTAGAAAAAGGATATTTTAAATATGTTTATGTAAACCATAAATAATTAAAAATGTGTAATGATTTTCAAAAAATGGTCTTCTGCAATTATGTTAAGTACTAAATTTAGAGTTTAATAAGATCAACTTGATTTTTGATGAATAGTAAATTATGAATAGTGATTTTATGATTAGGATTAGTAATATGACCAAATGGATTAGTAATCTCACTTAAAGAAAGCTTTAAAATAATCTAGGCACCTTGATTAAGTAATGTGATTCAATAAAATAGTTAAATAACGGTTTCATTAATTATTATTCAAGTATTAGTTTTTTTAGGTGAATAGTGTTTTTTAATTAAAAATTTAATTAAAAATAATTAGAAGATTATTTTTATAAAAATGACTTTATTTTTGAACTCAGAGCATCGATATTATGTTATGGTAATTTTTGGGGTTTTTTCTGAAAAAATGAATTTTCGATGAATAGTGTTTTTATTTAAAAATTAAATTAAAAATATTTAGAAAATTATTTTTATAAAATGGATTTCATTTTTGAAATCAGAGCATTGATATTTGGTTAATGTGAAATTTTGGGATTTTTCTGAGAAAGTTGAATTTTCAGTGAATAGTAAAAATACAGTTTTAGGGTTTCGGTATGTTTAATGACATCATAACGGTGTCATGATGATGTCATGATATATTTTGAGGGTTGGCCGGCCAAGGGTGATGAATTATTGTTTTGGGGGCTCCATGTGGCCTAACTCCATGATAAATGACAAGGGAGAGCACATGGGTTTGAGAAAAGCACATGTGAGGTGTCCCTTGGCCATTAATGCCTTGTCCCCTCACTTTCCCTATAAATACCAAGCCCTCCTCTCATCCATTCGACTCCCCACTCATTCCCAACGAATTTATGGTCTCATTACGTCCCAAGGAGTCCTCCCAAGGTGCCCCCAAGCCCTCAAGGTCCCAACCTTTGAGGTTTAAGAGTTACATTTTAAGGTAAGGGATCCGACCCCTCTCTTTCTTTTCAAGTAATCTCTTTTATGTCATTTCTTTTATACTCCATGTTCTTATGTTGGAGGATGTTATTTTATATTCATCATACTGCCTATTTCATGTTCATATGAGGAGAGACCCCCCTTGCTCTCATCAATTCGTTTTAAGAATGTTTAAGTGGCGCTGTTAGGCTGCCGAATTTTTAAGGGATTCTTTCACCTTCCTTGTTTTCAAGTTCTATTTTCATTCAAGTCTTTCATGTTCCTTTTTATTATGTTGGGGTATGATCTCTAAATTATCATACTGATCTTTTATTATCATATGATGAGAGACCCCATTTGATCGCTTCAATTCAGTATTTTGAAGTTTTAAGTGGCGCCGTTAGGCTGCCAAATTTTTAAGTGGTTCTTCACCCTTCTCGTTTTGAAGTTCTACTTTCATGTCAATTATTTCAAGTTCCTTTTTGTTATATTGGGGTATGATCTCTATATATATCATACTGGACTCTTATGTTCATATGATGAGAGACCCCATTTGATCTCTTCAATTCAGTATTTTGATGTTTTAAGTGGCGCCGTTAGGCTGCCAAATTTTTAAGTGGTTCTTCACCCTTCTCATTTTGAAGTTCTACTTTCATGTCAATTCTTTCAAGTTCCTTTTTGTTATGTTGGGGAATTATCTCTATATCTATCATACTGATCTCTTATGATCATATGATGAGGGACCCTATTTGATCTTGTTAAATCATTTTCTTTTGAAGTTAAGTGACGCCGTAAGGCTGCCGAATTTTCATAAGAGAAATCTATTTTTTTTCCTTCCATGTTTTTCATTTCAAATGGTATGTCCCTAAAATTTCATTACAATGTACATATGTACTTATTATTCTTTCACCCTAATGTTTTATGGATCATTTATGAGAGGGTGACCCATGTCCCCTCTCATTTCAATGTTTTCTAAAACCCCGAAACTTAGCCGTTATGCTGCAGAATTTTCCCCTCAAAATGCCTCTCTCTTTTCTCAAAAATTATTTTATGTTATAAAGTGAATACTCAAAGCTCTTATTTCTACAAGGGTATTCACATATATATCAAAATGTTCCATTTTAAATTCTGGGATTTACATACATGAGACCCGCTTTCCCTTTCCGTGGGTTTAAAGTGACGTAAAGATCATGTCTTTAAAGCAGTTTTTAAAACGTTATGATTATGAAATGAAACCCATTTATTTTTTGCTATGTGGGTTATTTATGAAATGTTTGATGATGATATATGTGGCTCACATGATAATAAAGTCAAATTTAAGGGTGCGCCCTGATAGCGCTCCAATGCATTGGGTAATGATGTAACCACTAGAGATTACAATTTTCACGATACCTTGGTGAATAACCTTGGTAATTTTAAAATGACACCTTGGGGATGGACCTTGGTGATATGTTCATGATTGTCTATGTTAAATGATGTAGCCACATCTTCAAGTTATGAAAAAGTTTTATTTTTATTATGATATGCCTCCTGATTTCATTTTCATGCCTTAAAGTTCTTTTCATGACTTTATTGATGTATCTCAAGTTCATATGTAAAATGTTTCACTTGTTTCCCTTGCTGGGCCTTCTGCTCACCCTTCCTTTTGATGTATGTCCCCAGGTTATGGGATGCAGTAATGAGCCTAGGGTGAACATGAGGAGAAGCCTCTCAAGTGTTTAAGAAGAATGTTTTTTTTCATGTTTTATGTTCCTTGTTTCCAAGACACTAAACCTTAAAGATCCTCAGTTCCGTGTAATGGAATGAAAATTTATGTTATAAAAAGACGGGATGCTATAATGGAGGCATATTTTATATGAGGTAAAATGTGAAATATATATCAACTATGAAGTATATATTCACTCAAAAAGAGTTGAAAATGAGATAGATAAGATGAGTGGAAATGATAGGCGATTATGATTTCACAATTCAATATCATCCATGTAAAGTAAAAAAAGTAGCTGATGTCTTGAACTAAAAAGATAATGCATCAGTAAATATGTTATGTTTAGAACATGATCCTTTGGTTAATGTTTTAATGAATGTTAGCCAAGAAATTATGAATGTAGGAACTCTCTCTCTCTCTCTCTTTTGGTTCAGGTGTCAGTGAAATCATCTTTGTCTGATAGAATTAAGAATGCCTAGAAGAAATATTAAGGTTTATAAGAATGGGTAGAGTTAGTTATGAAGGGAAAGTTTCTTGAATTTAATATAAAAAAAGGTATTATAAAATTTTCAAGGAGTTTGTGCGTGCCAAGTAATCCCCATTTGAAGAAGGAATTATTGAGTGAAGCTCATTACTCTATATTTTCTATTTATCCTAAAAAAATAATATGTATATAAACATTTGAGAATATTATTGGTAGGAAGGAATGAAAAAGGATATTGTTGATTTTACCATGAAATATTTGACTTTTCAATAAGTTAAATATAAGTGATAACTATCGAAGGGGATGATTTATCCATTTCCAGTACATGAATAGAAATAAGAGAATATATCCATATATTTCATGGTAGGGTTAACAAATACATCTTGAGGTAATATTGTGATTTGTGTTATTATTGATATATTGACTAAATCTATACATTTTATTCTTATCTGAGATACAATGTATTTGAACCATCTTTCCCAAATTTATCTTAATAAGATAATCAGGTCTCATGGAGTTTTAATCTCTATTATATCTGAACATACTCTAAATTTACCTATAGTTTTTGGAAATGACTTAAGAAGTCTATGGGTACTAAGTTAAATTTCATAAAAACCTTTCATCCATAATCTGATGGTCAATCAGAGTGAACAATTCATACTTTAGAAGACATAATTCAATATTTCTTATTGGATTTCCAAGGAAGCTGGGATCGATATATTTTATTTATTGAAATTTATTATAACAACAATTTTCATTTTAGTATACAAATGGAACCTTTTTATGAATTATATGGAAATTGGTGTAGAAATCTATCATGTTGGAATGAATTCATTGAAAATAAGTTGTTGGGACCAGAACTTGTAAAATAAATGACTGAGAATGAAAAGATGATTCAATTGAGGATAGCTTAAACTAGGAAGAAGAGTTATGAAAATAACTAGAGGAAATACCTTTCATTTGAGGTAGGTGATCATGCCTTTACTAAAATACATTCATGGAAAGGTGTTAGGCATTTCAAAAATAAAGGAAAGTTAATCCCACTGTTTATTGGTTTGTATGAATTTATGAAAAAAGTGGGACCATTTTCTTACTAAGTAACCTTACCTTTGATTTTATCTCAGGTACATGATGAATTTCATGTTCCACTATTATGGAAATATCTACCTGATTCCACTCATGTTTCGAGCCCTGAGGTAAGACAAATGGAAGAAAATATTTCTTATAAGGAAAATACATTGCAAATTTTAGATTGAAAATAGAATGTTCAATGGAATAAGGTAACTAAACTAGTTAAAGTTTTTTAGAATAACCTCATGATTGAGGAAGAAATATTGGAACCTAAAAATTATATAAGGGAAAAATATCCCTACCTATTTAAATGATGAATAAAATTATGTGGAAATAATTTCTTTAAGGGAGAAGAATGTTAAAACTTAGGTAATGTTATAATAAATAAATTTCATGTTTTATTAATATTCATGATTAGATTTTATGGATTCACATTCATTATAATAATTTTATAGGGGAAATAAATATGTTACCTATGATGGAGGAATAAGGGGAGAAATTAGGAGAAACCGATCCACATACATGAAAGGAAATCTCAAATATTGAAAACCCCTATGACATAGATCAAAACCCTACTCCATCATATCATATTTTTCATAAGGATATCTTCCAAATTTTTGTGAAAAATAGACTGAATGTGAAGGCATATCCTTCTTTTGGAATAGTTGGTTCGAAGAAAAATTTCATAGAGGTGGTCAAATGTCACACCCCAACCCTAGAAGCCCTGGAGACACTATGTTAATAAACATGGTGTGTAATTTTTTTTATAAAAATAAATGATTAAGAATCACACATCATGCTCCACACAGAGATATTTTTGGTTTAGGTTCTGGAAAACCAGACACAAATGTTATATTTCTTTATTACTGAAGCAAAAAGACTCCATAAAGAAGCCACCACTTAGTGCAACTCAAATACAATAAAAATAAATTGAAAACATAGGGTGAGTGTAAGAATGCCCAGTAAGGGTTTTTTTGAAAATATATAATATTTCAAATAAAAACTTTTAAAAACTTCCCTTAAAAAATATTCATAAAACATTTTCTTAAAGAAATCTGTAATACATGAAGCATAACATAACATTTTTCCAAGAATTACCAGTGAACATTTTAAGGAACATTAACACGGATACAATAAAACACATTCCAAATCATAAGCATGCTTATAAAAAATTCATGGTGTGCACCATATTATTCAGGACTTAATTAAACAATGCTAAGTGAATTATGCAAGGGTGCAGGTACAAAATTTACACATGGAAAAAGTACATGATCATAGTTGGGCATAAAAAAAGTAATAATTAATTTATCACATAAAATTCACATCATAAAAGAATTAGTAAAATACCATCATTTGTATTAAGGTTTAGGAGATGATTGCTGAATAAACATCATGCCATGTGCATTTACTTATTCTGATACTCATAAGTACAGTCTCTTAACCAAGAATATTTTCTAGATGAATACACACTTGGTTAATTAAATATTATAAACATAATGAGGGAATGTATAATGCTAGACTGTGTCAAGGCCTTGTGCCATAACAAAACCTTTGTCAAGGACTCGTGCCAAGACCGTTATTTTTCCAATACCTCGTTACATGACCTGATTTGTCTCTTGAGAACTACCGATGCATCGTGGGGATTTCATTAACCGGTCCCCAACCCGTAGGGATTTTATTAAATGGTCCCCAACCCATAGGACTTTCATTAACTAGTACCCAACCTATTATACACTAAGTCTAATATATTCCTCATATGCCCAAGTAAGGTCGTATATTCAAAGTTTCCCATACCACATTGAATATTTAATTTCTCATTTCATATTATTCAAGGTGTCCCATACCAATTTGAATAATTCTTTTTTTTTATGAATTATCATGATATGTTAGTTAAAATTTAGACAAAAATTTTCTCAATGACATGTATAAACTAGTAAACATTCTCTACATGTGTGATAATGATAAAAACACATAAGAAATGAATGGACGGGGTTTGTCACATAAAATGATAATTTCTTAATTTTAAAATCCTTGATGCATGGAAATGGATACTTAATAGAAATACATGCAATTTAATATGCTGATAAATGTGTCAGTGAGCATGAAAATAGATTAAATCATAATTTTGATTAACTAACATCAATTATTACAGTAGGTTCATCATGAAATAAAACATTAAGCGATCATAACATGATAACATGATTATACACATCCTTTTATCCTATAATATATTTTTATGTATTATTGAATACTTATAAATACATATTGGTTAGAAAAATCAAGATTAATACTGTTGAGTCAATAAGGTTTTCTTTATGACTTTTCCATTCCTTTATACTTAGGGGAGATTGTTGAGTCAATAAGGTTTCTTTATGACTTTACCATTCCTTCTTGTTTTGAAAATCATAAACACCTTATCTCAAGGCAAATCTCATTTTACCCTGTGTTTTACTTCTATAAGGAAAATTTTCCTTCCCCAAGGAAATTTATCCCTACCATGTTTTTCATTATTTATTATCTTGTCTAAGTGTAAAATTCAGTTTCATATCTAAAACCTCGGAATCATATAATACTTAGATATAGAGCATTATATTTTCAGACTCCAAATTCTGACTCCAAGTTCTCTGAATTCAGACTCCGAACTCTTCTGAGTTCTAACTCTGAGTTCTTTGAATTCAGACTCCGAATTCTTCTGAGTTCTAACTCTGAGTTATCTGAATTTAGACTCTGAACTTTTTAAGTTCAGACTCCGAATTCTTGTGAACTCTAACTCTGAACTTTGTAAGTTCTGACTCCATATTCTTATGAACTCTGACTCCGAACTTTGTAAGTTCAGGTTCCAAATTCTTGTGAATCCAGATTCCAAATTTCCTTGAAATTCAGACTCCGTAATTCTATAGAGTTCAGGTTCTGAATTCCTTAGAAAACAGAATCTGAATATCCTTGTATTGTAGACTCCGAATTCATTTTTGGTTAGTCTCTGAACTTTTATTTTCTTACATTCCAAATATTTTATTCTATTTATGTAACCATATTTTTTCTTACACTTATTTTTGTTATAAAATGATTTCGTGCATTCGGTTACTAACTAACCGTTGTTTGAGTGAAACATGTATAGGTCCCTTTGAAATTCAAGGAAAAATATGACCGTTGGAGGAGAGAGATGACTATTTGTGCCGTGCCTATAAATAGGATCTCATTTGAAAGAGCTCGATACTATTCTATGACTCTAGAGATTACATGCTGTTGAAGTGATTTCTAGAGAGAGACTCTCATGCTTAGTGTGTATTGAACTTCTTGTTTAGATTTTCTTTGTGTGACTCTGATTGTTGTTGTGTACAATCGAGGGATTCTGGGGATAAGAAGATAGAGGTGCCGACTACCTTGAAGTTGAGGGCTTGTGGGAATAGCAAGGAAGACTCTGATATTCATATCAAGGACTTACCCTAGTGTGGGTAAGACAGACTTTCTTGAAAGTATAAATCAAGGGACCTTTATCCAAGGTTGTTGGATACCCTTATCTTTGGGTTAAAAGATTTAATACTTGTTACTTGTTTTGTTACAAGGTTTCTGCAATATTTTGATTGTTGAGGAAAGTATAACTATCTTATACTTCCTTACTCTTATATACTATGATTTAGTAAGATTCTATATGCTTTAAGGTAGAATCTTTATCTTTGTAAACTTTCATTAAGTTTCATTTTCTATAACCATATTTTCAGAATCACTTTCTTGGAATCATATTTCCGGAATCAAGAAAGTGTGTAGAACTAGAGGTTTTGTGAATTACCTTGTTTAACCTTGTTAAACATAACCATCTTTAAAAGTTACAAAGGAATTTTTTAAAGTGTACAATTCACCCCCCTCTTGTATTTTGAGCATCATTAGATACTACATAGAATATCTATATTATTTTGATCCTATATTTGGTATTATAGAGTATATCATACTCACATACCATCTCAACAATTGGTATCAGAGCATTAGTTCAATCTAAATTAATCTCACGATTAGATTCAGAAGAGAATTCATCCCATTCTTATTTTTGGAATCTGATTTTTGGAATCATAAATTTAGGATTCATATTTTTATTAGAGATACTCTTGTTCTATATTTTTCTTGCTGAGGAATATTTTTCTCTTGTTTACAAACTTTTATTACTAATAAGTTTGTGTGGAAAGATATATTATTTAAGATGGAAGGAATCAATGTTGGTTCCATAGAAAATCTAAATCCAACAAGACCACCTATTTTTTATGGGAATGATTACAAATATTGGAGAGATCGCATGAAGAATTTTATTATCAATACTGGAGTTGATAATTTTTTAATGCTTACTAGAGGATATAAAATCCCTGACAAGGAAGTTAGTACCATCACAATCAAGAAAATCATGAATATTAACTTAATTATAAGGTATACAATACCTTTCTTTGTTCTATGACTAGAAATATATATAGCCAAATTTCATCTTGTGAAGCATCAAATTTTATTTGGAAGAAACTTGATGTTACACACTTTGGAACTTCTAAATTCATTGAAACAAGAAGAGCCATGCTCAGAGCTGAATATCATTGTTTTTTCTTTCCTTATGGAGAAACCATATGAAAAGTACAACAAAGATTTATGATGATTGTGAATAGTTTACAATACATGGGTGAGAAAGGATTATATGATGAATCCCTTGTTGAAAAAATCATAGACATCATGCCCAATGAGTGGGGATCCAATAGGACAACCATTGAAGAGAACATAAAGGTTACTCATATTTCTCTTGATGAAATTTTTGGAAATCTTCTTCAACATGAGACTAGAATGAAAAGAGATGCTGACAACATTAAAAATAAGAATGGGAATGACAGTGTTTCTTTTAATACAAATTCAAATCATATGAAAGCCAAGACTCCTAAGAGAGTTACTAGATCCAAATCTAAGAAGGTTATTATTCAATCCGAATCTAGTGGAAGTGAATCTTCAGAAAATGAGTTAGAAAATATTGATCAAAGGATGAACAAGATTGTTGGACAGAATAACTTTCAATCCAGATATTAAAAGAAAGAATGGAAATATAAGAAAGATTCAGAAGTTACATGTTATGAATGCAAGAGAGCTAGACATATAAGGCCTAATTTTACTATGCTCAAGAGAAAATAAAGAAAGGAAAATCATTCTGAGAGAAATAGAAAGAAGTAATACAAATATAAAGCTAAGAAAGACTTGAAAGCAAATGACACCTGGAGTTCCAGTAGTGGTGACTCTTCAGATGAATCATCAGATTACGAATCATCTGGACAAAAGAATCTTGGTCTAATAGAAAAAATACCTATTGAAAATCATTGCTTAATGTCTAAGGTACACAATGCTGAATCAATGACCAATGTTTATTTAAATTAAAATTATAGTAATGATAAATATTATGAATATTCAGATGAAGAATCTTCTTCTGATGAAGATAATACTTTACCTACCTATGAAAAAGTTTCTAGGTTTGCCGAACTCCTTGAGATTGAGAATTAAAAACTCATGAAAAATCTTGATAAGAAAAATTCTAGGAATACTATTCTTACTAAGGAAATGTTAGATCTTTCTAAAGATCTTGATAATAAAATGGTTGATTTTGAAAGTATTTCAAAAAATCATGAGGAAGTAAATTCTGATAAGGATAAACTTTCTAAAGATCTAGAAAATGTAATTTTAAAGAAAAATGTTTTTGAGCCTAAATCTAGTTCAAAACCAAATTTTTTGGAAGAAAATAACTTTTTTATCAAAATAAAATCCAAATTTTTTTCCTTGAGGAAGTGTTTTTCAAACTTTACCTTAGGTAAGGAAAATTTTGATAAGATGTATTCTCAAATCCGACCTCTAAGGAATAGTTTTTGGTTTTGGTTATACTAGTTCTAAACCAATTTTTAGTAACAATTATTTTGTTCCTTAAAGTGATCCATTCTGCACTAAGTGTTAGTGTGATGGACACTGGGAAAAATATTGTTCTTTAAAAAAAACCCAGTCTTTAGGATTTCATAAAGCCTATTTTTCTAAGAAAATGTGGGTGCCTAAGATTTTGATTTCTGAAATTTCCGGATCCAAGAAAGTTTGGGTTCCGAAAGTCTAACTCTTTTGTTTTCATAAAAATAGAGAAAGTACCAACAAAAATACTTGATACATGGATAGTGGATGTTCCCAGCATATGAATGGTAACAAAAACTACATTGAAAAGATTATCAAGATGAAAGGAGGGAAAGTAACTTTCAGAGATAATGCTCAGGGAAAAATTATTGGTATAGGTAACTTCGTTATTCTTGGAAAAACTTTGATTTCAAATGTTTTATTTGTTAAGGGTCTTAAGCACAATCTCATCAGCATAAGTCAATTATGTGATGAAGGTTACCTTGTAAATTTTAGGAATGATAAGTGCTTAGTACACAATTCCAAGGAAGAGTTTATTCTTTCTACCAATAGGCAAGAGAATGTATACACACTAAACTTAAAAGACCTTAGGAGCCAAGATATACCTTGCCTTAGTGCAATGGAAGATTATTCTTGGTTGTGGAATAGAAGGTTAGGTCACTGTAACCTTAAGAACTTATGCAAAATTTCTAAGAAAAGATTAGTTAAGGATCCACTGGAGCTTATATTTGATTCTTCAAAAGTTTTTGATCCTTTTTAATATGGAAAGAAACATAAATCTAGTTTTAAATCAGTCGGTGAAGTCTCAACTACTGATTCATTATAGTTAGTGCATATGGATCTTTTTTGGTCCTACACAAACTGGAAGCATTGGAGGCAAGTATTATGTATTTGTTTTAGTTGATGACTACACTAGATATACATGGGTCTATTTTCTATCAAAGAAGATTGAAGACTTCTCATATTTCAAAAGTTTTAGAGCCCAAGTTAAAAATGATAAAAACCTTCCTTTGATAACTATTCATAGTGATCATGGAGGAGAATTTCAAAAATTATGATTTTGAAACTTTTTGTAGTAGAAAAGGCATTACTCATAACTTCTCAGAACCTAGAACACCTCAACAAAATGGTGTTGTCAAAAGAAGAAATAGAATTCTTCAAGAGATAACTAGAACCATGTTGAGTGAGTATTCTACAACCAAACACTTTTGGGATGAAGCTGTAAGTACTGCTTGTTATACTATAAATCGAGTTTTAATTAGACCTTTTCTTAATAAAACTCCTTATGAGTTATGGAATGGTAGAAAACTGAGAATTTACTACTTCAAGGTTTTTTGTTGCAAGGTATTCATCATGAATACAAAAGATAATCTACATAAATTCACACTAAAATCTGATGAAGAAATTTTCTTAGGCTACTCCACAACTTCTAAGCCTTATAGAGTTTTTAATAAAAACACTTGTACTATTGAAGTGACAGTACATGTCAAATTTGATTAAACTGATCATTTTATTTTTAAACAACCCCAACCTACATCTTTAGATGTGTTTTCAAAAACTGATTATCAACCCTTGATAGAATATCCTTCTGATAGGGAAAATTCAAAAAAAAAAATGTTTCTGAAGCATTTACCCCAGAAGATTTCCTACCCTATGTTGATGATCAGGTTTTACAAAACCCAAATCAGTTGTTTATAAAGAATCATCCTAGTGATAGTATCATTGGTGATGTGAATCAACCTGTAAGGACTAGAAGTTTCTTAAGAAATGAAGTAGAAAATCTTGCATTCCTTTCCCAATCAGAACCAAAAAGCACTGATAAAGCTTTAGGTGATGATGATTGGATTAAAGCCATGCAAGATAAACTAAATTAATTCGAAAGGAATAAAGTCTGGACCTTGGTTGAAAGACCTAAGGAAACTTCTGTTATTGGAGTAAAATGGTTGTTTAGAAATAAATGTGATGAAAATATAATCATAGTAAGAAATAAATCTAGATTGGTTGCTAAAGTCTATAATCAACAAGAGGGAATAGACTATGAATAAACCTATGCTCCAGTAGCTAGACTTGAATCTATTCGTATTTTACTTGCCTTTGCAAAATTATTCAATTTCAAACTTTTTCAAATGGATGTGAAATGTGCTTTCCTTAATGGTTATGTTCAAGAGGAAGTTTTTGTTAAACAACCTCTTGGTTTCGAAGATACAAAACATCCTGATCACGTTTTTAGACTTACCAAAGCTTTGTATAGACTTAGGCAAGCCCCTCGATCCTGGTATGATAGACTTACAAGATTTTTTCTTTAAAATGACTACGTTAAGGGAAATGCAGATCCAACCCTTTTTATAAATAAAGATAAGAAAAATGTTTTGATTGTTCAAATCTATATTGATGACATTATATTTGGTTCAACTCAGAAATTTTTAACTGATTCCTTTGTGGATCTAATGAAATCTGAGTTTGAAATGAGTATGATGGGTGAGTTAACATTTTTCATTGGTTTTCAAATTTCTCAAAAACCAGAAGGAATCTATATATCCCAATATAAGTATATTAAAGATCTTCTTAAAAAGTATGGATATGAAAACACTAAGAGTATAAGTACTCCCATTGGTACCTCAAATACACTTGATCTTGATGAAGTTGGGAAACCAGTAGATCAAAAATCTTTTAGAGGTATGATAGGAAGTCTACTTTACTTAATAGCTAGTCATCTAGACTTAATGTTTTCAGTATGCTTATGTGCAAGATATAAATCCAATCCTAAGGAATCTCATTTAAAGGCAGTGAAAAGAATTTTTCACTACTTAAAGGGAACCATGGATTTATGACTCTTTTATACTTATTAAAATTATTTTATTCTAATTTTTTTTTTCAGATGCTGACTTTGGTGGATGTAGAATGGATAGAAAGAGTACATCTGGAACTTGTCATTTCTTATGATATTATTTAGTTTCTTGGTCTTGCAAGAAGAAACACTCTGTAGCACTTTCCACTACTGAAGCTGAATATATAGCAACTGGAATTTTTTGTGCTCAAGTGTTGTGGATGCAACACACACTCACAGACTATGGTATGAGTTTTACAAAAACACAAATTTTCTTTGATAATACAAGTTCCATTTCCCTTAGTAAAAACCCTGCACATCACTCTCGTTCAAAACACATAGATATTAGGCATCACTTTCTTAGGGATCACACACAAAAAGGAGATATCATTCTTCAATTTATCAGAACGCAAGATCAACTTGCTGATATTTTTATAAAATCTTTACCTTCTGATAGATTTGAATACATTAAATAGAAGTTAGGAATGATAATTGTAAGGTAATATTCCTTGTTAACTTCCTATTGAACCAATTTCCTTACATTAATAAACTCCTTTTCATAGGGGGAGTACATTTTCTTGTTAGTTTTTCAAATTTTTTGTAATGAAGATTTTCGTACTTGAAATTTTCGTAATGAAGATTTTCGTACTTGAAATTTTTGTAATGAAAATTTTCGTACTTGAAATTTTCATAATGAATATTTTCGTACTTGAAATTTTCATAATGAATATTTTTGTACTTGAAATTTTCATAATGAAGATTTTTTGTACTTGAAGTTTTTCATAATGAAGTTCTCAATTTTTTTTTGTAATGAAGTTTTTTTTTCTGTAGTCTGTTTTTCAAAATTTTCCGTAATCAAATTTTCGGAATCTAAAGTTCTTCAAGAATAATTTTTCTCCCTACGAATAATTTTTCTAGAAATTTGAAAGGTATGATTTCCTTTCTTAAGTTTTAGTATTCATATTTTACTTGCTATTATTTTTATTTTATTTTTAAATTTTTTAGATTCTCTTTTCCTTAAATCTGAATATTTTTATTTAAAAACCTCAAAAGACCAGATCCAAGTTTTCCTTGCGGCTATCATATCAACCGTCAGATTTGATCAGAAGGATTTTCAGCCATTGGATTGAATTTGGAAGATGAACCATCACATCAAGCACCTATATAAAGGACCCCCTGATGGTTGTCCCACATCGATCTCAAGCTCTCACGTGCTGAAGTTCTGACCTTCTACTTAAGCCCATTCCGAACTTCACAGAGTTTTATCAATTCCGAATGTATGCAGAAGAATCACCTCAGAAAGATATGTCTACTATCAAGCCAATTCCGGAGTGGAAGGTGTATAGAGAGAGGCTGGTACATCATAACTTCTTCAATAAGTATGATTCTATAATATCGAAGAATATCAAACTCAATGGGTGTGAGAGTGTCTGCATATCAAATCCAGGGGCTTAAGATTTGGTATACCCAGATTTTCTTGTTTAGTTTTATGAATTAGTTAGTTTCTTTAAGGAAGAAGGCAGAGATAAGTTTTCTTTTAGTAGCTATGGTAAGACTTATTCTCTTTCGTATACAAAGGCAACCAGCTTGGTTGGAATTCCATATTAAGGGGAAGCCGAGTTCTATTCCCATAAGTTTCCGGATGTTCAAGGAAGTTTTGTCAAGGTGAAATCCATGGAGTGTCTCGGTCTTACTGATTTCAAGACTTCGAAAATTGCTCACCTCTTTACAAATAATCAGATCCTTGAATTATGGGTTCAAGGTTTTATCATTACAATAAAAGGTGGTAAGGATACCTTGAAGAAGAGAGAAATGTTCATCCTAGATTTTCTGGTGAATCTGAGGAAGATAAATTTAGTCAAGAATATTCTGATTACGATCGAGAATATCAAGAATGGAAACTTGAAAGCTCAGATAATCATGTATCCATCCGTCCTCTCTAATCTAATTGTTCGGTGTCTAGAATCTTTTAAAATTCCTTGCAGTTCGAAGCCTAGAAATTGAAAAGTCATGTTAGTAAGTGATGATACATTGAAGAGAATGAATATTGGTTTTTCTAAGGACTGAGAAGAATTCTATGACTTACCAGAGGAGGAGGATGAAGCTATTCCAAAGAAGCAAGAAGTGGCTGAACTATCCAAAAAGGTAGGAAAGAAGAGGAAGTTGAAGGAAGTGGAAAAAGAATAAAAAACCCCAAAAGATAAGGAAGCTCAATCCACATATCCAAAACCTAAGAAACAAAAAGCCTATCCATATGAGGTTATAGCCAAGTGGAGGGAAGATAAGAAAAATCAGAAGTAAGGAGAGCCACAATTTGGCTTGGATCCTGCAGAAGCTAAGGCTTTAAAAGAAAAGATAGCTGATGAGATTGAGAATAAATCTAAGGAAAAGAAGCAAAAGAAGAAGATCTAGGAGGCTGATATTGTTCAATCCCTTCTGAGGGATACTAAAATATCATCTAAGAATATTTCTGTACCAGAATCCTTCCTAGTAGAACCCTTACTTGAGACTCCGGGGAAGAAGTTCATGACTTCAGAAAAAGCCCAAGAGAAATTTTTTGAAGAAAAAGAAGCTGTCAAAAGAGTAGAAGAAGAAGTTGAAAGCAGTGGTGACGTAGAAGATTTAATTAAGCAAGTGGAGGAATTTCATGAGAAGGAAAGACCATTCGAGAAATTTTCAATCTAGACCTATCAAGCTGGATCTTCAAAGCTTGATACTATTGGGTTATATGAGAAAGATGAAGATGAAGTAACAAGCTATCTGAGGAAGAAAGTTATAATCATCATTTTATTCATCCTGAAGATGCTGAGGCAGGAGATCAGAAAGAAGAAAAAGATAAAGATAGAATTGTTTAGCTGTCTGATAGTGAACATGAATCTTTGTATGAGGAAGCTGTTCCGAGAACTAATAAAGGGAAATAGGTGGTTATGGATACACCTACTAAAGCTGTTTTAAAGAAAAAGGAAGCTAGTGTATCTTCGAAGAGGAAGCTTGTCGAGCTATAAAAAGAGTCCTCACCAAGAAAACTCTCAGATTCGGATTCATCATCCCTAGGACATGATTTCGTCATTCAACCACTGAAGAAGCTTTCTGACACCATTCTGATCTTTCCAAGCATTGACTCGAGATGTCAGATGCTCCAACACAGCTTGAATAAAAAATCAGATTCAGTATCCATGGTGATGGATAAGTGTGTAAAGCTTGAGGCTGATTACAAGAACTTCTTCATTAACTATGATGCCCACAAAAAATCCTGCAAGAAAGTGATTAGTTGGTTGAATAAAATAGTTGAAGATTTGAGAGATATTGATGAGTTTCAACATGAAGTTAAGGAAGCTTTTGATATTGAAGATAGTAAAACCAAGGATCTCATGACTATCTTTGAGGAAAAGCTAACTCTTGAGAAGAATACTCGGATTCAAGAGGTAAAGGATCTGAATGGGAAGCTATATTCAGTTACCCAAAGTTGGAAGAGGGAAAGGTATCTTCAGATCGAGATCTAAGAGAAGCTAGTTAAGCAAGATGAAATAATGAAGGCTCAGGCAGAAGCTCTCAAAGCTTAGGAAGAAAAGATCAAGGCCTTAGAGAAGAAATAAGAGGATCAGGATCACCTCCTAAAGCAAGCAGAGGAAGACCACAAGGAACTCAAAAAGCTGAAAACCATAGTGAATAAATTGATACCCAAGGAGAAGGAAGGAAAATAGACCCAATCCGATATTTTGTTGTATTTTTTCTTCCTTGTACAAATTCTTCCTATCTTAATGAAATTTTTGTTGGTCGTTTTTGTTTGTATGCTTTGTACTAATATTTCAGGTACTATAATTTCTTTTCCATTCCCTAAAATTCTTTTTGAAAATCAAAAAGGGGGAGGAAGGAAAAATAATACTAAGAAAATAATAAATATCCCTAAGTAAGGGGGAGTTTATCTAAGGGAGAGTTTTCATTACAGAGATTTTTGTACTCAAGAAAATGAAAAATCTCATTTCAGAAATCTAGAATATGATCCTTTTTGTTCTAAATCCTAAGGGGAAGTTATTCGTATTCATCTTTTCCCATATGATAAGGGAGATAAGTTTTATTTTCAAAATCTAGAAAAATATTTTCTAATTCCTTTTATTCTTTTTTGTAAGTATGTTTGTGCTTTCCAAAAAGGGGGATATTGTTGAGTCAATAAGGTTTTCCTTATGACTTTTCCATTCTCTCATACTTGGTGGAGATTGTTGAGTCAATAAGGTTTCCTTATGAATTTACCATTCCTTCTTGTTTTGAAAATCACAAACACCTTATCTCAAGGAAAATATAATTTTACCCTGTGTTTTACTTCTATAAGGAAAATTTACCTTCCCCAAGGAAATTTATCCTTACCATGTTTTTCATTGTTCATTATCTTGTCTAAGTGTAAAAGTCAGTTTCATATCTAAAACCTCAGAATCATATAATAATTAGATATAGAGAATTCTGTTTTCATACTCCGAATTCTGACTCTGAGTTCTCTGAATTCAAAATCTGAACTCTTCTGAGTTCTGACTCCGAGTTCTTTGAATTCAAACTCTGAATTCTTCTGAGTTCTGACTCCGAGTTCTCTAAATTCAGACTCTGAACTTTGTAAGTTCAGACTCCGAATTCTCATGAACTCTGACTCTGAACTTTTTATGTTCTCTGAATTATTATGAACTCTAACTCTGAACTTTGTAGGTTCTGACTTCGAATTCTTATGAACTCTGAATCCAAACTTTGTAAGTTCAAGTTCTAAATTCTTGGGAATCCAGATTCCGAATTTCCTTGAAATTCAGACTCCGGAATTCTATAGAGCTCAGGTTCCGAATTCCTTAGAAAACATAATCTTAATATCCTTGTATTATAGACTCCGAATTCATTTTTGGTTAGACTCCAAAATTTTATTTGCTTACATTCCAAATATTTGATTCTGGTTATGTAAACATATTTTTTCTTACATTTATTTTTGTTATAAAACGATTCTGTGAATTCGGTTACTAATTAACTGTTGTTTGAGTGACACGTGTACAGGTCCCTCTAAAATTCAATGAAAAATATGACCGTTGGTGGAGGGAGCCGACCGTTGGTTCCGTGCCAATAAATAGGATCTCATTTGAAAGAGCTCGATACTATTCTATGACTCTATAAATTACATGATGTTGAAGTGATTTCTAGAGAGAGACTCTCATGCTTAGTGCATACTGAACTTCTTGTTCATATTTTCTTTGTGCGACTCCGATTGTTGCTATGTACAATCTAGGGCTTCTGGGGATAGGAAGACAAAGGTGACAACTACCTTAAAGTTAAGATATTCCTTGCTGAGGAAGACAGAGGTGCCGACTACCTTGAAGTTGAGGGCTTGCGGGGATAGCAATATAGACTCCGATCTTTGTATCGAGGGATTACCCTGGTGTGGGTAAGATAAACTTTCTTGAAAGTATAAATCAAGGGACCTTTATCCAAGGTTATTGGATACCCTTCTCTTTGAGTTAAAAGATTTACTACTTGTTACTTGTTTTGTTACAAGTTTTCCGCTGTATTTTGATTGTTGAGGAAAGTGTAACTATCTTATACTTCCTTACTCTTGTATACTATGATTTAGTAAGATTATGTACACTTTAAGGTAGAATATTTATCTTTGTAAACTTTCATTAAGTTTCATTTTTCAGAACCATCTTTTCAGAATCACTTTCTCGGAATCATATTTCTGGAATCAAGCAAGTGTGTAGAACTAGAGGTTTTGTGAATTACCTTGTTTAACCTTATTAAACATAACCATCTGTAAAAGTTCCAAAGGAATTTTTTAAAGTGTACAATTCACCCCTCTTGTATTTTGAGCATCATTAGATACTACATACAGTATCTATATTATTTCGATCCTATATTTAGTATTATAGAGTATATCATACTCACATACCATCTCAACAAATACTTACTAAAATCTTATAAGTATTAATTGCATCAAGACATTAATTAAATCCTGTTGTCCATCACTTGAAATTAGTGGTTGGAAATCAAATATATATATATCCACAAAGTGTATTTATGAGATTTACATATCCGAGACCAGGTTTAATGATCCCTTACAATTAATGAATACTTCATAACATTATTCAATCACCAATATCATCAGATTGATAACAAAAACTCATGTTAGGTTTAAAATAAATAACTGTATGGACATACATATATAAAAACTAAAGTTTTACATAAAAAATAAAAATCCATTTGAACCCAAAATATTATTTGCATATAAGTCTTTATTTAAATATTGAAAATCATCTTTAATAACAAAAAATAGATTTGGATTTGAATTATATGTATATGTATGAATATACACTAAGTGTATATTTAGTTTTTCATAATCAAAAACCATGTTAAGTGAGTACTTATATCATTATCAACCTTAGGAATATTGATACACACAAACTTTTAACCTTTTAAAACCTGGATTCACCTTAGAGATGATATATATACTTATATATATATAAACCATATATACATATAAATAAGTGAATGGGTTTTTCATTTAATAACAAAAAAATTACTGCTCACATTAGATAAACACTGATAAATAACATTTAGAAATCTAGAATAGGTTTAGGATAGAAAAATTTATATATATGTATGAACATATACATATCCATATATACAAAGTGTGTGTATATATTTTTTTTGTAAAATAAAGACAAAGCATAAAAAGAAAAAACCCCTACACCAAACTAGATTTAAACATAGTTTTGATAAATTAATATAATATTGAAAGATTTATTTGAATAAATATCTTACTAAAATAAAAATAAAAATTGCATGTAAAGTATTTGAAAAATAATAATCCCTTAGAAGAACCAGAAAAATAGAAATTACAACTTTGAGATAAATAAATGGAGTTCCTTACAGAAAATTATGAAGAACTTAAGACACAAAATAAATCATAAATAATCCCTTACAAAATATGAAACTACCATGAACTAAACATTTTTATAACACACACACTCAATATTTTTAGTATCAATGAATATGTGAATAGAGAACGTAAAAAAAAATTACACAACCTTAAATTATAATTTGAAATTAACCCATCATAAATTAAATCTGTCTATATAGTATCATTATATGATTTTTAGTAGAAAAGAGGAGGAAACCATTTCCCTTGCATAAATAGAATTTCTAATAAATGTTTGAAATTGAATAGTATTCCCATACCAACAATTCTGAAGGGATTTAACAAAGAATGAAACAAACTATATTTTAAAAACATTTTTGATGGTAACTAAACAAATTAACATTGGAATGTGATTACCCTTACCTTAAAATCCGAACAGACTGTAGCTAGGGTAAGAGTATGCTGGGCAGACGGATTGAGTTTATATTCCCACTTGAACAACAGTATATGGGTTTTATAGAAAAAAGAAATGATAAAATTATATATATGAAAACAATTGGGTGTGGATTTAAAAAAAATGATATCTCCATGCTTGTTGAGAAATCTGAGCAACCATTTGATAAAAAAATAAATGGGAAAACTAAGACAACATGTCAATAAGAAAAATTGGTGCAAAAATGTCCACAAAAATAGGTTAAAAATTTTGACAGTAAATAAAAAAACCTACCGTGGATAGGAAAAACCAAAATAGTATCCAATTCAGATAAGTTTATATGAACAGACTAAAAACAACGATCTACAAATATTGAATGACATAAAGAGGGAAAAATAAAAATGATAGGCAAAACTTCAAACAACACAGATTCGCATAGACTCAAAGACAAAGAACAAAAGCCCACCACGCACTAGATTGAAGGAAAGGAATAGGCTCGAACCTCACCATGATCAAACCATAACCTCGATTTGAACTCGCCGAAAACACAAGGACCTCCTTGGATCTGTATTTCCCTCTTGGCCTCGTAAACCCTATCCTCAAATGGTGGTCAAACATAAATTGACTGGATTGAACCCTTGCTGGAAGCCATATAAAACCAAACCTGAGACCACATCCCATACCTCGAACAAATTCTATCAGACCCCCTGCCGGCGTGATGATAATGTCTCCTAAACCAAGGCTTCAACTCGAAGCCTCCTTTCGAAAACCCCTAACCCGTGGACCAGTCCTTGCACAAATTCACATACCACAAATCCCTTTACGAGATTCTCTTTTTTTTTGTCATTTTCAATTTATTTTATCATTATTATACCTTTATCATTATTTATATAATCAAATATAATATTATTAATAACTTTAAAAAGTCAAAATTTTAATAAAACTAATAATCTATTAAAATTATTTTATTAATACTTTTTAAAAAGTAAAAGTTTTTATTATTAAATTCATTTATAAAACACGCACACACACACATATATATATTTCATATTATATACTTAAAATTTTATAAATTAAATTAATAATTTGAATATGTATTAACTTGAAAATAAATATAATAATTATCATAATTTGTTCAAAATATTTGTAATTTTAAAACTTAATAAGAAATGTTAATATGATATATATATATATGATTCAAATTAGCAATAATTTTAATTAAAATATCATTCGTATATGTACAATTTTAATCATTCTATTAAAATAGTTATATAATATATTTATTAAACAAAATTCAAAATGTTAATAATGTTATAAAACTTTAATCTAATAAAAATTTATAATCTAATAATTATTACTTTATATATATATGTATAATTATATATCATATTTTTGAAAATATATAAAACCCATATAATTATTCATATATTATATTAAATATTTGTCCACATAAATTAAAATAGTGCACTTTTACAAGATAATGTCATTAAAATACTTTAAAATAATAATTTTCAATGTCATGTATAACCTCAATATAAAATTATAATTTTATAATAGTATTAGTTTTATATCATAATTTCATATAATTCAAATCTAGTATACATATGTGTGTGTGTATATGTATATATATCATATTTTAGAAATCAAACAACAAATTAGCTATATTAATATATTAGTATTATTATTTAAAATATTCTATTAAATAATAATTCAATAAGAATAAATTGTGTTTAATAAAATAATTATTTTAAATAATCTGTAAACAAAGTGAGATAATATTTACTTTGAAAATTGTACTTATAATAAAATAATATTAATTTTCAATTATTATTTAAAGAAAACCGTTCTTAAAAATGTTAAATTATAAATATATCCATTTAATAAAACACTAACGGTCACAAAAAGTAAACAATGGTTGCCTTAAGACACTAACAACTATAAAAATAACAGTCATATGTATTTCCAACGGTCAAGAAGACCCTTATAAATACATGTTTAGGGTATTTTGTATCTCTTAGTCGGTTTGAATTACAAAGATGTTTCCCAATATTCCTATAATTCTTAGTACATGTGCCCTCATCCTAGCGATTACATTCTTCACTACGATCGGTCCAAGGGATGAGGGCTACCTGCTTGGTCTCATTGTGATGCTAGGAGGTCTCCCAGTGGCATTTCTCGGATTTTGCATTAGTTTTCTAGGATAACTACGGTATTTTGGCCTTGTTGTAATGTAATCGTTTCAATATTTAATTGAATAAAACATTTCTAGTTTTTATTTTGAAATCATTGTTTGGATAACATGAAAATTAAATGAAGTAAAACCATAAAAGATAATTATTACACGTGAAATAGGTTCGGGGTGTCACATTATCCCCCCTTCAAATAATTGCGTCCTTATAATTCTTTCATGCTCTTAAGCTTCCCATTACCAACCCACATATTTCACCCCTGATGTCCCCTTCACCAGGTCCACCATCATCAGAGACTTTCCTGGTAGGTTCTTCCAGTTAGATTGATTCCCAAAACGTTCTTAAACCACTCAATTTCATTTTCCCAGATACACCTCTCACAGCTCGAGTCAAACTCATGCGGGAAATAGTAGGTCCTTGAAAGGGTGGCACATGAGGTGTAGAGTTTGGAGATATCGGAATGAATGTGGTTCCGATAGACTAAATAGATGACTTGGTTTTCTAAAAACTAGATGTTATAAAGCCTCCCATACCTAATGTAACTCAAGACTTGGAATATATAGGATGCGCGGGGGTCTCCTACCTCTGCAACTTCTTAGAACTTCTCTAGGGCTAGATAACCCTTAGATAGGGTGAATCACAAAAATAAGCCTTCATAGTACCTTCCTTTATGTGCATAAAAATCAAGTTGTGCTTGCAACATGAGGTAGTAGAAGTGACTCAGTCCTTGATAAAGCCGAAGGATATTTGGGTTGTTAGAAACTTGATAAAGGCATTTACAGGTTAGATATAGGTTTACAAATGACTGGTATGTCTCTGAACATGCCTCGACAATTATGCATTCCAGTAATTTGGTGGGGAGAGACAAAAGAATTATTTTTTCAACCATATGAAAATTTTAAGAAGGAATTCTACTTAATAAGATATAATTAAATTTTTAGCATTGTTTTAATTTTCTAGAGTTATTTAAACTGACCTTTGATACCAACTGTCATGCCCTGACCCTAAAATCCCTGGAGCCGCTATGTTAATAAACATGGTGTGAAATTTTTTATATAAAAAGAAATGCTGAAGAATTACACATAATGTTTCATATAAAGGATCTTTGAAGTTTAGGTTCTGAAAAAACAGATACAAATGTTACATTTCTTTAGTACTGAATAGAAATGACTCCACAAAGCAGCCACCACTTAGTGAAAATCAAATCCTGTAAAAATAAATTAAAAATGTAGGGTGAGCATATTAATTACCAGTAAGGGTTTTTTAAAAATAGATAATATTTCAAATAGTTTTTTTAAAAACTTCCCTTAAAAAATATTCATAAAACATTTTCTTAAATAAAATTGCAATACATGAATCATAATATAACAATTTTCCAAGAATTACCAGTGAACATTTTAAGGAAAATTAACAGGGCTACAATAAAACACATTCCAAATAATAAGCATGCTTATACCAAATACATGGTGTGCACCATATTATTTAGGAGTTAATTAAACAATGGTAAGTGAATTATGCAAGGGCGCAGGTAAAAAAAATTACATGATCAGAGTTGTGCATAAAAAAAGTCACAATTAATTTATCACATAAAATGCACATCATAAAATAACTGGTAAAATAACATCATATGTATTAAGGTTTAGGATATGGGTACTGAATAAACACCAGGCCATGTGCATTTACCTCTTCTAATACTCATATGTACATGCTCTTAACCAAGAATATTCTACAGTTGAACACACACTTGGTTAATTAAATATTATAAACATAATGATGGAATGTATAATGCTAGACTATGTCAAATCCTCATTCCATGACCATAAACTCTCTGTCAAGGCCTCATGCCAAGGCCATTATTTTTCCAAGGCCTCATGTCATGACCTGATTTGTCTCATGAGAACTACCGATGCATCGTTGGGATTTCATTAACTGATCCCCAACCCATAGGGCTTTCATTAATCCATCCCCAACCCATAGGGCTTTTATTAACCGGTCCCCAAACCGTTATACACCGAGTCCAATACATTCCTTATATTCCCAAGTAAGGTCATATTTTCAAAGTGTCCCATACCACTTTGAATATTTAATTTCTCATTTCATATTATTCAAGGTGTCCCATACCACTTTGAATAATTCAATTATTTTTTATAAATTATCATGATATGTCAGTTAACAACTAGATAACAATTTTCTCAATGACATGCATGAACTAGTAAACATTCTTTGCATGTTTGATAATGATAAAAACACATAAGAAATGAATGGATGGGGGTTTGTCACATAAAATGATAATTTCTTAATTTTTAAATCCTTGATGCATGGAAATGGATACTTAATAGAAATACATGCCATTTAATACACTGATAAATGTGTCAGCGAGCATGAAAATAGATTAAATCATAATTTTGATTAACTAACAAAAATTATTGCAGCAGGTTCATCATGCAATAAAACATTAAGTGAGCATAACATGATAACACAATTATACACATACTTTTATCCTCTAATATATTTTTTATGTATTTTTTCATACTTATAAACACATATTGATTAGAAAACTCAAGATTAATACTTAATAAAATCTTACAAGTATTAATTGCATCAAGACTTTAATTAAACACTATTATCCATCACTTGAAATTAGGGTTTGGAAATCAAATACATATATCTATATCCACAAATTTTATGTATGAGATTTACATATCCAAGACCAAATTTAATGATCCTTTAAAATTAATGAATACTTCATAACATTATTTAATCACTAATATCATTGTATTGACAAAACAAAACTCATGTTAGGTTTAAAATACATAACCGTATGAACATACATATATAAAAACTAAAGTTTTGCATAAAAAATACAAATCCATTTGAACCCAAAACATTATTCACAACGAAGTATTTATTTAAAGATTGAAAATAATATTTAATAACACAAAATAGATTTGAATTTGAATTATATGTATATGTTTGAATATACACTAAGTGTATATTCAGTTTTTCATAATCAAAAACCATGTTAAGTGAATCCTTATATTATTATCAACCTTAATAATATTGATACTCACAAAATTTTAACCTTTTAAATACTGGATTCAACTTAGAGATGATATATATACTTCTATATATATAAACTGTATATACATATAAATAAGTGAATGGGTTTTTCATTTCACAACCAAACAATTACTGCTCACATCAGTTTAACACTGATAAATAACATTTAGAAATACATAATAGGTTTAGGATGGAAAACTATATATATATGTATGAACATATACATATCTGTATATACAAAGTGTGTATATATATTGTTTTGGAACAATAAAGACAAAGCATAAAAAGAAAAAACCATTACACCAAACTAGATTTAAACATAGTTTTGATAAATTAAATATAATCTTGAAATATTTATTTGAATAAATCTCTTACAAAAATAAAAATGGAAATTTCATGGAAATTATTTGAAAAATAACAATCCCTTTAAAAAACCATAAAAATAGAAATTATAACTTTGAAATAAATAAATGAAGTTCCTTACAGAAAATTATGAAGAACTTAAGACACAAAATAAATCATAAATAATCCCTTACAAAATATGAAACTACCATGACCTAAACAGTTTTATAACACACACACTCAATATTTGTAGTATCAATGAATTTGTGAATAGAGAACTTAAAAAAAAACTTACACAACCTTAAATTATAATTTGACATTAACCCATCATAAATTAAAACTGTTTATATAGTATCATTATATGATTTTTAGTAGAAAAGTGGAGGAAACCATTTCCCTTTCATAAATAGAATTTTTGATAAATGTTTGAAATTGAATAGTATTCTCGTACCAACAATTCTGAAAGGATTTAACAAAGAATGAAAAAAACTATATTTTAAAAACGTTTTTGATAGTAACCAAACAAACTAACACTGAAATGTGATTACCCTTACCTTAAAATCCAAACAGACTGCAGCTGGGGTAACAGTATTCTAGGAAAATAGATTGAGTTTCCATTACCATTTAAAAAATGGTATATGGGTTTTATAGAAAAAAGAAACGATATAATTATATATATGAAAACAGTTGGGTGTGAATTCAAAACAGTGAAAACTCCAAGATTTTTGAACAAGATAAGCATCCATATGATAAAAAAATAAACGATACAACTAAGAAAACATGTCAAAAGGAAAACTTTGTGCAAAAATGTCAACACAAATAGGTGAAAAATGTTGACAAAAAATAAAGAAAAAATCCTCTGTGGAAAGGAAAAACCAAAATAGTATCCAATTCAGACAAGTTTATATGAACAGACTACAACTAGCGATAAGCAAAAATTGAATGACAGAAAGAGGGAAAAATGAAAAAGACAGGCACAACTTTCAACTACACAGATTTTCATAGATGAGAAGACAAAGAACAAAAGCCTACCACACACTAGATTAGAGGTAATGAATAGGCTTGAACCTCACCATGGTCAAACCATAACCTCGATTTGAACTCACTGACAACACATGGACCTCCTCAAATCTAGATTTCCTGCTTGACCTTGTAAACCCTATCCTCAAACGGTGGTTGAACGCAAATGGACTGGATCGAACCCTTGCCAGCGGCCATATAAAACCACACCAGAGACCACATCCTATAACTCGAACAACTTCAATCAGACCCCTACAAGAATGACGATGATATCTCCTAGACCAAGGCTTCAGTTCAAATCCTCCCTTTGAAAACCCCTAACCTGCGAACCACTCCTTGTGCAAATTCACAGATCACAAATCCCTTTATGAGATTCTTTTTTTTGTCATTTTCAATTTATTTTATCATTATTATACCTTTATAATTTTTTATTTGATAATATATCATATTATTAATAACTTTAAAAAGTAAAAAGTTTAATAAAACTAATAATCTATTAAAATTATTTTATCCATACTTTTTAAAAAGTAAAAGTTTTTATTATTAAATTAATTTATAAAACACACACACACACACATATATTTCATATTATATTCTTAAAATGTGATAAATTAAATTAATAATTTGAATATGTATTAACTTGAAAATCAAAATAATAATTATCATAATTTGTACAAAATATTTGTAATTTTGAAACTTTTAAAAAATATTAATACGATATATATATGATTCAAAGTAACAATAATTTTTATTAAAAGATCATTTGTATATGTACAATTTTAATCATTATATTAAAATAATTATATTATATATTTATTAAACAAAATTCAAAATGTTAATAGTGTTATAAAACTTTAATCTAATCAAAATTTATAATCTAATAATTATTACTTTATGTATATATATATATATGTATATGTGTATATCATATTTTCAAAAATATATAAAACCCATATAATTAATCATACATTAGATTAAATATTTGTCCTCATAAATTAAAATAGTGAACTTTTACAAGATAATGTCATTAAAATACTTTAGAATAATAATTTTCAATGTCATGTATAACCTCAATACAAAATTATAATTTTATAATAGTTTTAGTTTTATATCATAATTTCATACAATTAAAATCTAGTATACATATGTATATATATATATATATATCATATTTTGGAAGTCAAACAATAAATTAGCTATATTCATATATTAGTATTATTATTTAAAATATTCTATTAAATAATAATTCAATAAGAATAAATTCTGTTTAATAAAATAGTTATTTTAAATATTCTGTAAAGAAAGTGAGATAATATTTACTTTGAAAACTGTACTTATAATAAAAAAATATTAATTTTCAATTATTATTTAAAGAAAACTGTTCTTAAAAATGTTTAAATTATAAATATATCCATTTAATAAAACACTAACAGTCACAAAAAGAAAAACAACAGCTATCTTAATACATTAACGACTATAAAAATAACAGTTATATGTATTTATAATGGTTAAGAAGATCCTTATAAATACATTTTTAGGGTATTTTGTATCTCTAAGTTAGTTTGGCTTACAAAGATGGTTCTCTACATTCCTCTACTTCTTAGTACATGTTTCCTTCTTCTAGAGATTACATTCTTCACTATGGTCAGTCCAAGGGATGAGGGCTACCTACTTGGTCTCATTGTGATTCTAGGAGGTCTCTGAGTGGCGCTTCTCGGATTTTACATTAGTTTCCTAGGATATCTATGGTCTTTTGGCCTTGTTTTAATGTAATCATTTCAGTGTTTAATTGAATAAAAAATGTCTTGTTTTTAATTTGAAATCATTTTTTGATAACACAAAAATTAAACTAAGTAAAACCATAAAATATTATTATTACACGTGAAATAGGTTCGAGGTGTCACATAAAAGCCACCATAATCCTTTCCTTCTCTGACTTTTATGTTCCTTCTCTAGGAAGAGTTATCAAGAAGGATCACACTATTCATGTATCAGACAATCAAGATATATTGGAGGAAATAATTAATCTATAAAGGCATTCCATTATCATGAGATTCATAACCCTGAAAGGAGAGATACTTAGGAAATTCAATGATCTTCATAGGATAATCACAAAGATTTGGGGGTTAGAGGAATGTAATATAATATCCATGGGGAGAGGATTTTATCATATTCTCTTCCCATATGATGACTAAAAAAGGAGGGCATGGAGTTTCAGATATATTTTTCTAAATCTTGGATTTCTCATAATTTAGGAGTGGGATAGGAACTCCGATCTGAGCAATGTGAGGAACACCCTAACATAGGTTTGGATCTGTATCTGTAAACTTATTTGGTTCTAATGGAACCCATAAATTCTATGTGATATTGCAACCTCAGTTGTAAATCCAATCATAATAGATCAAAAAACTTAAAACCCAAGGTTTGGGCGCTATTACAGAGTGTTGGTGGAGTTGATATGGAAAATACTCTAGTTGAATAGGTTGTTATAAAAATGAGAGATGAAAAAATCAACCTAGAAATTCAATATGAAAGTGGACCCAAATTCTATATTAATTGTAGTCTTTATATTCTTTTATCCTATGAGTGTAATAAGGACAACGTTTTTATTTTTTGTAAGAACAAGGGATATGAATAAACCTATCATAGGAATGAAAAATGGAAAGACCTGGTTATATACCCCGGGCCTCCAGTGGCTGCAGACCCTGATCCCTCATCCTCAGGAATCTTGTGCAAGGAAATGAATATTAAGGGAACTTATCATACCCATGATCCTCATACTATTACACAGTACCTTTCAAAACCTAATGATATGGGAGTGTTATTAGACATCAATGTTGTTACATTAATTGGTATAGTTAAAGTGAACAAGGCTTCCAAGGATATCCAATTTCAATATCTAGACACCCCTTTCCAAGATGATTTTTGTATGAATGATACTTCATCGATGGGATCTGAAAATGGAGATATCAAATTTCATGATTCATTTAAAACTATAACTAGTATACATTTATATTTGGATCATAGTATAGCTGATAGTGAAACCCCCCTACCAATTGAAATGACCCCTAAGAAGATACATGATCACTCATGTGCTGACTCCTACCCTTCTGAACATGTTTACAACACCATGGGAAAGAATAGTAAGGTTGTTGGTACTCTGTATCCTGAAGTAACTCCTACTATATAGTGATGTATAAATAATGAATCTACTAACTTTAAATAGGATAAATAGGTTCATATCACCATGGGAAAGAATGACAAGGATGTTGGAATTCTGACTCCTGAAATAACTCATGCCATACAAGGATGCATACAACATAAAGAAACTAACTCTAAATAGGCTATCAATATAGACTCCATATATGTCAATACATATTTTCATAGTGTGATAGAAATCCATTTCATCTAGGTGCCTCTCTCTAAAGCTACCAAGAGAAGACCAACTGAAGGAACCCCCTATGAAGTTATACTATCTAGTAATATATTCACCCCCCTCAATGGCTAGTTCTGGGTTGATGATAATGATGATTTTCAACCTCATGATCCCAACCATGATATGACCAAAATGAATGAAAGAAATGAAAGAATAATTTGGGATAAAAAACCCAAAGGGAAAAATAAAAAAGGCAAGGGAAAAGGTAAAGAAGTCTATTTAGATATGAAACAAGAGGGAGGGCCTCAAAAAAGAGGCAGATCTCTTAAAAAATGAAGCTATTATACTAGAATTTTCAAGGGATTGGGAAATTTCCCATGATCACCTCCATCAGAAATTATCTTGTGATCCATAAGCAAATTTTTATTGGACTTTCTAAACCCCAAATGCTATTTAACAACTAGAATTACTTCAAATAGACCCCCTTGAATATATCTTTGTCTCTCAAAATGTCTATGAAAATGATATGAATCATTTATGGGTCCTCAAGAATGATAGTATTCAGATCATTTATTGAAAAATTCCATCAACATATTTATATATCCTTTTCGGTTTACTGACACACCTTTGACATCTCAGTTGTCTATGCCTTCACCTCTTACATCATAAAAAGGGATCTTTAGAGGGAGCTAGAAATGACTTCTGATGAGATGATACACAATTAGATCATTATTGTGGATTTCAACATAATATTGAGACCCAAAAAAGGAACCAATTTCAATAGGATTACCTCTCATGAGTTCTATTCTTGCATTGATTATTTATAATTCAATGAAGTTCTATTTGCTGGAGATGACTTCATGTGGAGTAAATATACGAAAAATGGAAGATAGGCTAAAAAAATTGATAGAATATTTACCCAGATTGATGATAGAAGTGATTTAATTAATATTAATGGATTTAAACTTCTTAAATACCACTCATAACATAATATTATTATTTCTAAGATTCACACACGACACACAAGTACATCTGATATTACATTAAAATTCAATAATGGATGTCTTGTAACACCTGAATGTAGGGAATTTGTGATGGAATATTGGAAGATTGGAATCTCTTGGAATACCACTACAAAATCTTTTTGGAAAAATGAAAAATAGAAAAAGGATCTTAAGTTAGTGGAGAAAAAAAACATTATCCAAGCTTGAGAATGAATCCAAGGATTCTGAAGAACATATTTCTTGTTTTTAACATAGAAATCAGAACCATGATCCTTCTAGAGAGGAAATTTAGGACCTTTAAAAGATTGATTATCTTATGATATTTTAACTCTTAAAGAAAGTCTAGACTAAAATCACCTCAATATTAAATGGATGAATGATGGAGATAGAAATTTTAATCTTTTCCACCCCCTACATAAGGAAAAAAGAGTAAGAAGAGGGGATAATGACATTAGTATTAATGGTTTCACCCTCACTTTAGAAAATGATATTTCTAATGATTTGGAAAATTAATTTCAAGATCAATACTATGATTATGGGATTAACAACACTCATATATTGGTTGATATCACATATTTATTGAAGATAATCAAAACAGAATTCTCATCCTAGCTCCCTCTGAATAAGAAGTTAAAAAGGCACTCTTCCACCTTAACATTGATAGTTCCCATAGACTAGATGGATTAACCAATAAATTATTCATGTTTTATTAGGAAATATTAAACAATGATGTGACCGATGCTTCTAGGGAGTTATTTATTCATGCATCTATGACCTATTTAATCAAATTTAGCTTAATAGCTCTCATAACCAAGATGGAGAATGCTATTGACATCAAAGACTTTAGAACCATTACAATTGGGAACAATGTACCCAAAATTATTGGTAAGATCATTATGAACAGAATAGGTCTTATGATTAGGGAACTCATCACACCATAAAAATTTGGGGTTGTACCTATAAGAAACATTCAAAATTTTATATTTACTACTTCAGAAAGTGTCAAATTAATGAAGAATAAATTGAAGGAAAGGAAATTTTCCCTAAAAATTGACATCTCGAAATCTTTTGACATTATGAAATAAAGTTTATAAATGTTTTCCTCAAGAAGTATGGCTTCTAAAATGTGTTTATCAGATTGATCAGTACCATTATTAAAACTTCAAGGTTATCTATTCTCATATATGGTCTCTAGAGTCTTCTTTCAATGCTCTAGGGGTATCAAGAAAGGAGAACCCCTCATAGGTCTTCTATTTTCCATGGATGAAGACTAAATTAATAGATGCATTAATGATATTACTCAAGTTGGACTATACAAAATAATTAAGTTTAGTAGGGGATTGTTCACTCCCTCACACCTCCTTTATACTAACGAAATACTCCTCTTTAGACAAGCCTCCAAAAGCACATTATCCATCATTAAAGCTATTTTTGGTCACTATGATGATGTGTAAGGATAATTTATTAGATGAAATAATTACATTATTGTTTTTGGGGATGAAATTAATGTCACTAGGAAAATCAGGATTGCTAGAAGCCTTGGAGTCAAAATAGGTACTCTACCATTCATCTATCTTGGTGTCCCCTATTTTGGTGAAAAGTCAGAAGCTCCTACCTTGAAAACATCTGATCCAAAATTGTTAACCAACTGGCTAACTAGAAAGGGAACTATATGTCCCAAGTTGGAAGAATTTTTTTGGTCAATTTAGTGATTAATTTCAGTTTTTTTATGCCTTTTATTTATACAAATGACCAATATGGACCATTAATAATATGAAAATATTTATTAGAAATTTCACCTAGATCAGATCTATCCATGTAAATAAGATCATAATAGTATCCTAGAAAGTATTCAAAAATCCCATTGAAATGGGGGGATTAGGCCTCAAGGACCTCAATAATTTTAATAATGAACTTATTAGAAAATTAACTTGGAACCATATGAAATATGATGGCATCTCCTTTGATTTTCTGTCAAGTAGGTTATATACTAAGCTGCTGGATAGTTGTTCATAGTATCTTGCATCATCTGTATGGACTGTTTCAAGAAATATTTCAATGATGTCTTATGTAACTCCAAATATATGGTATGAAATCAATAAAATTTTAATGGTTGGATAACCTCCTAGCTTTAAAAACCTATTTAAAACACAATGGATGTTCTCTTGAATCTGAAACATATATCTATTGATAATTTCATCCATAGAAATACCAATTTGAATATATAATTCCCTTCTCATGTCACCCTTGAATTGCTAAGGTATGTCTTTGTTGATAGGGACATCCTCATCTGGAAGCTGAATGGGAATGGATATTTCAATACCAAAAAACATAATAGTATGAAACATGATGGAAAAATCAACACCCCTATACACCAACAAGCCTATAACCAAGTGGAAAAGTCTCCTACTTGGTATCCAAAAGACCCAAGATCAATTCTGAGCAGGGAAGAATTTCCCAGGTTACTGTAGTAGTAATGTAGCAGGGCACTGTAATAGTTCTGTAGTAGCGACAGAACTGTAGCGGCAATGAAACTATAGCGGCAGAGGTATACTGTAGCAATGGTGGTACTGTAGCAGTTAGGGTACTGTAGTAGCGGCAGAACTGTAGTAGCGCCAGAACTGTAGTGGCAATGACACTGTAGCGGCAGAGGTCCTAATTTATTTTTAGCCATTTTCCTTTATTTTGGATATTGACTGTGCTATTTAGATTTAGGCTCATATGTCTTATTTTTACGTTCTTCATCCATTATTCATATTTCTTCCAATCTAGGTCAAATTAGGAGAAAATACTGGATGAGCTATCTAGAACGGACCTAAGGTTGGTGGTCTCATGCCTTTCGCTTAAAGTTAGACCATTTATATATGTCATCATGCCACATCCCCATTTTGTGAGCATAACTTGAAATGAAATGAAATTTATAGAATTTATAGTCATGTTATAGGTGATTATAAATCCTTTTTGAAGTTTGTTATAAGTTTAATACCATGAATGTGAAGCACCCCCTTGGGTGTTGTTATTAAATGGACAATTTATGGCTTTTGGCCTTGGACACCCATAATGTGCCTCTTCTCCCTTTGATATGGAATGTTTAATTTGAATTGATAATGGTAATTAAATTTTCAATTGATGAATTGTATAATGATTTTATAATTTAAAGGATTAAATGGGAAGGGATGAGTGAGCACTACCCTTGTCCCTTATCCTTGTTTTGAATGTTATGCTTGAGTTGCATTAAATGGATTGCATATGTGAGTTATATAGATACCATGTTATGTAATAGTTTGTTTGATCTTGAGAATATTGTTTTAATGTTTTTAACATATGATTTAAATGATATCTAATCCATATAATATAATTTTATGCATGTGATGCTTGCTGTATTGAAAATTCCCATGTGAGCAATTGAAAGGCCAAGCCTTATGAGGTTGACCAATGCTTAAGTCACCTTTCAAGGTGATATGTATTTAGATGTCATTGGTTTTGACCTTGGTATGTTAAATTAAGTGTTTAAATGGAATTAAATGGGTGAAATTATTAATATCCATGGGTGAATCATGGATCCAATTGAAGGATTCCATGGACAGACTCAATGGCCTGAACCTTGATTATGCCATGGGTGAATCATGGATCCAAATGAAGGATACCATGGGTGGACTCATTGAGGCTTAATTTATATGTCTATTGAATCATGGATCCAAATAAAGGATACCATAGATGGTCTCAAAAAGGGTATTTGACCTTATACTCTATGAATGATACTTGGGGCCTCCTTAAAGGACCTCAAAGGATAGACTCATATGGCATGGACGTTACCTCACTTAGAGAAATACCGAGTTCCTGAGAGGTTCACTAGGACAGGATTGTCGGGTGTTGGTGGATATCATACCTGGGTGATACTTGAATTCCAACTTAGGAATGTCAAGTATGGGTACAGTTTGATATCATACCTAGAGGGATACCTAAATTACAGATTAGAAATGTCAGGGATGGGCTCAAGTTCCAAATTGAATTAATAATAAAAGATTAAATGAACCATATTACAATCCAAAGCACAATATTGGATTTGATATTGACTCATATATTTATATATGGTATGTTTAGGAATTTTTTTGTGCTATTGACTGTATGGGTGATGTTGGGATTGAGCTGGATCTTGATACATATAAATTCCATGAGATTAAATTGTTAAATGAAACCGATTAAATGATATGGATGTTTAAATTTGAGTACTTATTTATTTATTATTATATTTCTTGCACAATTGTTATATATATATTCACTTACTAATTGGAACATACCTTGGGTGGTTTTCTACTAGGATTATATCTCACACCCTGTTTGGGTCACCCTTTTGGACCCAAACGGATTATATGATTATAATAATCAATAAGGGAAAGAACCCTAATACAGGTACTTGATATGCTACTTATAAGTAGGATATAATGGGACCAAGTTGAGACTTGCAGTTCTATTGAGATTATTTTGGCCTTTTTTTTACTTTTGGGACATGTATTGTATATGAATGCTGTTTACCTATTTTGGATATTTTATTATAAACATGTGACATGTATCATAATATTGTATATGAAATGACTTATGGATTTGTTTATAATATCAATATTCCACTATTTATTTCTATTGTGCGGTTTACTATTTCCACTATTGAACTTTTTTTTTGTATTTTTGCTGTGTTACACTCTTCTAATGAGGACATAGTCTCCCCACTGACACACCCAGACACTCTCTTTTAGTCACCAACCTCTAGAATTTGGGGAGATGTGCTTAAGGCCATGTGACCAAATAGGTATGGAGCACCTTTGAGTTGCATCTAAAACTGGGATGTTATAGTTTGTGGTATTGATTATTTTATTACTCAAAGTCCAAAACCTATGTTTATAAATTAATAAATAATTTCTCTCTTTTTTCTATAAATACCCACTTAAACTCCCATTAATATTAAATAAAAACCCATTAAGAATGAATTTTCTCTCAATTTCCCTCTATAAATCCATCCTAAGGTATTCCCAATATCCTAATAAGATCATCCCAAGCTTTTAGAAGAAACCTATCAAGTAAGGGATTATCTTTCTCTTCATATTAATCCAGGTACATTATTTGTATTTTTGATTTATTTAAAAAATTTCACATTGAAATGTATTTTTAACATTCCTTTATAGTCCTTATTATTCTAAAGTAATTAGATATCACATTTTAATCTCATTAACCATTTTTATGAACCTTTATGAACACCCGTTATGGTGCTAAAATTATTCCATGATTTCACATGCCAAACTTTTGTGTTGTGAATACCCATCCCCATTTACACTCAAGGGTTTTAACAATTATTTATTTATTGGGTAAATCCATTTATGTAACCCACAATCCTTAATTATTGGATTAAAAGTGATAAAAGATGTTTTTATTTTTTATGATCTACGGGTCACAAAAATTCATGTACATATATGCATATGTTTGGTGGTATTAGAATTATATAGCCCTTTACTGCATTGGATATTTTTTTTTCATCTCATGATATTCCATATATGGTACATAGGAAATTATCCTAAGCATACTATGTTATGATGTCTTAGTGGTTATCCTTGAATTACACTTATGATTTTATGTTTTATGTAATTTTCACATTCCTATGATGCCTGGATGTTATCATCTTATATCATGCTTCTATGTCTATGAATATTATTCTCACAATTCTATGTCACCATTTTATGCCTATTGAACCACTTGTACTACTTTAATTTATGCTATGCTTTGATTATTTTCTTACTAGACTTCATAGCTCACCCTTTTCTTACATACATCCCCAGGTTATCCCATGCAGTATTAGAAGATCAATGAAATTTAAGGCCATGTTATGGAGTTTTTAAATAATTATAATGTATCCATGTTTTAAGTTATTATTCTATTTATCTAATTTCCCAAAGATACTCAGACTCTCAATCTTCTAGGATTGTATTATGTGTATCATTATATAATAAATAATGAAATAAAGTGTATAAAATATATGAGTTATCATACAATGAAAGCTAAAAACATAGTAATTAACAAGATATAAAACACCTAAGAATAACCTAACCATCTATCATGTATACTACTACCAGTATAACACCTACACAAGCTACCCAGGCCCTCAAACCACAATGAGGTAAAACATGGTGCAAGAACAAGCATACAAATCTGTCTATAGGTAGAAGGAAAACAAATAAGTCCACAAAGATCAAAACCAGAACAAGATGATCAAAATACTTAAAAATCATTCTATAAATTTTTTTTGTGAAATAGAATAATAAGAAATTAATTTTTTGATTCAAAATTAAATTCATATTGTCTCTAATACCAATTGTTGTAGCCTGTGTTGTGAGACAATTTATATTCAATGACCAAACCAAGATTAATGGATTTAATTATGATTATCAAAATTCCAAACACAATACATCATGTTTATACTATTATAAAAATCATACATGAATAAAGAAACATTAATAATAAAAATAAGATTCATGTAAAACATTTACTACAAGATCAATAAGATAAACAAAAAAATATGATCTAGTTTGATTAACATAAGATCGACCATCAAGATAAGTTCAAAGAAACTAAATCAAATATAACCAAACATAAAAATCAATAGTCGACAGAAGAATTAAAGAAATTAGAAAATAAGACACAAGTATTTTACATTCTTCTTTAAATTTACCTACATGCGCGAGGAGGGGGCACTGGGGTTCCACTATGAAAGAAACAAAAGTATAATAACATAAATAAGTAGAAAAAAAATCCTAAGAAGATAAGATTAAAAAAAAGAAATTATCTAAAGGTAATTTTATTTTAACTCTAGTAATCATAATTAAATAAATCCATGGATGTGTAATATGACATAAACTTTTTAATAACTCATGTACCACATATGATAATGCATTATAAAACTAGTGACAAAAATAGATAATAAATTAAATAATCGATCAATATCTCCTTAATGAGGCTTGATATTACCATATAAAAAGGATGTTGGAGTTATTTTCCTATATATTAATATAGTAATCATAAACCATACTCCCAAAAAAAAATCATCCATTTATAGGCACCTCATCCCACAACTTCCTCATGATCCACAAAAGAACATCGACACTTGTTGCAATAAAAAGTTTAAGAGCTTGATGAAGTTATTCACCAAACACCAAGATAATGAATGCCTCATATTTCCTCCTCCTCCTTTGGTGAATAATATGTTGTTTAGTAGGTCCCCTCCCCACTTCTCTCTCAGTAAACACCATAACCCCTGAATCAGGGAGATCTCCCTCTACTAACTAAATCATCCCCATAGAATGTAGTTGCACATTGAAAATCATAGAGGTGATATAGTAATGATGTATTTGATTAATTAATTACATTTAATGAATACAGGAGGACATGTGGACGGATGAGAATCACCCCACAAAAAATCATTGAATTTTTAAGTAAGACACATAGGGCTCTGTTATCAGCTGGAACAACAAGGTATAAATCATGCTTAATTTTTATATATAAGAAAACACATGCAATGTGAAAATGGATCAAATCAACCATGGTTATTAATGAAAAAGGTAAAAATATATGATTATAAAGGGTAAATCTAACACATGAGCCTCATCCCAATTGGTGAGGTCTCTCCTAGTGCATCCATGAGACCCAGGTTCAAAACCCAATAGAGGCATAATTTCGGGGTACTATAACAGTACTGTAGCAGCCAGAACTATTCACCTTGGGCTACCAGTTTGGGCTTGGAGTCCTTAAGGACTTCTAGCCACCCAGGCCTTCGGGTCAATAATGATTTTGGGTCACCTCATGGCCTTAAGGCCACCTCAAGGCCTTTAGGGCCTCCTGATTTGTAGTTGCACAAAAAAATTCTACAAGGAACCACTCCAGAGTAAGAAAGAGCATGGCGCATTCACCAGAGCAGGGATAAACGGACTTAGGAAGAATGAGAGGGTATGGAATTTTCCATCGGTACCATGACTGTTCACCTATACACATGGAAATTCTAGCCGAACAGTCATGCACAGGTGGAGAGCTGATCACGATGCAGATACTGGGGAGGAGTAGTTTCAAGTAGTCATAGTCTGTACGATTTCCTTAAGACCTACGAGTCCTGTAATGTCTAAAAGCCTACGGGACATGTAATACCTAAGCCTATGGGGCTTTTAAGGATTCTCCCTCATCCATTTAAAGGGGGGTTATCAAAAAATCAATAAAAAATAAGGCCTTCAGGCCATTTAGTCAAAGGGTCAATCTAGGAGTGGGCTAGTGAATACTGTCAAAGGAATATAATCAAATAGGAGGTCAAGTGAAGTAAACCAAATGTAAAACATCAAATAAGAATCCCAAAAAATAATATACAGTACTTAAAATATGAATTAAATGAAAACAATTAAAATAAATTTACATAAACCAAATTTAATTTCATTTGAGAACTCATAGTGAATGATATTCACAATTTTGAATGATTCCTTTTCCATAATTATTTTTCATAAATGTGTAAGATTTTATTAGTGTTTTTAATGATATTTGCTAATTTACATTTCTATTTAAATAATAAAACATATGTTTTGTCATTTAATATTGATCAAATATATTTTTTGTATTTGTTTCATGGACACAACATATGTTACATATTGATTTCAAATGATTATTATTTCATGTTTGTTTTGTGTGTGCTTTTTATAATTCTATTTTTTATTTATAATTACTTTTGATAAATGTATATTAGTTTTATATTTTTATAACATATGATCTATCATAGAATAATTAATTAAGATTTATATATTTTCATGGATACAAAACATATAATGTGTTTATTTTAGTTTCTAAATTTAATTATTTTTACTTTATTTTGAATTATTTTTTATTATGTTTTTATGAGTTTTTTGTTTATTTGTATTTTTTAATTATAAAACATGTGTCATGATATATAAAACTAAAATTTAATATTTACTTTTTATGTGAAAATATATTTTTTATATGGTGATTTGAAGAGTTTTGTAGACAACTAATATATCCAAACATAATGAAAAAAACCCAACACTAATCAGGATATTTCAATAGTGGTTTAGGAGAAATGAATAATAAATAGAAAACATGAATTAATACATCTTCTATGTAGGAATTTACCTTCATCTTTTATATATTTGATAAATATTACATGCCAATAATCATCAGACTCTTATCTTTATAGGTAATGATCCACTAGATAATGAAATATTATATATCGCAACCCCACTTAGTATATCTTATGATGCAATATACTATATACCACAACCCCACATACTATATTTCACCATGTGATATACATCACCTTATACGATATCCTTTATATAATTTTATATGATATAAAACCTTAGGAAACATTCATTTCAGTATCCCACTTTCTTAAAATCCTCACAAACTTTATGCACATTTCACATTATTTTTCATCACATATAACAAGTTATAAAATCATATCCAAATATAATTTTGGATAAAAATCTGAAATTATTTATCTAAACTATCTTAATTTTGGACGAAAATTTTATACCAAAACAAATCCTTATTAACATAGACTTTTCTGTAACCCTATGGACCTTTATAACATTGAAAATTATTATGAATTTATAATAAATAACCATAAGAAAAGAATAACCATTAGAAATGCATAAATGTTTCTCAACGTACAAAGGGGACTGGAATGATCTCAATTAAAAAAAAGTATCACAATATAATAATCCAAAATTTTTATCTCTACATATTAAGCATATTCACACAGTTTATTTATCTAAATCATCAAGTAAAACAATAATACATGGAACATATTAATCTCATATAGAATAGACAAGGAGTTGTACCCCAATAGGCAATTTCAAGAGAGGGTGAATTAAAATTATCATACAAAAACACCCTTTTAAAACATTCACACTTTAAATAATAAATCTGAGTAAAATAATTAAATATAAAATATAAAATTAAAGGTGTGAAAACATGAATGTATAGATAAAATTAAGTACCATAATTTATAGGATAATTTTTTTTATCAAGAATGCAATTTTTAGAAAAATGAATTTGTGAACTTCAATTATACGATTCATTAATGAATACTATACAAGATATGATAAATCATAAGGGTATATAGATATTAATAGGTACTTTACAGAATGGTGAGTGATTAATTACATGTTCACTCTCCAGAAATAATTATGCTAAAAAATAATACTGAATTTAAAGTGAATTGGGAGAGAAGCCAAAGTAAAGTGGATAAGGAAAATAAATCATAATTTCTAAAAGTATAGGACACATGATATGTTAAAGAGGTTCAATATAAAAAATCCACATACCCTCTATTTATTTTTTGTATAAGGTCATATCCCTAGAAACTTGTTCATTTTTAATCCAAAGTGGTAGGAGGATCTTATAAATTTATCCATACAAAATCAAGTAAAAAGAGTGACTTCTTTATAATAATATGGAAAATTCATTATCTCTAAGACTTCTTTGATTAAGGATAAAAAATAAATAAGTTTCTATCCCTAAAATATTCCTCACTTTTAATGCAAAGTAGCAAGAGGATAATATAGCCAAATCTAGATAATAATGACTAAAAATAGTGACCACTTTTCAATGAGATAAAAAAGTCCTTATCCCTAGGATTTCTTTGATTAAGGATCTACAAAAGAAAAGTTATTATCTACAAAACTTCTTTGATAAAAAATCAGAATATATACAAATCCATATCCTTTAAAATTCTTCAATCAAATGATAAAATGATGGATGAAGTTAATACTATTAAGGGGTCCCTTATTACATTTTGAAATGAATACAAATCTAAAATATAATGCACGAATGACATGAAGAATATGACATTAAATCCTAAAATAAAAATTATTAATCTTTTAAGATAAGAGTATATGATCAAAGGGATGTATAATGATGCATGAGATCTCCTCATCCCCAACATGTTCCATTTTCTCCCATAATAGTATGCTGATATTTTCTATAATCCATGCTTTAAATGAGTTACCCTTAAGTCTTTATGTAGGTTCAAGATATAAAAATTGAGAAATATAGCCATCATACCTTGATGTGGCTTCATATATGACCATATCTCATAGGATCAATGTTGTTGTCATGGATTCCTTTGTGGTAATGAATTTTTATGACCATTATAACCATCATGACTTCATAAATTGTTTAATATTAACATGTTGATTCTTTTATTGACTTATAAAATATATTAAATATGATTATTGGAGGGGTAATTCTAAACTAGAAAGAATATATCTATTATACTTGATATTCTGTTAGTAAAGTACAGTGGTTAATATTTTGGCTATCACATCCTTTAATTAATTTTTAGTTATTAAGGTTTGGTAGGATATCAGTTTTTTTATAAAAGTATCGATATAGATTTTATTATTTTCATAAATAGTCCTAGATTATTTAATTTAGTTTTGGAATTGGACTTCCATTTTGGTAAGATATGTTCATATGATAAGGTTTAATTCATAAAAAGTATTACCTATCTATTATGATATTTTTTGTAAAATATCATCCATCTTCATTAATCTATTAATGAATGTGTGAAGTAGACAACATAGAAGTCAAATCATTGTTTCTTTTGTATATTCTATTTAGTGATTCATCTATTTATTCTATATAACTATAATCAATCAGTTGATTCTATTATTTTATAGTATTTGATCTTTTATCATTTTTTATTTAGAATTTATATTTTTTCTTCTTATGTTGTTGTGAACTTTATCATTTGCATATATCATTTATTAATTCTTAAACTGAAACACTTATACATATTTTTTATATAAAAAATGAATACCTTATGACTATTAAAACATGTTATACTAGTGGATTATAATTGCAACATAATGATCTAGAACTTCCCAACCCCTTTCTTTATGTTTTTTCAAGGACTAGAGGTGATTTGGGGGAGTTTGGTGGTGATATAGAGATTAGAGGTGGTGTATTGGCCTTTCAAGGGACACCACTTCTTTTCAAATGGATCGAGAATCTATTTTTGTGGGTGTGTTGGTTTTGTGGTCCTCCTATGCACCATTGGAAAGTGAAAACACATAGAGGAGGGTGTGGAACTAGGTGTGGGTTTCTAATGGAGTGTCTACCTGAAATGGGGAAGAGAGACTCCCCACATCATGGTCTTGGATATGGTGAGGTTAAAATAACTAGTTGTTTGGCTCTAGGGAATGGTGTCTGGACATGGTTGAAGATAGAAGAACCACCATGGTTTGGACCATGTTGTGATCAAGTCCATGGTGGCCGTTAAATATCATTTTTAAAACAAGCGAGATCTCACATGGAGGATTTGGATCTCATATTGGTAGGACACACCATATTAATTTTGGCTGTTCACTACACCATGGTGGATTATAGTGGAATTTTCTTATAATTATATGGAATACTACCCCTTTACTTGATTTCCAAACCTTCCCTCAACTATTGGCCAATTGTTGATCATTTTTCCATTCTCCAATCATCTCTCTTGTAGTTTTGAACCCCTTGGTTCATTTGGATTGTTTGACTAGGTTTCTTTTAGATCTAGATAACTCTCCCTATTTACATTCATTCATTACTTCTCTTTCACTCCCACCTGGGAGTTCACTATGGTATTTTCCCCCTTTGTTTTGGGATGTTTTTGATAGAGTCTTGTTGTTTATAGAAGTCCAGTGGTGATTATTTTGAGATCAATGGTGGTTGATCCTTAGTTTTTTGTGTGTTTCCTTTAAATACTCAATCAAGGTATGGGATCATTCATATTTATTCTTTTAGTTTTACATGTGATAGAGATCATTATTTTGTTTTTATATTGTGAAGATAGTATGAACTGACTTAATGAAGATAATTAAATGTTTTAATTTAAATTCAAGGTAAGGGGGGATAAATCATAAGAATTTACTTGTTCTTGTGTTTTTCTTATATGATTGAGAATTCTAGTTATACTTTTCTCATCACAGAGTTTATGTTGAGGTTTATTATGTTTTTGTGGATTTTTAAATTGGTAAACCTTATTGTGATTGTTTCTTGAACTCACCACACATGAAAACAGCTGAGAATGTATATCTGGATAATAAATTGGTTACACATGGAACCTCATATTATGTGAGAATTACCTTGAGAATATTGAATTAAATATTATAAAATTACCTTGATTAATCTAGAATAAGGTATGTAAAAAGTGTGGTATGGTGAATATGTTGTGTGTTACTTATGTTTTTCTGTGGTTGCAATGCGCGGTGATTGCGTTTTTTGGTGGTAATGATGCATGATATCTTCAATGGGAATTAGTTGTGATGTGTGGTTTTAATGACATGTGTTTGAGATAATATATGGCTATGATATGTGGTGGTTGAAGCATGGAGATTGTTGATGTGTAGGAGATGTGATGTTGAGTTGTTTTGTGTTTTTATAATTGATCAGTAGTGGTATAATGAAATGATAATGGTGAAATTGAAATGGTATGGGTATGAATGGTTAATAAACTCTTTAATTAAATTGGGAAGTTTGGTTAAAGTGGGTTTTTAACTTGAAAATAATGGGAATAATCAGTGAATATAGTTGGTAATTGGGAAATATAAAAATTACTTAACTTGAAAATCTTGGTGGTATGTGACTTGTGGTTATGGTTTGTTTGTGTGATATAATGCATTTAGAAGTGTAAACTAAAGTGGTAGATATTGTGAGGCCTTATAGTGATATTTTGAGTTGGGGCAGTTCTCTTATTGTGAACCCATAAGTTGGCATTGAATGTTTGACTATTATATATTGTATTTAATTTCTATTTCTATAGACACCCCATCCATATAAAGCTCTATGTGCCAACACCCAATTTTTTTGATGGGTGTTTTTCCAACATCCAATATAGTGAGGAAAGATGGTTGGATAAACCCTCCTTCATACTCTATCTACCATGTGAGATTATTACACATGGGTTGTGATGGATTATAGACGTAGTGTATTTGTGGTTGGTATGCTGAGGTTGATGAGGTGATTCTTAGTGAGGGTTGTGCATACATGAGCCTCAGCCCGGTTAGCGAGGACTCAAAAAGTGCATCCAAGAGACCCGAGATCAAATTCAGGTGGAGATATATTTATGGGTACTATAGTAGTAATGTAGAAGGTACTGTAGTAGGCACTATTTGATACTATGGGAGCCAGAACTATTCATCCATATGGGCCTATGGGCCACCGGTTTAGTCCTCGGGTCCTGAAAGGCTTTTGGGCTACCCAAGGGCTTTGGTACAGTTCTCTCTCAAGGACTTAAAGGGAACATTAAGGCCTTAGGGCCACCCCAATTCCTTTGGGCCACATGATTATGCAGATTTACTAGTCATACTTCACGGGAAAAGGCTTCAGATGAGGATTCAGGGCAGGCGCATATCATGACATGTGATGGGGAGGAGTAGTTACAAGTAGTCTTATCTGGGTGGTTCCCTCTAAGACCTACGAGTCATGTAATTGTATCTAAGAATTCGGGACTTGTAAGGGTTCCACCTCACCCCTTGAAAGGTGGATTATCAAAATAATAAAAAAATGAAGGCCTTCAGGACATTCTGACCTTAGTGGGGGTTGTGTATGGAAGGAGAGAACAAGGTTGATTTTATTTATGTCCATGATACCATACCAACTTGGTTATGGAAGTGGTTATGAGAGGATGTGAATGAGATGAATAGTTTCAAGTAGGGTTCTTGGTATGATGTGGTGGCCCATGTGTCTTCAGGGGGGATATGATGGCCAGTTAAACACATGGTGCTTGGTGTGATGCAGTTGCATAGGTGTATTTGGTATGGATTCTATGGAATGAATAAGAGTTACAAGGTATATGAAATTGGGGTGTGAGAGTAGGAAATCAATGGGAAAGTTGTGTGGGGTACCCTTCATCGATATTCTTCTTATTATGTTACTATACTTGGATGTGTAGTTGGGTGAGCATGCCTTAGTGATGATGAGATTGGTTAGTTGACCTACTTAGGTGTTGTTGGTTTATTTTTTCTCATGGGTTTATTGGTATTATATTTTCACATGTTCACAAGACATATTGGGTATTATACTATCAATTATACATGTTATTCTCACCCCATGTATATAAGAACTATTTTTCAGGTTTCCAGGAGGATTTCAAGGACTGTTCTAGATATTAGTAGCTCAAACATTAGAGTTACTACCAAGTCACTACCTTAAGAATTTATTTTGGGTATTTTATTTAGAGAATATTTTTATTTGTATACTTAAACATGAATATTAGGATGGTTTTTGTTTCCTATTTTATTAGATCATGGATTTTATTGGTGTATGATATCCTATCTCTCAATCTTATTTATTTGTTGAGGGTAATTCCTTCCACATGTGATATTTTTTATACCCCTAGTGATAGTGGCCAACCTGGGGCCTACTGAAGGTGAAACTCAAGGGTTATTATCTCTCTTCTTTTATTTTCATCCCATGAGGTGAACCTTTAGAGGGATGGGGTCATGATATAGTGGTATCAGAGACTAAGGTTTTGAGACAGGATACAGTTTGGAGCTAGAAACTGTGATGATTTCATGGGTTGGTAGGGAAATAGTATAATTTGATCTTATTGTTTGACATAGGCTAGAGAATACTGGATAGGAAACAATATTTTAGGGCACCCATGATTTGATTCAAGGAATTTTATCCTATCAAATATCCATGTGAGGTGGTGACACTTGCAGGGCAGAGACTTAGGAGAGGTGCATGCATCTTTATTGTTCATGTTTTTATATAAATTGGTTGATATCAAGAAGATAAAGTGAATTTAATAAAACTTAATAAAATTCCACACTTCTAGGATTAGGGAATCTTTTTTTCCTTTTATTTATGCCCCCTAGATGTCTTCTATATGTGGTTCAGGTTGGTGAGGTTCAGTTGGTTAACCCAGTTGACTATCAGAGGGTCAAATTGGTTAAGGAGGATGATCAGTGGAAGAGGAAGCTTTATACCTTTTAGAATTAATATTTGGAAAAGTATTATGGTAAAATATCTGATATAGAGATATATAATTAGTTATAAGATCTTAATATCACCTTCAGTCTAATTCGGGCCCAGTTAGAGTATTGGGTCCTACTCGCTGTCAGTCAAATGAGGGGTATAGAACATCAGTGGTGGATGTTGTATATTAGGGATCACTAGGAGGAATATATTTCATGGGAATAATTCTAGAAAGAGTTTCGAGTAGAGTTCCTATTGTTGACCATATGGGTAGTGAAGAGGCAGGAGTTTCTCTCTCTTCAGTAGGAGAGTATGTCAGTATAGAAGCTTGAGATCAAGTTCAAGGATATTTTAAGTTTCTCCCCTGAACTTTTTCCTTATAAGGAGTCCCATTTGAGGAATTTTAAGGAACCACTCTCTCTTCTATCTAGTATGAAGTTACTCCTTTTATGTTTCTGATGTACTTGTAGGTTCAAAATAAGTAGGAGGTGATCAATAATATGCACTCATGAGGAGGGTTACCATAAGAGGAGAACCAATAGGGTTTCTTGAGGATAAGAGTAGTCAGTGTTAAATCTCAAGAACCTAAGACTTTGAGGTTTTGACTCGTGGGGAGTCAAAATTAGTGAATTAATTTTTAGAATTATGGGGATATTTATTTCAATGATTTTCCTAGGGGATTTGGGCTAGTGTGATATATCTATGGGTTCCATATTATTCATAAAAACCAGTTCCCAGTGGTTCTTGAAGTTCAGTGTGGTGGATGTGGTCAGGTTCATCCTCAGTAGAAGCCTCCTGTGAGGCTATTTTAGTAGTAGGGGTAGTAGGATTATACTCTTATAAGAGGAGACTAGGAAGGTAGAATCCAGCCTTAGGATGTTCCTCTCCTTCAAGGACCCCAACATGAGTATTGTCATAGACGTGTCTATCATAAGAAAGGTAAGGGAGATAAGCATGTATAATTTAATGTTGTGGAGGTGCTAGAACTAGAGGGGATAACGATCATCAGAGTTACGATTAGATTTTTTTCTACCCTTATTTGTTACCTATTTGAACCAGGAGCTTCACACTCCTTTGTTTCAACCACTTTAGTCCATGATATAGGACCATAAATAGAGAGGATTATCATGCCCCAGGTGTTGAATAAACCAGTTGGAGGCCAGACCAGATTGTTTGATGTGTGTTAGGGGTGTAGAATAATTATGGGGAAATATTAGTCATGTGTGAATATTTTCTTATTACAAATATAGTTTCACAGTTTCATCCTCAACATCGATTGGTTATACTCTATACATACTATTATCGACTACTTCCATAGGAAGGTAATGTTCTTATATATGGATGGTCAGCATGTAGTTTTCATTGGTGAATGATTTTTTTTGGTTGTGCAGTAGATGTAAGGAGTCACTTATTTCCTTAATGGTATATTTTTCAGTGATATTAGTGGGTTTTGGGATGGTATAGGCTCCCAAAGTCATCGATGGATTTATGGATGCTTTACTTAATGAGGTTGTAATGCTACCCCCTCGTTGTAATATCGAGTTTGGTATAGATTTGAATCTAGGAAAATCTCCAATTTAAATGGATCATTATTGGATGGAACACTATGAGTTTTGGATTCAGATATATGATCTAATGAAGAAAGGTTTCATTCAGCCTAGCGTGTCATTTTGGGGTGCTCTAGTTCTATTATACAAGAAGGAGGATGGTAGTGTGAGGTTTTACATAGACTACCAAAGGTTGAATTGGGTGACACTCAAGAATATTTACCCTCTTCTAAGGATCAATGATATTTTTAACTAGTTGATAATGGATAGTCAGTTATCTAATATTAATATGTAGTCTATATATCACCAGATGTGGGTGAAGGAGGAATATATCCTGATGGCTACCTTCTGGTTCAGGTATGAGAACTTCAAGTTCATGATGATATCATTTAATTTCATGAATGATCTGTACGTTTTCATGGGTCTCATGAAATCTATGTTCCATGAGTTCTTAAACCATTTTGTATTCATTTTCATCAAATACATCCTGATATACTCAAAGTTAGAGGTAGAACATGATGATCATATTAGATCTATCTTACAGGTCCTTCAACACCACTAGATTTATAGAAAGATTTCCAAGTGTATTTCTTGGATTTGTTTAGAGAATTTACTTAAGAATGTGGTGTCCCAACATGGTTTGGTCATGTAATCATCAAAGATAGAGGTAGTTGTATTTTTGGGAGACACCTAAGAATGGGGCATAAGATCCAAATTTTCTTAGTCTCATAGGATATTACTGGAGGTTCATGCCTGTTTTTTCATGAATTGTGGGCCTGTTGATAGATCTAACTAGGAAGAACCAAATTTTATCTAGATTGATTAGTGTTAGAAAAATTTTAATACCTGAAGGGGAGGTTGATCAATGCTTTAGTGATTCTATTTCTAGAATAAGGGGTTATGTTTAAGGTCTTTTGTGACACTTACCATCTAGGATTTGGATGTGTATTGATACAATAAAAGGTGATGATCTATTATGGTTCTAGGAATTTATGTTCACATGAGTCAAACCATACCACCCATGATTTGGAGCTAGAGACTATTGTGTTTACACTGAAGCTATGGAGACCCTACCTCATTAGATAATGCTTTGTGGTATTTTTATATCATAAGATCTTGAGATATATCTTTTATTAGTATGATATGAATCTGTGACAACGAAGGTGGATGGATTTTATTTGGGAATATAACTTTTAGATCTTCTTTACCATAGGAACGAGGAATTTTTTGACTAATGAAATGATTAGGAATTCATGAAGGGATGTTGTTCAAGAGTTTATAGATTCTTAGAGGGTGATGAAAGAGTTATAAGATCTTCATTGGGATACAGGATTGATAAATAGTGGAGATTGCTGGTTTCATATGATATTGTAGTATTCTATTACATGGTGGGTGGAAGATTCTCAATGGGGAGACATAGAGGTGGAGGTGATTCATGATCGTGCTATCCATAATGATGTTCCATAGGGATGGTCATAATTGGATGTTCTTCCAGGGGAGGTTGTTCATTTTGGTGGTCATTCATAAGGGATTATTTCATGAGTTTCAAATATCACCTTTGGTGATACACCCAAAAGTATCTAATATATACCATGGTATGAGGATATGATTTTGGTGTCCTAGTATAAAATAGGAAGTGGCAGAGTTTTTGGATCGATGTCTATTTTTCAAACAGGTAAAGATAGAAAAATGTGTTCCTAGTAGTTTTTTTCATCCCTTGGTTATTTCTAAATGAAAGTGGGATGAAATATTTATGGAATACATTATTAGGTTACCCCAAACTCAAGAAGGATATGATTTTATTTGGGTAATCATGGATTGGTTGAAAAAATTGGATCATATCCTAAAAATCAAGGAGTTGGGCACTGTAGATGTTTTGACAAGGAGGTATGTGGATGAGGTTGTGTATATTCATGGAGTTACAAGTTATATTATCTTGGATTGGGATTATCATTTTTCCTCATGAGTCTATAGAGAATTACATCATGATTTTGGAACAAATATATGCCTCATCACTGTATTACACCCCCCAAAAATAGATATATGGATCAAAACATCCATACATTAGAGGATATGTTCCAATAATTCATCTTGGACTTTGGAAGATCTTGAGAAAATAACTTAAATTTGGTTAAGTTTTCTTTTAAAAATATTTAACACTCATCCAATATCATGTTCCCATTTTAGGATTTGTATCATAGGTCATGTCATTCTCTATTGTGATGGGAAAAGGTTGAAAAATCATCAGTTCTTAATCCCAATATGGTATAGAGAACAATAGAAAAGGTTCAGGTGGTTTTATGAGAGGATGAAGGTGGTGAAGGACCGAAATAAGTCTTATATAGATTAGATGATGATTAAATTGGAGTTTTTATTTAGATACCTTGTTTTCTTTATGGTATCTCCTCATCATGGGCAATAAAGGTTTAGAAGAGGGAGTCAACTCTCTCCTTGGTTTATAACACCCTTTAAGGTGTTGGAGCATGTCCGTGAGGTGGTGTACCAATTGGAACTTCCTCTATATATAGATATGATCCATGATGTATTCCATGTGTCTCAGCTCTATTATTATCTTCATGATGACTCCCATGTCATTTATCATGGAGAGTTGGATATCAAGGATGACACGATATTCATGAAATTGCCAGTAGAGATCTAGGATCATCGATAGAAGGTGCTACATGGATGGACCATTAATTTGGTTCACATGATCTAGAGGAATTGTGGCTTAGATGAGAGTAATTAGGATAATGATTTGTAGATTAATTCTTAGTACCCATAGTTTTTTTGGGTTTTTCTTCTATCTAATTTGTCTTGATGATGTGATGCTTGAATCTTGTTGGTTTATGAAATGTGATCTTTTCTTTGATAATTTTATAATATTTAGTGTTTCAGCATATGAGTGGGGGGGGGGGGGGGGGTGGAAACCCCTTCATAATCAAGGTGTATCATATTACAACACATTTTAAAGTTGTGAAGGTGAGCTAGTTCCACCCAAATAAGACAATATCTTAATATGGGAGGTGTAATTACTTGATTTGTGTACTCTGGGAAGTTCTTTGTGATAGTTTTGGTAGTCTTTATCTTTGGTTATATGGAGGTTATAATGGTTGTACAAATGTTTTTTTGGAAAAGATGTGTCTTGAGGTTGGTGTGAGATGGTGGTAGTGTTTCAGTAGTAATGAGATCCCTAATAGGTATCTCATGGGATGGTTGTTGAACCCTTTCCTTTATTATGTGCTCTTGTTTCATTTTAACTCTTGAGGATGATAATTATTTTAAATTTATCTGATGTAATGGTATAGACCTTCCTAAACCTTTTCTTTGTGTTTTTATGAGTCTTGGAGGTGATTTGGGGTAGTTAAGTGGTGATTTAGAGGTTGTAGGTGGTGTTTTATCCTTTTAAGGGGCACTACGTCTTGTGAAATGGCTTAAGAAGAATTTTTTGTGGGTGTGTTAGTTTACTGGTCTTCCCACACTTCATGGGAAAGTGTAAATTCCTATAGTATGGTGTGGAACAAGGAATGATGCTCTGGTTGAGTGCCTATCTGAAACAGGGAAGAGAGACTCACCATGTCATGGGCTTAGGCATGATGAGGGTAAAATGGACAACTATTTGGAAATAGGGTGTAGTGTCTGACCATGGTGGAAGAGATAAGAACCAAAAAATCTTGGAGAACATCATTGTGAATTCCGTGATGGTGTTAAAATATAATTTTTTTGAAATAATCATAAAAAGTGGATCTTTCATGGAGGCTTCAGATCTCGCATTGACCAGACCCACCATGGGTGTTTTTGTTATTCAATACACCATGGTGGAGTCTAGAAGAATTTTCTTATGAATATGTGGTTAGATACCCCATTTCATTGATTTTAAAACCTTCCCTCAACTCTTGTCCAACCCCTTCTCATGTTTCCCTTCTCCAGTCACCTATCTTGGAGTTTTGAACCCCTTGGTTCATTTAGATCATTTATCTTGGTTTCTTTTAGATTAAGGAAACTCTCCCTTTTTCATGTTTATTCCTTCCTTATTTTTCTCTTCCATTAGGGAGTTCACTATGGCATTTCCCACTATGTTTTAGTGGTTATTGATAGAGAATTTCTATGCATAAGAGTGTGGTGACGATTCCTTTGAGACCAGGGGTGGATGATCCTTTATTTCATGGATTTTAATTTAAATATTCAATCAAGGTAGGGGATCCTTTGTCTTTATTACTTTAGTTTTACATTAAGGAGGGATCATTCTTTTGTTTTTTCCCTTTGGGTAGATAGTATGCATTGGTATAATTAAGATAATTAAATGGTTTAATTTAAATTGAATGGGAGGGGGAGAAATCGTATGAAGTTACTTGTTCATGTGTTTTAATTATATGATTGAGAATTCTAGTTATTCTTTTCTTAGATTGGGGTTTATGTTGAGGTTTATTATGTTGTCTTGTATTTTTAAATTGAAAAACTTTATTGTTATTATCTCTTGAAATCATCACACATGAAAATGTCTAAGAATGTATATTTAGCTAATAAATTGGTCGCACAAAGAACATAAAATTATGTGATATTACCTTGAGAATATTGAAAAAATATGATTAAAACCCTCGATTAATCTATAATAAGATATTTGAAAAGTGTGATGTGATGAATATGTTGTGTGGTAGTTGTGTTGTGTAGTGATTGAGACATTTGGTGATCATGTTGTGCAGTGGTAATGATGTGTGGTAGTTGCGATGAGAATAAGTTGTGATGTGAGATTATGATGACATGTGGTTGAGATATGTGGTTGTGATATATAGTATTTGGAGCATGGGTCTTTTTTATGTATGTGATATTGGAATTTAAGTTGTTTTGTGTTATACAAGTTGCATAATAGTGATGAAATAAAATGATAACAGTGAAACTTAAATGAAATGGGTTGGAATGGTTAATGAAATTATGAATTAAAATGGAATGTCTGGTTAAATAAGTTGTTGTTTAACTAGAAAATAATGGGCTCAATCAGTTAATATGGTTGACAATTAGTAAATATGGAAATTTATTAACTTGAAAATAAATTTGGTATGTGTCTTGTTGTTGTGGTTTGTTTGTGTGGTATAATTCATTCAGAGTTAGCAGTGAAAGTGGTAGAGCTTGTGAGGCCTTGTATTGATGTTGTGAGTTGGGATAATGATCTTATTGTGAACCTATATGTTGGAATTATGTGTGTGAATATTATATATTTTATTTCATTGTGATTTCTACACACACACCACCCATGTTGAGAACTATGTGCTGACAACCAAATGTTTTTTGGGTGGAGGGGTGTTTTCCCCAACATCCAAGATGGTGAGGATGAATGGATAGATACCCCCTCATTCCCAATATCTATTTTTAGAGAGGTTCTTATACATGGGATATGATAGATTATGGATATAGTGAATTTTTTGTTAAACTAATTAGGTTGATGATGTGATTCTTAGTGGGGGTCATGCATGGTAGGAGGAGGGCACGAGGTATATGTACTTCATGTTTAGGATACCCTACTAACTTTGTTATGAAAGTAGTTATGAGAGGATAAAGATGAGATGAACAGTCACACACGAGGTTCTTGGTATGATGTGGTGGACCATGCATCTTCAAGTAAGATATGATGGTCAGTTTCACATGAGGCACTTGGCATGATGTAGTTTCCTATGTGTCTTTGGGTATGATTCTACAAAGGGGATGAGAGTTCCAGGACGTATGGAATTGGGGTGTGAGAGAGTATAAAATCAGTGGGAAAGTGGTGTGGGGTACCCTTTATCCACATGATTCTTATTATGTTGCTATACTTGGATGAGTTATTTGGTAAACATGCCTTGGTGAGGATAAGTGTAAGATCCCATCTTTTTCCAGGTGCGTCTCTCACTGAGTTTTTCATTTAATTTTCTTCTGGGTATATTTTTCCTCATATTTAAACCAAATTTGGGAAAAATGGAGAGTATCCATGTGGAGATCCTTTATTGGGGAAAATGACTTTAAATTCAGGGATGTATGCTTGTTTTAATTAATAGAGTCTATGTATAAATGAGTTAACTGTTTATCGAGTTCTTGGTAAGTTGAGAAAATTTAAAAGGGCTTTTGGTTTTTTAAAAGGAAAATGGGATGAGAAACCATATTCAGAACATTTACACTCCATGTAAATGGATTACAAGTCATTTAATTTTAAATAATTTTAAAAAAATAAGTCTGAGGTGATGGGTTTTTTGGTGTATCCCATTAAAAAGAATTACACGGTGTGTAACTACATTACACACCATGTAATTCCCCAAACTGCTATTTTAAAATATGATGTGTAGTTGAATTTTATTTTATTACACTGTATCTTTATCCTCTTGACCTTAGGGTACCATCGAAGAAAATTTGGAGTGCCAAACTCCCTTCCAAACGTCCAATTTACATGATCAATCCCTGTCAAGTGTTTTATGTTAGGTTTTCCCTTTTCTCCCTTCTTTTTCCAACCATTGCAGTGAAATCCTTTGACCATGTGTGTTGTTGATTTTGATATTGATCTTATTTGATCTAGGTTTCTATTGGATATCATCCACACCTTCTTCCTGGAAGTTTTCCACTGGAAGCATTGTTGTATTGTCAGTTAAAGGTAGGGGGTCTAAATATTAACCCTAGGATTTGATAATTGTTAAGTTTAAGAAATATTGTTATTGTTCCAATATATTGTGTTCCCAAATCAATTAAATAATGGATATGATTGTTCCTTGGAGTCCTTTGGTTTCAATAGGCTTCTGACCTAGCTTATGGATACTTGTGGGGTGAGTGAACCGTGAATATAATTGATTTTTCTAATGGTTTAAAGTGTGTTTAGCATGACATAATAAATTTGGTGATTTTTTGATATAGAATCTATAAATAGTAGATTATTTATTATTATTATGACTGTTATTCAATTGTGATTTAATTGAAACTGGTATATGAAGTATAAATAGTAATTCATATAATTAACAATTGAGATTAATGATGTGATATTATGATATCCATACTATATGATAGGACTCGTGTTCCATGCTGAAATGATTATATATTGGGATTGAACCTAGAAAATGTACACTTATATGTTTTAATGCTAATATTGAGTGGTCTCGACCCAGTCCCAAGCTGTAATACTTATAGAGAGTGGGATCTTCCTAGTCTCATGTTGTAATGCTTATAGGGATTTGACCCAGATTCTATAATGCTTATATGGATTTGACCTGTATTGTTATAATTATACCATGGTTATATGGAGGTCGTTTTCATAGTCGTAAGACATGCTTGGAGATATTCTGGCATAGATCCAAAAAGGCTATTTTACCATGGTTATATAGCTATGGTTGACGTGGTCACAAGACATGCTAAGAGATATTCCGGCACAAAGCTGAAGCAGGTTGTTGTTATTTTTTTTATTAGTTTTTGAATTAATTAATAAACATGTTTATTGATTTATTTCACACACTTATTATCATAATTTTTTTACTTTAGAAATGGTGGTGTTGACCTACTGAGTTATACTCACACCCTAATCAGTTCTCCATTTGGTACCTGAGTAGATTATGTGGATACAGGTTTGGACAAGGGAAAATGACATTGATATTGATTTTTTTCCTGTTGGATGAGCTAGAGTTAGAAGGCGGGACTAACACAGGGTTTGGGATTGGGAAATTTTGAGTCTTTATTTGAGTCTGTAAGTATTTTACTTGTATCGTTTCTATCATGACATTTAGTCACATTCTAGAATGTCATTACATTATTCCTTTATTATTTTTTGTATTATTCAGTTGGATCTTATTGTTGTTTTCCTCTATGTCTATACTTTGATTTATTTCATTTATATGGTTTATTTGCTACTTCTATGACACTTTATACTAAGGTGTATAGTCTTCCCACTATACATTTCACACCCATGCTACTAGCTGGTAGCCTCTAGTGTATAGGGAGGCATGCTTGAGGTCTCGTACCCAACCCTTTTTATCCATGTGAGAGAATGTTGGATCAAGGGATGTTACAAAGTGCTATCAAAGTAGAAGCTTTTCTTTTCTTCTAATTTACTATTTGGGAAATATAAAAAGGATACTAGGATATGTCAAGACTTTGTAATGAGCTTGTGCATGCGAGTAGCTAACCCTTGAATGGGAAAAAATCCGAGTGCCTAGGGATAGGATTGTTATTTTTGTTGTGTTCTTGTTACATATTATGTTATTTCACCTTAGTCAACTCACATGTTGTGTGAGGTTATTGTTTTATGATGTTACTGTTTCTTGATATTTGTAGTCATGGCCCAATATGGCACAAGATGAGAATACATGCATCATAATAGGCACTTAGGTATATATTGACATACATTATTCATGATAGGTACATATCTATTTATCATGTGATATATAATTTCCTATTGAACTATGATATGAGATATATGTTTCACTAGATAAATGAAATGAGTTGATGTGTCAAGATAAAACAATTTTAATCCATTTTTAGAGAGACTATGAGTCAGTGGTTCTCTATTGCAGTCACCTGTTGAGGTTGGATCGATTTCTAGTTATTTCTATAAGGTGTGAATTTGTCTTATAGAGAAAATGACTCCATGTCATATTCAACTTGAGCATTGGGAGAGTGTAAATCAACACACTCCTAACGTAGCTAAACCAAAGCTTCGTGTATTTACTAAGTATTAGATGTAAGTTTTTCTTTGTGAAATATTCTTAAGGGTCATGCGATTCATGGAAAGGGAGACCGTTCATACCATTCCTTCTATGTTTGAGCCAACAAGAGAGTTTTAGATATAGTATTCACCAATGTTTACTAGGGAAGGGGGACCCCAAGCAGCTAAGTTCTGGATCAAGCCAGTCCAGAAAATCTTAAAGCATATTGAGACACTCATGGATAGGAGGGCAAATATAGCATCCCGCCTTTTTATAACATAAACTTTCATTACATTACACATAACTGAGGATCTTTAAGGTCTAGTGTCTTGGAAACAAGGAACATAATACATGAAAACAACATAAAGCATTCTTCTTAAACACTTGAAATGCTTCTCCTTTATTTCACCCTATGTTCATTATGCATCTCATAACCTGGGGACATACATCAAAAGAAAGGGTGAGCAGAAGGCCCAGTAAGGGAAACAAGAGAAACATTTTACAAGTGAACTTGAGACACCTCAATGAGGACATGAAAAGAACTTTAAGGCATGATAAAGAAATCATGAGATACATCATAATAAAAATAACATTTTTCATAACTTGAAGATGTGGCTACAACATTTAATATTGACAATCATTTCGTTTCACCAAGGTCCATCCCCAAGGTGTCGTTAAAAATTACCAAGGTTATTCACCAAGGCGTCGTTAAAATGGTCATCTCTAGAGATTAAGTCTTTACCCAATGCATTGGAGCGCTATCAGGGCGCACCCTTAAATTTTCCTTTATTATCATGTGAGCCACATATATCATCATCAAACATTTCATAAATAACCCATATAGCATAAAATAAATGGGTTTCATTTCATAATCATAACGTTTTAAAAACTACTTTAAAGACATGATCTTTACAATACTTTAAACCCACGGAAAGGGAAAGAGGGTATCATGTATGTAGATCCCAGAATTTAAAATAGAACATTTTCATATATATGTGAATACCCCTGTAGAAATAGGAGCTTTGAGTATTCACTTTATAACATAAAATAATTTTGAGAAAAGAGAGGCATTTTGAGACGAAAATTCTGCAGCATAACGGCTATGTTATAAGGTTTTAGAAAACTATGAAAAGAGAGGGAATATGGGTCGAACAATCAAAATTGACCCATAAAACAGTAGAGGGACAGAATAATAAGGATATATGGACATGGTGATGCAATTTTAAGGACATACCATTTGAAATAAAAAAACATGGAAGGAAGACAAAAATTTGATTTCTCTTATGAAAATTCGGCAGCCTAACGGCGTCACTTAAACTTTCATAAAACGAAATGATGAGAGTAAGAGGGGATCTCTCATCATATAAACATGAAAGGGGAAGTAAGAGGAATATAAAAGAACATCCTCTCACATAATAACATGGAGCATAAAAGGAATGACATAAAAGAGATTACATGAAAAGAAAGAGAGGGGTCGGATCCCTTACCTTAAAACGTGACTCTTGAAACTCAAAGGATTGGACCTTGAGGGATTGGGGGCACCTTGGGAGGACTCCTTGGAAGGTAAGAAGACCAGAACTTAGTTGGGGGAGAGTTGGGAGTGAAAAATAAAGGGGGAAAGGGTGGGTATTTATAGGGAAAGTGAGGGGACAAGGCAATAATGGCCAAGGGACACCTCACATGTGCTTTTCTCAAACCCATGTGCTCTCCCTTGGCATTTATCAAGGAGTTAGGCCACATGGGGCCCCCAAAACAATAATTCATCACCCTTGGCCGGCCAACCCTTAAAAGATCTCATGACATCATCATGACACAGTTATGATGTCAGTAAACATACCGAAACCCTAAAACTGTATTTTTACTATTCACTGAAAATTCAACTTTCTCAGAATAATCCCAAAATTTCACCTTAACCAAATATCAATGCTCTGATTTCAAAAATGAAATCCATTTTATAAAAACAATTTTCTAAATATTTTTAATTTAATTTTTAAATAAAAACACTATTAATCGAAAATTCATTTTTTTTCAGAAAAATCCCCAAAAATTACCTTAACATAATATCGATGCTCTGAGTTCAAAAATAAAGTCCTTTTTATAAAAATAATTTTCTAATTATTTTTAATTAAATTTTTATTTAAAAAACACTATTCATCTGAAAAAACTAATACTTGACTAATAATTTATGAAACCGTTATTTACCCATTTTATTGAATCACATTACTTAATCTAGGTGTCTAAATTATATTAAAACTTTCTTTGAGTGAAATTACTAATCCATTTGGTCACATTACTAATCATAAGCGTAAAATCACTATTCATAATTTACTATTCATCAAAAATTAAGTTGATCTTATTAGACTCCAAATTCCTTACTGAACACTTTTGTAGAAGACCATTTTTTGAAAATCATTACACATCATTAGTTATTTAGGGTTTATATAAATGTTTTAAAATATCCTTTTTTCGAAATTCATCAATAAAATACATTCTAAAATTATCTAGATATTTGAAATTTCACAAACATCACTAAAGGAAGAAATCTCAATTTATTCACCCGAAAGGATTACACAAGGAAGCTAGGGTCTCGTCACATAGCCCCTTATAACACCGACATATGACCGAAGTGTGAGGTGTGCTATGGTGAGAGAATCTGAGGGAGGCTCAGATAACATTGCCCTAGTAGTAATCTCTACTAACTTGAACTTCTCCCGAAGGCATTTCCGTTCAAGCTTGACATGCTGGAGTTCGGCTTGGGCTTGGTCCAAAGCGAAGCCCACAGATGCTACCTCCTTCCCAAGCTCTGATAAGTGGGCTTCATAAGGGTTGAGTCTACTGGATGAAGCCATCGACTCCTCTTTCTGCATTAACCATTAACATCTTATTAAATCAATAAGAGTAAGTTAATATACTACTCAAAAAGATTGGGTCGTTACATTCTTCCCCCCTTAAGAAATTTCGTCCCCGAAATTTATACTTGAGGCCTAGTCGAAAAGGTGAGGGTACTTTTGCTTCATTGTTTCCTCCGGCTCCCAAGTCGCCTCTTCATATTTATGATTCCTCCACAACACTTTCACAAGGTGGGTAGTCTTGTTTCGTAGGACCTTGTCTCTACGGTCCAAGATCTCCACTGGCTGCTCCTCGTAAGAGAGGTCATGTTCCAGTTGTACCACCTCTGGGTTCAGTACATGCGAAGGGTCGGGTATGTACTTCCTCAAGAGAGATACATGGAAGACATCATGAACTTGAGCTAGGTTCGGTGGAAGTGCTAGACGATAGTCCACTGCTCCTATGCGATCAAGGATTTCATAGGGGCCAATGTACCTAGGGCGGAGCTTCCCTTTCTTCCCAAACCGCATGACTCTCTTCCATGGAGAAATTCGAAGGAAGACTTTGTCACCAACACCAAACTCCAAGTCCCTTCGACGATTGTCAGCATAGCTCTTCTGCCGACTCTGAGCAGCCTTTATGTGTTGTTGGATGGCATGAACCTGTTCCGTCATCTCTTGCACGAGATCAGGCCCAAGAAGCTTCCTCTCACCAGTTTCATCCCAACAAGTAGGAGTTCTACACCGCTTTCCATATAGAGCTTCATAGGGTGCCATCTGAATACTCGAATGGAAGCTGTTGTTATAGGAGAACTCCACTAATGGGAGGTGTTGATCCCATCCACCTTTAAATTCCATTGAGAATAATCTCAACATGTCTTCGAGTGTCTGAATAGTCCTTTCAGATTGGCCATCAGTTTGAGGATGATAGGCCGTACTAAAATTCAATTCAGTATTCAGAGCATGTTGAAGACTTCTCCAAAATTTTGATATAAATCTTGGGTCACGATCAGATACGATGGATAGTGGTACCCCATGCAGCCTTACCACTTCCTTCACGTATATCTTGGCAAGCTGATCCAGAGAGAAATCTTCCCGAATAGAGATAAAATGGGATGTCTTGGCGAGACGGTCCACAATAACCCATATCGCATTGTTTCCTTTGGATCTTTTCGGGAGACCAGTTACAAAGTCCATAGTGATATTATCCCACTTCCATACTGGTATGGGTAACGGTTGTAATACCCCCTTAGAAAGTTGTCGTTCTGCCTTTACTTGCTGACACACCAGGCACCTTGTAGTGTAATCAGTGATCTCCCTCTTCATGTTATCCCACCAATAATGATCACGAAGGTCTCTATACATCTTAGTGCTTCCCGGATGTATAGAGAATGTAGAGCTATGAGCTTCATCCATCAGTTCTTTCTTTATCTCCGGAATAGATGGGACACATAGTCTTGTACGAAATTTCAATACACCTTCTTGATCAATATTGAAATCAGGGAACTTCCCATCTTTTACAGCCTCCAACTTCTCCTGCAGCAAAGGATCTTCTTTTTGAGCCTTCTTAATCTTCTCTAGTAATGAAGGTTGAGAAATCATTTGGAATAGGGTTGATGATGTCCCTTTCCTTATAATTCCCATGTCCAGTTTTACTAGATCTTTAATCAAGGGATCTCCTATGATCCTCATTGTTTCCAGAACAACAAGATCTTTCCTGCTTAACGCATCCGCGACTTTGTTTGCTCTTCCAGGGTGATAATGAATTGAACAATCATAGTCTTTAATAAGCTCCAACCATCTCCTTTGTCTCATGTTCAATTCTTTCTGTGTGAAAATATACTTTAGACTTTGGTGGTCAGTGTATATATCACATTTCTCCCCATAAAGATAGTGCCTCCATATCTTTAGAGCAAAAACAACTGCCGCCAGTTCTAGATCATGCGTAGGATAATTCTGCTCATGAATCTTCAACTGTCAAGATGCATAAGCAATTACTTTGTCATTTTGCATAAGGACGCACCCAAGCCCTTTCAGAGATGCATCGCTAAAAATAACAAATCCTTCTCCGATAGAGGGTAGTGTTAACACAGGTTCAGTAACCAATCTCTTCTTCAGCTCTTGGAAACTTTCCTCGCATTCCTTTGTCCAGATGAACTTAACCCCTTTTCAAGTCAACTTGGTTAGTGGATTAGAAAGCCGTGAAAAGTTTTTCACAAACCTCCTATAATATCCTGCTAAACCAAGGAAACTACGAATCTCAGTTACTGTTGTGGGTTGAGGCCACTCCTCTACAACCATTGTCTTTGCAGGGTCAACCGAGATTCCTTCATTGGTTACGATGTGCCCCAAGAAAGCCACCTTTTGTAACCAAAACTCACACTTTATGAACTTCCCAAAGAGCCTCTCCTTCCGTAGAATTTTCAATATAACCCTTAGATGATCTTCATGCTCCTCACGACTTTTTGAATATATCAAAATATCATCAATAAAAACTACCACAAAGTTATCAAGGTAGTCCTTAAAGACTCTATTCATCAAATCCATGAAAATAGCAGGAGCATTAGTCAAGCCGAAGTGCATAACAGTAAACTCATAATGCCCATATCTTGATCGTAAGGCAGTCTTTGGAATATCTTCCTTCTTCACCCTCAGTTGATGATAACCAGATCGAAGGTCAATCTTAGAGAAGAATTGAGCCCCGCGAAGTTGGTCAAATAAATCATCAATTCTTGGAAGAGGATATCTGTTCTTCACCGTGATCCCATTCAGTTATCTATAATCGATGCATAGCCGCATTGATCCATCCTTCTTCTTCACAAAGAGAACTGGTGCTCCCCAAGGAGACACACTCGGTCGGATAAACCCCTTCTCCAACAAGTCTTGGAGTTGTTTCTTTAACTCCTCTAGCTCCACATTTTCCATTCTATACGGAGTCTTTGATATCGGTTGAGACCCAGGTACGAGTTCAATGGAGAACTCTACCTCTCTTTCTGGGGGAGGTCCAGGTAACTCCTCAGGAAATACATCCATGTATTCCTGAACAATCGGAACATCTTCTATTTGTATGCTCCCTTTTCCTTATTCATCATCACCGATTAACTCCATAAAGAAAGCTATAGGAGGTGCTTCTAGATAGGGGTCAGTTCGGGATATCTCTCCTTGGAAGATAACTTTAGGTCGTTCATTCAAGACTACTGAGATTTCCTTACTTCTGCATTTGATCTTAGCATTATACTTTGAGAGCCAGTCCATCCCTAGTATAATGTCGAATTCCATCATGGGAATGACTCCTAGATTTGCGATAAGATTGTGCTCACCAAAGCAAACACTAGAGTCTCTAAATACTGTTGATGTAAGGATAATCCCACTTGGAGTCTTAACAGACAACTCTACCTCTAGCAGTTCGGGGATTGATTCTATATTCCTTGCAAACTTGGAGGAAATAAAGGAATGCGTAGAACCAGAATCAAATAAAGTACTTGCTAGTTTTGAGAGGACAACAAGAGTACCTGCTACCACATCGTTCGGGACTTCAACTTCAGCTGTTGTGATAGCGAAAGCACGACCTTGCTCTCTTGGCCTCTGCTGAGGTTGGTGGTGATTCCCCTCCACCGCCCTCGGATTTGGACATTGGTTAGCAAAGTGCCCAAGCTGTCCACACTTGAAGCATGTGACTTCGGGTAGGGCCAGAACCATCTTTCCTCTGTCGTTAGTGTTGGGAAGCTGAGGCTTCACCTCACTATGACAATTCCGAGCAATATGGCCTCCTCTTCCACACTTTTAGCACTTGCCACTTCCGTTCAAGCAGTTCCCCAGATGATTCTTCCCACATTTATTGCATGTGGTAAGTTGCATTTGCTTTCCACCTCTTCCCTGATCAAAAGACTTCCCTAAACTGGGCTCCAACGATCTCTTCTTTTCATTTGGTTTATGATACCACTATGTCTCACCAAACTCAAACTCGACTTTCATAGCACTTCGAACTATTTCTTCATAGCTATCATAGTCCCTGTTGGCTAGATTCTTCCGCAGATGAGGTCGTAGTCCACCAAATAATCTATCAACCTTCCCATTAGGGTCCATGAAGAAGCTTGAGGTATAACGGGAAAGCCTTGTGAAGTTCATCTCGTAGCTTCCGACAGATTCGTTCTCCTTCTGCTTCAGCTCGAGAAACTCTTTCTCCATTCTCGTTCTCATGGAACGAGGGAAATACTTGTTAAGGAAAATTCCCCGAAATTCTTCCCACTCCAAAGCTTCTATCTCTCCTCGTGGCTTCGTGTTTTTGATCAGTGACCACCACTGATCAGCTTCTCCCTCTAGGCGGTAAACAGCAAGGGTGACTTTTTCTTGTTCCGAACAATGAAGTACAGAAAAGATCTTTTCAATGGAGCTTATCCATTGTTCCGCAACCAATGGGTCAGTAGATCCACTGAATGTTGGCGGTCGTTGACGCATGATGGACTCAACAGAGTGTTGTTCCCTTCGTGGTGAGGTCGGCCTCTTAGCTTGATTCAAGTTATTACTCATAACTTGAGTCAGTTGGTTCATCATTCGCATGAATGTTTCCATTCCGGCTTCCATCGGAGGGCCATCAGCACATGGTGCATTGCGGTCACCATCGGCACGGTTCCTCCTATTGCCCTCCATCTTCTAAAAGAATAAAACCTTAGTGAGAAACTTATTTCATTTATGAATCTTTTAACTAAGACTTCATGCTTAGACAATTACACTTTTCTATAATTCCTTCATAATGATTCATAAAAAGCTTGTGATTAACCAAACATATCCCCCGGGAGTGTCGTAACCAAGAGTGCAGCAAGGCCCGTTATCGTGCACCAGTTCCCGTTCGAGTCTAGCTCAAAGCGGTGTTTTCGGGTTTTACCCCTATGTACATCTGTGCCAGAGCCGCCTCTACCTGCTCGTATCCAGACAGGGATGTATTTGTTTGATAAACCACTTACTCAATACTTACCAAAATACCAGAAAGTTTTCCTATATTTAAACTTTTCTATAGGGTTCTTCCTAAAGTTTTTATATCCTAATTTCCACAAATAACTAAACCATCCTTTGATACCAACTATAGAATCCCGCCTTTTTATAACATAAACTTTCATTAAATTACACATAACTGAGGATCTTTAAGGTCTAGTGTCTTGGAAACAAGGAACATAATACATGAAAACAACATAAAGCATTATTCTTAAACACTTGAAAGGCTTCTCCTTTATTTCACACTATGTTCATTATGCATCTCATAACCTGGGGACATACATCAAAAGAAAGGGTGAGCAGAAGGCCCAGTAAGGGAAACAAGAGAAACATTTTACAAGTGAACTTGAGACACCTCAATGAGGACATGAAAATAACTTTAAGGCATGATAAAGAAATCATGAGACACATCATAATAAAAATAACATTTTTCATAACTTGAATATGTGGCTACAACATTTAATATTGACAATCGTTTCGTTTCACCAAGGTCCATCCCCAAGGTGTCGTTAAAAATTACCAAGGTTATTCACCAAGGCGTCGTTAAAATGGTCATCTCTAGAGATTAAGTCTTTACCCAATGCATTGGAGCGCTATCAGGGCGCACCCTTAAATTTGCCTTTATTATCATGTGAGCCACATATATCATCATCAAACATTTCATAAATAACCCATATAACATAAAATAAATGGGTTTCATTTCATAATCATAACGTTTTAAAAACTGCTTTAAAGACATGATCTTTACATTACTTTAAACCCACGGAAAGGGAAAGCGGGTATCATGTATGCAGATCCCAGAATTTAAAATAGAACATTTTCATATATATGTTAATACCCCTGTAGAAATAGGAGCTTTGAGTATTCACTTTATAACATAAAATAATTTTGAGAAAAGAGAGGCATTTTGAGACGAAAATTCTGCAGCATAACGGCTATGTTATAAGGTTTTAGAAAACTTTGAAAAGAGAGGGAATATGGGTCGAACAATCAAAATTGACCCATAAAACAGTAGAGGGACAGAATAAGAAGGATATATGGACATGGTGATGCAATTTTAAGGACATACCATTTGAAATAAAAAAACATGGAAGGAAGACAAAAATTTGATTTCTCTTATGAAAATTCGGCAGCCTAACGGCGTCACTTAAACTTTCATAAAACGAAATGATGAGAGTAAGAGGGGATCTCTCATCATATAAACATGAAAGGGGCAGTAAGAGGAATATAAAATAACATCCTCTCACATAATAACATGGAGCATAAAAGGAATGACATAAAAGAGATTACATGAAAAGAAAGAGAGGGGTCAGATCCCTTACCTTAAAACGTGACTCTTGAAACTCAAAGGATTGGACCTTGAGGGCTTGGGGGAACCTTGGGAGGACTCCTTGGAAGGTAAGAAGACCAGAACTTCGTTGGGGGAGAGTTGGGAGTGAAAAATAAAGGGGGAAAGGGTGGGTATTTATAGAGAAAGTGAGGGGACAAGGCAATAATGGTCAAGGGACACCTCACATGTGCTTTTCTCAAACCCATGTGCTCTCCCTTGGCATTTATCAAGGAGTTAGGCCACATGGGGCCCCCAAAACAATAATTCATCACCCTTGGCCGGCCAACCCTTAAAAGATCTCATGACATCATCATGACACAGTTATGATGTCATTAAACATACCGAAACCCTAAAACTGTATTTTTACTATTCACTGAAAATTCAACTTTCTCAGAATAATCCCAAAATTTCACCTTAACCAAATATCAATGCTCTGATTTCAAAAATGAAATCCATTTTATAAAAATAATTTTCTAAATATTTTTAATTTAATTTTTAAATAAAAACACTATTCATCGAAAATTCATTTTTTTTCAGAAAAATCCCCAAAAATTACCTTAACATAATATCGATGCTCTGAGTTCAAAAATAAAGTCCTTTTTATAAAAATAATTTTCTAATTATTTTTAATTAAATTTTTAATTAAAAAACACTATTCATCCGAAAAAACTAATACTTGACTAATAATTTATGAAACCGTTATTTACCCATTTTATTGAATCACATTACTTAATCTAGGTGTCTAAATTATATTAAAACTTTCTTTGAGTGAAATTACTAATCCATTTGGTCACATTACTAATCCTAAGCGTAAAATCACTATTCATAATTTACTATTCATCAAAAATTAAGTTGATCTTATTAGACTCCAAATTCCTTACTGAACACTTTTGTAGAAGACCATTTTTTGAAAATCATTACACATCATTAGTTATTTAGGGTTTACATAAATGTTTTAAAATATCCTTTTTTCGAAATTCATCAATAAAATACATTCTAAAATTATCTAGATATTTGAAATTTCACAAACATCACTAAAGGAAGAAATCTCAATTTATTCACCCGAAAGGATTACACAAGGAAGCTAGGGTCTCGTCACATAGCCCCTTATAACACCGGCATACGACCGAAGTGTGAGGTGTGCTATGGTGAGAGAATCTGAGGGAGGCTCAGATAACATTGCCCTAGTAGTAATCTCTACTAACTTGAACTTCTCCCGAAGGCATTTCCGTTCAAGCTTGACACGCTGGAGTTCGGCTTGGGCTTGGTCCAAAGCGAAGCCCACAGATGCTACCTCCTTCCCAAGCTCTGATAAGTGGGCTTCATAAGGGTTGAGTCTACTGGATGAAGCCATCGAATCCTCTTTCTGCATTAACCATTAACATCTTATTAAATCAATAAGAGTAAGTTAATATACTACTCAAAAAGATTGGGTCGTTACAGCAAAGCTTGCTACATATATGCTTTATGGACCTGCCAAGTGTTGGTGGGATATTCTGGAGGAATTTGGTTAACCAAATGAGATATCTTAGAATTAATTTGAGATAATGTTCTTGAACCATTTCTATCTCGAGACATTGAGGGATGAAAAAGCTCACGAGTTCATACATCTGACGCAAGAGGACATATTAGTGCTGAACTATGCTAGAAATTTCATAGACCTACAGTGCTTTGTGATATCTTTGGAAACTGATGATATCTATAAGTAAATATTTTTTTTAGGATGGTCTTCACTAGAAGATCAGGTTTCAGGTAAATATATTATTTTTGAGAATCTTTGAGGACATGATAAACTAGGCACTGATCACAGAAGAGAATCTAAGAGAGGCTTCGAGAAACGACCAGACTATTTTAGCAGGGTGATTTGGGAACTCTTTTTCTTATGGTAAGAAGTGACACTATGATAGTTTCCATCAAGGAAGTAGTGGAAAGAGTAGTCAGGGAAGTGTAAAAACATCTCAGGACTGTGCTTTGTTCCAGTGCTATAAATGTGGCATGTTTTTCCATAAGAACCCATAATGTCATTACCCCATAGTTGAGTGTCATATCTATGGTAGACTAGGTCATATTCAAAGGTTCTATGTGGACTTTACATAGAATACCAATGGAAGGGGATCATGACAGTCACCTGAGTCAAGAAGGGGCTCAACTACCCCTCAGTAGGCTAGTAGTCAGAGTTCCACTACTCATTCAAACTGAGGCAGGGGAGGTGGTACCCCAGTGCATGATCCATAGTACTGGTTAAGGGAAACAAATTAGTGTAGTCAGACTGAAGCCTAGGGAGGAGGGACAATACAACTACATGTTATGCAGACTACTTCGACTATCATGGATGCTGGACTGTCTATCGTCAGAGGTACGATTCTTGTACCATCTACCTTAGCTCATGTTTTGTTTGATACATGAGAATCACATTATTTTCTATTTGATATTTTTTAAAAAATTTTGAGATTGGATGTGGAAATATTTGATGATGTTTTGACTATCGACACACCATTGGGAGTGCAGTCATATAATATCAAACGTTTCAAGGAATGTTCTCTAGAGATTGATGGTTACCATTTCTTTTAGGAACTATTCATGCTGGAAATGATAGGATTCAACTTGATTCTTAGTATGGATTTTTTAGTTCTATACCAGTATCACATTGACTATTACAAGTGAAAATTTACCTTTCTATCTCCAGAAGGAGGCAGTTATTTTCACCAAGGTGAGTGGGATCTTTAGGTTGGTCGTGTAGGACCAATTCAGTGTATATTGGATTGTCTCATAGCTCATATAGTTGGTATGACTCTAGATAATTTTGGAATGTAATAGGATTATTTTTCTCCAATGGAAAATCATTTTCAAGATGTCTTTCCTAACAGGTTCTATAACTTACTACTTGAGCGAGAGATTGAGTTCACGGTTGAGTTGGTGCTAGGATCAAATCTAGTTTCTATCATGCCTTACAGAATAGAACCAGTAGAGATTCGAGAGTTTAAAGTTTAGTCGTAAGATCTATAATCTAAAGGCATCATACAACCTAGTATATCTCCTTGGAGTTATCCAGTTCTCTTTGTGCTTATGTGTAAATTATTAGAGGTTGAACCAAATAATGGTCAAGAAATCGTATCCTATTCAGTGCATTGATGATAATTTTAATTAGTTGATAGGTTCTAAGATCTTCTAAAATATTTATTTTAGATCAGGTTACCACTAGTTAAGGGTGATACCATTAGAAATGCCTCACACTACTTTTAAGAGCATATATGACTTGTATGAGTTTTTAGTGATGCTGTTTGGGTTGACTAATGCACCAATGATATTCATGGACTTAATTAATAGGACTTTTCATTCTTTTATGGACTAGTTTGTGGTGTTTTTTTCAATGATATCTTAATTTACTCTCAATAAACACAAGATCATGCCAAACATCTTGAAATCATCCTAAGTATGTTGAGAGAGAATTGAATTTATTCCAAGCTAACAAAATAAAGTTTCTATATTAATAAAGTGAACTTCCTAGGCCATGTCATCTCAAAGGTAGGAGTGTTAGTGGAATGAGAGAAAGTAGTAACCATGTTATCTTAGGAACAAACCAATAATGTCTTCAAGATTCATAGATTTTTGGGTTTAGCAGATTATTATCAAAACTTTATCCAAGATTTCTCCCATCTTTCAGCATCGATGTTCGATCTGACTAATAAAGGGGTGAAGTTTGTTTGGTATGACGATTTCAAGAGATATTTTCATAATTTTAAAGGTTGGATGACCTCAACAGCTATCCTCACTTTACTTGTGTCAGTTAAATCATATACCATGTACTATGACACATCTAGAGTTGGACTCAGACCATTTCTAATGTAGGAGGATTAAGTGGTTCCTTATAGCTCCAAACAAATGATACCGCATGAGAGTAATTACCTTACTCATAATATGGAGTTATCAGTAGTGGTAAATTCCCTAAGATATTAGAAAAAATATCTCATGGGTGAGGGGTTTTTGGTATACATAGGCCATAAGAGCCTCAAGTACATCTTTTCTCAGTGGGACCTGAACCTTCAGCATAGGAGGTGGGTCAAGTATCTGTAGTATTTCAACTTTGAATTGTCTTATACACTATAAAATGGATATTTTATTACTGAAACATTGAGCCAAAACACATAGAAAGAGGTGGTATGAGAGTCTTGTGATGAGTGGAAGATAATTTCCCTCTTTGTAGACATGAATCTAGATGTTCAAGAGTCTCAGGGATTAGTAGATCTGACTACAAAATCTGTTATACCTATTCTTATAGACAAGATTAAGACCAATAAGTTGTCTGATATAGATGAATTAGTTCTAAGAGACAAATTATATAGTGGGGAGACACCATCAGGATAGTCTCTTGGTAGTGTAAATTAACTTCTTTTCCATGACCAAGTTTGAGTTCCCATGGGATTATGTGAGGAGTTTATGAGAGAGTTTCATGCTTCTATATGGGTGGTGCATCCTGGTTTAACAAATATGTATCATGATATTCGTAGATAGTATCGGTGTTCAGGAATGAAGAAGGAGGTAGGAAGATTTGTGGATATATGCTTCACTTTTCAACTAGTGAAAGATGAGCATCATAGGATAGCTATACTTTTGCAGCCTTTTCCCATTCTTGAGTGGAAATGGGATGACATCACAATGGATTTTTGTGATAGTATTTCCTAGGAAAACCTGTAGGAATGATGCTGTATGGGTTGTTGTGGATCATCTGACCAAGGTAGCCCACTTCTTTTTTATTAATGAAACCTTCATAGTTGATGATATGGGAAATATTTACGTGCATGAGGTGGTTTGATTATATAGTGTTCCAAGGAGTATATTTTTAGATAGATATTCTCATTTAACAACATGTTTATAGAAGGGTATTTAGAAGGATCTAGGATTGCGGGTTATTTTGAGAACATCCTACTATCCATAGAATGATGGTCAATTTGAGTGGACTATTTAGGTTCTGGAGGATATGTTATGAGCCTGTGTTTTTGATTTTGATGATTAATATGAGAAAAATATGGCACCCATGGAGTTTTTATATAATAATAGATTCTAGGAATCAATATAAATGGAACCTTTTGAGGATTTGTATAGAAGGAAATGTTTTCCAACTCTTTTTTGGATGGAGGCAGGTGAGTCAACACTTGTTAGGACTAGTCTCATGTAGGATACATCAGAGAAATTTTAGTTGATCAGACATCGATTGGTGACTGTGTAGAGTAGGAAAAAATTCTATGCTGACCATTAGATACGACCTCTAAAATTCTAGGCTGGTCATCATATTTTTCTTTAGGTGTTTCCTAGGTTGGGGAAACATTATATCATGAAACAGGGAAAGCTAAAACCTTGGTTTGTCAGGCCATTTGAAATAGTGGAATGAGTTGGTTTAGTGGCATACCATTTAGCCCTTTCACAATGCTATAGTTCCATGTACGACATGTTCCATGCATCGTAGCTACTAAGATATCATCAAGAACCTTCCCATATGTTGGACGTAGTAGACATCAATATTTGTGCTGATGATTCCTTTGAGGAGAATCCATTATGGGTTGTGGGTTATAGTGAGAAATTTCTTCAGGGTATGACTATATTGTTGGTTCGAGTGCAGTGGCAGCATGGATGAGTTTAGGAGGAGACCTAGGAGAGGGAGTTTGACGTGAACACAATGTCCAAACTTGTTTTCTAAGAATTTCTAGTGATTCTTGAAGAATCTCATGGATGAGATAATATAAGGTGGGGGAGATTTTAAGATCCCATCTTTTTTTCAAGTGTGTCACTCTCTGAGTTTTTTGTTAACTTCTATTTCAGGTAAGTTTTTCCACGTATTTAAACAAAATTTAGGAAAATTGGAGAGGATATTCATGGAGAGACTTTGTTGGGTAAAATGGATTAAAGTTTCAGGATGTATGTTTGTTTGAATTAATGAAGTTTGGATATAAATGGGTTAAGAATTTCATGAGTTCTTGGTAATTTGATATGATTTAAAAGGGGTTCGAGTTGTTTAAAGGGGAAATGGGCTAAAAGACCATCTAAAAAACATTTACACATTGTGTAAATGGATTAAACGTTGTGTAGTGTTTGGGTTTTTTAATAAAATTAATATGAGGAGATGGGTTTTTTAGCATATCCCATTAAAATGAATTACATGATTGTAAAGATATCACACACCGTGTAATTCCTCGACCTTCTATTTTAAGATATGTCATGTAGCTGAATTTTATTCTATTCAACTACAACCTTATCCTCTTGACCTTAGGGAATCTCCCAAGAGAATTTTAAGTGCCAAACTTCCTTATGAACTTCCCATTTACATGATCAATACCTGATAATATTTTTCAGATAGGGTTTTTCCTTCTCTCCCTTCTTTTTCCAACCATTTTAGTGAAATCCTTTGACCGTGGGAATTGTTGGTTTTGATATTGATCATTTTTTATCTAGGTTTATCTTGGTGGTCATCTGAACCTTCTTCCTAATTAGAGTTTTCCATTAAAATCATTGTTGAATCGTCAGTTAAAGGAAAGGGGTCTAAATCTTAACCCTATGGTTTAATAATTGTTGAGTTTAAATAATATTGTGATTGCACTAGTGTAACGTGATCACAAATCAATAAAAATAATGGATGGGATTGTTACTTGGAGTCCTTTGGTTTCAATCGGATTATGAACTGTCTTATGAAAAACCATGGGGTGAGCAAACTATGAATATAATTGATTCAGATAATGGTTTAAAGTGTTTTTATCATGACACAAGACCTTAGGCGATTTCTTGATATAAAATACCTAAATTGTGGATTATTTATTATTATTATGAATATTAATCAATTTTGATTTAATTAAAAGCGGTATATAAAAGATAAATGGTAATTCACATAATTAACCATTGAGATTTATGATGTGATATTGTGATATCCATGCTATATGATAGGACCTATGTTCTGTGCTAAAATTATTATATATTGGACTCGGCCCTGGCACATACACACTTATATTCTTTAATGATGATATTGAGAAGGCTTAACCTAGTCCCATACTTTAATGATTATAGGTTGAAGACTCTTCCCAGTCTCATGCTATAATGATTATAGGACTTTGACTCAGATACTTTAATGATTATTGGGATTTGAAACAGATTGTTATGACTATACCATGGTTATATGGTGGTGGTTGGTGTGGTTATAAGACATTCTTAGAGATATTATGGAACTGAGAAAAATAAGGTTATTTTACTATGGTTATATGGTTATGGTTGACATGGTCATAAGACATGCTTAGAGATATTCCTACATAGAGCCGAAGAAGGTTTTTATTTTATGTTATTAATTGTTGAATTAATTAATACACCTGTTTATTGCTTTATTGCATACACTTCTTATTAGACTGGTTAGCTTATACATGGTGGTGGTGACATAATAAGTTATACCAACACCTTATCTGGGTCACTATTTGGTACCTGATTAGATTACATGTAACTAGGTTTATACAAGTGTAAATGACTTTTCTATTGATTGTTTTCTTACTGGATGGGATGAAGTTAGGATGTGGGACCAATACGGGGTTCAGTACTGAGAAAATTTGAGTCTTTATTTGAGTTTTCTAGTCTTTAACTCTTATTGTTTCTATCATGAAATTTAGTTAAATTCTATCACATCATTACATTATTCATTTATTATTCAGTTGGATCGTATTATTGTTTTCCGCTATGTATATTATTTAATTTATTTCATTTATATAGTTTATTTTCTATAACTATAAGACTTTATACTAGGGGTATAGTCTCACAACTATACATTTCACACCTATACTACTAGTCGATAGTATCTGGTGTATGAGGAGGCATGATTGAGGTCTCATAACCAACCCTTTTTGGCCACATGGGAGAGTATCAAATAGAGTGATGTTACAATGAGATTGGTTAGTTGACATAATTATAAGTTATTGGTTATGTTGTTTTATCTTGGGTGAATTCTTATGCATTTTTCACAAGTACATGAGAGAATATGGATATGATCTTACTGATTATACATTTTATGCTCACACTATGTATATATAGATTGTTTTTTTAGGTTCCCAAGAGGATTTTAGGGACTGAGTTGGACATTACTCTCCTAGATATTATATCTATTATTAAGTATCTACCTTTGGACTTTCTTTTGGGTATTTTATTTATATACTCTTTTTATTTTTATACTTTAAAAATACATATTGGGATGGTTTTGATTTCCTATTTTATTACATCAAGGGGTTTCTTGGTGGATGAAATCCTATCATCTAATCCTAATTATCTATTGAGGTAAATTCCTTCCATATATGATATTTTTTATACTCTTAGTACTAGTCACTAACCTAAAGCCTATCAAAGGTGAGACTCAAGGTTAATTATCTCTCTTCCATTATTTAAAACCCAGGAGGGGTAACTTTAGAGGGAGGGGGTTTTGACATGTGGTATCTAGAGGGTAACCAAATATTATACCCCTTTTTGATGATCACGAGACACGATAAACTAAATCACTCACCAATAAGAATATTAATTTCTTATGATAATTAAAACCTATCAATACAGAGGATGAATAAGGGTTGAATCTAGAGGATGACCCAACAATCTTCCCCTCTTTGATGATCACAAGATATAATACAACAAAATATAAAATAAATGATAAGGTTCCTAGAGTTTTATAATATTAAATATTGGTTTAAACTAAAAATATATTATCATACTATATCATTTTCTTATATACAGAGTATGGTTTTAACTAAACCCTCCCCCTTTGTTATTATAAAAAATATAGGGTCAAGATATAGAGTTTTTATTTCCCTATTAGAACATATTCTCTTCCTTAGAATATATAATTCCTATTTTTTTTGAAGGTATGATGTTTAGTATTACTATCTATCATTTTTGAATAGGAAAATGATTCATGGGAAAATAAAAAAACTTTCCAAAATGATGATTTCTTCACTTATGAAAAACATAATGTTCTTTACAAATAGAGAGGAAAAAATTATAATTTTGTAAAATAACTTAAAAATAAAGGGGTAAAAGTAGTCATTGAACCGTTATTAGATAATCTGACTTTGAAAAAGTAAAAAAATATAAGAAAATTATAATAAATATAGTTGAATATTGATATATGAAATGGATTTACAAATATAACCATGGAATAAAAGGGGATCCATATTAGAAAGCATAATATTCGATAGAGTTTACCATATTTCTCAGTGTAGATGTTTACTTTATTCATATTACATATAATCTTTAACAAATGTAAAGTTAGGTTTCAGTATATTTAATTTATATTTGATTAAGTAGTTCAATAGTGGTTGGATCATGTGTAAATGTTTATTGTAATATATTTTTTTAAATGTGTGTAGGTATATTATTATTCTAATAAGTTGAAATTTTTTGGTCATCAAAATTATGGATATTTTATTGTTAGCACAAAATATATAAAATATTTAAATAATATATTTCTATAAAATTATATTTAAATTAAAATCTAGTTTGAGGATGATAATATATATAAAATATTCATGAGAAATAAATACAAAGACATAAAATCAAATAAACATGAAATTATTCATCTGTCAACATTTTTATTCATTTGATAGAATCATTTTTCTACTTTTCTTTTAAACCATTGTATCATTTGGTAAAAATTCTATAGAATCACCAAATTATATACTTAGTCATATATTTTATCCCCTTATATTTCTTAAAGAGAATGAGAGGTGACGAGGAGAAGTGTTGTCAAACTTATAACCATTACCACCTTTAGGTGTCTAAATTTCTCACACCAATTTTTTAGGTCATTGATAAGAGTTTTTTAAATAAAATAACCTATTTTTTGATAATAGTAATAAAATAATTATTTGATATGAATAGGGGGAGAGTTTTCCATTCTATATGGGAATCCATCCTCTTTACAACTTTGATGTCCAAGTAAAACTCAAAATTTTACCAATTCCATCTATTACTTATGTGATTTAAATAAAACATATGGAAGTGGGTAGAAGGATAGAAAAAACTATTATCGATATAAAAAGAATAAATATCATCTTTGATTCGATTTTGAGAGATTTTATAAGAGAGGGGGATAGAGTGATTTATGAAATAAAATTTTAACAAATGATGAAATAAGAAGATATCAAGGAGTGTTTTCAAATAAAGAGGGATTGAATTATTTAAAATTATAATGAAATATCCACAATCATATCATGATAAATTAATTTATGGTAAAATAAAATTCCACAAGATCTAACTATTGAATTGAAGTGTTAGATCTCTATTGATGGATACAAACATTCATCCTTGAGATATAATTTTTGGAAAATTAAACATTGTATTGTTAAAAATATAAAGAACCACTAAATATAAGATACTCAATTTTACCTCATTTATTATAGTTTCAATAATAATTAATTATAAACTACCTAATTAGAATTCCAAAGATGATATGTTAGGAAGGTGATATTTACTCTTAGTTGACGTGTTTCACATGTGACTTTTTATTTGTTTGGTAATATTAATGATGAGTAATAAACTAGATGGATTTTGGAATCCATATTTTATTTATAGTATAAAATTTCTTTAAAATATTTATTTTCACTTATTTTATATATTTGAAATTATTCTCATCTTTTATTGAATTTCTTCTGAGGACAATTAAATTCTGGCATAGTTTCCTTTTGTTATCCCTAGAGTATGTGATTCTATATTAAAACTTCATATGGTTTTTAAGCATAAGAAATTTATTTGAGTTCATTATTTAAAAAAAAATATGAAGTGTTTATATATTTAATTTATAATTTTATGATGTTTATTTTATCTTAATCTTCATAGGAGTTTCTGAGGGACATCTATCTAACCTTATCATTTTCTTATTTGGTAGTTATTGGTTTATCGAAAAATACTTGGTAGAGTTGAAAAAATAGTATTTTTTTTCATGTTATAATTCTAAATCTTTTATAAGAATGATATTATTTTCCTTAAATTTTTCAATATATTAGTCTAATTTATTCATATAACTATATATTCCATTGTTCTTGGAGTAAGGGTTGTTTTCTTCTTCATCAAATGATGGATCTATAATAGATTTCTATGATGCTGTCTTCTTTTTCATCAAAGGATGGATCTATAATATATGTCTATGATAATATAATTTCACTATCTAAATATTTTGTAATATATATTCTATATATCTTTTAGTATACTTTTATGAATATATTTTTTAATAGTGTTTTTTAGAAGATAATTATTACACTAATATTTGTGAATTGATTGGTAGATCATCTCCTTTGTCATTAACCATCATTGACCTTTACTAAAGGATGTGTTGATGAAAAATATTTAAGTAGAAATTCAGAATTTACACAATCCTTTAATCAATATATTTGTCTAAAAATTTATATAAATTTCAGCTAGTATTTATCTTATATTTTTGATTGTTCAAAAATAGAATCAGACTTTGTAAGGTCATACAAATATTTAGCTACCAGTTCTGGTGATTGTTCAACAATATAAAAAACAGTTTATATTAGTACATTCCTACCAAATGAAAGATAAAGATAATTATAGATATCATTAGAAGTTAAAAGTGATGAAACATTTTTTTGTACATCACTACTCATTTAGGATATTATAATATTACAAAAATAAATATTTAAATTAAAAACTGAAATTTTCCTAGTAGTAAATAAATTTACCCCTTTATAGGAATTCAATAAGGTCTAAGAAGAATAATATAGGTGAGAAGAATTTGGTATATGATAAATAATTACACTATTTCTTTCTATTAGGAAAAATAATTTCCATAAATCATATGAAAAAAATAAAAAACCATTTGAAAAAAAAAATTTTAGGATAGATATAAGAAGGAAAAATGAGATTGAAAAAAGTTCCATAAAGAATATAATTTTAAGATTAGGCACTTGAAATAAAGTATTGGTATTATAAAAAAAATAAAAACCTTAAAAACAATTTATATACTTACTTTGATTAAACTATTGATACTAAAGAGATTACATATGGATCTTTACAATCTAGCTTCTTATAGTAAAAAAATTTATTATCTTTTAAGAGATAGGCATGATACCAATTTTTGGTATCAGGAGAAGGGGGAAAATATTTTCATGTATTCTTTTTATTACTGAATTAGTTCTCTTAACTTGTTAGATTTATAAATAACATGGATACTTTATTTAAATATAAAGCTTTTAAAATTATAGAGAAAAAATTTCTAATTCTTTAGTGACTATGTTTTATACACATTTCAGTTCATGAATTGATAAAGAGATGTACTATGGTAAGAAATGTAAAAAAGGGGTGAATTAAAATACTTATGTAGAAAAAACTTTTAAAATATTCACACTTGAAATAATAAATCAATGTAAAATAATTTTAAATGAATGAAAAACATTAAAAAAAAGATAAACTTAAGATTAATATTCAGTGGGACAATGTATGTCTCAGATGTAACCTACTAGATACTATAATTTATGCCTTTGGATTTTAGGATTCATCAATGAATACTATCTAAGATATGATAGATCATAAGGGTATTCATATATTAAGAGTGATATAGATACACACTAAATCATAATGTATATATGATATATGTTAGTTTATATCATATTTTACAATATAGGGATGTCATATGGTATGATATCCATGAAGCTATGGTATGGTATCCCTTAATATAAGGCATATCTAGTTATTCTTTCACATTTTATATAATTAATTATAGATATTTTATATGATGGAACGAATTAAAGATTCAATGAAGCATTTAAGTGTTTAATATATATGTTTGAAGTTTACAAAGTGTTTATGACCAAAGTCATTACTCAAACATTTCATAATGTTCAAGTAAATTCCATGAAGTCTCATGGAGAATCTATGAGGTCTGTATAAGGAGTTCAAGGATACAAAAATGGTATCTCATCTTGCATGCATTCCCTATTGATTCTTATGGTCAAGTATCTCTCCACTTTCTTCATTTCCACTCTAGGAACTAGCATATTTTGGTCAAAAGGAGAATCTCACCCAGACATTGGGTGAGTCATTAACATATAGATACCCTAGAAGGAAGGAGTCCTTTGGAAGATTTTATGTGATATTCATAAGTAGTGTTGTTGGAGATGGGAGTTTTGTATATCATTGGTGCCTAGTAAATTCTTTATTTTTATATTATGCATGGTTTCATTTTTAAAGTAAGAAGATCTTGATTTATGGTTTCATAATGCTTCACACCACTTGAATAAGTGTTATTTAATCCCTAGAAACCCAATATTAGTATAAGAGAAATGTAATTCTTGAATTTATTCATGAAATCTTGTTTAAAATGAATAAAAATGGATATAATATTATCTATTGGGAAATATAATATAGATTTTTTTACTTTGGTGTTACATACAATATGGGATATCATAAGCTATAATGCTATCATATTATACGATATGTAATATCATAACTTATGACTAAGTGTAAATGTATCAATTTCATTATATCATAACATATGATATGTGTTGTCATAGGCTATGTATGGAGTTTGTTCTATATTATAGTGTATGATTGATAATTATAAAAGGATAAAATGGTAATTCATATTTCAAAAAATAAATTCTCATATCACTTTAGTGATGTATAGGCCTATCACAAACTATGGTATGTTGAGGCTGAAGGTTGATATCACAAATCACTGCTTCCATTCATAAACTATAGTATGAGTTTTGAACATTACCATGGCTTATAATACACGAAATATCATTAAATATTATATGTATAAACAATTTGAATTTTTACATTTTTAATTATTAATTAATTTAGATTATTTATAAATTGTTTATAAATTATAGACAAATGAATTTTGGTATATTAAATTAATTTATAAGGTGTTTTTAAATTAATTAATTATAATTTTTTATAATTATTTACTAAATATTTATGAAACATTTAATAAATAAATATCCTTAATATTAATTATTATTATTAAATACCTTTCATCTATATAAAATATATTATAATTTTCATATAAAGTATTTATAAAAAATTCTAAGGTAATTATAAAGTCTTTATAAATTATAAAATAAGGAAAAATATGAAGGAGTTTATATTAAATTATGATTTGTTCATAATTATTTATTTGAAACATTCAAATTAAAAGGTCATATTTGAGAAATTATTTTAACCATATATACAAGGACCCAACCTTAAAACATTACTTAATCTTGAATTAAATGAATAATTCACATTGAGGATCTTTTCAGGTTTAGAGTTTTAGAGAATTAGGACACAACTATTACATCTCAAAGATTACAAAGTAGGCACATCTACTCAGTTTCCATTTTTTTTCACAAAATAAAAACTCTTGAACAAAAGAGTCATGTCTAGTTCCTTATTTTAGACAACATAACATTTTTTTGATCCCATCCTTGACCCTATTCCACTTTATGTCCTGTGAAAAACATTTCAAAAAACCTGGGATGAGCATAAAAAGCTCAGTAAGGGTTATAACAATATAGAGAGAAAACATTAGTCCATGTATACATAATAATCAATGAAATCATACTTTACTCATAAAACATAAGCACTTTAACATACCTCATGAAATCATAAGATTTATGAATAACTCATAGAAATCATAAGACGTAAAGGTAACTTGAGGATTTCATAACATTCTTACGTAGGGAGTAACCCTCATGGTTAAGTTTGGAATACCCATCACAATATATTCCCTAAATATCTTTGGAAAAACCTTAGTGTTTAACCCCTTCACGTTACCCAATGCATTGAAGAGCTATCTCGGGCTCACCCGCCCTTAGTTTATCACGGAACCACCCGATTTCATAAACATTTCCCAAGAACCATAACATAATCATAACACTTAAAAAATGAATAAAATAAACATAAAATTTCCACATTTCAATCACAATAGATCACATCATGATATTAACATAAAACATCTACTAAAATCATTAAAACTCTATGAGAGAAATATCCCTTTATACTTTGAAAATATTAAAAGAAGGCATTTAAAAGAGATTTTAGAATCAAAGTGTCCCATACCACTTCAAAACTTGTGAAAGGGTTTTAAAACATTCATGTACACATAAATAAATCCTTAAAACTATTTTTAAAACATGGATATGGATGATAAATGTTTAAAAGAATAAATCTTTAAAACCATTTAAAACAATGTTTTAATAAAAGAGTCCTTTTCCATTTTGAACATTTAAATTATAAGCCACATGAAAGTAGACAATTTTAAAAACATTTAAATGACTTGAGTATAGACATAATATGGATAGGAATGTCAAAGGGGTTGTGTATACACTTTAAAAAGAATGAAAGTTCATATCATCAAGAAGTGTCTCAAGGAAGAAAAATTGAGACGTAATCCCATTCAAAGATCATGTCATTAGTGAAAGGATAAATCAATGAAATAATTATGTGTGAAAAGTATAAATACACCCAATATAAGTAGATATCAAGTGTAAAACATTCAGAGGTCATTCACACATACTCTTTGAAAAACAAAACCAATGACATAGATATTTAACTCAATGAAATGAGATTGAGTTATGATTTCCCATACAAGTTCGTATAAATGATGTAAGAATTTATCAATGAGATTATTATGTGTAGAAATATTATATACACACAAAGGTTTGTGGAAATTACAACATAGATATTCCACACATAATCTTGGAATAATAAAATCAATAAGTAGAGGTTTAACCCAAAGAATTGAAAGTCGGTTAAGAAGTTCACTTACAGAAATCCGACAGCCTAACGACGTCACTTTAGAATTAATAAAATGAGATGATGAGAGATAAAAAAGGGTATCTCATCACTTGGACATAACATTTATAGCAATAAGGATATATAATAACATATCCCATCATAATAATATTAAAATACCTAACAAAAATAAGTCTTTTAAAATGAGGAGGGTGAAAGGTTCCCTTACCGATTTGGGTAACTTTCGAAACATACTCCCCATGGAAGAAGGGTCATAAAATGAAGATGTAAATACCCATAAATGAGAGTATGTTAAAAAAAGAGTAGAATCATGGTCATTACATACACCACTCAATGTAGATAGTGACAAATATAGCATGAATCTCACGGAAATAAAAAGTGAGATAACATATCCCCTTATGAAAATTCGACAGCCTAACGACACCACTTAAAACTTCCAAAAATGGATTGAAGATATAAATTAGGTTATATCATCATATGAACATAAAAATTACTGTAAGAGGAATATATAAGAACATCAGCCACCATAAGAAATAGTAGCTTAAAAGAAGTGACATAAAAGAGAGTACTTAAAAAGAAAGAGAGAGGTTGGATCCCTTACCTCGTGTCTGACTTGACTCGATCATTCTTTAATCTCCTGAATAATAAACTAGAGTTAATTTATACTTTTTTAAGAACCTTTTTAAGTTAATTATTCATTTTATATCATTTATTACCATTTTATGAACATTATGTAATTATTTAAGTTAATAACGGTCGTTTTGTCGATCATTGGTACTTGAGTCAAAAATAAACTTCTTATAATTACAAGTTGTTCATGTGGTAAAATATCCATTATATCCAGAATTATATTCATGATTTATATATCATAAATATAATATATATCCAGTAAATACTTGCATTTATAATATTACATAACATTTAGAGGTAAGAAATTAAATGCACTGTTCATGGAGACGGTAAGCTGTACGTACGCATGAACTCTACTTTCATTTCTATTTCATATTTAATAAAATTAAAACTAAATGAGATATATATTATAATTCCAGTATAATATATATGTTATATATGTCACATAATTTCATTAATTTCATTCTTTATACATTCCATGTATTGCATGAACGAGTCACATCACTTGAGGGGGCGGTAGTCCACACTTCCTCAAATGAAATTATCACATTTTCACAACATGAAAAGAATAAAGGTATGTTTTAAATGTAAAATACAGAAGCGTAGAGAGAAAATAAATATAATATATATCATAAATAAATATAGTTCCATCATAATGGCCACCATGAGAGATGGTATGAGAAGATAGAACAATCATCGTTTCATGAGGCAGTAATTCGCCATCCACGGAAACAATATGTTATTTAACCATTAGAAGGAGGTGTGTGTAAGTGTAGCTTGAATAATTCTCATAACAACATACTAGTATATTTAATATACTGGTGTTGTTACAAAATAAATGAATAAAAAGAGTTTAGGGGGTTGGAGAGGCAAAATAAAACAAATGAACATAAGAGAAGACATTACCTTTAAATCGGGTAACTCCTCTTGGTTTGAACCAAAAGGGTTTATTGTAGAGATTTCTGCCTAAGGTAAGGCTTCTAGGATGAATATAAGGATGTGGAGAGATAAAATGAGCAGATTTTTGTCGAGCCAAAGGCTTGAGAGGTGTGGGTAAGGGGGTAGAGGTGGGGGCCTTTTATAAGAGGGAGGAGGGGCACTCTTGGAATGTCTTGAAAAGTTACTTTATTATAAAATGATTTTCGGATATTAAAGGTCCCAAAATTATATATTTCTAGTATAATGTGATAAGAGTTATAAATCCACCCATCCAATAGGTTGTTGACAAGTTTAAGTCTTATATTTTACCTTATCTTCTCATTTTATTTAAATCGTTCATTAATGAGGTAATCACTACATCATCATGGTGTCATAAATAAATTTATTTATTTAATGTTTAAAAATTATAAAAAATATATCATGATGTATTAAATCTTTTTATCTTTCTAATTAATATTTATAGTTAAAAATATGACGTGTATAACCCCATGTAAAAATTGTTTTAGTAAAACAATACATGTTTGTGACATTTTTATTTTAACTTTAAATAAAAAGTTATTAATGTCATTTTCGTACCAAAGTGGCTCCATGGGGTCCCCAAGTTGACCCATGGATTGTGTTGGTCGAAAATGACTCATCCAATAAGAGTAGGACATGTTTCAAGGTCATTTCATATTATTATAACATTATCTTTACCTTAAATTACACTAATTACCTTTAATCGTGATTAATAAAACTTAAAAGTTACTATTCACCAAAAAATTATTTTAATCCCATTGAACTAAATTTTACATCATAATGAAAACCATGTATGTCGTATTTTTGAAATTCAAATCACAGAAGTGATAAAGTTTCATTTAAACGAAAAATCAGTTTTTTAACTACTACTTAGTGGTTTCACTATTCATCAAAAATTGAAGTTTTTCAGAAAAATACCAAAAATTCACCCTAAGCTATATTTGATATTCCGAATTCAAAAATGATGTCTATTTTAAAAAATTCAAAACATATAAGTTTTATTAATTAATTTAATAATTAATTCCTGCTGTCAAAACAAATAGCATGTTTTTAAGAAATAATATCTATTAAAAGATTGACACTGGTTTAAGTCCAATTTCAAAGTGAAATTAACTCCAATGACCACCATTGGATTAAATGGTAAAAATATATTCTAATTTAACTTTAAAACCAATTCAAAATATGATATAATCATATAAATAAATTAGATTAAAAAGAGGTTTTGAATTAAAATACAACATTTTTCACTTATTCATTAAAAATGGACTTTATCAAAAAAAATAACAAAATCATACACAAAGTAAATTTTGATGTCCTGATTCTAAAGAAGGATTTTATTTGGTCCAATATAACATATAAAATTTTCAAAAAGTGGATTTAAAAAGGGTTCTCCATCAAAAGGTGGTTAATCGACCTTTTAAAGAATATTAGAATATTTACGCTTAAAATAGGATTCATTCGCATTTTAAGCCTCTAACATTTATTGGATAAAAGTAAAATTTTTTGACAAACATATATAATCATTTTGTAGTTAGTTCTGTTCATTCTCTCCATTACAACGTCTAGGCATTAACTACCATTTAAAATAATATTATTTTATTATTAGAGTGCAACGTAAGATTTCCAAAAAACTCGTTGTTGCATATTGGGTATGCCATCGAGCATAGAGTTCCCTTTAAATTAATATTAAAATTTTATTCACAAATATGGATAAATATAAAAATGTCATATTCTTTATTTACCTGGGGTGTTACATCCTTCCCCTCTTTCGGGAATTGCGTCCTCGCAATTTTAAAATTGGGCTCGAAAACTTCATTGAAAGTCCCACATCAGAACAAGAGTCGGTAAAACTATCACTTTAAAATAAAGAAAACGAAGTACAAAGGTCACACCAGTTAACCCATACTAGGATTCCATGAAAACATGGATATGGAAGAAAAAAACAAAGGGTCATGTTCTGATGGAGAGTGATAGAAAACATGTTTAGGAGAAAGTTATCCACCAGAAAATCACAAACTTGTGATGGGTTAAATAGTATTTGATTCCCCGGTAGGAAAAGTTAACAGACAACATTTTTGTTTTAAGTTACTTTTCATTGAAGATTTTATTTACGAGCTTAACTAAATCATAAGGAAACGAACTTACTTGTCATGTAGACTTTCATCTCTTATTGTATTTCTTACACAAACTCATATTTTCTCCAAAAGACGAGTATTTAGGATGACTTGTTAAAATTAAGAGCTCTATATTAAACTTCTAGAGAATCACCTAATCCACAAAAGAGAACTATAAATTTCCCATTTCTTTATACCAAAAACAAAACAAAAAATTGTTATTACAAGATCAGATAATACCCAAAAAGAAAATCTATTCTTAATCTCCAAAATTTTTCCAACAAACCCAAAGTTCAACAAAGACCATTCGATAAACAATTGTCCATAAAATTCTTCAAAGTAAACCAAACTAAGATTGAAACCCAAATCTTTGAAGGATTTAATCACATAGTCTTCCAAGGTAAACCTTAACATTTATCTCCAATCATCAGTTACTCTTAAGGTCTCATACTGAAAAGTAATTAACCTAATCACATATCCTTCATGATAGGTTAATAATTTCCTTAGATAACCCAAAATAAACTTATTCTAGATTAATTAGATCATCTAACTAAAAATAATTAGTCAAAATAACCAGGGACTTCACGTAGTCCAGTGGTAGGCGATAAATACCAGTCGCACTTTGGTTGTGGATTCGATTCCTGCATCTTCGTCCGACACGATAGGTTGTCACACGGTCTACGTGTTGTCCTTTTTCCAAAACTACATAATTCTTTTAAAATTCCCCAAAAAGAAATAAAATCTTCAAAAATAACCATAACATAATTTAACCTCAAGTTTATCTCATGTCGTTCATATTCCATCATAACATATAGTAACCCATAATTACCTCAAAAGTAAGGATCATATAAACCCTAATGGTTACCTTTATAATTATTACCTGAACTTCCACATCGAGTTGGTCCTCTCGTACATGATGCATTAGAGAAATCACCAAGGTTCAAGTGGTTGATCATGACTCTTGATAGTTGGTTTAGAATAACCACGAGATTTCTCATTGAATCCCCCATTTCATCCAGTCTCTTAATCAGAGAACCACCATAGTTTCCTTCAAACCCATTGTCACTTTGGTTCCTTCTAGATCCATCCATTTACTAAAACCAAAAAGTTCAGTGTGATCATATCAAAAAAATCATCATGTACTAAAGAGGAAGATAAACACTAAGATATAATTATCCAAGTTATCTCAAACTCATTCCAACTTTCATAAATAACAATGAATCAATCTAATATAGTAACCATTGTGGTCATACACAACTTGTCACTTATGCTTAAACAACACTCTAACCTCTAAAGTTATCTAAACCGACCTTTGATACCAACTATAAGGACCCAACCTTAAAACATTACTTAATCTTGAATTAAATGAATAATTCACATTGAGGATCTTTTCAGGTTTAGAGTTTTAGAGAATTAGGACATAACTATTACATATCAAAGATTACAAAGTAGGCACATCTACTCAGTTTCCATTTTTTTCACAAAATAAAAACTCTTGAAAAAAAGATTCATGTCTAGTTCCTTGTTTTAGACAGCATAACATTTCCTTGACCCCATCCTTGACCCTATTCCACTTTATTTCCTGTGAAAAACATTTCAAAAAACCTGGGATGAGCATAAAAATCTCAGTAAGGGTTATAACAATACGGAGAGAAAACATTAGTCCATGTATACAAAAGAATCAATGAAATCATACTTTACTCATAAAATATAAGCACTTTAACATACCTCATGAAATCATAAGATTTATGAATAACTCATAGAAATCATAAGATGTAAAGGTAACTTGAGGCATTCATAACATTCTTACGTAGGGAGTAACCCTCATGGTTACGTTTGGAATACCCATCATAGTATATTCCATAAATATCTTCGGAGAAACCTTAGCGTTTAACCCCTTCGCGTTACCCAATGCATTGGAGATCTATCTCGGGCTCACCCTCCCTTAGTTTATCACAGAACCACCCGATTTCATAAACATTGCCCAAGAACCATAACATAATCATAACACTTAAAACATGTATAAAAGAAACATAAAATTTACACATTTCAATCACAATAGATCACATCATGATATTAACATAAAAAACATCTACTAAAATCATTAAAACTCTATGAAAGAAATATCCATTTATACTTTGAAAATATTAAAAGAAGGCATTTAAAAGAGATTTTAGAATAAAAGTGTCCCTTACCACTTAGAAACTTTTGAAAGGGTTTTAAAACATTCATGTCCACATAAATAAATCCTTAAAACCATTTTTAAAACATGGATATGGATGATAAATGTTTAAAAGAATAAATCTTTAAAACCATTTAAAACGATGTTTTAATAAAAGAGTCCTTTTCCATTTTGAACATTTAAATTATAAGCCACATGAAAGTAGACCATTTTAAAAACATTTAAATGACTTGAGTATAGACATAATATGGATATGGAATGTCAAATGGTCTGTATATACACTTTAAAAAGAATGAAAGTGCATATCATCAAGAAGTGTCTTAAGGAAGAGAAATTGAGACGTAATCCCATTCAAAGATCATGTCATTAGTGCAAGGATAAATCAATGACATAATTATGTGTGAAAAGTAAGAATACACCCAATATAAGTGGATATCAAGTGTAAAAAATTCAGAGGTCATTCACATATACTCTTGAAAAAACAAAACCAATGACATAGATATTTAACTCAATGAAATGAGATTGAGTTATGATTTCCCATACAAGTTCGTATAAATGATGTATGAATTTATCAATGAGATGATTATGTGTATAAATAGTATATCCACACAAAGGTTTGTGGAAATTACAACATAGAGATTCCACACATAATCTTGGCATAATAAAATCAATAAGTAGAGGTTTAACCCAAAGAATTGAAAGTGGGTTAAGAAGTTCCCTTACAGAAATCCGACAGCCTAACGACGTCACTTTAGAATTCATAAAATGAGATGATGATAGATAAAAAGGGTATCTCATCACTTGGAAATAACATTTATAGCAATAAGGACATATAAGAACATATCCCATCATAATAAGATTAAAATACCTAATAAAAAGAAGTATTTTAAAATTAGGAGGGTGAAAGGTTCCCTTACCAATTTGGGTAACTTTCGAAACATTCTATAAGGCCCCAGCCTTAAACATAAATTAATCTTGAGTTAATACAATATTACACATTGAGGATCTTTTCAGGTTTATAGTTTTATAGAATTAGATCATAAATCATTCATTACACTCCACATTTAAAGAAAGTGGTTACATAAAAGATAATACTCATTTTTCCCATCATCGGAAACATATTTAAAATAAAACATAGATTCTTTTTTGAAACTTCCTTGACACTATCATCACATCATGTAACTTTCACTTGACCCATGAAAAACATTTCAAAAACATGGGATGATCATAAAAAGCTCAGCAAGGGATATAAAAGTACGAAATGAAAACATTAGTCCATGTATGAAATCATACTTTACTTGTAAAACATAAGCATTTTAACATACCTCATCAAATCATGAATAAATCAAAGAAATCATACGAAATAAAGGTAACTTGAGGAATTCATAACATTATTATGTAGGGAGTAACCCTCATGGTTACGTTTGGAATACCCATTATAGTATATTCCATAAATCTCTTCAGAGAAACCTTAATGTTTAACCCCTTCGCGTTACCCAATGCATTGGAGAGCTATATCGGGCTCACCCTCCCGTAGTTTATCACGGAACCACCCATCTTCATAAAAATTACCAAGAACCATAACATAATCGTATCACATAAAACATTCATAAAGGAAACATAACATTTCCATATTTCAATTACAAGATATCAATACAACACATTGATATAATAAAAACATTATGAAAACCATTTTCAATACCAAAATAAAAGAAAAGTAAAACATGATATTTATTTCTCATTTTTTTTAAAAAGTTATGGCTTGTAGAGAAAGCCAAAACTCAAATGATGGTCATGGCGGCGGAGAAGTCGTTGTCGCTGCATACGTACGACAAAAACATTCCCTTTTGTTGTTTAGTAAAATGATTCGTATAAAAAGATTCCTTTTGAATAAATGTAAAAGTCAAAGGGGTTTATACACCGTATAAAAGAAAGTGGTGTATAAAACAAAATATGCCTCAATTAAAGGAGATTGAGACGAAGTCCCATACCTCAGGTCCGACCTGACTCGATCGTTCTTTAATGTCCTTTAAATCGGGTAACTCCCTTTGGTTTGAACCAAAAGAGTTTCTTGAAGAGATTCCTGCCTAAGTTAAGGCTTCTAGGATGAGGATAGGGATGTGGAGAGACAAAATGAGCAGAGATTGGCCGAGCCAAAGGCTTGAGAGGTGTGGGTAAGAGGTAGAGGTGGGGTCCTTTTATAAGAGGAGAGGAGGGGCACTCTTGGAAAGGTATAAAATGTTACTTTATTTTCAAATGTGTTTCGGATTTTAAAGGACCCACATCGATGTATTTAGAGGATAAGGTGATAAGGGTTTGAAATATACTCATCCAATAGGTCTTTGATAAGTGTAAGTCTTATATTTTATATCATCTTTTCATTTTATTTAAATCGTTCATTAATGAGGTAATCGCTGCATCATCATGATGTCATAAATAATTAAATTTATTTAATGTCTAAAAATTATAAAAAAATACTATGATGTATGAAATATTTTTAGATTTAAAATGACTATTTATAGTTTAATATATCATTTATGTAGACAAAATTAAAAATGTTTTACTCAGGTGATACATTCTTTGTTATATTTAACTTTCTTTAAAAATAAAAAGATAAAAAGTCATTATCACACAAAAGTGAATCCATGGGGTCCCCAAGTTTGGCACAAGGCATCCCATGGTCGGCCATGACACAACCAGTATTATTAGGACACATGTTGGTGTCATTTTTTATTATTATGATATTATTTTATTATCCTTAACTACCTGATTACTAATTAATCAATATAATTAACGATAATTACCGTCGTTACTATTCACAAAGTCAAAAAACAAAAGAGTCTTGATTACATAATTTTGAAATTCTTATTCCAAATATATAATCCATTTTACCAAATTACAAACATAGAAATTGCAATAATTAATTTAAAAATAATTCCCGTTGTTAAAACAAAGAGCGGTTTTTTTTGAAATAATATCTATGAAAAGTTTGGAATTAGTTTATGCCCAATTTCAAAGTGAAATTAATTATAATGACCACTATTAGATTAAATGGTAAAAATATATTCTAATTAAACTTTATAAAAAATTAAAAAGATAATCTAACCATATAATTAAATTAGATGAAAAAGCAGTTATGATGTAAAATGCAGTATTTTTTCACTATTCATTAAAAAATGAACATTGTCAGAAAAATACCAAAAATTAACCCAAGGTAAATTTAAATGTCCCAATCATAAAGAATATGTTTATTTTGACAAATAGAGCTTATAAAATTTTCAAAAGTTTGATTTAAAAAATGGTTTTCCATCAAAAGGCAGTAAAACAATCTTTAAAAAATATTAGTGTATTCCATGCTTAAGATTGGATTTATTCTCATTTTAAGCCTCTAAAACACTATCTAATTCATAAATAGACATAGGTAAAAATATCTATTATTAATTACTTACTTGGGATGTTACATCCTTCCCCCCTTTAGAAAATTGTGTCCTCACAATTTATTGACTTATCGAATAAGTGGGGGTATTTATCCCTCATTGCATTTTCAGATTCCCATGTTGCCTCTTCAATCATGTGGTTTTTCTAAAAAACCTTTACCTGATGAATCACCTTATTCCACAACACTTTCTCCTTGTGGTCAAGAATCTAGACTGGTTATTCCTCATAAGATATATACTCTTCCAGCTGAACTACCTCTGGACTCAAAACATGAGATGGATCTGGCATGTACTTCCTTAACATTGAAACATGAAAAAAATTGTGTACCTGAGATAAAATCAGAGGTAAAGCCACTCGGTATGCAACTGATGCAACTCTCTCCAAAATTTCATATGGTCCAATGAACCTTGGACTCATCTTTCCTTTCTTACCAAATCGCATCACACTTTTCCATGGTGAAACTTTGAGAAAAACATGATCACCTACCTCAAAAGAGAGATCCTTCCTCCTGTTGTTTGCATAACTCTTCTGCCTGCTCTGAGATATTCTCATGTGTCTCTGTATCAGCTGAAATTTTTCTACCAACTCTTCTACCAATTCTGGTCCCATCAACTTCCTTTCACCCACTTCATCCCAAAAAGCTGGAGTTCGACACCACTTCCCATATAACTCCTCAAATGGTGCCATCTGTATACTGGAATGAAAACTGTTATTATTAGAAAACTCAACCAAAGAAATATGTTGGTACCAACTTTCCTGATAATCCATCGAACAAACACGTAGCATATCCTCCAAAGTCTGAATCGTTCTTTCGGACTGCCCATCTGATTGAGGATGAAAAGCTGTACTAAAATTTAATTCAGTATCCAATGACTTCTGAAGGACTTTCCAAAAGTTAGAAGTAAACCTGTGATCACGGTCAGATACAATGGAGAGAGGAACTCCATATAACCAAACTATCTCTTTAAGATACAAATGGGAAAGTTGATCTAGGGAAAAAGTATCTCGTATAGCAAGGAAGTGAGCAGATTTAGTCAAGCGATCAACAATAACCCAGATTGCATTATTACCTCGAGGTGTCTTCGACAATCCCACAATTAAGTCTATGGATATATTCTCCCATTTTGACTCTAGCACTAGTAAAGGTTGAAGCATACCTTTCGGTAACTACCGCCCTTCTTTTACCTGTTGACAAGTCAAACACTTCACAGTAAAATCAACAATATCTCTTTTCATTCCGTCCCACCAGTAACACTCCCGAAGATCTCTATACATCTTAGTACTGCCTGGATGAACTGAAAACAGAGAACTATGAGCTTCACATAACAACTCTCTCTTCAACTATGAATCACACGGTACACACAATATCTTCCAAAATCTCAAAAAACAATCATTATCAATGTTGAATTCAGGAAACTTACCCTTCTGAACCAGCTCTACCTTTTTCTGCAACTCACTGTCTTACTTCTGTGCTTGCTTAATTCTGTCTGATAGAGAAGATTTCACTAATACCTGAAACAAAACAGAAGGACATCCTACACCAACAACTTCTATGCCAAAGTTCATCAAATCCTTAACTAAAGGATCACATTCCAAATAAAACATTGTTAATGAAGCATTACTTTTTTAACTCAAAGCATCAACCACTTTATTTTCTTTTCCCGGATGGTAATGAATTGTACAATCATAATCCTTTATTAATTCTAGCCATCTCCTTTATCTCATGTTCAGTTCTTTCTAAGTGAATATATACTTTAAAATTTTGTGATCGGTATATATTTCACACTTTACTCCATACAAATGATGCCTCCAAATTTTTAAAGAAAAAACAACAACAGCTAATTCCAAATCATGTGTAGGGTAATTTACCTCATGTGTTTTCAACTGTCGTGAAGAATAAGTAATTACCAGATCATTCTGCATTAGAACACAACCAATTCCTTTCAATGAAGCATCACTGTAGATAACAAACTCACCATTCCTAGAAGGTAGTGCCAAAACTGGAGCATTTACCAATCTTATTTTCAATTCCTGAAAACAATCATTACATTCTTTTGTCCAGATAAACTTAACACCCTTCTGAGTTAGCTTAGTCATTGGACTAGATAACCGTGAAAAATTTCTAACAAACCTTCAGTAATAGCCTGCAAAACCAAGAAAACTACGAATATCGGTTACATTTGTGGGTCTTGGCCATTCTTTAACAACCTTTGTTTTTGTAGGATCAACAGTTATTCCATCTTTAGAAACAATATGACCAAGGAAAGAAATTTGTTGCAACCAAAACTCACACTTTCTAAATTTCCCATACAATTTCTTTTCTTTTAAGGTTTGCAAAATAACCCTTAAATGTCTTTCATGCTCCTCTTTACTTTTAGAAAATACCAAAATATCATCAATGAAAACAACCACAAACTTATCCAAGAACTCATGGAAAATTCTATTCATAAGGTCCATGAATACAATAGGTGCATTGGTTATCCCAAAATACATAAATACAAATTCATAATGGCCATATCTTGTATGAAACACGGGCTTCGAAATATCAGCTTCCTTTACCTTCAACTGATGGTACCCCGATCTCAGGTCAATCTTTGAAAAAAACTGAGCTCCCTAGAGCTGATCAAACAAATCATCGATATGAGGCAAAGGATATTTGTTCTTAACAGTGATGTTATTCAAGGCTCTATAATCAATGCAAAGTCTCATTGAACCATATTTCTTTTTAACAAATAAAATAGGAGCACCCCATGGTGATGTGCTAGGTCGAATGAAACCTTTCTCTAATAAATCTTGCAATTGCTCCTTCAACTCTAAAAGTTCAATTTGAGCCATTCGATAAGGGGGTTTTGAAATTGGCTTAGCATCAGGAACTAAGTCAACAATAAATTCTACTTCCTGGTCTGGTATTATTCTAGGCAACTCATCAGGAAAAACATCAGGATACTCATTTATCATTGACACATCATTAATCTGAACAATTCCCTTGTTTTCAACGATATGTGAAAGGTAACATTCATTTCCATCTTTTAAAAGTTTCTCGTCCTCTTGATATGTTATCAAAAGTAAGGGTTCATTATTGTACACAAACTGAAAGTCTTTCTGAAAAGAAACTTCTTTAGCTCTACAGTCAATCTTAGCATGGTAAATAGAGAGACAATCCATACCCAGGATAACATCAAACTCTACTAGAGGTAAAACAATAAGGTTTGCAAGTAGGTTCTTTCCATGGATAAGGATAGAAAGATTCTTATAAATTCTTTTTGCCTCAACATTTCCCCTATGTGTTTTTACCACAATTTCAGGAGTCATTTCTTGAGATGGTATTCAAATTTTACTAGAAATGTTTTCAGATATGAAAGAATGTGTAGACCCTGAATCAAACAACACACTGGCATAATCTAAAAAAACAAACAAAGTACCTGATACCACTTCATTTGATGGCCCGACATCTGATAAAGTAGTTGCAAAGGATTTCACCACCCCTTTCTTATTGTAGTCTAACTGATTCCCATCACTCAAGCTCTTTGTTAGGCACTCTTTTGCATAGTGGACCATCTCATTGCACTTAAAACATTTCACTAACTATAAATCAAAGTTGGACATACCATCACCTTGATCTTTTTCAATGCAATCATGAGCCTTATTTCCCATCTTACCACATCGGTAGCACTTTACAGAATTCAGAAGACATTCCCCAGCATGCCTTTTACCACACTTATCACAAACTGGAAACTTATTTTTCTTACCGTCAGATCTTTTTGAAGAATTCTTTCCTTTCTCCTGCCACCTCGGTCTCTTCTTCTACTGGTTGTTATAGAACACTTAATCATCGACAAACTCCATTTCCAACTTCTCAGCACATCGAAAAATATTTTCATAACTGTTGAACTTGTGAGAAGCTAAAGCCCTTCGATATTTTGGCTTTAATCCTGAGTAAAAACGATTAATTTTACTATCAAGGTCTCAGATAAAATTTGAAGCATACCTTGCCAATCGAGTGAACCTTTCTTCATAGGCAGCCACTGAGTCTTCCTCTTTCCTCAATTCCAGGAATTTTTTTCCATCCTAAGCCAAATAGCCTTAGGAAAATACTTCTCAAGAAACATACCTTTGAATTCATCCCAGTCGAGAGTATCAATCTCATTAGCGTCCTTGATATTTTTAACCATCGACCACCACTGATCTGCTTCACCCTCTAAACGGTAAATAGCAAGACTAACCTTTTGATTGTCTAAACACCCCATGATGTCTAAAATCTTCTACAATGATTTAATCCACCCTTCAGCTAGCACAGGGTCAGATGATCCTCTGAATATAGGGGATGTTGCCTCATGAAATATTCCACCATTAACATGTTCCTCTACGATTGATCTGGCTGATCTCGTGCATGGATACCACCACCATTTATCGCTTGAGTCAACTGCACCATCACTGCAAAAAACTGTTCAGTTCCAATTCCTCCCATCTCAGGATGCTGATTCAGAGGGTCATTTCCTTCTGTATGCCTTCCTATCACTGCTTCCCTATTTCCTCTGCGGAAAACCATTCTGAACAAACATGTATTAGATGAAGCAACATGGTAATCTTAAAATGCTATATCATTTCAATTTTATCATAAAAGAAATATTTTTGGAATATCATTTAATAGAATTAAAACTCCTAAAGTTATCTAAACTGACCTATGATACCAACTATAAGGCCCCAGCCTTAAACATCACTTAATATTGAGTTAATACAAGATTACACATTGAGGATCTTTTCAGGTTTAGAGTTTTAGAGAATTAGATCATAAATCATGCATTACACTCCACATTTAAACAAAGTGGTTACATAAAAGATAGTACTCATTTTTCCCATCATCAGAAACATATTTAAAATAAAACATAGATTCTTTCTTGACACTTCCTTGACACTATAATCACATCATGTACCTTTCCCTTGACTTGTGAAAAACATTTCAAAAACATGGGATGAGCATAAAAAGCTTAGAAAGGGATATAAAAGTAGGAAATGAAAACATTATTCCATGTATGAAATCATAATTTACTCGTAAAACATAAGCATTTTAACATACCTCATCAAATCATGAATAAATCATAGAAATCATAAGACATAAAGGTAACTTGAGGCATTCATAACATTCTTACGTAGGGAGTAACCCTCATGGTTACGTTTGGAATACCCATCACAATATATTCCCTAAATCTCTTCGGAGAAACCTTAACGTTTAACACCTTTGCGTTACCCAATGCATTGGAGAGATATATTAGGATCACCCACCCTTAGTTTATCACAGAACCACCCGTCTTCATGATAATTCCCAAGAACCATAACATAATCGTATCACATAAAACATGCATAAAGGAAACATAACATTTCCACATTTCAATTACAAGATATCAATACAACACATTGATATAATAAAAACATTATGAAAACCATTTTGAATACCAAAATAAAATAAAAGTAAAACATGGTATTTATTTCTATTTTTTTTAAAAATTTATGGCTTGTAGAGGAAGCCGAAACTCAAATAATGGTCACGGCGGCAGAGAAGTCTTTGTTGCCGCATATGTACAACAAAAATATTCCCTTTTGTCGTTTAGTAAAACGCTTCGTATAAAAAGATTCCTTTTGAATAAATGTAAAAGTCAAAGGGGTTTATACACCATATAAAATAAAGTGGTGTATAAAACAAAATATGCCTCAATGAAAGGAGATTGAGACGAAGTCCCATACCTCGGGTCTGACCTGACTCGATCGTTCTTTAATGTCCTTTAAATCAAGTAACTCCCTTTGGTTTGAACCAAAAGGGTTTCTTGAAGAGCTTCCTACCTAAGGTAAGGCTTCTAGGATGAGGAGAAGGATGTAGAGAGACAAAATGAGCAGATCTTGGCCGAGCCAAAGGCTTGAGAGGAGTGGGTAAGAGGTAGAGGTGGGGGCCCTTTATAAGAGGAGAGGAGGGGCACTCTTGGAAAGGTATAAAATGTTACTTTATTTTCAAATGAGTTTCAGATTTTAAAGGTCCCACATTGATGTATTTAAAGGATAATGTGATAAGGGTTCGAAATATACTCATCCAATAGGTCTTTGACAAGTGTAAGTCTTAGATTTTATATTATCTTTTCATTTTATTTAAATCGTTCATTAATAAGGTAATCACTGCATCCTCATGATGTCATAAATAATTTAATTTATTTAATGTCTAAAAATTATAAAAAAATACTATGATGTAGGAAATATTTTTAGCTTTCCAATGACTATTTATAGTCCAATAGATCATTTATGTAGACAAAATTAAAAAAGTTTTACTCAGGTGATACATTCTTTGTTATATTTAACTTTCTTTAAAAATAAAAAGATAAAAAGTCATTATCACACAAAAGTGAATACATGGGGTCCCCAAGTTTGGCACAAGGCATCCCATGGTTGGCCATGACACAACCAGTAGTATTAGGACACATGTTGGTGTAATTGTTTATTATTATGATATTATTTTATTATCCTTCACTACCCGATTACTAATTAATCAAGATAATTAAGGATAATTACCGTCATTACTATTCACAAAGTCCAAAAACAAAAGAGTCTTGATTACATAATTTGGACCTTATTATTCCAAATATTTAATCCATTTTACCAAATTCCAAACACAGAAATTGAAATAATTAATTTAAAAATAATTCCCGTTGTCAAAACAAATAGCGGGTTTTTTTTGAAATAATATCTATGTAAAGTTTGGCATTAGTTTATACCCAATTCCAATGTGAAATTAATTCTAATAACCACTATTGGATTAAATGGTAAAAATATATTCTAATTAAACTTTAAAACTAATTAAAAAGATAATCTAACCATATAATTAAATTAGATGAAAAAGCAGTTTTGATATAAAATGCAGTATTTTTTCACTATTCATTAAAAAATGAACATTGTCAGAAAAATACCAAAAATTAACCCAATGTAAATTTCAATGTCCCAATAATAAATAATATATTTATTTTGACAAATAGAGCTTATAAAATTGTCAAAAGTTTGATTTAAAAAATTGTTTTCCATCAAAAGGCAGTAAAACAATCTTTAGAAAATATTAGTGTATTCCATGCTTAAGATTGGATTTATTCTCATTTTAAGCCTCTAAAACACTATCTAATTCATAAATAGACATAGGTAAAAATATCTATTATTCATTACTTACTTGGAATGTTACACATACACCCCATAGAAGAAGGGTCGTAGAATGAAGATGTAAATACCCATAAATGAGAGTATGTTACACAAAGAGTAGAATCATGGTCAGTACATACACCACTCAATGGAGATAGTGACAAATATAGCATGAATCTCATGGAAATAAAAAGTGAGATAACATATCCCCCTATGAAAATTCGGCAGCCTAACGACGCCACTTAAAACTTCCAAAAATGGATTGAAGATATCAATTAGGGTATCTCATCATATGAACATAAAAATTACAGTAATATGAATATATAATAACATACCCTAACATAAGAAAGAGGATCTTAAAAGAAGTGACATAAAAGAGAGTACTTAAAAAGAAAGAGAGAGGTTGGATCCCTTACCTCGTGTCTGACTTGACTCGATCATTCTTTAATCTCCTGAATAATAAACTAGAGTTAATTTATACTTGCTTAAGAACCTTTTTTAAGTTCATTATTCCTTTTATATCATTTATTACCATTTTATGAACATTATCTAATTATTTAAGTTAATAACGGTCGTTTTGTCGATCATTGGTACTTGAGTCAAAAATAATCTTCTTATAATTACAAGTTGTTCATGTGGTAAAATATCCATTATATCCAGAATTATATTCATGATTTAGATATCATATATATCATATATATCCAGTAAATACTTGCATTTATAATATTACATAACATTTAGAGGTATGAAATGAAATGCACCGTTCATGGAGACGGTAAGCTGTACGTACGCATGAACGCTACTTTCATTTATATTTCATATTTAATGAAATTAAAACTAAATGAGATATATATTATAATTACATTATAATATATATGTTATATAGGTCACATAATTTCATTAATTTTATTCTTTATAAATTCCATGTATTGCATGAACGAGTCACATCACTTGAGGGGGCGGTAGTCCACACTTCCTCAAATGAAATTATCGCATTTGCACAAAATGAAAAGAATAAAGGTATGTTTTAAATATAAAATACAGAAGTGTATATAGGAAATGAATATAACATATATCATAAATAAATATAGTTCCATCATAATGGCCACCATGAGAGGTGGTAGGAGAAGATAGAACAATCATCATTTCGTGAGGTAGTAATTCACCATCCACGAAAACAATATGTTCTTTAACCATTAGACGAAGGTGTGTGTAAGTGTAGATCGAATCCTTCTCATAAAACCAGACTAGTATATTTAAGATACTGGTGTTTTTACAAAATAAAGGAATAAAAATATTTTAGGGGGTTGGAGATTCAAAATAAAACAAATGAACATAAGAGAAGACATTACCTTTAAATCGGGTAACTCCTCTTGATTTGAACCAAAAGGGTTTCTTGAAGAGATTTATACCTAAGGTAAGGCTTCTAGGATTAATAAAGGGATGTGTAGAGATAAAATGAGCAGATTTTGGTCAAGCCAAAGGCTTGAGAAGTGTGGGTTAGGGGTTAGAGGTGGGGGCCTTTTATAAGAGGGAGGAGGGGCACTCTTGGAATGTCTTGAAAAGTTACTTCATTATAAAATAATTTTCGAATATTAAAGGTCCAAAAATTATATATTTCGAGGATAAGGTGATAAGGGTTCTAAATCCACCCATACAATAGGTTGTTTACAAGTGAAAGTCTTATATTTTAGCTTATCTCCTCATTTTATTTAAATCGTTCATTAATGAGGTAATCACTGCATCATCATGGTGTCATAAATAAATTTATTTATTTAATGTTTAAAAATTATAAAAAAAATTTCATGATGTAGGAAATCTTTTTATATTTCTAATTAATATTTATAGTAAAGAATATGTCGTGTATAATCTCATGTAAAAATTGTTTTAGTAAAACCATACATGTTTGTGACATTTTTATTTTAACTTTAAATAAAAAGTTATTAATGTCATTTTCCTACCAAAGTGGCTCCATGGGGTCCCCAAGTTGACCCATGGATTTTATTTGTTGGCCATGACTCATCAAATAAGGTTAGGACATGTTTCAAGGTCATTTCTTATTATTATAACATTATCTTTACCTTAAATTACACTAATTACCTTTAATCACGATTAATAAAACTTAAAAGTTGCTATTCACCAAAAAATTATTTTAATCCCATTAAACCAAATTTTAGTTCCTAATGACAACCATGTATGTCATATTTTTTAAATTCAAATCACAGAAGTGGTAAAGTTTCATTTAAACGAAAAATCAGTTTTTTAACTACCACTTAGTGGTTTCACTATTCATCAAAAATTGAAGTTTTTCAGAATAATACCAAAAATTAACCCTAAGCTATATTTGATATTCCGAATTCAAAAATGATGTCTATTTTAAAAAATTCAAAACATATACGTTTCATTAATTAATTTAATAATTAATTCCTGCTGACAAAACAAATAGCATGTTTTTAAGAAACAATATCTATTAAAAGATTGACACTAGTTTAAGTCCAATTTCAAAGTGAAATTAATTACAATGACCACCATTGGATTAAATGGTAAAAATATATTCTAATATAACTTTAAAACCAATTAAAAATATGATCTAATCATATAAATAAATTATATTAAAAAGAGGTTTTGAATTAAAATACAACATTTTTCACTTATTCATTAAAAATGGACTTTATCAAAAAAAAAATCAAAATCATTCACAAAGTAAATTTTGATGTCCCAATTATAAAGAAGGATTTTATTTGGTCCAATATAACATATAAAATTGTCAAAAAGTGTATTTAAAAAAGGTTCTCCATCAAAAGGCGGTTAATCTACCTTATAAAGAATATTAGAATATTTACGCTTAAAATTGGATTCATTCGCATTTTAAGCCTCTAAAATTTATTGGATAAGAGTAAAAATATTTGACAAACATATATAATCATTTTGTTTTTAGTTCTGTTCATTCCTTCCATTACAACGGTTAGGCGTTAACTACCATTTAAAATAATATTATTTTATTATTAGAGTGCAACGTAAGATTTCCAAGAAACTCGTTGTTGCGTATTGGGTACACCATCAAGCATAGCGTTCCATTTAAATTAATATTAACATTTTATTCACAAATATGGATAAATATAAAAATGTCATATTCTTTATTTACCTGGGGTGTTACAATATCAAAGGGATTTTTAATAATTGATATTATAAAGTTACAAATAATGTTTAATATATGCTATTTTGATTTTGTAAAATGTTTACATAATATATATAAGTCTTTGACATGAAATGTTAATTTTTTATATTTAAATTAATTACCATATATTTAAATAAATTTAATATACAATGATAATACAAAGGAGTTCATTTTGGAAATAAATATAAAGTATTTATATTTATTTAAATATGGAATGTTCTTAATGCATGGTTAAATTATAAGGTGTTTATAATTGTTTTAGTTATAAATTTTTCATAAATATTTATCTCATAACTAAATTTATAGAATGTTCATTTATTTAGTTTATTCTTAATAGAGGCAATTTATTTATTATATGTTTTTGTTATTCAATTCATTTTATTCCCTCACATTTTTTAATCAATTGTGTTTAGAGATGTTTTGGAAATAAAGCTTCATTTGGTTATATATATATTTTTAATTTTGATTAATTTGTAAAAAAATTGTGAAAATTATTGATTTATTAATTTTTGGAATAAAAGGAATGTCCAAGTCTTCATAATCCTTTGATTTTTTTATTTATAGGTGAAAGACATTTCAGTTGAAGAATTAGAACAATTGGGCTAGAGAAATAATTGAAAACTGAGGGATGTCCCATCACATAAGAATAAATTATTTTTAAAATGATTTACTTATGATTAAATCAGCTGGAACCTTCGTCACAAAAGATTAAACATTTGTTGTGCGTTTCTACAAATGTATAAATTTGAAGCTATACATGTTGTGTAAGAATAAATGAATCTCCCATGGGATGTTTAAGATTAAAATGGGATTTCAAAAAGCTATGTAACTGTAATAAAAACTTACATAAGAATAATAAAGAGGTAAATAAGAATAAATTAGTCAGAACCTTACTTATGTAAGATTAAGGCATGCTAATAAATTTGTATAAGTTTTTCATACTTTTACATGAAAATGGAATTTAATCCCACCTACATAAGATTAAATTCAGTATGAAAAGGGATACATAAGGTTTTTATCTTATCAAATAATAGTAAATATTTATTTTTCTACTAATGTAAGATACTTCTATTGGCCACACTTATATAATAAAATTAATTTTATCATGAATCTAAGGAAACCAAACATTGAAGAAGTGATAAAATGATGAAGTTTAATCCATTAATATCATCTTGAAGCCACATGGAACACTTGTGAGGCCGAAGGGATTATGAAGGTTCATCACATCAAGATTTATAATTAAATAGGGCAATAGAGACACTCCATGCCATGTGTCACCCGATATAGGAGAGAAAAATTTGAAATAAGATTATAGAAGTTTATATTTGTAGATAAGTCCATGGACTTAGAGAAGTATTCATATTTCACATGTAAGAAATCCTAAGAAATTTACTTACACATAAAGTCATCATTAAAACTGAGGAGGGAATAAATAAGATATTTAAAGATCTTGAAAAATCCTTTAGAGGGATATATTTTTCTATTATTTTCAAATTGTTGTTTTTTCTTGTATTGTTTTTAGTTGAGTTACATTTCTTTATGGTTGTAACCCTTCACACAAAGGGATAAACCCATTTTGGTGAGTAATTTATTTAGACAAGAACCCTTTTTATTCTTGAGTTTTTGGTCAATTTTATATTTATTTTTATATTTACCAATCTCAATTTAGCAGTGACTATAGAGTTTTATTGATATATGATCATTTTAAATTTAGTAATTCTACAAGATATTTTTTTCATTGTTTTTTAATACATATCTACATCAACTTATTTCATCTATGATGGAATAAGGTGGAATAAGCAGTGAAGTATTTGGTGATTTTTGGTATGTGTGTGGAAGGAAAGGATCCCACCACTCTAAGTTGTCCTAGAATCAACCTATCCTGATTGGGAGTTTTGAGGAAATTGGAGGTGAGTTCATTGTTTAGGTTTTAGATGACTATCTCATATTCCCCTATTCATATAAGAAGAAGGGTCGGTGATAAGAACATGGTTATAGATCTTATAATTGATTAAATTTTAAATTTAGAATTCATCATTTTATGAAATTTAATATCATAACATTAGTAAACCTAATATTACATCAATCGCTAACCAGTCTCATAATAATTCACACAGTTCAATTAATTTTTGGTTCTTTAAAATCAAAATAAAAACCTAATTCACTAATTAACACTTAAATATTAATTTTAGATCTTGTGAAAACCAAGAATCTTTACATATCTCTGGAGAAATTTTTTGTTCACTATTATACTATTTTTTAACTTCAAGATTTTAATTATTTTTACCACCCATGATAGGTTCCATTTAAATTGATGTGGATCTATTTTCACATCTAGACACTTACTTAGGAGTGAATAACCTGATCTTATTGTAATGTTTTATTCACTTTTAGTTTCAAATTTGAGAGTTTTTTTCAAGAGAAAAAGATTTAAGAAATTTTTAAAACTTAAAATATGAATTTGAAGACATTTCTTTAATTGATACAAGAAAAATTCATATTTATCACTCTAAATCTTATATTTAAACCATATAAGAAAATAATGATAAAATATTGAGAGTTATTTATGCACCTCATTACATTAACGATAACAACTAGGTTTTCTATAATGTAATTAAAGATGAATTTGAACTCAAAACTTGACTTATTCAATTATTTCCCAAGTTTCATGTACTTATTGGTGAAGTTAAAAATAAACACATCAAGGAGTTTTCTATGGTGAGTGAAACCTTGAATCCAATAGGAGTGGCTGAAAAAAGGTTAAGCAGAGGACATTCCCCTTTCTATATAAAGAGATTCCAAGGATTGGTTGTACAACTTGAAACCTATAGAATATAATAAATATAATTTGGGATGATTTCATGGAGCTTTTTGTATTTTTTGTCAACATATTGTTTTTTATTTTTTTTCTATTTTAGGTGAATGTAAGTTGTTGTTCATCATAATAAAGGTTGAAATAATTTCCTTACTAAGTCAGATGATGATTTTCCAATCCTCAATGTTTGTAACATCATGATTACAAAAATGTTATCATAGTTTAAGATGATGTATATAGATAGATACTTTTATACAAAGTTCAATATATGTAGTCTATATAAAGATTGATGTTATAAGGTTTGAGTTTTTGGGTGTATATATTTCAAGAAACGAAGTGATGAATTTTTAGAAAAGTATAAAATAGAGAACTATAAAGGTTACCAGATTGAGGGTAACATAATGAGAATATCAGGTAGAGAAAGGTTTTAAAAAGTTGAAGTTATAAAATGATGAATTTTAAAGCTATCAAAGTTTAAAGTTTCATGGTCATGATTTTTTCTACTGTATGAAGATTATTAAATTGAATCCATCAGATCAAGAATGATTGGACATAGACTTTATAAATCCAGTATAATAATAAATATCTTAAGGTATTATACAGATAGGCATATAAATATATTAATTCTATGATATGAATAAATTTTAATATGATAAAATAAAAAATAAGACACCAAATTTAGTTTATTGGAAGGAGCTCTGATCGATTCTTGATCGGATAGAGACATGCCAACACATCGGTTAGATCAAGCCGAATGATCTTATGTGAGTACAATGGAAAAAAAAACATGTGATCATAACTGAATGGAGGAATAAAAAGTTTACATGACCAAGATAACTGGATAAACAAGACTAAATATAGGGAAAATAGATGATGAAAAAATAGACGAGGACTCATCAGATGAAGAATTCATTATGAAGGAATCAGGAAGATCCTTGAGAAAATTTATATAAACTTTTTAAATAAAATAATTATGATGATGTTGATTTGTTCTTTAAGATTTATTAAATATATCTAATATTTATGAAATTTTTGATGAGTTATTTGATAGTGATATTTAAGGAAGCTTGTATAAATATTTTTGACTCTGAACTTTAAGAGGGTTTGGAGGCAGTCAACCAAAAGAAAAGTTGAGTGGGAAATTTTAATTTCTATCCCACACTACCTCCTTTTATAGGAATATATCCTATAAAAAGGGGTGACGTTTCATTAAGAAGTGGATATTTCTATTATCAGATAGCCAAAGTGATGAAGGTTTTATAACATGAGTATCTGGCCAAGGAATCACTTAGTCAAAGAAGAGGTACACTGGACAAAGGTGTACTAGACATAGGTGCAATATGCATGGAATCATTAAATAGAGGCACCAAATAGAGGAATCAGATAGAGGTACATTTAATCAAGGCACACTATATAGAGACATAATATATGGAGACTGAGTCACATGGGATGAAGGTGTACTAGATAGAGACATACTGAATTGATAAGTACCAGATAGAGATTCATGATATATTTTTTTGAGATAATTTTGAAGTTATTATTTTGTTTTGGATCATGAAGATTATAATTTTTTTAAATGGTTGGATCTGGTATAATTACCAGTTTGGAGATATAAGGATCTTGACAGTAGTTGGATTGATTGTATTCACTTCATTATATAGTGAATTTCTGTAGACCAATGGGAGTCAACACGGTAAGGACATAGTCACCCACACTGGGGGTAAACCTTTTAAAATATTTTTCTACTTTATTTTATTTTATATCATTCTATTCAATTAAGGTTTAGTGATAAATTTTAGAGGATAAATACTCTATCAAGTTTTAGAGGTTAATTTCAATAGAAATGAAATTATAAAAGATCACCACTAATTCGCCCCCTTTGTAGTGGTCTACACATTCTTATGAACCTAAAGTGGAATTAGAGACAAGTTACATTTATAATATCCCTATATTTCATATCATGTATAATATCAACTCAGTTAATAGCAAAGGTATTCCTACATTTGATGGAAAAAAGTTTCATGGTTGGAAAAAATAATTTTACCCTATTTTCTATCTCCTATCGTAGAGGTGATTGATGTTAAGTCCAAGTTGTGTGTTAATTTATTTTGTTTTCAATAAATCAATATGTTGAATATGTTTAATAAAGAGATTATGTTGAGAAAAGTAATAGAAATATGGATTGAGGAAAGTTGTGTGTGAAGCTATCAATTAGATCTAGAATATATCGGCATGGGAATCAGATCTAGAACTATTGACATGGAGATTAGACTCTATCATAATGAGGAAGATGATTGTTTTCCAGGTGTTGTATTTTTTTTCCAAAATAAATAAATAACCTCAATTTGTAAAATATTTGGGTTATAATCATATTTAGAACATCAGACCCACATTACTTATGAAATTCTACCAGAATGAAATAGGATTATAATAGGAAGACGTATTGGAGTCTTTATGGATATAATGAAAATCTGGTGATTCTTTTATATTTTTTAATTCTCACAAATCAGAAGTTGTGCAGGAAACTTATGATTCTATCCTTATGAAGGAAAGTGGGAGTTCTACCAATCGTATTGAGGTCTGGTTGGAAAGAAAAATATTTCTAGAAGAATAGGAAGTTATAAAACTTCCTAATGCAAGTCAGATAATGTTGAAGATGATCTTAATCATATTCAAAGTCATGAGGAAGTCATGATACCAAAAGAGGTTTGTGGAAAATGGAAGTTTCTATAAATGAATATTTCTAGTTTCAGATCATTGATATAAGAACACATGACACATTAATTTTTGTTGGATGGAAAGGTTAATCAAAACATGAAGTTGTAAAGATGATGGTTTTAAGTCAGTCCAAAAATCCATGAGATATAATCTTCGGAGTAAGAAGTTGAGTACTAATATTTCATTGGTATCATATTCAAAGAAGAAAAGAGGTTGTTGGAACTGGTCCATTGGACATAGTGTTCCATTTATCCATCATAATGGATCATGAGGACAATTCATATTATTGGTATCTTTTGTATGTTGTAGGAAGAATTGTTTTGTGTGGAATTTTTTGGGACCATTAAAAAGGAAATAAATTGAGGTTTTTAGGACCAATAAATACATAAAATAATATAAGTTGTTGGTAACTAATATAAATAAGAAAATCAGAGATCAATCAATAATGTAGTAAACCATTTCTAATCAAGATGAGTTGTTTATTTTTTTTAAGATGTGAAATTTGTTTTCCTTATCTAGCAGGTTAAGAGAAAATAAGAAAGATGATATGTTTTTAAGATTTTTTGTATCAAGTGGGTCAATACTATCAGAATAAAGCTAACATTGATGACTTTATTGAAAAAAGATCATTGTTATGGGAAAATAATTGAAGTTGAATTGCTTGAAGTTTGTTAAAGTGTTATCAAGGGGATCATAAAAGTAGTTTAAGAAGTTTGAAGAAAGTTTTTTATATGTTTCTTATGACACAATAAAATATAATGAAGTATCTATTGTGTCCATATTAATGAAGAAATCAAAATGAGTAATTGATTTCAATAATCATAATGAGAATACATATGTTTTCTTTCATTTGGTATGGAGCAACGTAATGATATGTACTTAGTTCTGATTTATTTTCAAGTGGGTTAAGAAAATCGAAGTGACCTGATGTCTCCATAGTAATGGAAAAATCAAAATGGGAAATCCGAATCAGACTAAAGTTTTTGAATAAAGTATGAAGTGAGCTAAATTAGTAATGATTCAAGAATATTTGAGAAGAGTTGAGGAGCATTGAATAAAAGGAGGATGTACTTTGTACATTCCTAACCAAAGTATTGTGTGTAGAAGAATAGAGAAAAGCTTCAAAGTACTGTGGAGAAGAAGTTTCTGGATTGAGCTTACCTAAGGAAGTTTTCTATACATAAAAAGAAAAGAGAAAAGATAATATCATAATCAGTGTTTCCAAATTTAGACCAAGTAATGTAACTTAGATTTGTGGACTGAAGAATAAGAATTTTAGAATTGTTTCAACAGTATTCTATCAAATTTAAATTTCTGTATTGAGCATTAAAACTTGGGAATCAGACTGGGAAATCATACCGAGTATTATTATGAAGTCTAGGAATTTCTTACCTACTCCTAGGTAAGAAAGTGAATAATTTTATTTAATGTTTTATTTGTGAAATTTGATTAGGAATCAAAATAACATGTTTGTTACAAAAATTTTATTACATCATTTCATGCTACTTGAAACACATGCACTATTGTATTAAACATATTTCTACATGAGTGTAAGGGAATATCCTACTCGTTGTATTCCACACAAAAGGATTCTTTTCTAGTGAATTGTGTGTTATTGTATTTTTTCCAAACCATACCAAGGATGTAGCTACTTCTATTGAGTAGTGAACCTTGTAAATTATTATGTTCTTATGGAGGAATGTTTTATTTGTTTTCAACAAGGTTGAAACCTCTTTAATAGGAGGTGAAGGTTATTTCATAAGTAAGGAAACTTAAAATAAAAGGATATCATTGATTCACCCCCCTCTCAAGGATACTTAGATCCTTGATGGATACTAACAAGTGGCATCAGAGGGAAGGTTCCCTTTATTTACTCTTTATTGATGTTTTCAAGATGAAGTTGTTATGAAGAATCTGAGTTGTATGAATAGTAAGGGGATTCTAATCTTAAATTATAAGAATTATCATATCTAGAAAGATAGAATGCTACCATATCTGATGTCCCTTAGGTATGATGTTTCAAAAGCTACTATATATGGTTTCCCCCCCTCATGTTGAGAATGATCCTCTTAAAAATTTTGATAAAGAAAATCATAAAAATGATGGAAGATCTAAGAATTATTTAATCTCATCACTCTCTAAAAGTGAATTTTTGAGAGTAAAAGGAGTTTCCACTACTAAATGTATCTAGGATAAGATGAAGAATATTTACAAAGGAGATAAAAACGTAAAGGAAAAGTTACAAATTTGGAGATTAAATTAAGAAGATCTCAAGATTCATGAACATGAATCTATTGGTGAATTTTTTACCAAGGTTAATAAAATTGATAACACTATGAGATGTATTAGTGAAAAGTTGTAAGATTATACTATTATTGTAAATATCTTCAGAATCCTTCCTGACAACTTTGACGCCAAAGTTTCCTCATTAAAAGATAGATATCCAAAAACTTTATCTCTAGATGATTTTCATAGTAATATCATTACTTATGAAATGAGAAGGGAGAAATCTATGAAGGGAAAAAACAAAAGGCACACTGGAGCTCTGTGAAGTGAGAAGAATACTCCATAATAGAAAGAGTAACCTGCTCCAGACTCATGAACTCTTGGGCTCGATCGGCCCTCAAAGTCTCTGGGTAGAAGTAGTCATAAAAGGCATGCTGAAACTTATCCCAATCCATAACCTGCTGGCGTCCCACTTGTGAGATAACATCCCACCATCCCTTGGAAGAATCCCAAATCATATACATAACGAGCTTCACCCTCCTCTCTGGAGGCATCTCCAGATGCTTGAATATAGATTACATGGCTTGTAACCATGACTATGTAGCCTGAGGTCCTCCTTCCCCTATGAAGGTGGGAGGATGCTGCTGCTGGAAAACCCACGTCAACTCTACCATAGAAGGGGCAGGATGCGATACACCTTGGAAGTCTTCATGAACCACATAAATCCCTCTCGAAACTATGCTTCAGAACCTGTGTCTAGAATGCCAGCTGGTTCCAACACTAGCACAACTGGAGGATCTGTTGGTAGTCTTCGATCAGCTATATCCGATGTCTTATCACTGCCCTGCAACTGGAGGACAACTGGGGGATTTCTCGATGACATGACACTGCAAGGTCTAGCACGCACCTTAGATCAATATTAACTGGGACTAAAACATAGAAGTGTAAGAAGGTAACAAGATAAATAAATCATTCAAAATTTTCAAAACATAGATACATGGTGTGTATAATTCCTACACGGAATTTTCCCTTAAGCCTTCACATGGGCTTGTACTTTTTCCAAACCAGGTTGTGTAACACCCCAAACACACAAAGTGTTATCCTCACACACGGTGTGTACTTGAAACTTCTTTCCCTTCCCGAGTTCTTCTACACAGATAGTCCACACAGTTTCCCTAGAACAAGCCTACACAGAGTGTTAGTTCCAGACACTACGTATACTAGATGAACTTCAATGACCTTTGTTGTTCGTCACACATCCGGTTACATAACTCATTCTACACAGCGTGTTCCAGATAGACATGACATGTACTAGAAGGATTTCACTGACCCGTGTTGTTTGTTACACGACCAAATACATGGGTTACACTACAATGCGTGTTCAAGCTTGACACGACGTGTATAAATTAAGTTTTAACCATCCGTGTCATTGGTCATATGGGTGAAAAAATGGTCTACACAACATGACATGTACTTCTGGTACACAACGTGTCCCACCAAGATTTCCCGACCCCATGTCTCTGCCCACACAACCAGTGACACAGTTATAGATTAAATGACATATACATACAGAACATGGCATGTACTTAATAAAAACAGTTCCTTTCTGAACAGAAGGACACATGGAATGTATTCATCATTACACGCCATGTATTCTGGGGTTTTCTGGACAATAAGCCTCATAAACTACTCCAGAAGCACATAAAAACACTGAAATGAACATTAAAGTGCCAAATTCAGATCTGTGGGGGCTCGTACTCCCCGCGAATGAAAGCCTGTCATCTTATAAATGTCATATTCACGAAAAAACAATACAATGATTCACCAAATTTTGATCCATGAGGGCTCATAACACCTCAAGAACCAAAGTTTGGTGTCCATTAAAACAAAACATTACAAAAACCATTAACTTATCAAAAAGTAGGTATTCTATCAAGGCATCTATCACAACAACATGCATATCCTGCACAACATCTATCATAACAACATGCAATCACTAATGCAACCTAAATGGCATGGCAAGAATGAATGACATGTGATCACTAGCAAGTGCCTATATGATGCATGGGATGACATACCCTCATCTCATCGGGATGGAACATCGGGTTGGAACAGAAATAGAACCTCAATAACTTCAACAATAATAAAACAAAACATGTGAATCACCCAATTGTGAAATCAAATCAACTGTAAAATTGCAAAACTAGAAAATCAAAATAATGAGGTAGATTGGATTTTCCCTGTACACGGGTTAGCTACTCCCAGACAAAGCTTATTACCAAGTACCTATTCCTTCATATCTCTAGATATAGGCTCTAAATAGTAAGTCAAGAAGAAAATAATTCCTTTGATTCCAATTTGTAACGTCCTAGTTCTGGGAGCCGCCCAGAGGTGCCCCGTACCTGGTTGGTCACATGGCCTTAAGCACATTTCCCCGAATACTAGAGGCTGCCAACTAGAAGCAAGGGCCTTGGGTGTGATAGTGGGGAAACTATGCCCTCATTGGAATAGTAACACAATGAAAGTAAAATAGATAGCATTAGGGGAAGCAATAAAACATGCAATAGGTAAACAACGGAAGTAATAAACAACTGGAGCACACATATATATATGATGCATGATATATATGTCTAGGAAAGAAGAAAAACAAGTCACAATGCTGGAATACAATACTAAACCAAATTAAAAAAGAAAATAGATAAACTGCGCCACAACATCGCAATCATCAGCTTGGTTCCATGCTCCCCAGCTCCACAACAATCAAGTACCTAAAGTAGAAGAGTGCTTTCCCTTATCTAGACCTGCAAAAATATAATCTGTTTGGTCCCAAAAGCATGACCCAAACAGGGTGTGAGATGGATCCTAGTAGGAAACCACCCAATGATCTCTTCCTAAAATTCAATGAATATATATGGCAGGTAATAAACAAAATGAATTAGAAAACATGAAAGTACACATAGTAAAAATCCTACAAATTCAATTGCATTAATTTTTATATATCAAGTAAGTAGCTAAACAAAAGAAGGTAACACTCTGGGAAGTACTCACAGCCTAACCCATCCGGTTCAACCAAACAAACACAAGCAACCCTCTGGGAAGTACACACAGTCTAAACCCTCTGGTTCAACTTTAGAAAAGACACTCTGATGAAGCACTCACCGTCAATTCCCCCTGTGGTCTCATATCGGTAACTAATAGGCACTCCGAGGAAGCACTCAATGTCTAATTCCACCTGTGGCTTGAATCAAGGAAACTAAAGACACTCTAAGGGATCAAAAATTCCACCCCCCTATGGTCTTGCAACATAACAGTAAAATAGACACTCTGGAGAATCCCTCAATGTCCATTCTCCCTATGGTATACTACACCAGGATCTCATTTCCCTGCGTAAGTTAGTCATACAAAAATGATACATGGATTCCAAAGTAAACCTCAATAACTACTTGGATAAAAAATCTATAACATATCATAGCATGTTAGATAATAATCACTGCATCCAAATAATAATAGGCATGGGAAGAAAAGAAGCTTAACAGGAAAGCTGGACCAAACGGTCCAAACAAGAAAACATGGGAAAAACCTCAATAGCATGGAAAAATTAACCCTATTTATAAACATACAATATTTATCCAAAAAAACAAGGCATAAAAGGAAAAACAGGGCTAAAAACCATAAACACGCAATACCTCGTTCTTGGGTATTGGGCACTTTTGCACATAAAATTCAAAGAATATATATAGAAAGACACAAACCACCTACCTCGGCATCGTGAGATCAATATACGTGAACCTTAGGCCTTGAATCACCCTAGAACACCATAGATCTAGAAAAATGCTAAAAACGTTCAACTGAGGACAACTTGCAAGAGAGGAGAAATCAAGAGATGATGTTCAAGAAGAAATAATAACTCACCGATGCAATTCCAACGCAATCGATGATGGTCGATTCAGAGAATGGATGACGAGTCGGGGGATCGGAGAAGATCAACGGTAGTACGAACACCCTTGGATGAGATATGTGAAGTAGAAGAATGCTTTGTCAAATAGAAGCAACCCCGGTCCGTTTAATGAAAAAAAAGAAAGTACCTGGTGCGTTCTTTAAAAGTACACGGTGTGTACTTGCCTTTTCCCGCCTCCGCTTTAGGCATTATCCAGGTCACCACACATGGCCATGTTCTCGGCCATTACATGGCCAACACATGGTCACCAGTGGAAACCAGGTACATGGCGTGTACTTAAAAGTACACGACATGTACTCCTAATTTTTTTTGAAACTCCTCTTTTTCTAAAAAATAACCAAAAAAGAAAAACAGACCTGAAAAGAAGATCTAGGTTCTTAAAAACTTCTACCCTAAAATAAATTTTTGCCCAAATTTTACTAGAAAGGCGGAGTAGAAGAATAATCATAGAAAATCTCTAGAAACTACGATCGTACATTGGACTCCCTCTCCCAAGTCTCATCCTATACTCACCCATGTTGCCATAGCACTCTTACCAGAGGAACATACCGGCCACAGAGAACCATCACACTTTGATCAACAATCTTAATAGGACGCTCCTCGAAGGAGGCGTGCACCTCGAGCTCAACCTCCTTAGGTTGGAAAACTTGTGATGGGTCTGATAAGTAACGTCAAAGCTGAGAAATGTGGAAGACATCATGCATAGCCTGGTACCTGTGAGGTAACTGCAACCTATAGGCAACAAGACCAACTCTCTCCAGCACCTCAAACGACCTGATGTACCTCGAAGAAAGTTTAACCTATCTCCTAAACCTCTTGTGTCCCAACCTCATTGTGACACATAGGAAAACCTGATCTTTGACCTCGAACTCCAGAGCTTATCTCTATTGATCAGCATAAGACTTTTGTCGTGACTGTTGTCATGAATCTACCCTACCCAGGCTCGAGCCGCAACTACCCCAAGCCCGCCTCCATAGGCCAGGGGCTGGCGACCAGCGTCGAAGGATAAAAAACTAAGGGAGGACTTTTCTTAAGTACCTGTACACACACACGCAACACACTCAATGAAAAAGTGCAGAGTAAAAGAAAAAGGTAAAGTACCAAATGCTATAAATAAACCACAAAGTGAACCGACCTCTAAATAGTACAAATCAAGAGTTGAAGGTAAACTAAAAATAAAAGGGGAAAAACATGCACCCAACCAGAAAAGTGCCACATCCCGACAACAGGTAAACAAAAGTAAAACAGCTGGGAGCATCCCACACCTAGAACCCGACTACGACCACCACACGCAGTCTAAGCTCCCGAACTCCTAAGCTCCGCTGAAGTCACGACCAACCTGTCTGTTGTCTGCAAGGGCACACCAAGTGTGGGAAAATCCCAAGCAGGGGTGAGTATAAAAATACTCAGCAGGATACCCCGAAGGCTCGAGGGTGCAACAAAGGAGGTACCAGAGGGTGAGCAGTAGATCAAACACGGGAAAGCAAAGGAGTACAACCGAGAGTGCAGTAAAGAGTAAAACTCAACCCAACAAGAGGAAAGAAGTAGACTCATCCAAACACAAGGAGCTAGAAACGGTGAGAAGATGAACTTCTCATCGAGTCTTTACTACATATAGCAGGAGAGTAGACTCGTCCAACCACGATAAGCTAGACATGGAAAGCACGTGGCATACCCCGCATGTCTTTGCCTCTCCTGGAAGGAGAGTAAACAAAAACCAAGAAGTGGGTACTGGAACAAGGTATATACATATCCATATGCTCAATCAAGAAGCCCGAACACGATCTTAAGAGGATCTATATCCCATAACTCAGCCCAAGAAAGTGAGTATACAAAAGTCCCAGAAGTAAACACCATCGATGCCTAGCATCCCGCACGTCTGCCCCGAACTACAAGTCAAGGGGCTCAAATCACCGCAACTTGACACTATCCGCTTTGGGTGGCACTGACTCGCCCACACTGTTTTAGGTCGCATCACAAGGACGCGTCTCGGTGGGGAAATCACCCCTCGTACTTGAGAGTTCTGGGGGAAAGTCAAACCACACCTCGTCACTTCCCCGCAATCGAGAGGTCTCCTCAGAGTCAACAGGCGACTCCCTACCCAGCCCCGCTGTAGGGTAATCCCTGGAAGTCGACAGGTTCCCACTGGAGGGAGACTCGGAAAGAGTTGATGGGTGCCACACTGCCCAGTCCCATAAAAGGGTAATCCACTGGAGGGATACCCGGCTAAATTCGTCGACGAGTCCCAATGCCCAGTTCCGTAAAAGGGTACTCCACTGGAGGGAGGCTCGAAACCGTCATCAGGGACCATTTCCAGGACCAACTGGAGGTAAACCCGGTATCAGGGACCACTTCCCAGCCCAGCTGGAGGTAAACCCGACATCGAGGACCACTTCCCAGCCCCGCTGGAGGTAAATCCAGCATCGGGGACCACTTCCCAGCCCCTCTCGAGGTAAACCCAGAACCGCTCTGGCCATCCCTACTGGATGGTACTACTCGGTGAACACCGCTGTACTGGCCATCCCTACTGGATGGTAACTCACTGGCCATCCCTACTGGATGGTACCGCTCTGTCCAGCCCTGCAGGAAACAACCTCCTAGCCAAACCTGCTAGAAAAAAACCTCCTGGGTAGAGGATCGGTGCCCGTGTAATGTGTTGGTCACACCGAATCCATAAGAACTCTACCAGGGAACACAAAGCAACTCTGCCGGCCAAACCATCGAGAACAGAACCAGGGGAAAACCACTAAACCCTGCTGGTCGAAACTATCGTGAACAGGACCAGGGGGAAACCCACTCAACCCTACTGGTCAAACAAATGATAACATAACCAGGGGGAACTCAACCCTGCTGGTCAACAAACGAGGACATAACCAGGGGAAAACTACTCAAACCTGCTGGTCGAAACCATCGTAAATAGGACCAGGGGGAAACCCACTCAACCCTACTGGTCAAACAAACGAGAATAGAACTAGGGGGAAACTCAACCCTTCAGGTCAACAAACGAGGACATAACTTGGGGAAACTCAACCCTTCTGGTCAAACAAACGATCACAGAGGGACCCTCTACGTCGCAAAAGGTCAAGGGTACGCAAAGAAGAACATGACACATACTTGGGGCCCACATGACGTGTGGCCCCAAGTCAACTAAAACCAAGTGCACAAACGTTCTCAGGTATAAATAACCACACGTACCTCCAAGAGTTCCCGTATACTCCCAGAGTATACCATGTTTCCAGCCCAAAGGCTATCTTGCACACGGCACCCAACGTCAATGCGAAGGGAATAAAGGTAACAACTCTAACTTTCCACCTCAACGGCTGAGACACGACCAACCACATCTCTTCAAAAATTACTTCACTAACACAGGAGTGCATGAGATCACAATCCAAGGGTCTGCTACAAACACAGTAGGACGGACCAGCACCAGAGCACCATACTTGCTTCCACATTTAAATGAGGTCTCGAATGGGGCTCCTCACATCCAAACTGTTCACACCGTTGTAATCCTTGCGAAAAAACATGTGAGATCGACTAATTACTCACCTTTAACGGATATCCGACTTAAAAGTCATCTGACACCGCTTTACGCCCGAACGGCGTCCCGTAGTCCCAAGCCTCAGCCCCAAAAACAGTTGGCCGCATCACACCATTGCGCTCCCCTCGGAAAGACACGTTAAATTGACTGCTCACTTGCTTGGAACAGATGACTGGAGAAAAAGATGCATTCCGCCGCACCGCACATGAGCAGTGCTTCATGGGACCCACATCCTGGTCCCAAAGCACAACGAACGGATCACACCGTTGCGATCCTCTCGAAAAAGTACATAATATGGACAATTCACATGTCCAAAATGGACACCTGGTGATAAAGATGGAAATCACCACCAACTCCCAAAACGGCCCCCATGGGGCCCGCACCATCATGAGAAAGTAAAGTGGGAAGATTGCACCATTGCAATGCCCTTGGAAAAACACTCAGAATCGACTGCTCGCACGCCCCGAACAGACGTCCAATGAAAAAGTTGCAAAATGTTGCACACAGCTCCAAAGACGGCCCGTGGGGCCCACGTCTCAACTCCAGTTTCAATGCCCAAAACCATACTGAAAAAATTCGACTCGGAACCAGGGCCCCAACACCGCTGACGACACTCAAATCGGATGTCGGATGCGTCCGCGCCGCTCAAAACACGACCCCCCCCCCCCCGGAAAAACATCAAACTACTTAAAGGCGTGTCGCACCTCCGAGGCCCCTCGTTTCGAGAATTAAAAATTTCTGAGACCATCTCAAAATGATCACCTCGATTCTAGGAAGGCACTTCCATAGACGACACACAAAACAGAAACCCTTAATTAAAATTATGGGCGTCCGAAGAGGGGACAAATCCCCTTGGGATGGACCGGCCTGGGCCGGCCCGCGCCGGCCGGCCCGACTCGTAGCGCCAGCCCGCGGCTCAGTCGTGCCACCCGGCGCTGACCCGTGGTCCACCTAAGACCAACCACGAGGGCCGGTCGTTCTGCCACGTGAAGACCCGCGGGACGTGGGTCTTTGTCCCTGCGCGGGGGTTGCGCGTCGCGACCCCGTGGTCGTCGCGCCCCGGCGGCTTGGGCTCGCCGCTTGAAGCTGCCACCTCTCGCAGCCAGGTCCGCCTTGCGCTGGCGCCCTCGACCTCGCCTGAAGCCGTTGACGGAGCCCACTCGGCCAACCGCCTCTTCCAGGCCTCGTGCCGCCGCCACCGTAGCCCGCTCTGCCGCCGCCTGCCGCCGCCCCGAACCGCCAGAAATCCCCCCGAAATTCACCCAAACTTCGTCGGACAACCACTAATGCCTCGGGGCTCGGAATTAAAAAGATTAAATTGATTCATAAAGCTTATAACAATTCCTACTTGCGTATGGGCTTCTCTCGGCGATCGGAAAGCAATTCGGCGCAAGTAAATCAATTGAAGGAGGTTGCGGGAATTAAAAAGATAAAAACACAATCCTACCTCGCAGGGCTTCGCCCAACGCTTCCCGCATGATCAGCCACTACCGCAACGCTAAGAGGTCGGAGAGGAAAGCTTTACGGTGGTGGAGAGCTTCCTCCTTGAGAGCTCCTTCCAGGGAAGAAAAAACAAGGGGGGGGGAGAGAAGGGTTTAAATAAAGAAGAAAAATTAATTAAAATTTTAATTAATTTAAACCCTTAATTTAACCCGCATCCGAAATCCTCGACGGGGTCGAGGTTAAGCCTTACCTAGGGTAAAAACCACCTTCTGAGCACAAAGGCGGTCTTATAATTTTAATCTGAGCCTCCATTAACGAGTTATAAAACTGAAAGCCCGAGGCCGCCAAATTACAAAAACGTCCCTAGCGGCATTTTTTTCACAAAAGGCCCGTGCCCGCGAAAGTTACACCCCTTCTATGGTAAACAACACGCTTAGGACTCAACGGTGCCCTCAGTTTTCCAATCCGAGCAACCATTTAAGAGATACCTGAGTTTAACCATTAAATGAATAAATTAATTATTTTAATTATCCGTTTAACGTTCCGTTAACAGGCAAGGGTTCCCAACATCCCGCGCCGACATGTTTTATGTTGTTAATAGGGTAAAAACCCAATTTTGGAGCCATCTGTACACTCATATTTCTGATCTGGATCACCGTTTAGGAGGTATCCCATTTATTTGGTGTGACCAGTGTGAACGCACTGAAAATTTAATTCCGGCCACACCGGGGCTTGGAATCGCACGCCGTCTGAAGGTGGCTGATCTAGAATAACATCAAGAATATTAAAAAATATTTTATAACAAAAACAGGGTTCTTACATAATTCCCCACTTCAGTATTTTCGTCCTTGAAAAGAAAAACCAGGGAACAACTTAGGGTGCTAAGCCCACACCTGGCTCTCCCGTACCCAGAAGAACTCCTGCACAGTCTCACGTCACTGCACACAGACCAAAGGATTTGATCTGTTCATGCGAGGTCTACTCTTTCTGATGAAGTGCATAGGAGCACGCACACTTCTTCTCGGGTGAGTCACGTGGGAGACGCTATGCACCCAAACTAGCCTTTGGGGTTAGGGAAAGGCAGTAGGGAACCTTACCATCCCTTTGAACAGTATCAAATGGCCCGAAGGCTCTCAGGGGTAGCTCACCTCCCCGACCGAAACCTTACATCGCACGCCGCGACTGGAATCACCACCCACACCAGGAACATGGCCCGATAATTCCCTCCTTCAGAATATCCATATGGTGGAACACCCAAGGATATATGGTCACGCACGATTTCGTAGTAGATGTATCGCAACCAAGACTCTCTTACACGCTCAGAGAACGAAGGATTCAATATTATCGACTAAAGAAAAAGGTCACATGCCTTTTACCTTACCAACACAGGGTTACACCGACGCCCCACACCACCCTGGTAACACCTCAAGCAAGGGGCAGGGATAAAGGAATTTCACACACAAAGTCTAACAATTCTACTAAAAAAGTAGAAGAGTTTTAGGGCATACCTATTATAACCTCATGCTCTGTAAGATCGTAGACATCCAAAGCTCGCAGTTTTCCGCGGTCCCAACCGTCAGCTCCCGAAGCTTGACGTGGATTGCCTAGTGGTGATGGAAAGACCTCGCGATGTCGTCCCCCACTACCAGCTTCTCTCACTCCTCTTCTAGCACCACCTCTATGGGTACTACCCCGATCACAACGTTGCCTCTGTCATGGCGGTGCACCTGCTACCTGCCCAAAGCTCTCCGCATGCCTGGTCGGGCAGTCCTATGCCAAGTGACCTCGCCCATCACAAGCATAGCACCAACTCTCTCTGGGCTGCACTGGTGCACTCCGACATCACTGTGGTGTACGACCACGCCCCTGAGTTTGGTTTCCGGAAAGCCACCTTCGTCGAGGTTCTTCTTGCCAACGCCCTCTAGCTACGACAGACGTCTCGGCTCCATCGTGCCTACTGCCACCACCAACTGTAGAACGTGAAAGGAAGCTCTCTGTCACCAGCGCCTACTCTATCACCCCATCATAAGTGGGAATTCATAAGGGTATTATAAAAGCATGTATCTCTCTATAGAGACCCTGCTCGAACTTCCATGCTTGGAAGTTTCTTTCATAGACCAATTCCGGGTAAATGCGTGCATGGTATGTGAAAATAGCTGCGTACTTAGCCACCGTCATCCCTCCCTGCTAAAACTGCAGGAGCTCCTGAATCTGAACAGAGAGTAAGCAAGAGGGGAAAAACTACTCACAAAAAAACAACTGAAATTCACCCCATAAAAGCGACGACGCATCAAGAAACTGAGTCACCAGACTCCACCAACGTCAAGCTGCTCCATGGAAAAGTTTGGCGGCCAAAGCCACCATAAGATCTGCCAGTGTATGCACAAGCCTGAAAAGGTGAACCACTGTCTCGAGCCAAACCTCTGCTGCCTGATGGTCTGACTCACCACTAAACCTCTACGGTCTCTATCGCTGGAACTCACGGAGCTCACTCAACCTGCGCTCAAGCTCCGTTTGTTCTGCTAGAGCTGTCTGCTGCTCAATAGGTGGGGGTGCTACTACCGGCCCACTCGGAGAAAGGGTCTCGCATGATGGGTCCTGGACTGAGGTATCGTAGCTCAAAGGGATGTCATCACGAACCAAAGTTGGTATGCTGGCTGGTTGTCTTTGCGGAGTCATCCTGAATGTTATCAAGGAGTGTCGCGGTCAGATGAGCATATATGTATATTAACAGTAACAACAATGGGGAGCTGACTCAAGAAGGATAGTCAAAGACTCAATACTATGTGATCCACAAACCAATTTTCCCTAAAACAAGTGTCTCAGCATGCCGAGTCAACAAGAGGGTTATCAGGGTCCTGGTGAATGGATACGTCGACCACCGCACCATCACTGGACTCCCTGTCTTGAGAGCCGCTCTCAAGACACGTTAACACTATTTCCCTAAATCCCAACCAATTCCTTTTTAGGGACGTCCGAACAACGTCCCAAGGAACGAACCACCTTTGATAACACCTTTTCATGACCCGACCCTACTCAGGATCGAGCCGCAACTACCCCAAGCCCGCCTCCATAGGCCAGGGGCTGGCGACCAGCGCCGAAGGCTAAACAACTCGGGGAGGCCTTTGCCTAAGTACCTGTACACACAAACACGCAGCACACTCAATGAAAAAGTGCAGAGTAAAAGAAAAAGGTAAAGTACCAACTACTATAAATAAACCACAAAGTGCATCGGCCTCTAAACAGTACAAAGAAAGAGCTGAAGGTAAACTAAAAAGAAAAGGGGCAAAACACACGCCCAACCAGAAAAGTGCCACAACCCAGCAACAGGTAAACAAAAGTAAAACAGATGGGCGAGTCCCCACACCTAGAACCCGACTACGACCACCATAAGTGGTCCAAGCTCTTGAACTCCTAAGATCCACTGAATTCATGATCAACCTGTCCGTCGTCTGCAAGGGCACACCAAGTGCGGGAAAAAAACCAAGCAGGGGTGAGTATAAAAATACTCAGTAGAATACCCCGAAGGCTTGAGGGAGCAACAAAGGAGGTACCGAAGGGTGAACAGTAGATCGAACATGGGGAAATTAAAGGAGTACAACTAAGAGTGCAGTAAAGAGTACAACTCAACCCAACAAGAGGAAGTAAGTAGAGTCGTCCAAACACAAGGAGCTAGAAACGGTGAGAAGATGAAATTATCGTCGAATCTTCGCTACCTATATCAGGAGAGTAGACTCGTCCAACCACAAGAAGCTAAAAATAGAAATCCCATGACATACCCCGCGTGTATTCACCTCTCCTAGAAGGAGAGTAACCAAAACCCAAGAAGTGGGTACTGGAACAAGGTATATACATATCCATATGCTCAATAAAGAAGCCCGAACAAGATCGTAAGGGGATATCCACCCTATAGCTCAGCCCAAGAAAGTGAGTAGCCAACAGTTCCAGAAGTAAACACCATCGATGCCCATCATCCCGCACGTTTGACCCAAACTGCAAGTCAAGGGGATCAAATCACCGCACCTTGACACTATCCACTTTGGGAGGCACTGACTCACCCACACGGTTTTAGGTCGCGTCATAAGGACGCGTCTCGGTGGGGAAAGTGCCCCTCATACTTGAGAGTTCTGGTGGAACATCAAACCACACCTCGTCACTGCCCCGCAGTCGAGAGGTCTCCTCAGAGTCGATAGGCGACCCCCTACCCAGCCCCGCTGGAGGGTAATCCCTAGAAGTCGACGGGTTCCCACTGGAGGGAGACTCGGCAAGAGTCGACGGGTGCCACACTGCCCAGTCCCGTAAAAGGGTAATCCACTAGAGGGAGACCCGGCTAAAGTCGTCGACGAGTCCCAATGCCCAGTCCCATAAAAGGGTACCCCACTGGAGGGAGGCTTGGAACCGTCATCAGGGACCACTTCCCAGCCCAGCTGGAGGTAAACCCAGAACCGCTCTGGCCATCCCTGCTGGATGGTACTGCACGGTGAACACCGCTGTACTAGCCATCCCTGCTGGATAGGTAACCCACTGGCCATCCCTACTGGATGGTACCACTCTGGCCAGCCCTGCTGGAAACAACCTCTAAGCCAGCCCTGCTGGAAACAACCTCTTGGGTAGAGGATCGGTGACCACGTAATGTGTTGGTCACACCGAATCCACAAGAACTCTACCTGGGAACACAAAGCAACTCTGCCAACCAAACCATCGAGAATAGAACCAGGGGAAAACCACTCAACCCTGCTGGTCGAAACCATCGTGAACAGGACCAAGGGGAAACCCACTCAACCCTGATGGACAAACAAATGAGAATAGAACCAGGGGGAACTCAACCCTGCTGGTCAACAAATGAGGACAGAACCAGGGGGAAAACCACTCAACCCTGCCGGTCGAAACCATCGTGAACAGGACCAGGGGGAAACCCACTCAACCCTACTGGTCAAACAAATGAGAACAGAACTAGGGGGAAACGCAACTCTACTAGTCAAAAAACGAGGATAGAAATAGGGGAAAATCAACCCTGCTGGTCAAACAAACGAGCACAGAGGGACCCTTTACGTCGCGAGAGGTCAAGGGTATGCAAAGAAGAACACGACACACACATGGGGCCCACATGATGTGTGGAACCAAGTCAACTCCAACCAAGTGCACAAATTTTCTCAGGTACAAACAACCACACATACCTCCAAGCGTTCCCTTATACTCCCTGAGTATACCACGTTTCCAGCCCAAAGGCTATCGTGCACACGGTACCCAACTTCAATGCGAAGGTCGTAAATGTAACAACTCCAACTTGCCACCTCAACGGTTGAGGCACGACCAACCACATCTCTTCAAACATTACTTCACTCACACGAGAGTGCATATGATCACACGCCAAGGGTCCATTAAAAACACAGTAGGATGAACCACCATCGGAGCACCTTACTTGCTTCCGCATTTAAATGAGGTCTCGAATGAGTCTCCTCACATCCAAACGGTTCACACCATTGTAATACTCGTGGAAAAAAATGAAAGATCGACTACTTAATCACCTCAAACGGATATCTATCATAAAAGTCGTCTGACACCGCTTTACGCCTGAACTGCATCCCATGTTCCAGAGCCTCGACCCCGAAAATAGTCAGGCGCATCGCACCATTGCGATCTCCTCAGAAAGACACGTCAAATTGACTACTCACTTGCGTGGAACAGATGCTCGGAGAAAAAGATGCATTCCGCTGCACCGCACATGAGCGGTGCTTCATGGGACCCGCATCCCAGTCCCGAATTACAACGAACGGATCTCACTATTGTGATCCTCTCGAAAAAGTACACAAGATGGACTATTCACTTGTCCAAAACGGACACCTGATGATAAAGATGGAAATCACCGCCAACTCCCAAAATGGACCCCGTGAGGCCCTCAACATCGTGCGGAATTAAAGCGGGCATATTGCACCATTACAATGCCCTCATAAAAACACTCAGAATCGACTGCTCGCACGCCCCGAACGGACGTCCGATGAAAAGGTTGTGAAACGCTGCTCGCAGCTCGAAAGACGGCCCATGGGGCCCATGTCTCAAATTAGGTTTCAACACCCGAAACCACACTGGAAAACTTTGTCTCAGCATTAGGGTCCCAACACCACTGGCAGTGCTCAAATCGAATATCGGATGCGTCCGCGCCGCTCCAAACACGAACCCCCGGAAAAATTTCAAACTACTTAAAGGCATGTCACGCCTCTGAGGCCCCTCGTTTCAGGAATTAAAAATTTCCAAGACCATCTCAAAATTATCATCTCGATTATAGGAAGGCACTTCCACAGATGGAATATAAAATAGACACCCGTAATGAAAATTACGGGCGTCCGAAGAGGGGACGAATCCCCTTGGGCTGGATCGGCCTGGGCCGGCCTGCGCCGGACCGCGACTCAACCGCGCAGCCCGGTGCTGACCTGCGGTCCACCACATATTGGCTACGAGGGCCGGTCGTTCTGCCTTGTGAAGACCCGCAGGATGCGGGTCTTTGTACCCAAACGGGGGTCGCGCGCCGCGACCCCGCGGTCGTCACGCCCCGGCGGCCCGGCCTCGCCGCCTGGAGCCACCGCCTTACGCGGCCAGATCTGCCTCGCACTGGCGCCCTCGACCCCTTCTGAATCCACTTCTAGAGCCCGCTCGGCCGACTGCCTCCGCCTGGCCTCGCACCGCCGCCGCCGTAGCCCGCTCCGTCGCCGCCTGCCGCCACCCTGGACCGCCAGAAATCACCCCAAAATTCACCCTAACTTCGTCGGACAGCCACTGACGTCTCGGGGCTCGGAATTCAAAACCGTAAATTGCATCGGAAATATTAGAACTATTGCTACTCGCGTATGGGATTATCTCAATGATCAGGCAACAATTCAGTTCAAGTAAATCAATTGAAGTAGTTTGCAGGAATTAAAAAGATAAAAACACAATCCTACCTCGCAGGGCTTCGCTCGACGCTTCCCGCACGATCTTCCACCACCGCAATGCTCGGAGGTGGGAGAGGAAATATTGACGGTGGTGGAGAGATTACTCCTTGAGAGATCCTACCGGGGAAGAATAAACAAGGCGGGGGGGGGGGGTTTAAATAAAGAAGAAAAATTAATTAAAATTTTAATTAATTTAAACCCTTAATTTAACCCGCATCTGAAACCCTTGATGGGGTCAAGGTTAAGACTCCCCTGGGGTAAAAAAAACCTCCCGATCACAAAAGAGGCCTCTAAATTTTAATCCGAGCCTCAGTTCAGGAGTTATAAAACTAAATGCCCGAGGCCACCAAATTACAAAAACGTCCCTGGCGACATTTTTTTCACAGAAGGCCCGCGCCCGCGAAAGTTACACACCTTATAGGGTAAATGACATGCTCCGGACTCAACGGTGCCCTAGGTTTCCTAATCCGAGCAACCATTTTAGAGATACCTAAGTTTAACCATTAAATGAATAAATTAATTATTTTAATTATCTGTTTAACGTTCCGTTAATGGGCGAGGGGTCCCAACGTCCCATGCCGACATGTTTTATGTCGTTCCTAGGGTAAAAACTCCATTTCAGAGGCATCCGTACTCTCAGATTTTTGATCCGAATCACCGTTTCGGAGATATCCCATTTATTTGGCGTGTCCAGTGTGAACACATTGAAAATTTAATTCCGGCCACACCGGGGCTCGGAATCACATGTCGTCTGAAGGCGCTACTCTGGAATAAAATCTAGAATATTCCAAAGTATTTTATAGAAAAAACAGGGTTCTTAGAATTGTGCCGTATCCATCCTCTTCCAAATAGACTCTATCTGCTCCATGGTATCCTAGACAAGATGAGGTCCTAGTATAGATACCTCTCCTACCTCTAGCTAGCATAAGGGTGATTGGACTGGTATACCGTACAAAGCCTCAAAAGGTTCCATAAGAATAGTTACTTGAAAAATATTATTATAGGAAAACTCCACAAGAGATATATTCTTCTCCAAAGAACCTCCAAAGTATTGGACACATGCTCGAAGCATTTACTCAAGCACCTGAATCATATGCTCAGACTTTCCATCTGTTTGGTGATGGTAAGCTGTACTCATAAGTACCTATGTAACCAAAGCCTTCTATAATCCATGCCATAACAGAGAAGTAAAATGTGCATATCTGTCTGACACAGTGGAGTGTGGAACCCCATGTAAACGTACAATCTCTCAAATGTACAACCTCCCAAGCTCATCAACACTGAAGGTCTCCTTGATCAGAAAGAAGTGAGAAAACTTCATGAGTCTGTCATTGACCACCCATACTGTATTATTCCTTCAAGGTGACCTTGGAAAACCTATCATGAAATCCATCGCTACATCATTCCACTTCCACTCGGGAATGGGTAATTGCTGCAAAAGCCCTGCTGGTTACTAATGCTCCTCCTTCACCTGCTGATAGGTGGAACACCTCATGAAAAAACCAGCAACATCTCCCTTCATACCTAGCCACCAATACTGACAGTGTAGATATCAATACATCTTGGTGAAACTTGGATGAACTTCCCAAACTGAGGAATGAAAGTCCCACATCATCTCCTCATGTATGTCTGCTAGCACCCACACACATCCATGAAAAAGAAAGATCTTATCCTCACCTACTGTCCATCCAGGAATAGGGTCCTCTCCTGACACACTCTCCCACAGGACTAGGCCTTCAGAATCTGAGAGTAGCCTCATTCGTACTCGATCCAGAAGAGTAGAGGTAATAGCTACAGATGAAAGAAGCATTTTCCCTTGTCTGTCATGAACCTCCAAATGAATCTCAGAGAACATAGCCATAAGCTTCTACTCACTACTGGCCTCCTGAACTACCTATATTTTATTCCTTCTAATCAACGCATCAGCCACTGCATTTCCCTTCTCAGGTGTATAGGAAAGCTCAAAGTCAAAAGACTGAAGGTAATCAACCCAATTTCATTGTCTCAAATTCAGATCGTGCTGAGTGAAGATATACTTGAGACTTTTGTGGTCGGTGAAAACAACAAAATGCTCTCCCAGAAGATAATGTCTCCAATAGTGTAAAACATGAACGACTACAGCGAGATTGAGATTGTGCATCAGGTAATTTCTCTCATGTGGCCTCAATTACTGAGAACCATACACAATGACCCCTTCTACCAGTATAAGCAATGATCCCAGTATGATACCTGATACATCACAGTAAACAGTATAGCTCTTTTATAACTCTGAAAAAACTAGTATCATTGCTGAAGTCAACATCCCCTTCAACTCCTGAAAGGCTGAATTGCAAGAGTCAGACCACAATTACTTTGCACCCTTCTTAGTCAGGCCCATCAATGGTGCTGATAAGCCTGAAAAGTCCTGTATAAAACATATGTAGTATCCATCCAGCCCTATAAAACTTCGTAACTCAAAGACATGCTTCAGCTACTCTTAGGAAACTACTGCTCTCACTTTCTCTAGGTCTACTGATACTTCTATCTCTGGGATAACATGACCCAAGAAGTGAATTTGGTCCATCCAAAAGTGGCATTATGAGAGCTTAGCATATAACTAATGCTCTCTCAGTGTACTCAAAATGATCTCAAGATGTGTGGCATGGTCGTGTCGAGTGTGAGAGTACACCAAGATATCTTCCACAAAGACCACCACAAAATAATCCAAATATGGACGGAACACTCGGTTCATCAGTTACATGAAGACTGAAGGTGCATTCGTGAGACCAAACGGCATAACCAAATACTCGTATAGACCATACCTACTTTGGAAGGCTGTAAGAGGTTCATCTGATGGTCTAACCCGCAACTGATGGTAATTGGACCTCAAGTCAGTCTTTGAGAACACCCGGGATCCTTGAAGTTGATCGAAGAGATAATAAATCCTTGACAAGGGATATCGATTCTTGACCATCAACTGGTTCAACTTTCGATAATCCATGCAAAGTCTGAGGTTACTATCCACCATCTTTGCAAACAGGACAGGAAAACCCCAAGGAGAAGTACTGGGTCAGATGAAACTGTTTTCATGTAACTCCTCTAACTACTTTTTGAGCTCCTGTAACTCTGGTGTATTCATCCTATAAGGAGGAATGGAAACTGGTACTACTCCTGGCATGAGCTAAATAGAAAAGTCTACCTCTCACTCCCGAGGAAAACTTGAAAATTACTCTAGAAAGATGTCTCTAAAATGATCCACCATTGGACGAAAGTCCATATATGAAGTCCCCTAGTCATCTAGATATAGACTAGAAATCTAGGCTGTAACTCCTACCAACCCATGATGCTTGGGTCCCACTCTTCTCGCTTGGACATCCCATTCTCCCTTATGAAGAAACAATCCGCCCTTTGGTGGCGTGAAACTCATCCTACAATGATAGCAGTCGACAGAAACATGAAAGGGAACTAACCTGTCCATTTCGAGAATGAAGTCATAGGCTGTCATCTCTAAGACATAGAGGTCCTAAAATAAGTGACACCCACAAACCTCTAGAGGGAACTCCTTTCACTAATGTACACTAGACATTCTAGTCCCCAATGAAGTGTCTAACGTTAAGATATCAATAGAAGAAAAGATAAAAAAGCACAAGTCTCTCCACAATAGCAACAAATATAAAGATATGGGAAGCCCCTGTATTGAAAAGAGCAGAAGGTAAAACTGAGGGAACTAGGATTGTACCTCAAACTATAGAGGGTCTGGGATCCTGATTCTTCTGGGTCTACTTCACTGCAAAAGTCTGACCTAAACTGCGGCCCTATGACCCTGACTGACCACCCTGAGCTGATCCACCTTGTTGTCGCTAAAATCTTGGAGACTGGATACCATGACCATGACCTCCACCTTAGCCTGAATGAATGGAAGAACTCCAGTTCCCTGACTGATGAGAAACTGGTGGTGCTGGTCCTGATTGAGGAGTCATAGAAGAACCCCTATCACTAGTTGCTGGTGAGAAGATCCGACAGAAGCACTGAAGATGACCCATATTACTGCAAGTTCGACACTCCACTGGGTCTCTCGGGCAATGTGGCCACGTATTCCTGCTCTTCCCGCACTGGTAGAACACCACCTGGCTAGCAGGAGAAGTGTCCCGCCTTCTCGGATCCCCACGCGTAGACTCCCTGCGGTGCTTCCTACTGTTAGTAGGAGGGATACCAACTCCAGATGTCGAACTGCCCTGGCTCACCACTCTAGAATCCCTCAGATTTCACTCTTTGATTAGAGCTTGGTTGACTATAGAAGTGATGGAAGTCAACTTGAAGATGTTCACCTAAGATTAGATGTCATGCCTGAGACCATCCTCAAATTTCCTTACCGGAAATAACTCATCACCTCCTGGAATAGGTGTGAAGTACTGCAGCTATGTGAAGAGAGAAAAATACTCCGTAATAGAAAGAGTACCCTGCTCTAGACTCATGAACTCTTAGGATCGATCGAACCTCAAAGTTTCTGGGTAGAAGTAGTCATAAAAGGCACACTGGAACTCATCCCAGGCCATAAAATACTGGCATCCTTCTTGTGAGATCACATCCCACCATCTCTTGGTGGAATCCCAAAGCATATACGTAGCGAGATTCACCCTCATCTTTGGAGTTATCTCTAGATTCTCAAAGATAGAAATCATGTATTATAACCATGACTCTACATCCTAAGGTCCTCCTTCCCCTGTGAAGGTGGGAGGATGCTGTTACTAGAAAACCCACGTCAACTCTACCAAAGAAGGGGCAGGATGCGGTACTCCTCAGAAGGTCTTCATGAACCTCATAAAGCCCGCTCAGAACTATACGTCAACACCTATGTCTGGAATAATGACTCGTGCCAAGACCGAAACAAATGGAGGATTTGCTGGTAGTCCCTGATCATCCATATCCGGTGTCTAATCATTTCCCTGCAACGGGAGGAAAATCATGGGACGTCTCGGTGGCATGAATCTACAAGGTCAAGCACCCACCTTAGATCAATATTAACAGGGACTGAAAATTAGAACTGTAAGAAGGGAACAAGATAAATAAAGCATTCAGGTTTTTCAAAACATGGATACATGGCATGTATAATTCCTACATGACATGTTTCCTTAATCCTTCACATGAGCGTGTAATTTTTCCAACCCAAGTCGTGTAACACCTCAAAAACACGGTGTGTTTTATTCACACACAATGTGTACTTAAATCCTCTTTCCTTGCACGAGTTCTTATACACGGCTAGGGCACACAGTTTCCCTTGAACAAGCCTACAGGGCGTATTAGTGCCAGAAACAGCGTGTACTAGACAAAATTCAATGACCCATGTTATTCTTCACATGACTGGTTACACAACTTACTCTACACGGCATGTTACAGATGGACACGATGTGTACTAGAAGGATTTCACGAACCCATGTTGTTCGCTACACGACTAGATACATGGGTTACACTACACATTGTGTTCAAGCTTTACATGACTTGTAAAAATTATGTTTTATCCATCCATGTGGTTAGTCACATGGGAGGACACATGTTCCACATTACATAGTGTGTACTTATGGCACACATAGTGTCCCACCAATATTTCCCAACTCCGTGTCTCTTCCCACATAGCCAGTGACACAGTTAGAGACTACATGGCGTGTACATACAAAACACAATGTGTACTTAAGAAAAATAGTTCCTTCCTGAACAGAATGACACATGGAATGTATTCATCATTACACACCATGTATTTTGGGTTTTTTCCGGATAGTAAGCCCTAGAAACTACTATGGAAGCCCATAAAAACATTGAAACAAACATTAAAGTTCCCAATTCCAATCCGTGGGGCTTATACTCCCCATGAATCAAAGATTGACATCTTATACATGTCATATTCAAGGGAAAACAATACAATGATCCACCAAATTATGATCCATGAGGGCCCATAAAACCTCAAGAACAAAGGTTTGGCATCCATTCAAACAAAACCTTACACAAACCAATACCTTATAAAAAATCAGGTATTCCATCAAGGCATCTATCATAACAACATGCATATCTAGCACAATATCTATCACAACAACATGAAATCACTAATGCACCCTAAATGGGATGGCAAGAATGCAAGGAATGTGATCTATATCAAGTGCCTATATGATGCATGAGATGGAATACACTCATCTCATCGGGTTGCAATAGAAATAAAATATCAATAACTTCGACAATAACAACACAAAACATGTGAATCACCCAATGGTGAAATCAAATCAACTGTAAAATTGAAAAACTAGAAAAATTGCAATAATGAGGTAGATTGGATTTTTCCTATACATGGGTTAGCTACTCTCAGGAACAACTTATTACCAAGTACCTATTCCTTCATATCCCTGGCTATAGGCTCCAAACATTAAGTTAAGAAGAAAAGAATTCATTTGATACCATTTTGTAATGTCCCGGTCCTGGGAGCTGCCCAGAGGTGCCCCGTACCCGGTTGGTCACATGGACTCAAGTGAATTTACCCAAACGCCAGAGGCTGCCGAATAGAAGTGAGGTACTTGGGTTTGATAGTGGGGAAACTATGCCCTCATTGGCAGAGTAACATAGTGTAAGTAAAACAGATAACAATAGTAGAAGCAGTAAAACATGAAATAGGTAAACAACAAAAGTAGTAAACAACTGGAGAACACACACACATATATGATTCGTGATACATATGTCTATAAAAGTATCCAAACAAGTCACAATTCTAGAATAAAATACTAAAACAAAGTACAAAAGAAAATAGATAAAATGCTCCACATCATCGCAAACCTCATCTTGGTCCCATGCTCCCCAGCTCTACAACAATCAAGTACCTGAAGTAGAAGGGTGATTGACCTTATCTAGAACTGAAATAATATAATCTATTTGGGCCCAAAAGCATGACCCAAAGAGGGTGTGAAATGAATCCTAGTAGGCAACCACCCAAAGATCTATTCCTAATAGTCAGTGAATATATATAGCAGGAAATAAATAAAATGAAGCAGTAAACAAGGAAGTACACATAATAACAATCCTACAAATTCAATTGAATTAATTTTAATATATCAAGTAAGTATCTAAATAAAAGTAGGTAATCCTATAGGAATTAATCATAGCCTAACCCCTCCAGTTCAACCAAACAAACAAAAGCAACCCTCTGGAAAGTATACACAGTCTAACCCCTCTGGTTTAGCTTCAGAAAAGACACTCTGAGGAAGCACTCACCATCAATTCCTCCCATGGTCTCGTATCAGTAACCAATAGACACTCTGAGGAAGAAATCAATGTACAATTTCCCTTATGGCCTTAATCAAGGAAACTACAAACACTCTAAGAGAGAACAAAGTCCATCCCCCCTATGGTCTTGCAATGTAATAGTAAAACATACACTCTGGATAATCCCTCAATGTCCATTCTCCCTATGGTTTACTACACTAGTTTCTCACAACCCTATGTAAGTTAGTCATGAACAAACGAAACATGGAATACAAAGTAAACCTCAAGAAATACTTGGATAAACAATCTACATCATATTATAGCATGTCAGATAATAATCACTCCATCATAACAATACTAGGCATGGGAAGCAAAGCTGTATAACAGGAAAGCTGGACCAAACGGTCAAAACAAGAAAACATGGAAAGAACCTCTATAGCATGGAAAAATTAACCCTATTCATAAACATACAACCTTTATTTAATAAAACAAGGCATAGAAGGCAAAACAGAGCTAAAAACCATAAACACGCATTACCCTATTCTTGGGTATTGTGCACTTTTGCACATAAAATTCAAATACTATCTACAGAAAGGTACAAACCACTTAACTCGACATCGTGATATTGATATACGTGAACCTCAGGCCTTGAATCTCCTTATAATTCCATATATCTACAAAAATTCTTAAAACGTTCAATCAAGGACAACTCACGAGAGATGAGAAATCAAGAGATGATGTTCAAGAAGAAAGGATAACTCATCGATGTGATTCCAACGCAATCGACAGCGGTCGATTAAGAGAACATACAGAGGGTCAGGAGCTCAGAGAAGATCTACGGCCATAAAAACACCCTCGGACAAGACATGCAAAGAAGAAGAACATTCTGTCAAATAGACACAACCCTAGTCTGTTTAATGAAAAAAAGAAATTACGTGATGTGTTCTTTAAAAGTACATGATGTGTACATGAGTTTTCTAGCCTCTGCTTTACATGATCTCTAGGTCACCACACATGGCCATGTGCTCGACCATTACACTTCCAGCACATGGTCACCAGCAGAAACTGGGTACACGACGTGTAATTTAAAGTACACAACGTGTAATCCTAAAATTTCCAGAAACTCATTTTTTTTCTCTAAAAAACAACTAGAAAAGAAAAAAATACCTGAAAAGAAGATCCGGGTTATTACATTGGAGTAAGAAGTTGAGTACTAAAATTTCATTGGTATCATATTTAGAGAAGAAAAGAGGCTGTTGGAACTGGTCCATTGGACATGGTGTTCCATTGATCCATCATAATGGATTATTAAAATGATTCATATTATTGGTATCTTTTTTATGCCGTAGAAAGAATTGTTTTGTGTGTAATTTGTTGGGACCAATAAAAAGAAAATAAATTGAGGTTTTTTAGGAGAAATAAATACATAAAATAAGATAATTTGGTGGTAACCAATATAAATAATAAAATCAGAGATCAATCAATAATGTAGTCAACCATTTCTCATCAAGATGAGTTGTTGATTTTTTTCAATATGGGAAATTTGTTTTCCTTATCTAGTGGGTTAAGAGAAAATAAGAACTCTGATATGTTTTTAATTTTTTTTGTATCAAGTGGGTTAATACTATCAGACTAAAGCTAACATTGGTGACTTTATTGAAAACAAGATCATTGTTCTGGGAAAATAATAAAAGGTGAATTTCTTGAAGTTTATCAAAGTGTTATCAAGGGGATTATAGAATTATTTGAAGAAGTTTGAAGAATTATTTTTATATGTTTCTTATGACAGAAGGAAATATAATGAAGTATTTTTTGTGTCCATTGTAATGAAGAAATCATAATGAGTAATTGATTTCAAGAATCATAATGAGAAGACATATGTATTCTTTCATTTAGAATGAAGTAACGTAATGATATGTCCTTAGTTATGATTTAATTTTAAGTGGGTTAAGAAAATTGAAGTGAACTTATGTCTCCATAGTAATGAAAAAATCATAATGGGAAATCAGAATTAGACTGAAGTTTTTGAAGAAAGTATGAAGTGAGATGAAGTAGTGAAGATTCAAGAATATTTGAGAAGAGTTAAGAAGCATTGAATAATTCAAATATGTAGTTGATATTTAAGGAAAATTTGAATATTTGAGAAATTTTATTAAGTGGGAAATATTTTTAGAATCCTACCTAAACCTTATTTGGATCATCTATAAATGGAGGAAGTAATTTGTACATTCCTAACCGAAGTATTGTGTGTAGAAGAATAGAGATAAGCTTCGAAGTACTATGGAGAAGAATTTTCTCTATTGAGCTTACATAAGGAAGTTTTCTATAAATAAGAATAAAGGAGAAAAGACAAGATCATAATCAATGTTTCTAGATTCAGACCAAGTAATCTAACTAGGATTTCTGGACTGAAGAAGAAGATGTTTAGAATTGTTTCAACAGTATTCTATCAAATTTGAATTTCTGTATTGAGCATTCATACTTGGGTATCAGACTGGGAAATCAGATCGAGTATCATTATAAAGTCCAGGAAGTTCTGACCTGCTCCTGGGTAAGAAAGTGAAGAATTTTATTTATTGTTTTATTTGTGAAATTTGATCAGGAATCACAGTAACATATTTGTTACACAAATTTTATTACATCATTTCATGCTACTTGAAACACATGCACTATTGTATTGAACATAGTTCTAAATGAGTGTAAGGGAATATCCTACTCATTGTATTCCACACAAAAGGATTCTTTTATAGTGGATTGTGTGTTATTGTATTGTTTCCAAACCATACCAAGAATATTGTTACTTTTATTGAGTAGTGAACCTTGTAAATTATTATATTCCTATGAATATTTGTTGTATTTGTTTTCAACAAGGTTGACAACTATTTAAGAGGAGGTGAAGGTTGTTTCACAAGTAAGGAAACTTAAAATAAAAGTATATCACCAATTGATCCCCCTCTTAGTGATACTTAGATCCTTGATGGATAATAACAAGTGGCATCAGAGGGATGGTTCCCTTAATTTACTCTTTATTTATGTTTTCAAGATGAAGTTGTTATGAAGAATATGATTTGTATGAATAGTAAGGGGATTCTGATCTTAAATTATAAGAATTATCATATATGGAAAGATAGAATGCTGCCATATCTTATGTCCCTTAGGTGTGATGTTTCAAAAGTTACTACATATGGTTTACCCCCCTCATGTTGAGAATGATCCTCTTATAAATGCTGTTAAGGAAAATCATGAAAATGGTTGAAGATCTAAGAATTCCTTACTTTCATCACTCTCTAAAAGTGGGTTTTTGAGAGTAAAAGAATTTTCCCCTACTAAATGTATCTAGGATAAGATGAAGAATATTTATAAAGAAAATAAAAAAGCAAATAAGGAAAAGTTACAAATTTGGAGATTAAATTAAAAAGATATCAAGATTAGTGAACATGAATCTGTTGGTGAATTCTTTACCAAGGTTAATGAAATTGATAACTCTATCAGATGTCTTGGTGAAAAGTTGTAAGATTATACTATTGTTGTAAATATCTTGAGAATCCTTCCTGACAAGTTTGAAGCCAACATTTCCTCATTAGAAGGTAGAGATCGAAAAACTTTATCTCTTGATGATTTTCATAGTAATATAATTACTTATGAAATGATAAGGGAGAAATCTATGAAGGGAAAAACAAAAGTTGATCATTAAAATTTCTTTCAAGGATGCCAAGAAATAAAACCCCAAAAAGATTCTTGAAGAAGAAGCTGGATATTCTGATTCCAAAAATGAGGTATGTAAAAATATTGATGAAACTTTATCCTTGTTTTCTAAAAATGTGAAAATAGGTACAAGAAAGTATAAAGGGAAAATTTCCTTAAAATTTTTTAGATGCAGATCCATTGGGAAATTTTTTACCAATTATTCTCAAAGAGGCAATAAAGAAGAAAGTGATGAAGAAGATAGAAGTCCAAGAAGATCTTGGAAGAAACATGGCAATAAAGAAAAATTCTATTCCAAGAAGAAAGATAAGAAGTTCTCTAAATCCAAAAGGAGAAGATTTGTAACAACATGAACTTTTGAATAATATTTTGTTTCCTAAAAATTTATGTCTTACTATGTAATAATCAATAAAAAATATATAAGTATAAATGAAATGTGACCATTGGGTTTTGACCGTTATACAACCATTGGTCAATATGACTGTTGGAAATAATAATAAATTTTAACGTTATAATTTTTATTTAAAAATATAAATAATAATGGATAATTAATTTATAAATAAGATTTGATGACCTCATACAGTAGACTTGGGCCATACGAAACCTATCTCTTGGATCTTGAGAAGGAGGTAACATCACTAGACTTTGCTCTGGACCAAGTCCAAGCCAAGATTCAACATGTTAAGCTTGAATGTAATTGCCTTTGGGAGAAGTTCAAGCAGATAGAAATCACCACTAAGGCAATGTTGTCTGAGCTGCCCCAAGATTCTATCACCATTGGAAACCTTACTCTTTGGTCCTATACATGTTTTATAAGGGTCTATGTAAGCCTTAGTTACTTTGTGTAATCCTTTTGAATAAATAAAATTATTATTTCTCATTATGGTAATTTTTTTGAATTTCAAATGTCAAAATAAATATGGGATAAATTTTTATAAGTTTCATATTATTGATGAATATTGAAAAAAAGAGTATTTTAAAATATTTTTTATACTTTAAATAAATCATAATGTGAAATGATTTTCAAAAAACAGACATATACGGTTGTGATCAGTAATAAATTTAGTGTTTGATAAGATCAACTTAATTTTTAGTGAATAGTAAATTATGAATAGTAATATTACCCTTATGAATAGTAATATGACCAATGAAATAGTAACCTCACTTAAGTAAGAATAAATATAATTTAGGTATTTTGAAGGGTAATATTATATAATAGCATAAGTAAATAACTATTTCAGAAATTATTATTTAAGTATTAGTATTTTTTATGGTAAATAGTGATTTTACTTAAAAATTAAATATATCATATTTATAAAATTATTTTCATAAAATGGAGTTCATTTTTGAATTCATAACATCGATACTAGGTTAGGGTGAATTTATGAGATTTTTATAATATGTTTTGTTTTTCAGTGAATAGTAAAAATACAGTTTTTGAGTTTTTGGTGTGTTTTATGAAATCATAGCGGTGTAATATGTAATTTAAAATGAATGTAGTCTAATTTAGATTAAAATATTATATTATGAGTCCTAAGTGGCCAAAAATACGAGCAAATACCATGGGAAAACCCATGGTTTTGCAGATACCATGAATGAGGTGTCCCTTAGAAATTAATAAAATATTTCCTCACTTTTGCTACAAATACCTACCATTTCCTTAATTAATTTCATTACAAATTCCACCTTAACAAATATATGATCTTTTTACCTCCCAAGTATTCCTACCAAGGTTCCCTCAATCTCCCCAAAGTCCCGATCATCGAGTTTTAGAAGTTACTCTTCAAGGTAAGGGAACCTTTCACCCTCATCTTTTAGTCAAGACTTATTTTATGTTATGTCTTTTAATTTCCATTTTATTATTTTGGGGTATGTTATTATGTATAATTATTGATTTAAATTTTATGTAAAAATTATGAGATACCATTTCCTCTCTCATCAACTAATTTTCTTAAATTTTAAGCGATGCCGTTAGGCTGCTGAATTTCCATAGGGGAATTCTCAACTTCTCTTTTTCCATTCAAATTCCCTTTCATGTGGTATGTCTTTCAAGTTTCCATACCATGTTATTATTTACATTTTATTTTTTCCCTATAATATATTATTAGTATTTTATGAATGGTTTACCCCTTTCCCCTCTCTTTTTAATGTTTTTTAAAACCATGTTGCATAGCCGTTATGTTGCAGAAAATTCGTCTCAAAATATCTCCCTTTTTATCAAGAAATTATATTATTTTCCTTATATGAATACCCAAAACTATTTAATTTACAGGGGTATTTATCATGACATAAAAATTATTTATTTTATCCTATAATTATTATACATAAATTCCTCATTCCCTTTTCTTGGGTTATAAATGACATAAAGATCATGTTTTTAATCACTTTTTAAAATGTCACGATTTTTGATATGAAACCCATTTATTTTATTGTATTTGGGTTATTTATGAAATTTTTGATTATGATATATGTGGCTCACATGAATATAAATACATATTAAAGGTGCGTCTTGATAGCGCTCTAATGTATTTGGTAAAGAATTTAATCTCTTAAGATGACAAGTTTTATGATACCTTGGTAATTTTTATGACACCTTGGGGATGAACCTTGGTGATATTCTTATGAATGTCTAAATTTAATATTTTAGAGAAATTATAAAAATATGACTCAAGTTATTATTATCATGATATGTCTATTCTCACTCCTTTATGATATATCCTCATGTTCTTATTTATTATCTTAAGTTAACATGTAAAATGTTTTCCCTGTTTTCCCTTATTGGGGATTATGCTCACCCTTTCCTTTGATATATGTTCCCAGGTTATGATATGTAGTAATTATTCTGAGGATTAACATTTTAAGAAGACTTTCAATAGGATTACAATAATTTTATATGTTTTCATGTATTATGTACCTTTTTTTCCAAGACACTAGACTTTAAAGATCCTCTGTTTGTAAAATGAAATGAAAAGGTATGAAATAAAAAAAGGGATGTCATAGTTGGTATAAAAAGATAATTTAGTTATTTGTAGAAATTAGGCTATGAAACATTTACTGGTATTTTGGTGAAATATTAATTAAGTGGTTTCCGAACAAATAAATCCTTATCTGGATACGAACAAGTGGATGTGGCTCTGGCACAGATGTATCTAGGAATAAAACCTGAAAACAATGCTTTGAGCTAGACTCAAACGGAAACTGGTGCATGACAACGGGCATTTCTTCACTCTTTGTTTGACACTCCTGGAGGATATGTTTGGTTAATCAAAAGTTTTTTATGAATCATTATGAAGGATTTATAGAGAAATGTAATTTTTGTTAAAGAATAACATGTTTAAGAATGAAGTTTTAAGACATAAAAATCCTTTATAGTTAAAATATTCATAAATGAAATAATATTCTCACTAAGGTTTTATTATTTTAGAAAATGTATAGAAATAGGAGGAACCATGAAAATGGTGACCGCAATAGACCATGAACTGACGAACCTCCAATGGAAGCCAGAATATAAAATTTCATGAGAATGATGAACCTACTGACTCAAGTTATGGTAAATTACTTGAATCAAGCTGAGAGACCAATTTAACCATGAAGGGAACAAATTTCTATTGATTTCTTTATATTTCAAATATCACCAACATTCAATTGATCTACCGACCCATTGATTTCTTAAAAGTGAATCTGCTATATCAAAAAGATATTTTCTATGCTCCTCTATTTAGAACAAGAGAAGGTCACCCTAGCTGTTCACCACTTAGAGGGAGAAGCTGATCAGTGGTAGTAAATGATTAAAAACATGAGTCTAATAGTGAAGGTTGAAGCTATGGAGTGGAAATAGTTCAAAGGTATCTTCTTCAATAAGTATTTCCCTTGTTTGATGAGAAAAAAATGGAGAAGAAGTTTCTCAAGCTAAAGAAGAAGTAGAATGAATCTATTGGAAGCTACAAGAAGAACTTCACAATACTTTCCCATTACACCAAAATCTTTTTCATGGATCCTAATTGGAAGGTTGATATATTATTTGGTGGACTAAGACCTCATCTGTGGAAGAATCTAGCCAACCGAGACTATGATAGCTATGAGGAGATTGTGTAGAGTGCTATGAAAGTCAAACTGGAGTTCGGTGAGACACAATGGTCTCATAAATCCAATGAAAAGAATAGATAAATGGATCCAAGATTAGGGAGTATATTTTATTAAGGAAGGGGAGGAAAAAAGTGCAATGTCCCACATGTAATAAATATGGGAAGAAGCATTCTGGGAAATGCCTGCTTGGGAGCAGGAAGTGATACAAGTGTGGAAGAGATGACCATATTTCACAAAATTTTCTTAGTGAGGTGAAGCCTCAAATTCCCAACACTAATGATAAAGGAAAGATGGCGAAGAACCTACCTAAAGTCTAATAATTCAAGTGTACACATCTTGGGAACTTTTCCAATCACTGTCCAAATCTGAGGGTAGTGGCGGGGAATCACCATCAGCCTCAACAAAGGACAAGGGAGAAAGGTTGTGATTTTTCTATCATGACAGTGGATGTTGAAGCTCTAAATGATGTGGTGGAATGTACTCTTATCATTATCTCAAATATAGAAAGTAATTTTTTTGATTTTGGTTCTACGCATACACTACCACAAAATAGGATTTTATCAGTGCTAAAAAAGGCCTTTATCAGTGCTAAAAAAGCACTATTAATCGAACTGCTATTAAAGGGGGGGGGGGTACCCTTTATCAGTGCTAAAAAAGCACTATTAATCGAACTGCTATTAAAGGGGGGGGGGGGGGGGTACCCTTTATCAGTGCTTAGAAAAGCACTAATAAAGTCCCCCCTTTATTAGCATTATTCAAAGCACTGATAAAGTCCCCATTTATCAGCGCATCAACTAGCGCTAATAAAGGCTTCCCTGTCTGGGCGTCCTATTTATATAACAACACACCCATCAACCTAAAAAAAATATGACCAAAATAATAAAACCAACAAAAATAACCTGCACAAAATAGAAAAAACTTTCTAAAAAACAACTACACATAGTATATATACACAAAATAACCACATACATGATGCAAATGATGAAAAAACAAGTAGCGCACAAAAAAGTTTGGCAAACAATGCTATATACATTTAATTGACATCATGAATACAAAAATATTCACTCATGATATATACCAAAAAAAACTTATATATACATTTTGAACAATGTTTTATAAAATTACATTTACAAATATCCAACAAACAGTTAAAAACATTAATATTTTCTATTTTAACGTCTCTGGTCCCCTCTAAAAAATGTCTTATGATGGTAATAATCACTAAACAAATAATACCAACTCGAGAAAAAGGTTCCACCTATATAAGAAAGAAAATATTACATTAGTAATACTATAAATAAATTAATTAAACATTAATATGAAGAATACATTAAAAAATGTCATTTTTTAATAAAAATGACACATTTGGAGTCATATCGGTGACATCATGTGTCGTATTGAGGTGGGGTTGATTCTTACACATCACAAATGACTAATGGATCATTGTTCTAAAGTATCAAAACAATATGAATGTATTTCCTTGGTTTTCAGTATGTTAGTTGTGTTTTCTTACTAGAATGCCATTTCAAACCGAAAACATGAAATTTGAGTCATACTGGTCGCATCGTGCATCGGTTTGATGTGAGACTACTTCATACACATCACAAAGGGATTGCGAATCACTGTCTTTAATTTGGAAGAAAATTGGAGTGAATTTTCTTGGTTTTTAGTGAGTCATAGGTTTTGAGTTAATATATATATTTTAAAATGATAGTGGTCACTTTTAGTCATACCGGTCACACCATTCATCAGATTGAGATGGATTTGATTCATAAACATCAAAACTAACTCATGGATCATTTTCCTAAAGTATAAAAACAATAAAAATGAGTTTTATCAGTTTTTAGTATGTTAGTGACACCATGCATCATATTGAGATTTAGTTGATTCATACATGTCAAAAATGACTGATTGATCGTTGTCCTAAATTATCAAAACAATTGGAATTCATTTCCTTGGTTTTCAGTAAGTCAATTGTGTTTTTTTAATAAAATTATATTTTGAATCGAAAACATGAAATTTGAGTCATACCGGGAACATCATGAATCAGTTTGACATGAGACTTCTTCATACATGTCACAAAGGACTTACAAATCACAATCCTTAATTTGGAATACAATAGGATCATTTTTTCTTGGTTTTCAGTGAGTGACACGTTTTGAGATAAAATGTCAATTTTAAACTGATAGCGGAGACTTTTATTCATACCAGTCACACCGTTCATTAGATTGAGGTATGGTTGATTCCTAAACATCAAAAACGACTCATGGATCATTTTTCTAATGCTTCCAAACAATCCAAATGTGTTTTCTCAGTTTTTAGTATGTTAGTTGTGTTTTTTTACTTGAATTAATGTCAATTTTAAATAACAAGATACATCTGAAGTCATACTGGTGACACCATACATCATATTGAGGTGAGGTTGATTCCTACATTTCACAAATGACTAACAGATCATTTTCATAAAGTATCAAAACAATTGGAATGCATTTCCTTGGTTTTTAGTATGTCATTTGTGTTTTTTTACTAAAATGTCGTGTCAAATAAAAAACTTGAAATTTGAATCATTTAGGTTGCATCATGAATCGGTTTGACATGAGCCTACATCATACACATAACAAGGGACTTAAGAATCACTGTCCCTAATTTGGAAAACAATCAGAGTGCATTTTATTGGTTTTCAGTTAGTGACACGTTTTGAGTTAAAATTTCAATTTTAAACTGATAGCAAAATGTTTTAGTCCCACTGATCACACCATTTGTTAGATTGAGATGGGGTTAATTCCTACACATCAAAACTGACTCATGGATTATTTTACTAAAGTAACAAAACAATACGGATGAGTTTTCATGGTTTTTAGTATATGAGTTGTGTTTTTTTACTTGAATTAATGTCAATTTTAAATAACAAGAAACATTTGGAGTCATACCGGTGACACCATGCATCAGATTGAGGTGGAGTTGATTCCTACATGTCAAAAATGACTAATGGATTGTTTTCTTAAAGTATAAAAACGATCAGAATGAATTTACTTGGTTTTCATTATGTCAGTTGTGTTTTTTACTAAAATGTCATTTCAAAATGAAAACATGCAATTTGAGTCATACTGGTCGCATCGTGCATCGGTTTGATGTGATACTACTTCATACATGTCACAAAGGACTTAAAAATCTCTATCCTTAATTTGAAAGACAACCAGAGTGCATTTTCTTGGTTTTCAGTGAGTGACATGTTTTGTGCTAAAATATCAATTTTAAAATGATAATACACACTTTTAGTCATACTGGTCACACCATTCATCAGATTAAGGTAGGGTTTATTCCTACACATCAAAAAATGACTCAAGGATTATTTTACTACAGTATCAAAACAACCTGAATTCATTTTCTTGGTTTTCAGTGTATCATTTGTGTTTTTTTAGTTGAATTAATGTCAATTTTAAATAACAAGACACATTTTGTGTCATACCAGTGAAACTGTGCATAAGATTGGAGTTCAATTGATTCATACATGTCAAAAATGACTTATGGATACTTTTCCTAAAATATCCAAATAATTGGAATGTATTTCCTCAGTTTTTAGTATGTCAGTTGTGTTTTTTTACTAAAATGTCATTTCAAACCAAAAACATGCAATTTTAGTCATATCGGTCTAATCGTGCATCAATTTGATGTAAGAATACTTTGATAAACGTTACAAATGACTTATGAATCACTATAATTAATTTGGAATACAATTGGAGTGAATTTTCTTGGTTTTCAGTGAGTGATATGTTTTGAGTTAAAATGTCAATTTTAAACTGATAGTGGACACTTTTAGTCCCACCAATCACACTGTTTGTCAAATTGAGGTTGGGTTGATTTCTATATGTTAAAAATGACTCATGGGTCATTTTTCTAAATTATCAAAACAATCAGAATGCATTTGATCAATTTTTAGTATGTGAGGTGAGTTTATTTACTTGAATTAATATCAATTTTAAATAACAAGAAACATTTGGAGTCATACCGGTAACACCATGTGTCAAATTGAGGTGGGGTCAATTAATACATGTCAAAAATGACTTATGGATCATTTTACTAAAGTATCAAGACAATCATAATGCATTTCTTCAGTTTTTAGTATGTCAGTTGTGTTTTTTTACTAAAATGTCATTTCAAACCAAAAACATGCAATTTGAGTCATACCTATCGCATCATGTGTCAGTTTTATGTGATATTGCTTCATACATGTCATAAAGGACTTACGAATTGCTTTAATTAATTTGGAAGACAATCGAAGGGTGTTTGCTTAGTTTTCAGTGAGTGACATGTTTTGAGCTAAAATCTCAATTTTAAACTGATAGCGGACACATTTAGTTATATCGGTCACACCATTCATTGGATTGAGGTGGGGTTGATTCTTACATGTCACAATTGATTCATGGATCATTTTACTAATGTATCAAAGCAATTCGAATACGTTTGCTCAGTTTTCAGTATGTCAGTTGTGTTTTTTTACTTGAATTAATGTCAATTTTAAATAACAATACACATTTGGAGTCATACCGGTGACACCGTGCATCAGATTGAGGTTTGGTTGATTCTTACACATCACAAATGACTGATGGATCATTTTCCTAAAGTATCAAAACAATCTGAATGCATTTCCTTAGTTTTCAGTATATCATTTTTTTACTAAAAATATCATTTCAAACCAAAAACATGAAATTTGAGTCATACTAGTCGCATCGTGCGTCAGTTTGATGTGAGACTACTTCATACACATAAAAAAGGACTTATGAATCTATGTCCTTAATTTGAAATACAATTATAGTGAATTTTCTTTGTTTTTAGTGAGTGACACATTTTGAATTAAAATGTCAATTTTAAACTAATAGCGGACACTTTTAGTCACACCGGTCACACCGTTCATCAGATTGAGGTGGGTTTAATTCCTACAAGTCAAAAATGACTCATGGATATTTTTACTAAAGTATAAAAACAATCCAAATGTGTTTTCTTGGTTTTCAATTTGTGAGTTGTGTTTTTTTACTTGAATTAATGTCAATTTTAAATAAAAATACACATTTGGAGTCATATCGGTGACACCATGCATCAAAGAGAGGTGGGGTTGACTTATACATATCAAAAATGAGTGATGGATCATTTTCCTAAAGTATCAAAACAATATGAATTTATTTCCTCAGTTTTCAGTATGTCAGTTGTGTTTTTTAACTAAATGAATTTCATGTTGATTGGTTTTTAAAAAGAAATTGGTGGTACTCATTTATAGGGAATGTGTGTTGTTGATAGACCACAAAAGATAATGAGTATCCAGAATGGGTTTCCCCATCCCTTGAGTTTGTTGTGACATCTTTGATCCTTGTATGGTTGACATAGAATAATATCCTCCTTCTACAGTATAGCTTTAGTCGGCCCAGTGAAAAACCAACTGTTATATATTCGGGACCTCCAAATGAATATATGATAGTTGGTTCTTCACAGGGTCGACTAAAGAGTGGAGTAATCTCTTGTGCCCATTATATCTTAAGATGTCACATAAAACTCAAGGGATGGGGAAACCCCTTCTGAATACTTGTTATCTTTTATTGTCTATCAACAACACACATACCCTGTAAATTAGGACCACCAATTTATTTTAAAAAACCAATAAACATGCCATTCATTTAGTGCACAAACAAGGACCGCCAATGTCCATGATTCTCAATGGGTATTTGAGCTCGTACAAATCACAAAATTACCATCAAAAAAAGAGAAAGATAAGGCATAAAATATTATTAAAATTGAAATTATTTGATAAGTTTACTATCTTCATTCTATATTTGTACATTCTTCCATCAGGTATGCTACCCATTCATTTCTAAAAATATCTATATCATCTTTTGAATATGACTTTTTTTGGTACTCATGGTAGTACTGGAAAAATATAAATACACAAAGGATTAATAAGTATTTTAAATGAAATATAAATTATCTTAAAAAATACCTCTTTAGGGATTCTAGTTTGTTCATGGAATATGATCTCTTTAATAAATTACAAACATAATAACCACAGTATTTACCATTTTTTTGTTTCAGGCACTGCAGAAACATTGAGAAAAATAAGTAATTTTTTTAATATGTGTTTGGATAGTGAAATATTATTATATATACCCTGATTTTTATCCAGTTGTAGTACTTTTCAAGTTTCTTGTCCTTGTCCCCTGGCCTCATTCCATGATGTAGATGATATTCATGAACCTAACTATCCAATTAGAGTCCTCATTAAAAGATAATATAAATTATATAACTGGATTTTTAGTTCTAAAATTTTGGATGTAGTGTATTACAAATTGATAAACACAATCATTTGTGGTTGGTTTGTTGGGTATCCATGCCTTGAATCTAGAAAATAAATATTTTTAGTATCCAAATTGACCACAATGAGCATCCAATACTTCCTAAGAACACAAAAAATAATAAGTAATGAAAGAAATTAAAATATATTTAATATTATTAAATTGTAGAGTTTTACCCATGCATCATTGGTATTAAGAAGAGTCTATAATCCATAATTTTTATGTCAAACGATTTGAGAAGTCCTGCCACTATTTCATCATGTTTTGTGGAAGTTATTTCTTCTTGTTCTATAGAGGTGACGTGAGGACTAATGATTCTAAATTTTTGTTCATGGGAAAATCCATTCAATTTTTTTCATATATATGCATGAAAAAAATATGAAATGTATTTAGCCATAATTATCATAGTATACAATCTTTTTGAAAATAAAATCATGAAAACATACCTCATGTAAACATTTATAGCTAAGTCGCCTAACCAATCATAACTGAGAATTTCTATTGCACTCTCAACAACAATGAAGTCTGGATCTTCCCCTTTGTATATATTTTCTTCAAAATCAATTATGTTATTACCACCATCTTTTAATTTCGTATCCACATGAGCCTTCAATGATAATAAATTTGGATATAAAACTAGGGGAGGGGGTAAGGTGATTTGGGTAGATCATTTTGATCAGTTGGTTGATCCTTGAGATATTTTTGAACCAATATTTAATTTCACCCCTTTTATTTGTCTGTCTGTAATAATTGAATTGGTTCAGACCTTTTTTTATTAAATATTTAAGGTTTATCTTGAAAATTAAATTAGAAATGAATAACTCATTTTCGACATGTTTTTTTACAAGATGTGACGACCATGTGATGAATGTTCCTAGAGCTTGTTAGACTGTATGAATATCTGCATCATCAATTGGAATAGATAGCTCGACACTCATCTCTAGGGATACAATAATTGACACTCAGACATGATCTTTTGGAAGTGGTCTATTGTGTTGCATGTAATTCTAGATATTGAACACTATATCCCTCGATACAAGGCAATGGGTGGGTGTTGATAGAAATAAATCTTAGTCATTTTTACCCTATAAAATATCAATACAGGAAAGGTATCAGTGTATAATGTCTATCTGATTGACATTTCACATAAATAATTATTAAAAAATTGACTACCTCAGTTAAGAATTGTTTTTTAGGGGAATGGATCACCTCAAAACTGGTGGGTGGTGGGGCAAGATCTTTACATGCAGTTTGTTTTTGAGTTGTTTCTTCTCTTTTCCTCCCCCCATAAAACTTGCTATATTATCTCTATGATATTGTAATTCTTCTTGAAACACAGCCATTGTTTCTATCATCTTTTTCATTTTTGTAGTTTGATCTGGCACTTGTTTTTTTCTCAAAATATGTTCATGGTGCCACCCCAAAATATACACCTATGACACGACCATACTTTTAAGGATGCTTCAAGGCCACTGAAAGTATGTCTGCATCCGGTGTGGGTGTTGTTGATTCTTATGACTATGTTTGATGGAAAATATAGGGAAATAATTAATCATTGTTATATAATAGTGATTTAAATATTTTTTTATTATGTCACACTTACACATGTTTCCCACACTTTTTTTGTGTTTTCATCTATTAGTTTTCCATGATTAGTTACACGCTTCTCATTCCATAGCACATGATGTGAGATGGAAGTTGCTGTGGATTTGGACTCTTTAAGCTTCATATAAATAAAAGAACATAGTTATTGTGTTGTTTTATGTCACATAAAATTATTATGGTAGATTTAAAATATATACCAATTTTTTTCAAGTGATGCGTACCCCACACTTGCTTTACGGTAGGGGTACACTGGTTTTGATGCCTGTTGTTTATTTTCAGGACTCAGTTGCTATTTCATAAATAAAAAACTGTCAATCAAAGTGATGAATATACATACCATAAAAAAACATATTACCAGACAAAATGAAACTGGAAATAATGCTTTGCATGATGTCCAGTAAACACATCCCATGATGCTGGGGTTATCAAGTTTTCATAAATAAGAGGTGGGTGCGGTTTTATTTTCCCTTAAGTATCTTTAATATGATATTTCATTAAAAGTGTGTGAAAACCCTTATGAATCCTTCTAAAAACCCTTAAGACATAGTCTTTGTGCAAGTCATCTACTATAAATGCACTCTGTAAGAAATGATAAAGTGTAAGTAAATGTTTCATTATTTAATTTTTAGTAAATTAAAAAATGATATCATAATGTTACCATTATATCTCCCCAAATTAGTATTTTAATATCAAACACAACATGGTTCCATGAAGTTACATCAATCACCACGCATTGCCGAGTGATGATTCCAATGTAACTACTGAACATGGCCTTGTTGGGGTTAATATGTTGGCCCTGCTTATTCCATCCAATATTATATTTGATGAATTTCTCTTTAGCCTTAATGATTTTTTCTAATACCGTCAAAATAAGATGCTATTATTTTTTCTACATCACCGGTGTTTCGTCACCTTTCATTTCCTCAAATCCACCATCGTCAATATGTTCCTCCAGCTCTAGAGTGCTAGCATCAGCATGTGAAGATGGTGGTTGTACCTCTACACTGGGAGCAAACACAGGTTGGGAAACCTGTTGTTTGTCTGCACTGTGAGCAGCAGCAGGTTGAGAAACCTGTTGTGCTAGGGGATTGGGAGAATCAACACGTGCAGAAGTGATTATCCACAAAATTGGTTTAATATTTAATTAATATAACATAAAAGAAAAAACAAACAAATATTAACATAAGGCAAAAAGTTGAGAAACCTGTTGTTCGTCTGCACTGCAAGCAGTGCAGGTTGAGAAACCTATTGTGCCTGGGTATTGGGATCATCATCACATGCATATGTCATTATCTGAAAAATTGGTTTAACATTTACTTTATATAACATAAAAATAGTAGTGAACATATATTAACATAATATAATAGGATGTATATTATAAAAAAAATATAACCTGATTATTGAACTCTTTTTTAAATGGTTGAAGGGATTTGAGCCCTCTATCGACTATCCAAATCCCTTTATTGTGGTCTCCTATGACATAAAACACCATATACACTGGGACCACTACGAAATGATTGTGACATCCCAATAAAAGGGTTATCCTCTGTTGAATTTTCATCTGACTCTTCAGTGGTTTTGGTTGATAACATAACAGTTGACTAGTTTTGGTTTGCAGGATCCAGAACATAAAATACTTTTACTACCAGTGATTCCATTATAAATGGTTCATCTTTGTACCCTTCTTTACTAAAATCAACTTTCAAAAATACCAAATCATCTATTTTAACATCACTTATGTTATCAACCCACTTTCATTGAAAAATCATCACTTAGAATATTTTATAATCCAACTCTCATATTTTTTTGATGATACCAAAATATGACATATTCACATAAATTGGATTTCTATCCATAACACCAGAAACATGCATCTCTTCATCCACAAGAGTAACTCCACTATTCTATCTGGTACTATCTTCATCTTATTCATTAGTATAGAATGTATAACCATTAATTACATAAGAATTATAAGATAATACGTACACACTTGGTCCTTCAGCTATCCATGAAAGTCATTCTGAAATTGAGTCTGGATTTTCATTTGGCTCCTTAAAAATATGGTCCTAAAACCATCCTATGATATGTTGATTATTTTTATTTGATATTAATTTTTCATCCCTTGATGGATTCTAATGCCTAATAATTTCTTTGTGGGTTTCAACATATGGGTCAACATCCAAACTGTTATGCAAAACGTAAAGGTGGGTCTGCTCCCAATCTGTAATATTAATTGTGACAGCCTCCTTTCCAGAAATTCATTCACCTTCAAGTCATCCAGTGTGACGATATTTTGTTAGACCAATGCTTTGCACACCGGACATGTATTTGGTATAGAATTCAATGGAATCCTCAACAATATATCGCTCTGTAATACAAACCTATGGCTGTCTTCAATTTTTGACATACCCTTTCAAAATCTTCATGTACTATTCAATGAGGTACATCCATCTATAGTGTATATGAACACATATCCGAATCTATCTCACCACGTGAAACATCAAGTTAACCATCATATAAAATAATGTTGGTGGGAAAAACATTTCCAATTCACATAAAATGATAAAAAATTATCTTTCCATAGTCAAAAATTTCACCGGGTCTATAAATTTTCTATATGTATCTTTGAAGAAGAAACAAAGCTTCGTTAATGTATGAAGGAAATTCTTGAAAAAAATTCAAGACAAACCTATAGGAATTAGATCTTTTATCAAAACATAGTATTCATGTGATTTAAGACCTTTTAACTTTAAATTGTGCATTGAAATAATGTTATTTATATTCGATGAATACCCCTCTAAAACCTTTACATCATTAAAGAAGTTGCAGAACCGATATCTCTCCTACCTGGAAAGAGTGTATACAACAGGAGGAAGAAATGTTTGTTTTTCACTCTTCACTGGTGCCAACTCTTCTCGTATTCCCATGTCAACCATGTTCAACCTAGCCTTAATTCCATCCTTTGTTTTACTGGGTGTATTAAAAAATGTTCCGATGACACCATCACATTCATTTTTTTCAACATGCATAAAATCAAGAAAATGTCTGACGTACAAAAAATTATAGTATGGTAATTAAAAAAACTAATTTCTTTTTTCCAACCTATTTTCATAAGGTTTTTCAGAAACGGTTTACCAAAATCAGTGTCCAAATATTTAACATTCTCAAATAGTTTATCACCTGTTAGTGGATATATTGGTGTACATTCTTCTGAACTTCCATCGAATGATGTATTCCAAGATCGGTACTCATGTCATCGAGGTAGAAATCTACAATGTCCTAGAAACATAGTTTTTGATGAATTTTTCAACCTAATTGATTATGTACCTTGTTTGAAGATGGGTAACCCAAGAGTTCCTTTAATGATATATCCTAAAAAATATCCATAAGAAGGAAAATCATTTACCGTCTTGTACACCATGGCTCTCAATTTCAAATCTTCATTTCTGTAAGCATCATACACCGTAAAACCCGAATCCCACAATAATTTCAAATCCTCGATCAATGGAGCCAAAGAAACATCAATATCATTACCTAGTTGTTTTGGTCCTGATATAAGCATAAATAACATGATGTGTTTTCATTTCATGCATAAACATGGTGGCAAGTTATAATTTACCAACACAATTGGCCATGTACTGCAAGTGCTGCTTTGAAAACCAAAAGGATTCACTCCATCAGGAGATAACACAAGATGAAGGTTTCTCGAATCATTTCCAAAGTTAGGAAACTCATGATAAATTATATTCCACTGAGGAGAGTCTGTCGGATGCCATAATTTTCTATTATTATTTCTTCTGTTCATGTGCCACATTAATTGCTCGACAGTCTCCTCACTTCCATATAGGCGCCTAAACCTTGGAATGATTGGAAAGTTCCATGAAACTTTTTTAGTACTGGATTTATCTTTATTTTATAGAGAATAACCACACTTTGGTAATTATATAAGTGATTTTTGGTCCTTGAGAAATAGTATACAATCATTCAGGCAAGCTTGTATTATTTTAGAGATCATAACCATCGAGTGTAGCATTCGTTTGGCATCATATGTTCGGATTGGGAGCTCATTATATTTTGGGAGCATGTCATTCAAGAGAGAAAGTAATTCTATAAAACTGGCATCACCCAATCAGTTTCCTGCTTTTAAATTATATAGATTCAGTACGGCTGAAAATGATGTATATTTAGTACAACCATCATACAATGGCATCCTTACACAACTTTTTAACTACTCAAACAATTTTTGGAAATCATAAAGTTCATCTTCAACTATCCTTGTCATTTCCTTAATATTATCTTTATCATCATACACATGTGTAATCACACCCTCGATACATTCTTCTTTATTTTCCATGCTTGTAATCATATCAAATGATCCATAAAACACAGTGCTATCCTAATTACTAGCTACATTCACTTTTTCCCCATGTTTATTCCAATATTTATAACTTCGATCTATTCCATAACAGATTAAGTGTTATTCCAACTCCTCTAGACTAACTTTTCTTGAATAACAATAGCATAAACATGGAAAAAGGATTTGATAAGGATCACATGCTTGATCCTTTTCAAACCCAATGAACTCTTTCACTCCATATTTGTACTCTTTTGTTAGACGATTGACATATATCCATTCTTTATTCATATCCATCCTATTTGATTTGATGATATTAATATTTAACAAAATAAATACAGAAAACTTTGATATAAAAATTAACCAAGTATAAAAAATTTATAGACTTTAATTCTACCTTGAGAAATATTTATAAAATCACAATTGAAATCCCATTAAAAGACCAACCATTTACACAAATTCCTCTTTATAACAACAAACCCGTTTTAAAATAAACCAATTAGTTCCAAAAATCCTTTATCAAAACCCCAATTCTTTTTTAAACCATTTAAAGCAATTTAAAACCAAAAAAGGGTATGATAAACACATATAATTTTTTTAAGAAATATTTCAAAACACTTGAATCATTTTAAAAGTGAACCACTGACAAAACCAATAAATGTAATTGTCACTTCCCTCTGTCTATCCAATGAAAATAATTAATGGTTGCATGCCTTATATGTCTCATGACGCCCCCTATATAGCCCTGCTCACTAGTTTTCAGTGTTCCTCCCATAGACCTTATGGACTGACCAACCCATTACTGGTGGGTGAACTCCTTTTCTGAGGTTCTGACCCCCCCACTGGCTACTCAAAACCATATTCACATTTAAATTTATGATTAGAGATTAACACCATCACACTCACCCATGAACATAGAAACTTGTTAACTTATTCACATGCATTATTATGAGTAGAGATTAACCCAATAACACTCACCATTTTTGAATTTATATACTTACTAACCTATTCACATAAAATTTATATATCATGATATATAATCTTTTACCCAATAAATTGATGGGAAATATAGGTACTACCCATATCATAGTATATAAATTTGTTTTCCACTTGAAAATAAAACATTAATTATCTCATAAAGAACCCATATGAGAGATATCTTTTTCTTTCTTGAGCAACCACTCATTTGGGAGTCTAACCCTCACTGACCCACCCTTCCAAATCAGGCTCATCTAAACTCTCCTTTTCACCAGAAATAATATATTCACTCATATCAATCAAAGTCAACAAATCTATTTCCACATGTTTCTCTGTTGGATTAGCTTACACTAACAAGGCCCTTATATTTACTTCCTTAAAATATTTCAGTACATATTTAAATATAACCACTCTAAGGTTTGAGCAAAGAACTATTTTTAATAAAAGATCCATTAAAGTGTCATTACTAACTAGCTCATGAAAAAATAATACTAGGTATTAGAAATAATATGTATACTCCTTCATCGATCGCTCACCCTGACGATAGATCATGATCTCAATGGCCTTATCCACTTTTAGTTCCTTGGGATAGTGCCATTGAATAAATGTTGTTGTAAAAATTTCCCAAAACATGGACCCATGCATTTGAGAATGAACCATAGACTCCCACCACATTCAGTTAGGTCATTCAAATAAATAACTAATCACCTTTAATTTTTAATCCACATGAGTTTTCATTGAATTTATGTGTCCATCAATTCTCTACATCCACTCCATTTCTTCAAGAGAAACTCAATCATTGTGGAAAGAGGGTGTTCAATGATTCAAAAAGATTTGGATGGGGTCTAAGTGCACAGAGTATTGTGGCTCCACCACTTCATCTTAAGTCTGGGTGGAGTAAAAAAGTAGGGAAACCACTTCTAAGAAATGAGATAAATTTCCCTAAATATCTACCCAATGAATGAACCTTCCACTCTTCTTTGAAGACTCTATGTGAGGTACACTCTAAATAATATGAAACATAAACTTGATCAATTCACATTTCAAAAACTAAACTATACAACCTCACTCTAAACCAAAGACAATACAAAATACAACTCAACCAAGAAAAACACATATAGAACCCCTTTTTCAATATCTTTCACATTTTTAAAATAATCTACAAATTTAATCCATTTCATATTGTTTTGAAAAGATTAGACTCTTCATGAAAACAATGAGCCCACTTAAATTCCTTAAAATCCCCTATTTTTTTTCAAAATACTCTCTAATTATCATCTTAAAACCATTTTATTTTGGAATGAAAATATCAATTTAATATCATTTTATAAACAACCCACAATACCTGGCTTTTGAATAAGAAACTTTCTTGAAAATCATCATTTATATAAAAAAACATTTCATAAAATTCTTTCTTTCTTACACAATAAAATTTTATAAAACAAATGTTTACCTTTAAAACATGAGTTCAAATGATAAAACAATAACATCAATAAAAATCACACCCAAAAGCACCAATTCTGTAATAAAACATCTTTTATTAACCCTATACCAATGAAAAATACTATTGGGATCAGTTTGGTAAGCAAGTGAGGTAAAGAAACCATGATGGGAGAAGAATAGAGTCGGGAACAATTTATCTTCTCAAGATGTAAAACTATGTTCCAATTATGCATTATCATCTGAGATGGTTTATAGATCTATTATTTTGAGCACCACATGGTTTTCTAAATTTGTAGAGCTAACCATATAGCTCTTTTCCTTTCTCTAGTTACATCCCAAATCTTATTGAGAACCCTGAAATAATTTATATACTCATTGGGGATCAAAACATCATCATCTCAAATAAAAATTCATAAAAAATAATCATAAAAGGAATTCAAAATCAAGACTCAAGTCCCAAATACCCATGGAAAATCAAGTTTTCTCATGCAAAGGGTGATTAGAAACCTACTCATTATTTTTACCTCTTGAGTATTGACTTCCCTATTCATCTTTTAATTTGACACAACCTAAATAGTAATAGGGTGATCTAATACCATTTTATCATCAACAAACGCATGAAACCCCTAAACCGAGAACCTGATATGGTCCATGGAAAGACCCAAGGTGCATTCCCAACCACCCAACTGGAAACTAGTTATAGGGTATAAAAAACATAACCATTAGGAATTGTTTCACCCTCAGAATCTAAATAACAACAACAAGTATTCCACCAAAATTTCCAACATGAACCATCCTTATATAGAATGTGAATGAACATAAGGAAATAGTTCAAATAAAAAGAAACATCCAACCAGAGTAAAGACATCAAGGATAAAAAACTAACTCAAAAAATAATAGCAACATACCATTTGAATATAAATCAATAACCAATAACACATATAAAATAAGAATTAAAAGAGAAATCTAGGTCGATAAGTCTAATAAATAACATCCCAAAATAAAATCCAAAACCAATAAACTGCTAATAGTCTCCCCATGACCCACAAATAATCACCACATCCCTTACCATCCATCCCATAAAAAACTCAAATACCAAATAGTAAAGAGATCACATCTGGACACCTAAAATAATACATAATAGCTACTTGTAATTCCCTAACATGAACCACCAATGGTCCAAGCCAGAGAGTCACATTACCTCACACGCACCTTCTCATATGCAAGAGGTGACTAAATAATAGTGAGGGTATGAACGTAGTAAGTGAGGAGACTATACTCTTAGTATCATGTCCCTACACAAATAATAATAAATAAATAACATATTAGATTAAAAACACGGAAGAAAATAATATAAAATGGAATACACGCCATATAACAAATAAACAAACGAGCTCCCTATGAGGTAAGCCAAACCAGAGTATAAATGAAAGTAGGAAATAAATAAATAAAAATACAGTATCCTTTAGATTATATCTCGGTACTATTCCCAGCTCCATACTCTTTAACTCAATTATAATCCATGGGCTCCTTTCCTTTTCCTAGATCCCTATACATGAAGTCTGTATGTGCATCAAAATGACCATATAGGGTGTGAGTAATAAAATATAGCAGGACACCACCAAAGTATCCTTAACAAAGTTTCATATGTATAAAGGGCGTATTACATGATAAAAATAAATGTAAAATAAATCCTAACGAACATAAAATTATGTACCAAGTGTTCATGCGCTAACCAAGCTGCCATAAACCTCCAGTCATACCCACTTCAGGCCCATGCCAAAAAGATGTTCAAAGGTCATTAGAAATTATTGAGAACGAGAAAAAAGGAGGGAAACATGTCACTTGGTATCCTCGTTGAAGATTAATTTACTTTCTACTAGAGAGGTGCAACAGAGGAGTCAGTGGTGAAGCTCGGTTCACGGTAGAGGAGAGCCACGCATGTAAGCTTGGTTTGTGATGACGCGGGAGTCGGTGGCCGAGGAGGAGGAGAAGGCAGGAGAGGAGAGAGAAGAGGAGGTGGTGGAAACAATAGTGGTAGCAGAGACAACATCAACAATGGAGGCATCAAAGATCAGATTCCGCGAGAGCTTGAGGGTGCGAGGAAGGAGTAGAAATTTAGGGTTAATTTATAAAACCCGACAACTCTTTTATTAGCACTAGATAAAAAGCAATGATAAAAGTATGTTTTATCAGTGCTAAAATTGAAAGCACTGATAAAAAATGCCTTTATCAGCGATTTTTTAGCATTGATAAAGGAATGTTTTATCAGCACTGCAATTGAAAGGCCTGATAAAACATTCATTTATAATCACTTTTTTTATACTGATAAAGGTTGATCTTTATCAGCACTAAAAACGCTATGATAAATGGATGTTTTATCAGTGCTTTTTATTTAGTACTGATAAAACTTACCATTTATTCATAATTATAAAATTATAACCAATATATTTATTACATTTATAATTTTATAAATATATATAATTAATAAATTTATTATAATTTAACAATTTAAATTATAAATATAAATATAAATATAAATATAAATATAAATATATTTATGGTGTTTTTGTATAAATTATAATTAAACATATATATAATTTTATAATTTAAATTATAATTAAATATATATAAATATAAATTGATATATTATTTTTATTTTTATTTTCATAAGTATTTAAATATAAATAAATATATATATATCTGTGTCTATGTATATATTAATTAAAGACATATATTTATAAATAAATATATTCAAAAGGTATTCATAAATATATATTTATCATTGGAAAAAATATATTTGTAATTTTATAATTATTTAAACATATTTATATTTAATTAGTTATATATAATTATAATTATATATAATATATTTAAGAAGTAAATAATTATATATAACTAAATATTTATATTTTTAAATATAATAAATACTTTTATTGTTTATTTAAATATATTTATCATGATTTTAAGTATTTATGGGAAGATAAAGCTTCATATATATAGGAAATGAATGAATACACCAAGTATATATAGTATTACAGCATATATAGCCAACATTAGGGTAAAAACAGTGAACATATATTCATGAGAAGAACGTACGCATCAATTGACACATTCATTTGGAAACATAAATTTATTTAAATATATATATATTTAATAAATATATATATATATATATATTAAAAAGTATTTATATATAATATTATAAACATATAGTATAATAAATATATAATAAAGATATAACTAAAACTAATAAGTATAATAAACATATAAATAAAACATAAACATAACAAACATGCATTTTTTATTTAATGTATAAATATAAACATTATTTTTGAATATAATTAAAATATTTTTATATAGATTAATAATATTTTCTCTCAAAAACTTTTATCAGTGCTATTATTAGATTTGATAAAGTAGCCTTTTTATCAATGCTTTTTTTAGCACTGATAAAGGGAAAACTTTATTAGTGTGCCAATATTAGCACTGATAAAGGGTAGATTTATCAACGTTTTTTCTATCACTAATAAAAGTCCCCATTTTATCAGTGCTTTTTGATTATCACTGATAAAACCCAAGCACTTCCCTTGACCGCATTTGTGGTAGTGATTTCTTTATTTCCTCTAAGTTTTCAAAGAGTTTAGAATCAACCCTTGAATTTCTAAAAGTGGATTTATCATTTAAGACTTCAAGTGGGATTATCCATGCATCATCAGTGTTTAGAAACTCTAGTATTTACTTTGGTGAGCACAAAATTATCGCAAATCTTGTAGTCATTCCCATGATGGAATTTGACATTATATTAGGGATGGATTGACTCTCAAAGTATAATTCTAATATCAAATGTAAAAGCAAGGAAATATCAATAGTCTTGAATTGGAAACCAACAATTATCTTCCATGAAGAGATTTCTCAACAAGATATTTTTCTAGAAGCACCTCATATAACCTTCTTTATGGAGTTTATTGGTTAAGAAGAAGAAAAAAATGAGGGTATAATAATAGAAAATGTCCCCATCATCCAAAAATACATTGACATATTTCATGAGGAGTTACCCATACCTCCCCCAGAAAAAGAGGTAGAGTTATCCATTAAAATCATACCTAGATCTCATCTGATATCAAAGAGACCATATAGGATGGAAAATGTGGAGCTGGAGGAATTAAAGAAACAACTCCAATATATTTTGGATAAGGGATTTATCTGACCAAGTGTGTCTCCTTGGGGAGCACCTATTCTTTTTATGAAGAAGAAGGATGGATCAATGCGACTATGTATTGATTATAAAGAACTGACTGTGATCATAGTGAAGAAAAAAATACCCTCTTCGAAGAATTTATGACTTATTGGAACAACTTTGTGGGGCTCAATTATTCTCTAAGATTGATTTTTCGATCCAATTATCATGAATTGAGGGCGAAGAAAGAAGATATTAAAAAAACTACCTTCTGATCAAGATATGGGAATTATGAGTTTGTTGTTATTCCCTACAACTATTTTTATAGATTTGATGAATATAGTCTTTAAAGACTACCTTGATAACTTTGTGGTAGTTTTTATTAATGATATTTTGATATATTCCAAAATCCATGGGGAGCATGAGGATCATCTAAGGGTTATTTTGAAAACTCTATGGATGGAGAGGCTTTTTGAAATGTTTAGAAAATATGAATTTTGGTTTCAACAAGTTGATTTCTTGGGGCACATTGTAACAAATGAAGGAATCACAGTTGAACCTTCAAAGACAAAGGTTGTATAGAAGTGGACTCAACCTTCAAAAATAACTGAGATTTATAGTTTCCTTATATTAGAAGGATATTATAAGAGGTTTGTGAAAAAAATTTCATGACTTTCTAATCCACTAATCAAGTTAAATTGAAAAGGGGTTAAGTTTATATGGACAAAGGAGTGTGAGGAATGTTTCCAAGAGTTGAAGAAGATATTGGTTATTGCACCAATGCTAACTTTTCCCTCAAGCGGAGAAGGATTCATTATTTTTAGCGATGCATCTCTGAAAGGGCTTGGGTGAGTCCTTATAAAAAATAACAAGGGGATTTCTTATGCATCTTGATAGTTGAAGAATCATGAGTAGAACTATCCTACACATTATCTGGAGCTGGCTGCGGTTGTTTTTTCTATGAAGATATGGAGTCACTATCTTTATGGGGAGAAGTGTGATATATACACATACCATCAAAGTTTGGATTATATTTTATCACAAAAGGAACTGAAAATGAGACAGAGGAGATGGTTGGAACTTTTTAAAGACTATGATTGTTCAATTCATTATCATCTCGGAAGATAAAACAAAGTTGCTGATGCATTAAGTAGGAAAGACCCAATTGTTCTTTCCATGATGAGGACTCAAAGATATCCTTTGATAAATGATCTATTAAAGTTGGACATGGTAATTGTAAGGTAAGGGAAATCATCAACCCTAACCCAAATGATTTCTCAACCGTTATTACTAGAGAAGATCAAGAAAGCCCAGAAAGAGGATCCTTTATTATAGAAGAAGTTTGAGGCTATAAAGGATGAGAAGTTTTTTGATTTCCATATTGATCAAGAAGGTGTACTGAAATTTCGTACAAGACTATGTGTTCTATCTTTTCTGAAAATAAAGAATGAGCTGATGGATGAATCTCATAGATCTTATTTATCTTAACATCCTGGAATCATGAAAATGTATAGGGATATTCGTGATCATCTTTGGTGGGATAATATAAAAATGGAGATTGTTGAATACACTATAAGGTGCATGGTATTTCAGTAAGTGAAGGAAGAGTGACAACTTCCTAAAGGGGTATTACAGCCACTACCCATACCCACATGGAAGTGGGACAATATCACTATAGACTTTGTCATTGGACTCTTTATAACTTCCAAATAAAATAATGCGATATTGGTTGTAGTGGAACATCTCACCAAGACTGCCCATTTTATCTCTATTCAGAAAGATTTATCTCTTAATCAACTTTCTAGGATTTACATGAATAAAGTGGTAAGGCTACATGGAGTTCCACTTTCTATCATATCTGATCGTGATCCAAGGTTCACTTCAAAATTCTGGAGAAGTATTCAACATGATCGGTGTACAAAATTGAAATTAAGTACAACCTATCACCCATAAACTAATGGAAAATCTTAAAGGACAATTTGAAAACTTGAGAACATGCTGAGAACATGATCAATGGAATTTAAAGGTGGATGGTATCAACATATCCCATTAGTTGAGTTCTCTTACTACAATAGTTTCCAATCAAGCATTCAAATGGAACCCTATGAAGCTCTATATGGGAGGTGATTTAGAAGTCATACTTGTTGGGATGAAGCTAGTGAGAGAAAGACTCTTGGGCCTGATCTTGTGCAATAAATGACAGAATAGGTTCATGCCATCTAGAAACACATTAAGGCTGCTTAGAGTCAGAAAAAGAGCCACGATGACACCATCAAAGGGACTTGGAGTTTGATGTTGGTGACAAAATCTTTCTTTTGATTTCACCTTGGAAGATATTCATGATGTTTTGGAAGAAAGGGAAGCTCAACCCTAGGTACATTGGCCCCTATGAAATCCTTGATCACATAGGAGCTGTGACTGATCAACTTGTACTTCCTCCAAATCTATCACAAGTTAATGATGTCTTCCATGTATCCCTCTTGAGGAAGTACATACTTGACCCTTCACATGTACTAAATCCAGAGGTGGTACAACTGGAACATGACCTCTCTTATAAGGAGCATTCGGTGGAGATCTTTGATCATAGAGACAAGGTTCTATGCAACAAGACTACCTACCTTGTTAAAGTGTTGTGGAGGAACCAAAAATTCGAAGAATCCACATGGGAACCAGATGAGTATATGAGGCAGAAGTACCCACATCTTTTATCTACTGAGGGTAGGAGTTGAAATTTCTGGGAAGAAATTTCTTAAGGGGGGAATAATGTAACAAATCGAACTTTTAAATAATATTTTGTTTCCTAAAAATGTATGTATTACTATTTCATAATCAATAAAAAATATATAAGTATAAATGAAATGTGACCATTGGGTTTTGACCGTTATATAACCATTTTCCAATATGATTGTTAGAAACAATAATAATTTTTTACATTATAATTTTTGTTTAAAATATAAATAATAATGGATAATTAATGTATAAAGAAGAGTCAATGACCTCATTCAGTAGACTTAGGCCGTATGAAGCCCATCTATCGGAGCTTGAGAAGGAGGTAGCATCACTGGGCTTTTCTCTGGACCAAGCCCAAGCCAAGCTTCAACATGTTAATATTGAATTTAATTACGTTCGAGAGAAGTTCAAACTGATAGAAATCACCACTCGAGCAATATTGTCTGAGACACCCCAAGATTCTATCACCATTGCACATCTTACTCTTAGTTCTTATTCAGGTGTTATAAGGGGATATGTAATGAGGTATTAGTTAATTTGTGTAATCCTTTTATATAAATAAAATTTTAATTTCTCATTATGGTAAAAAAATTTAATTTCAAATGTCAAAATAAATATAGGATGAATTTTTAGAAGTTTAATATTATTGATGAATATTGAAAAAAGAGTATTTTAAAATATTTTTTATACTTTAAATAAATAATAATGTAAAATTATTTTCAAAAAATTGGCATATATAATTGTGATCATTAAGAAATTTAGAGCCCGATAAGATCAACTTAATTTTGGGTGAATAGTAAATTATGAATAGTAATATTTTCCTTATAAATAGTAATATAACTAATGGAATAATAACCTCACCTAAGTAAGTATAAATATAATTTAGGCATATTGAATGGTAATATCATATAATATCATAAGTAAATAACTGTTTCAGAAATTATCACATAAGTATTAGTATTTTTACAGGTAAATGGTGATTTTACTTAAAAATTAAATATCTCATACATAGAAAATTATTTTTATAAAATGGAGTTAATTTTTGAATTTATAACATCAATATTAGGTTATGGTTAATTTATGAGATTTTTATAAAATGTTTTGTTTTTTGGTGAATAGTAAAAATACAGTTTTTGAGTTTTGGTGTGTTTTATAACATCATAATGATGTTATATGTAATTTAAAATGATATTACACTAATTTGAATTAAAATATTATATGAGGTATCCCAATTGGCCAAAACCATGGGAAAATACCCTGGGTAAGCCAATGGTTTTGCAAATACCACTAATGAGGTGTCCTTGGAAATTAATAAATTATTCCTTCACTTTTGCTATAAATACCAACCATTTCCTTCATTTTTTTATTCAAAATTTCCCCTAAACGAAGATATAGTGTTTTTATCTCTCAATGATCCCTCCCAAGGTTCCCTCAATCCCCCAAGGTCCCGATCATCGAGTTTTAGAAGTTACTCTTCAAGGTAAGGGAACCTTTCACCCTTCTCTTTTAGTCAAGACTTATTTTATGTTATGTCTTTTAATTTACATTTTCTTATATTGGGGTGTGTTATTATGCATGATTATTTATTTCCATTTTATTTCAAAATGATGATAGACCCTTTCCTCTCTCATCAACTAATTTTCTGAATTTTTATGTAATGCCGTTAGGCTGCTGAATTTTTATAAGGGAATTCTCAACTTCTTTTTTTTCCATTCAAGTTCTCTTTTATGTGGCATATATTTCAAGTTTCCATACCATGTTCTTATTTACATTTTATTCTATACCTATACTATATTATTAGTCTTTTATTAATGGTTTACCCCTATCCCCTCTATTTTTAATGTTTTCTAAAACCATGTTGCATAGCCGTTATATTGTAGAAATTTCATCTCAAAATCATTCCCTTTTTATCAAGAAATTATTTTATTTTACTTATATTAATACCAAAACCTATTTAATTTCTTGGTTTATTTATAATGAAATAAAATTATTTATTTTATTTTGGAATTTTCATACATAAATCCATCATTCCATTTCTGTGGGTTATATATGACATAAAGATCACATTTTTAATCAATTTTTAAAACCTTACAATTTTGATATGAAACCCATTTCTTTTATTCTATTTAGGTTATTTATGAAATATTTTATTATTATATATGTGGATAATATGAATATAATTAAATTTTAAGGGTGCACCCTGATAGCGCTCCAATGCATTGGGTATAGAAATTAATCTCCAGAGATGGAAGGTTTTATTATACGTTGGTGAATAACCTTGGTAATTTTTATGACACCTTGGGGATAGACCTTGGTGATATGATTATGAATGTCTAAATTAAATGTTTTAAAAACATTTTAAATATATGTTTCAAGTTATTATTATCATGATATGTCTCTTCTAATTCCTTTATGATATTTGTTCATGTTCTTATTGTATTCTCTCAAGTTCACATGTAAACTGTTTTCCTTGTTTTCCCTTACTGAGACTTATGCCCACCCATTCCTATAATTTATGTTCCCAGGTTATGAGATACAGTAATTATTCTTATTATGAACATTTAAATAATACTTTCAAGAGGATTACAATAATGTTATATGTTTTGATGTATTATGTACCTTTTTTCCAAGACACTATACTTTAAAGATCCTCTATTTGTAAAATGAAATGAAAAATTATGAAATAAATTTGTGGGATGTCATAATATTTCTGTCTAAGTATGATAATAGTAAATAGTTTATAAATGGTGTTGAAGAAAACACATGTATCACAATATTCAATATATAATTTTATGCTAGCAGTTTTTCTGAAAAGGAAGAAAGTGAAGATGAATCCGAAAAATCTACTGAGAATATTAGTGAGAATAATTTCATTTCCACAATTAACAATGAAGAATTTAGAAGTACCAATTCTAAAGAAGAAGAAACTCAATTAGAATTTCATCTAAAATAAGAATTTAAAAAATGTATGAGGAAGACTAAGAGGATTGAAAAGAAAATAAGGAAATTGAAAAATGAAAACTCCTTTATAAATAATCAAGAAAGTTTTAATAATGATAAAGTCAAGCTATTGGAAGAGGTTGGTGATTTGAAGAAATATCCAGGGAAATAAAATAATCATAATGAACATTTATAATTAAAGTTGAAAGAAAAATAATAATATTTGGAACTTTTCCAAAAAAAACTTTATAAATATGAATAGAGGGTTATGAGTTTCAATAATTCTATCTCTGAAGTTGGTAAAATTTCTGGAAAGGGTAAACCTGAGAAGGATAAAGGCTACCTTCAATGGTTGAGAAGAAAGATGAAATTATCTCTAATAAGTGGAAAGATTATAAAGCTATGTACCTATCCAATACTAACAAAGTAGATAATTCATAAGTTTATAAAAATCCTGAGTCCAAAAAACTTTCTATTACTTCTGATAAAGCTAAAAAGGAAACCAAGTTGAAAATGAATATTTTAGTTGATAATAAAAGGGTTGGTGGTCAATAAAGTCCTTATGTTAATTTTAAGAAATTTGATAATAAACATGTCAATAATTCTGGATAGTATGAAAGTTATAGAGGAAGGTATTACTTTTATGGGTACTTATGAGATTGTGGTGGATTCAGGCACACAGATAATATGTATTGGTTAGAACAGTAACATTAAAACTATTACATGAGTTATAGAAGAAAAATGTTTAGGGGGATCCAATCATATCGAAGGAAGAAAATTGAGAAAGGTATTTCAAAACCTGAGAAAAATAAACATACTAAGTCTAAAAGGAGAGAGTGCTTAGTTATTTTTCTAGAATAAGTAAAAATGGCTAAAAAGTTGAAAGAAGCACAAAAATATACTAAATCAAAGGGAAAGAAAAATATTTCTTAAAATGAGAACAAAGTTAATAAAAACATATCAAAATATTATGAAATGAAGAAATATATAAGATATAAGAAATGTGATAAAGATTAACATGTAGCTAAAAGATGTTGACTATATTTCCAACCCAAGAAGAATTAATGAAGAAGATGTTACAAACTAATTATAACAAAGATGTTACTAATGTTTAGGAAAAGTCAACAGCCTCATCAAAAGATTCTATAAATGAGTAGAAAGTTATTACAAAATCTGAGAAGTATGAACATAATGAAGAAAACATATCCAATAAAAAATATAAGAAAAATAATAAAAATTCAAGATCTATAGAGGAATCTCAATATGATTTTCTCTTCTAAAAAACAACTGAGGTTCCTTCTTATTTCCATTTTTTTTATACTTGTACTATTTTTTAGGGAATTGAAGGAGTCAAAATAAGGAAGATGGTGCTGATGATTCTCTTAATATTCTTGAAAAAATAAAGTAATGAGGTTATAGAAAATGTGTTCTTTTTGAAAGTTGTGTTTATTTACTTGAACTTTCTAATATATTTTTTGAGATGGGTGTAGGTTAATTTTATCTTAAAAAAATATTTTCAAGATTTCCCCAAAAGAAATTAAAATGTTGAAAGAAACAAGAAAATGGTATTACATGAAAGTTTTTCAATGGAAAACATGGACAAATATAATTATACACTCTTGTTTTCTACACTAGGTTCACCCATGTAGACTTAGAATTGTTTAGTTAAAGGATCTTTGTTAATAAAGCTATGTGATAATTATATTCTTCTGAAGAAGAATTTCAATATTTTGAGATGAAAAGTTCCAAACCTTAAAATGAGATCATTTCTTAATAAGGGGGAAACTTGTCATGATAACCCCTTTGAATTTGATTATTAATAAGTGTGAGATAAAAGGAATTTGGAGAGAGAATAAATAATGAGATAAAAATAAATAAATGGGGAGAATAAAGAGTGAGAAAAGAAAACAAGTGGTATTGTTTTGAAGTGGTTGAAGTGGGTATTGAAAAAAAACACAAAGGTGGATATTGTTAAGACAAAGTCGTGTTTTGGTAATATTTTTTATTGATAGATCAATATGTTGATGATGTTGAAGAAAGATAGTATATTGACAAAAGTAATGAAAATCCAAATTGAGGAAATTTGTGTGTAAAAATGTAAATCATATCCAAACTATCAACATGAGATCAGATTTAGAACCATCAATGTGAATATTGGACTCACCATCATAATCATAAATATATTTGTTTTGAAGGTGTTGTCTTTTTTTTTCAAAGGAAACAAATAAACTCTCTTTGTAAAAGATTTGGGTGATCATCGTATTCATAACATCAAACTCACATTGCTTAAGAAATTCCATCTAAATAAAAGAAGATCGTAATATGAAGTTGTATTGGAGTCTTTATGGATCTAATGAAAACATGATGATGATTTTATATTTTTTAATTCTCACAAATCATAATTTGTCTAGAGAACTTGTGATGCTATCCTTATGAAGGAAAGGTGGAGTGATTCCTATCATATTGAGTTCTGGTTGGAAAGAATAATTTTGTTGGAAGAATAGGAAGTTATAAACCTTTCTAATTTAAGTTATACATTTCTGAAGATGATCTTAATAACATTCAATTTCATGAAGAATTCATGAAACAAGTAGAGTATTTTGGAAAAAGTATATTGCTGGAGATGAAGGTTTCTAGTCTCAGATCATTGGTATGAGAACACCAGACATTGTAATGCTTGTTGGCTAGGAAAGTTGATAAGAACACGAAGTTATAAAGATATTGGTTTTAAGTCAGACAAAAAATATATGAGATACAAATATTCGAAGTAAGAAGTTGAGTACTAAAAGTTCATTGGTTTCATATTTAGAGAAGAAAATAAGTTTTTGAATTTAAAGTTGTTGGAAATGGTCCATTAGACATAGTGTGATACTGATCCATCATAATGGATTCTAACACTGATTCATATTATTGGTATCTTTTGTATATTGGAGGAACTATTTTTTATGGGTAATTTTTTGGGACCAATAAAAAGAAAATAAATTGGGAGTTTTTGTGACTAATAAATACATAGAACCAGATAAGTTGGTGGTGAACAATATGAAGAAGAAAATCGTAGATAAATTAACAGTTTATTCAACCGTTTCTCATCAATATGAGTTATCAATTGTTTTCAAGATGAGAAATATGTTTTAATTATCTAGTGGGTCAATAGAAAAGAATAAATTTAATTTTTTAAGATTTTATGTATCAATTGGTCCAAGAATATCAGACTAGAGCTAAAACTAATGACTTCATAAAACAAAAGATCATCTTTATAGGAAAATAATAAAAGGACAATCTATTAATGTTTTTCAAAGTGTTATCAAGAAGATCATAAAATTAGTTGAAGAAGTTCAAAAAATGGGGTTTATATGTTTTTATGGTGCCAAGAAACATAATGAAGTATTTTATGCCTCCATTGTAATAAAGAAATCAAAATGATTAGTTGTTTTTGAGAATCATAATGAGAAGACATATTTTTATTTTCATTTGGTATGAATAAACATAATGAGATGTCCTTAGTTATGATTTATTTGAAAGTCGGTCAAGAAAATTGGAGTGACATTATGTCTCCATCATAATGAAAAATTCATAATGGGAAATCAGAGTCCAACTAAAGTTTGTGAATAAAGTGTAAAGTGTGCCGATGTTGTGAATTTTTGAGAAGATTCAAGAGGAGTTAAGTATAATTGAAGAAGTAAAATATATAGCTATGATTTAAGGGAAATTTTAAGATTTAAAAAATATGGATGAATGAGAAAGATTTTAAGAATCCCACCTAAAAATTATTTAGTTAACCTATAAAAAGAGGATTTACTTTAGAATTTCATGACAGAAGTACTATGTGCCGAAGAAGAGAGAGAAGCACTAAAGTTTTAGGGTGAATAAGTTTCTGGATTTAGTTTACTTGATGTAGTTTTCTTAACAGAAGAAGAAAGTGGAAGAGAAAATATTGTAATCAGTGTTTTTGGATTCAGATTGAGTAATCAGTCTGGGATTTATGAACTAAAGAAAAACTAGTTTAGAATTATTTCAATGGTATTCTTTCAAAGTTATATTTCTGTATTGAGCAATAAAACTTAGTAATCAATCTAGGAAATTAGATTTAGTATCATTATGAAGTCTAGGAAGTCTTTACCTAATCTTGGGTAAGAAAGTGAATAATTTTATATAATTTTTTTTTTCTGAAAGTTGATTAGAAATCTAGTAACATGTTTATTACACAAATTGTATTACATCATTTTGTGCAACTTGAAACACATGCACTATTGTATTGAACATAGTGCTACATGAGTGTAAGAGAATATACTACCCATTGTATTCCACATAAAAGGATTTTTTTTCTAGTGTATTGTGTGGTATTGGATTGTTTCTAAACTATACCAAATATGTAACTACTCTTGTTGAGTAGTGAACCATGTAAATTCTTATGTTTCTGTGGAGGTGTGTTTGATTTATTTTTAGTAATGATGACAACTCTTTAACAGGAGGTAAAGGTTGTTTCATAAGTAAGGAAACTTAAAAGAAAAAGACATCACTGATTTAACTTTCCTCCTCTCAGTGATACTTAGATCCTAGAGGGACACTAAGAAGTGATACAACTATTATTGGGTTTCCACCCATTGAGAAATATTACCCGATGAAATTTTTTAACAAAATAAATCTCAAGGATGATGGAAAGGATAGAAATGTTATTCTTACATCCTTATCAAAAAATGTTTGTATAAATGTGATGGGTCTTAAGATAGGAAATGAAACTTGGAAAAAACTTAGAAGTATATTTGAAAGAAATATAAAATAAAAGATAGAAAAACATGAAATTTTAATAAGTAATCTTGAAGATATCATAATAGAAGAAGAAAAAACTACTGATGACTAATTTAATAGAGTTATTGAAATTTTCAACAACATCATAGGATTAATGGGCATCTTGGAAGATTCAACCATTGTTAAAAAATTGACAAGGGACCTTTTGGAAAGGTTTTATCCTAAAATATCTTCTTTAGAAGATAAGGATGATTTATCTCTTGGTGAATTACCTAACCTTATTATTGAATATAGAATAAGGAAAGCTCATGTATTAAAAAAGAATATTAAGGAAGAGATAGTTTTTAAAGATATAAGGAAAATGAAAATACAAGAACCTGAATGAGTGGTAATGGGCCACTTTGAATCAAAAGAAAAGGAATATGGCATTGAAGTTAATGATAAAATCATGTATTTCATCTCTAAAAATTACCAAAAAGGTAGAGGAAAGTACAAATGAAAACTCCCACTTAAATTATTTGAGAGTAGAGGAATCATAAGTTTTTCAATAAACTATCTAATGAAGAAATATGGATAATATGATGATGACTATTCTAAATAAAATCTTTAGAGAAATAATTGGAGAAACATTATTTAGGAAGAATAGCAATCAACCAGAAGTAAAAAAGCATTCACTGGAAGAAAAAATTAAGTATGTTGAGTAAAATGGAATAATATGTCGCAACTAAAACCAATTCATGAGAAGATGAAAATTTAGATAAATTTATAACCCTCATTTATCATGTTTAGAGAGAAAAAAATACTTCAAATAATGAAGAAGAAGAAGGTGCAGAAACCTATAGGGATTATCAATTGAGATTAGAAATTGTGGAATGTCTTGAGAAAAATATAAAACTCAAGAATTAATCCTAAATATTGAAGAAGGAAAATGAGAATAAAAATAATTTAAATGGATAATTCCTTAAAAAGTAGATGGGTATATTGAAGAGATTACAAATATCATGTTGAAAGTTAGAGCAAGGGAAGATATTAAAATATCATGATGAAAAGATTATTGATAAGGAATATTAGATATGTTATACATAGTAAATATGTTTTTAGTTTAAAATATATTAAATAAAATTAATTATAATTTTAACAAATCTTTAGTTGTAAATGATAAAACATCTCGAATAGCTAAAAGAACTCATTCCAAGAATCATGTGAAATCTACACCCACTAAACTCAAAAGTTCATCTGATTATACTAATAATATATGTGTTAAAATATACAATGGGAGAGTGTATATTAATAAAGGATGTGAAAAACACATCACTTAAATGGAAGTTAAAAATAACTCCCAGAATAATGTTTCCCCACACCATGGGAAATTAGATGCTGTAAAGCATGTTTAATCTCAATGAACTTGTCCTAGGAAAAAAACCATATTTCTATAGAAAATCAATGTTCAATGGATATTTCTATAGGAGTTTTCATGAATAGAAGGAGGGAAATAATTGAGGAAAAGAAGGTAAATCTATAAAGTTGTAGGATGAAATTAAAGTGAAGTCATCAGAAGTTAAAAATATCTCAAGAAAAAATCAATTTAACTACTGAGAGGAAGTTTTTGGAGGGTGCGAATAACTCGATACTATGATGAAGAATCTATTATAACATGTTCGAGACAAATTCATTTTAATAGAAAAGAAAAAGAAGTTGGTAAAAAAGAAATTGAAAAAATATATTTTATTGCTGAGACTGCTGTAAAAGATATAAAAAAGAATAGGTCTTAGATTATTTATAGTGTCTATACTTCACATTTGATGATTGATATGAAAATTTTGAAAAATATTAAATAACATTAGGGAGGAGTAGTCACTTTTAGAAATTATAGTTACTTAAAAATGAGAGGGATTGACATGCGTGAGATTAGAGCTTAGAAAATAAAGTTAAATGAAGTTATGTTTTTTAATGGGATTAAGAACAACTTAGTAAATATTTTAAAACTCTATGATAATGTTAATGAAGTTATATTAAAAAAATATTCATGCATCATATGATGTTTAAAAGATATAAAATTATTACTATGGGAGAGATAACCAATGATAATTTATTTTAGATTGGAGATCCATATAATTTTTTTTATTTATGTATTGAGGATGAAAAAAATTATGGCACTGAAGACTTGAGAATCTTGGATAGAATAGTATGAGAACAATTTATATGAAATATATTGGAATAGGTTTACCAAAAATAAAAATGAAATATGATTTTGTTTTTAAAACTTTCCTAAAAGGAAAGATGATTAGTAGAATAGATAAGAAAGTTGAAATTTAATCAACCAGGCCTCTTGATATCATACACTCTAATCTATGTGGGATGATGACACATCAATAAAAAAAAGGTTATCTACAATTTTTTACTTTCATTGATTATTTAACAATATTGACCTATATAATGTTTATGAAACATATATTAGAGGCTATACAATTTTTTAAAAATTTTAGAAGGGATGATGAGAAAGAGTGGGTTAATACTTGATAAATATGGAACCATGGTGTGTAAACTGAAGAAATATTTTTATGGGTTGAAACATGCTCCTTATTCTTGGTATTCACAACTTGATAGTTTTTTAAAGAAGTTAAAATTTTCTAAAGGAAAAGTTGGTATCATCTTGTATATGAAGTAGATGAGTAAAAATACCCTGATTTTCATTGTTTACATTAATGATATAATTTTTTAAGATGATAATGATAAATCTTGTGATTATTTTTATAAAAGAATGTAAAGAAAATTTAAAATGTCAATTCTCAAACATTTAAATTTGTTTTCTAGATTAAAATTAAATAAAATTAAAGATACATATTTCTTTTAGAAGAAAAATATTCCAACGAGTTATTAACAAAATTCACGGTAGATTCAAAGGAGGTTTCAACTCCCATTTATATTAGCATGAGAATAAGTAAAGATGAAGCTAGGAAAATTGTGAATTAGATGGACTTTTGGAAGCTGATTGGAAGTTTACTCTATCTTATTTCTTTAAGCCTAGACATTGGATATGTTGTAACTTTGTGTGTAAGATATTAAAGCGATCCAAAGGAATCACACATGATGGAAGTAAAGAGAATACTCAAGTATATTAAGGGAACATATAATTATGGTCCGATGTATAGATGAAAAAAATGAGATGAGATTTATTAGTTTCACTAATATTGATTATCTTGGACAATGTGATGATAGAAATCAAAATTAGGAGGAAATTTATTCTTGGGATAAAGTTTTATAATTTGTAATAGTAAGAAACAAGGTTCTGTTACCTTGAGTACAATAAAAGCATACTATGTTTCCACAACCCAAATATGTACACAAATAATGTAGAGGAATGTTCAACTAGAATATTTGAGGGTAAATTTTGAAAACCATTGAATATTTTAATGATAATAAAAGAACTATTCATCTCTTTAAAAATCTAGGTCAATATTTCAGATAAAAGAACATTTATATTAAATATAATTTTATTAAAGAGAATGTTGTTGGTGGAGATATAAAGCTTGAGTATATTTTAATGAAATATTTTTTATGTCTTCACCAAATATTCTATACAAGAATATTTCAAAGAATTGAGGCTGAAACTACATGTTCATCCTTCACCATTGAATTAATAAATTTGTTAAGTTTAACCCCCACATTTATTTGGATTCTATTGACAAAGGGGGAGAAGAATTATAACTCTATAATCTATATTTTTTGAATATGAAGCTATTGATATCATAAAAAAATATTTAGTAAATGATCAAAAGTAAAAATTATGGATGTTGTGGTGATTGAAGAGTTTATCACTAACATGGCTATAAAATTTCATGTCACTGAGGGATGTAATTCCTTCAAAAAAATTTATTTTTCAAGTAGTGTGGTTTTGGGAAAATCTCTATAATAAAGGTTGTGGTTTGATAAAATTTTGAGAAAAGAGTTGTTGTGAATGTTGTCCACAAATACAAGGGGGGATTGAAGATCCTTTATGTTGATTTTTTAAACATTGTTATATATATATATTTTTCAATATCTTTTTGTGAACGTTTTTATATTTCAAGTTTCTATTCATCATAATAATATTTGATATACTTCCTTATAAAGTCAAATGATACTTTGAAGATCCTCAATTTTTCTAACATCATGATTACTATAAGGTTATAATGGTTTAATATAAAGTCTCTAGATATAGTTTGGTGTTAAAATTTCAAGATATTAATTTTGTACAGATTTTGATGTTATAATGTTCGATTTTTAGTCATAAAAAGTTAAAGCAATGAAGTGATAATGTTTTAAAAAATAATCAAATGTAGAACTATAAATGATATTATACTGAGGGTAATAGAATGAGTATACTGGAAAGAGACAGGTTGTCAAAAGTTGATGTTAGAAAATGATGAAGTTGAAATCTATCAAATATTTATGTTTCAATGTCATGATATTTCCTACTATATGAAGGTTACTGGATTGAGTCTATCAAAACAAGAATAATCAAGAAAATAATTTGTAACTCCAATAGAATAATAAATCTCAGAAGGTAGTAAATAGATTGGTAGATAATTCTATGAAGTCTACCAGATGTAGAAATTAGAATATGATCAAATAAAGAAGAAGGCACCAAACTAAGATTAGTAGTCTAAACTCAAATCAATGTTTGATTAGATAGAGGTGTGAAAACACATCATTCAGATCAAGATGAATGATCTTCTATGAGTATAATAGATATAGGAAACATGTGATGAGAATCGAACTGATGAAGACTAAGTTTACTAGATTGATCTAATTGGATAGAGGGTAACCGGACTAATAAAAACCAAAAAAAGGATCATCTGATGAAGAAGTCCTTATGGAAGCATCAGACAGGGCCTTGATAAATTTTATATAAAATTTGTTAATTTAATAATTTTTATGACATTAATTATTTCTTTCAACATTTGAAAATATTTACAAGACATAATAGTTTTTTATGTGGTCATTGATGCCAATATTTAACGAAGTTCATATGAATATTGTTAACCTCTACCTTTAAAAGGGTTTTAAGGTGGTCAAATGAAAGTTGAGTAGAGAAGAAAATTTTAATTTGGATCCCATTCCTCCTCTATTATTTTCAATGTAAAATTTCCTATATAAATGGGTTGAAATATTTTTGAGAATTGGTTGAAACTATTATCATATATACAAAGTTTTGAATATTTTTTGTGTGATTATCCTACTAATAAATCACTTGTTTGAATAATAGGTGCATCAAACCAAGGTGTACCTCATAGAAGTAAAATAGACTAGAATCATCAAATAGATGCACTGGATAGTGGCATCAAGAAAAGGAATTAGATAGAGGCAAATAGAATCAAGGTGAATTAGATTGAGACATACCAAATGGATACTGAGTCACACCAGGAAAAGGTGTATCGAGAAAATACATGCCCGATGAAGAGGTAATAGACAAAGATTCTGGATAGAGTTTTTATGATCTAATTTAGAATATCTTATTTTATTTTGTCTTTGGAGGCTAATAAAATTTTGAAACTAGTGGGAGCCAATATAATTACCAGTCAGGAGATAGAAGGATCCTAACGGGGTTTGGATCAATTGTATTCACTTTATTATATAGTGAATTTCTGTAGACCAATAAGAGTCCACACAATAAGGGAATAGTCACCCACACTAGGGGATAACCTTGTAAACTATTGTATTCCATGATTTAATTTATTATCATTGCATGAAAGTAAGGTTTAGTGATAAAGTTTAGAATATTGATACTCTAACAAGTTGTAGAGGTGAATTTTAGGAGAACATAAATTAGAAAAGATCACCACTGATTCAACCCCCTAGTGATCTATACCTTCTTGGGAACATCATATACAAATTGGTATAAAATTTAAAGAAACCTTATCCATATATTATTTCCAACATCAAGATAAAATTATTTATGAAATTAGATCTATATCATTGGGAAAGTATTAGTAAAAATATTGTATGAGTAATTGGAAATATTCTTGAATCTTTTCCAAAGATGTTCACTTTAATCAATTGAGGAACTTGAATTTTATGTATTCTCTAATCAAGTATTTCTGGATTGAAATAGTAATCTATTGGATGCATCATATAGTGGTGCCTTGATTAAAAAATAACCAGTTGAATCTAAGGGAATGATTGAGAAGATAACTCAGAATTCCCAACAATTTGGAATAATAGGTACTAATATAAAAGGTCTCCATGAGGTAAAATATATTGAATCCCATTTACTTGAGTCTAAACTTGAATAGATAACCGCATTGGTTAAGCATATGGATCTTAATAAATCAATAGATTAACTAACACATATAAATCTATTTATACCTTTTTATTAAATAGGCCATTTTAATGACCAATGTGTTCTAGTTTAAGGTAATAAAGTTGTACTATTCCTTATCATAGAAGACCGTTTTAACAATCTAGGGTTTCTATAGGGTGAATGGATAATTATCAAGTCCAATATGGAATTAGAAACCAACCACACCAATATAGACCACTATGTAGGCAATAATTAAAAAAATTCATACATTTTCAATAAAATTTCAAGCAAGGATATAACTAAATTTTCTATCCACAACCATTTTAATTAAGGAAATTCATTAATCAAACTTGAAAAATTTCCCAACCAAAAATATACACCTAAAAATATCCTAACCTTAAAAAGCTAAAAATAATATGAAAGTAATAAAAAATCAAATAGGGAGTATTCTATCATCCTTAGAGATGATGAATAAAAACATTTGAAAAATACCATCCCCATCTATTCTAAATACCAAAATCAATGTTATCATGGTAACAACAAGTATTGGAAACGAAATTCACCTCACTTACAAAAATAATTTTTTTAAAATCCAAGTCAACTAATAAAAAATATGGGGAGAAAATTTTAAAAAGAGAAACCAGAATATTAAACAGAAAAATAGCCTAACAAAAGTAAAAAGTGAAAGAAAACACACCACTTCTATCTCCATAAATAATGGTCCAATAAAATAAAATAAATAAAGAGGAATTTAAAAAATTAATCCTTGATGAATTAAAAATGTTTGAAACAAGAATACCTCTTATGAAATCTCTCAAAAAAATAGCAAGGTATTACAAGTTCTTTAATGAATTATTTATAAATAAGAGGATACTACAAGGGAACAAGTGAGTGAGTCTTGGAAGGAATGTTTCAGATTTTATCACCCCAAAACTTCCAACCAAATTCCAAGATACATGGACATTTTCAATTCCTCATAGTATAGGAGAAATTTATTTCACTAATTCTTCATATGTTCTTAGAGATTTAATTAATGTTATGTCTCAATCTATGTTTTCATATTTTTATACTAAATAATTAAAATCAACAAGAGTGTCTTATCAAATAGAAAATCAATCCACTATATTTCTAGCTAGAGTGCTTGAATATTTCTTGGTAAGAGTTCTAAACATGATTTTCAAAATTGAATTGTATGGGATTAACATAGAAGAAGAAAGAACACCAATTCTGCCAATAATCATCATATTAAAACCATTATTAAAGAAAACAAAAACAATCATTAATGTTCATGAAGGTACTCCAACAAAATAATTTGGGGAGAACACTTCAACCTTTAATATTTTTGATTAAGTGAAATTACCTTGTAAAAAACACTCAATTTTCACACTTTCACCCTTAGAGAAATCTAATCAATATGGGGAAATGATTGGTTTAGAAAAATAGTTTAATAAATTATTTTAGCATTAAAAATTATATTTAAAATAATGAAAAAATAAACCCTTTTGAGATGCATGAAAAATATGTACAGAAACTAGGTGAAGTGGTAAACCATGAATTATTTGATGGATTTGATTGTTTGTTTTCAATTTATAAGGAAAATAATATTTTATCTTTTATTTAGGAATACCAAGTGGTTGAGGTAAGTAAACCTAAACTATTTATTTCTTTAATTAAACCACTAAACCTAGAATTAAAAATATTTTCACCAGACCTTAAGTATGTTTTTTCAATGTATAAAGACAGGATGCCAGTAATTATTTATAATAACTTGTCAAATGACTAAAAAAATCATTAATTAATTTAGAGAAAATGTGAAATTTATTGGATAGATCCAAGGTGACATGCCTAAATTAAATCCTAAAATCTTCATGAATAGAATTATACTTAAAAATGATTAAACACTTATGAGATAGACATAAAGGAGACTTAATCCAACCCTGATGGAAGTAGTCAATAAGGATATAAAAAATTAGTAGATGAATTAATAATTTTCCTAGTTTATATTCATAATGGATTTTTTAATACTCATAGGGTCTAAAAAGTTTGGTCTCATGATCATTGAAAATAAAAACATGAATTGGTTCTTATGAGAGTTAAAAATAGTTGGAGAGTGTGCATTTATTAAATGAAATTGAATAAGTGACAATGAAAGACCACTTAATTATAACATTTATTAATGAAATGTTAATTTTTTTATGGAATTCAAACTATTACCTTCTTGATGGAATTTCAGGGTACTTTATGGTGCCTATTTCACCTGATGACCCAGATAAACCCATATTCACTTATCTTTATATCACATTTTCTAATAATAGGACACCACTTGGATAGTGTAATTCTTCTATATGATTTTAAAGATGCATGTATAGTATTTTTTATTATTTTATTAAATATTTCTTGGAAATATTTTATTAATTATTATATTGTTTATGGACCATATTTTTATCACTACATAACAAACTTGGATAATGTTTTGAAAATTTTCATTTAAAAATGATCTTGTTCTCAATTTTTAAAAACATCATTTCATGGTTGAAAAAGGAATTGTGCTTGGTCATGTAATCTCATAAAATGGGATTTAAGTTAATAATTCAAAAATTGAAATAATTACTTAATTAAGTTATCCCACATTCTTGAAACATATAAGATAATTTTTAGAATATACAAGGTTCTATAAGGGATTTATCAAAGATTTTAGTAATATTTATTTACAAATTTTTTAATTGATTCAAAAGGATGTTGATTTTTTTAATGAATCTTATTGTAAATATTTTCATTATATAAAAATTAAGTTAACCACACCCCCACGATTCTGCCACAAAGCTAAAAAAACCATTTGAGATACTATGTGATGCCTCTGATAGTGTTTTAGGGGTAATAGTCTCATAAAAAAATTGATGGAAAAAATAACATCATTGAATATTTTTAAATAAACCCATATTTTTATTATAATAATTATACCAATATTGAGAAGGATTTATTAGAAATTATTTATGAATTAGAAAAAATTCAAATCATATTTACTTGGAACTAAAGTAAATGTTTTATCTGATCATGTAGTAATTAGAAAACTCATGGAGAAGGAAGAGGAAAACCAATATTTGTAAATCAGTTGTTGCTATTATAAGAGTTTTATATGGATATCAAGGAAAATAAAGACATATATATTCTAGTGGAATACCACTTGAGTATATTACCTCACACTACTGAGGTATAAATTTCTAACAAAGAGACACTAAATTATTGAATACCTAGTCAATAACTTTACTTGATTGAAATACAGATACCTTGGTATACCAAAATGATAAATTTTTTTATAAATTATTGTGTTCCTTCACATTTTAATAAACATAAAATTTTCAAATGTAAACTAGAATAAATATTTTATGTGTTTTATAATCCATATATATGGATAATATTTAGTGATTAGATGATTATGAGATGCTTACATAAAAGTGAAATGAATTCTATGTTAAATTTCTTCAACAAAATATCTTATGGAGAAAACTTTGGAATTAAAATAACTACTAGTAAATTACAAGAATTTGGTTTGTATTGGCTAAAAAAATCAAAACACTCTCATTATTTTTTTAAGAAAAGAAAACAATGTCAATTCAATAGAAAAATTTCTAAAATACAAGAAATTATTTAAATAAATTTTATTTTTTATAAAATAATTTTTGTATGAAGAATATATTTTATAAGGAATTTTCCCATTTAATTTTGATATTCATAATTTTTTTTTATTTTTGATTATGTTTCAGGGTGGGTTGAGTACAAATCTAGAAAAAATTTAGACTCATTTATTGTGTGTCCATTTTTCAGGACTAACATCTTTTATAGGTTTGGGATACCAAGAGAAATCATCAAAGAATATGAAAATAATTTTTATAACAATATAATGGATTCATTAATGAGAATATATGGAGTTAACTAAAAGACATAAACACCTTATTACCCTCATACCAATGGGTAATATGAAGTGTCCAATAGAAAAATAAAATGTATTTTGGTGAAGACTGTTAATACTAATAAGAAATATTAGATCTAGAGATTGGAAGAAACCTTATGGAATTATATAATAACTTATAATGCCCCTATTGGAATGAGACCATATAGGTTAATATATGGGAAAAGTAGTTATATTCATATATAAATATAGTATATAACCTATTAGGCATTCAAAAAGATGAATTTTAGTTTGGAAGAAGCTGGATCCCATAGAAATTTATAAATACAAGAGATTCAAGAAATTATATGGGAAGAATTTGACAACAATATAATTTACAAGGAAAATATAAGAGTGATACATGAAATAATGATCCTATAAAAATAATTTCATACAGGAGAAAAAGTGTTGTTGTACAATTCTTGAATAAAATTCATACTAGGTAAACATCATTTCTGATAGAAAGGTCCATTCATGATTAATGATGGGTTTCCTTTTGGTGTAGAGGAAATAACTAGAAGTGAAGAGAATCATCCATACATTTTTAATGGAAAAATATTAAAAAAATTCCATGGGAATCTTCTAGAGGAACCATTGGAGGAGGTCATGATCCTCTAACCATTTTAAAAATGATCCACATGGTTATATATCTCCATTACTTAGTTTTATGTTGACATAATTTAAATCTATCAAGAATTTCAATACCTATTAGAATGAACAGATTATATTACTTGATTCTAATGTTATGGGAAGATCCTTTTTAGATATTTTTATTGTAATTTTGTGTTTTATTTTTTAAAGTTTTATGTGTTTTTGGTTGTTTTTTATATTTTTTTGAAACCTATTAAGCTCAATTAAATTCACCTCTAAGTTAGAGACTTGTGAAAATAGAAAGGAAATAATTTTATTCTATAATTTTAACTAAAATGAATCTTGAAATGAATTTAATTCATAATTTATGTTTCAAAAAATTCATTAAAAGACACTGATTTTTGAAAACCATGACATACAATGTTGTCAAATGCTTAAAGCACCAACCTGCGAGGAATCTAGACCCTTTGAATTTTTTTTCTAATACCCTAATTACTTTAGTTCTATGATCCATTTTTTAATAACAAGAATTTCATGTAAACTCTATCAATTGTTTTGTGATTGATAATTTGTGTTAAAAATGATTAAGGAATCCTTTTTTAAAATCCATTTTTATAATAAAACTCTCTTTGAAAATACCCTAACATATCAATGTTTATTTATCCCCTAGAATACATGAAAAAACTTGTTAGGTATCCATATTTCAAGCAACTAATACCTAATTACCTTTTAATAAAATTAAAATTCATGATCATATTTGGATACAAGTGTGGGTAGAAACTATATTATGAATAATCAACTAAAAATAAGAAGTTGGGAGGAACATATTAATGTGAAACATAAAAAGGAAATATCATTAAAATGGGAAAATAAGATCACACTACTATTTATAATACAAATATTCGTCACTACCTCCAATAAAAATATATGAAAAATTAGTAATGTGATATTTTATAATAAAATTAAATGATGATGAACTAAGAATAGAGAAAAAAATTTATAATGTTGAAATTTATAGAAGTTTGATTCTTTGATACATCCTGAAAGTGTTTTTGGGTGAATCATTATAAAGGGTAATGAGTGGGGATATAATATTTAGTAATTTGAGACACCCTTAAGGGGGGGGGGGGTGAATTAGGGTAATATCATAATTAAACTTTTTTATCCTTATTCCATTTATTCCAAATCTTGTTCCCTTGTTATAAGGAACACTTATTCAACTTGTTTATTTCTCAAACAAATCTACATAAAAAATCATGAACATGTATAGAATATAAAATTTAGGAGCACACAAAATTTTCTTGGTTCACCTACACTGGGTTACATCTAAGGATCATACACTAAACATTGTAGCAGTGCACCAAAATACACTATAATTCAATGTTCTATGGATACAAGTTTTAATTAAGGTCACTCCCCACGAAAGATCAATTCCTATACAATTTTAGGTAATTTAACTCCTCACCAAGTCTTACATCCTGTTATTGGTTTAGGTATTATCTCACTACTTGTCAAGGGACACTCCCGTCATCCTTCTTTATGACTGAATGTTCTGAAGGCCTTATTTTATTTATTTATTTTTGATAACCCTCCTTTAAAGAGATGAGGGGGAACCCTTACAAGTACCATAGTCTTAGAAATTACATTTCCGATAGGCTTGAAGACATTATAGAACCCGTAGGTCTTAAGGAAATCATACAGACTATGAATACTTGAAACCGCCCCTCCCCAACATCTACATCATGATAATCTCTCAAACTTTTAACAAATATTCGTCTATTATGTCCATGTGTAGGTGCACATGCGAGGTACTGATGGAAAATTCCATACCCTCTTAATCTTCCTAAATCTGTTTAGCCCATGCTCTTGGTGAATGCGCCCTGCTCTTGAATCCTCTTCTGGGGTGGTTACTTGTAGAATCTATCTGTGTAACTACATATCAGGTGGCCCTGAAGGTATTGAGGTGGCTCGAAGACCATGAGGTGGCCTAAAAGCCTTACTGACCCGAAGGACTTGGGTGGCCCGAAGGCCTTAAGGATTCCAAGCCCAAATCGGTGGCCCAATGTGAATAGTTCTGGCTGCTACAGTACCAAACATTACCTGCTGTAGTATCTGCTATAGTACCTACTATAGTACTTCTATAGTACTGAAATTATGCCTCTGCCTAGTTTCAAACCTGGGTCTCGTGGATGCACTTAGAGAGACCTCACTAATAGGGATGAGGCTCATGTTTCTTCTTTATGAACCACTCTAAAAGATATCAATTTATAGACTTTATATATCTTCAATGTTTATTTACATGAAGACCAATCCAAGTTCAGTACTTCAATTTTTCATCATTTGATTTTAGATGTTATTATTTAGTGAATTCCAAATGACAATCCCAAATACCATTGTATGATATAATCAACTCCTTTATAGAAAGGTTTGAAGTAATATCTTTCTCCAAACAAATTTTTGATCTTGAAAGATATAATCAACAATTTTTCTCTATTTAGCCTGATCTTCAATGATATACAAAATAAATATTACTTATTATAAATATGATCTTAAGTGATATACTTCAATCAACAACAAAATAATCTTCCTCAATTCATATTTTTAAAGAGTATTATGTTGTTGCCTTTCTTATTCACGTCTCAAAACATATAGTTTCCTCTCTTCTATATGAACTATTTTATATTATTTTATTCTCTTTCAAATCATAAAAAAATACTCTTATTTATCGTGGAATAATTTGAATTTCAAATTTTAAATTTAAATCTAAGTCAACTTCCAACTTCCTCTCATTTAAATCCTTCCTTTAGATCATGTTCAATAAAATCTCAACTATTGAATTCTAAATGGTAGTTACAAGATGTCTAAATAAACACAATAAATTCTTGATATTTTCAAATAATAAATTATACTCGAATCCCACAGCTTTCTAGAAAATAGAGTTTAATATACCTTTCTGTAGTATGATGAGTTCGTTTCAAATTTAGTTAATTTCAACTACCAGATGAGTCACAGTGTGTAACATGTCCTCAAAACATGAACCACCTCTTACTATTGATTGGTTGTGGCACAATCATACTCCATGACATGGAGATCCCTGAATTTCCAAAACCACTCATAATCACATAATATTATTTTATATTTTGGTTAACATCTAAAGATGTGGTCTATTAAAATTTTAATCCATAATTTAGTATATTGTGGAATGACATTACCTCCATATAATAGGCACCTCCAAATCACCAGAATCACTAAAATACAACTTTTTATTTTTTAGTGTGATCCCTACATTTCAGTGTGTAACCCAAAAAACAAAATTTTAAAAATAAATAATCTTATTAGTCTATGTGAATAAACTTATGAAAAATCTTCACAACACAGTTCTATACTTTGAGTTTTTTTATTTTTGCTAGTTCTTGAAGTCCTCCAGTCACTTCTCGTTATATTGACTCTTGGTCAATTAAATAAAATTCAAGATCATTTACATGAATTCCTATTAACTAATTATAGTATCCAACACTTTACAACACCATAATATACTTAAATAATCATATTAAATATCATAAAGATCTATCAATTTTCTTCACAATCTCCAAAGATTGTATTTCATAAAACACCTATCATTGAAGTACCAAACTCCATTTATAGAATATAACTATACATCTACTTTACTAATAATTTTTTTATTTAATCTTAATTGAATGTTTATAACTTCTGGATTCCAACATTACTCTGTGAAACTTTGAACCTCTTGTTAAAAATTCCAACTTCTAACATTTTGGTTACATCTTCCTGAATACACAATCTTTACAAAATTTAAAACACTTAAAGATTAATATTCCAGATACAAGTCATTGATATATAGAGATATCAAGGTGTATATATGAATCTATTCAAAAGTATATCATTATGTATTCAACACATTCAACCTTCATTCAATAGTGATATTCAACTCATCATAAATCTTCTTAGTTATTATCATCAAATCCAACATACAAAATCTTACTTGTAACAATATCTCCTTTTGAATTTTTTAACAATAATTCCATAAAATAAAACAACTATAATTGATATATATAATCCATTAACCTTTATATTTTAATCCAAGATCCTCTAAACAAAGGGATTTATGGAATTATTCTTCCTCTGTCAATAAAATGCAAAGGGTTTTTCATCCCCCTTTAGAAACACATTAGGGTATCTTTATTAATTTACTACCACTTTTTAAATACATTTTTATTCAAATTTACTAGATATATAAACAACTTAACATACATTTAATTATTAAAAATTAATATATACCATGATCCCCCTTTATATTCACTTAAAATCATATTTTTCTTTCAACCACATGTTTAATTTCATCAGAACCTTTGAACTAGTCTGAATAATAATTTATTTAAACTTAAACTTCCAACTCACTTTCACTAATAGATGCATTATTCATAAAAAATTATAGTTATTTTATCATCTGGTAACAAGTCATCAAAAAATATTTTAAACCTATCAATTCAGAACTCAGTTTAGGGAAAAAATTCCTTGTTAATAATATAAATTATATCCACATCACTCACTAATTTCTTTCAAAAACTTGTATCTTTGAGAAATTTAATTCCTTTAATAACAAATTTCATGTTATTCAATCAAATTTACACAAAATTATCAGTAAATAAACAATTAAGTGAAATAGTGTGTGACATAACACATGTTGAATCAATTAATACCAAATGTTTATAATAAATAAGTGACACCACTTGATATCCATGTTCCTTTTTATCATAGGAATTTTTCATTTTCATATGGTCGTTACCACTTTGTAACTTTTTAGCATCCTAAAATTCAATCAAATGATACTAAATCATTAGTTTATATATAAATAGAAAAATTATTCCTCCATTAATATTTCGGATTCTCTAATCCATTTCCACATTCTTCTTTAGAGATTTAAACCATCTAATATTGACCTTATACTATAATTTGAATTCAAAAATTGGATTCATATCATATAGAAAATTCAGATATAGATTTTTCAACTATTTAACTCCAAATATGGATTAATACCATTAATACTTATACATCTCAACATGTATAACTAGATTCATCATTTATTATTCTTGGTAAATTCTTAACATCACTTTTGATACCATTTTTAGATCATGTTTTCCCTTAACACCACTTGAATTTATTGATCACTGCATAAATATCTATATTTAACATAGTTATTATTTCAATCTTTCAATCAACTTATGGTTTGAACCCCTAATTATTCTACTACTGGTTATATCACTTATAGAAAGTGATTTATGCCTTTTCATCTATAAATTATAGAATTTTTTATCTATTCTCAATGAAATCATATTCCTTTAGTGAACCTATAGTTTATACACCTATTCTATCAATTTACACATATCACATGTTCCCCATTGATCATATCTCTCCCTCAATCCAACACTAATAAAAAAATACACCCCTTTGGGAGAGGGGGACATCTAAAAATTTTCAAGTAAAGTAATGTAGTTTATCTTGTTAAATAAACCACTTTATTCCAAATTTATTTCATATTTTGTGGAATTTATTTCAATGATAGTTTTTGGATTTTTTATGACTCTTCACATGATGGATTTAATTTACTAAAAGATGAAAATATGAAAGACCATTTGATGTTTTGAAGGAAGTGATATAAAGATTCAATGGGTGGCTGTGATGTAGTCAGAAGTTGTGAATTTCTTATGGCTAAATGAAGATGGTGGCATAGTTAGTTAAATGAATTCTCAATAATACGTTGAAGTTGGATCATTAGAATATGGATATATTTGTGTTTGAATATCTTCCAAAAGAATTTTAAGAAAATGAGTGAGGCATTGAAGCATTTTTCATTTACTAGTGATTGGTAGTCAATCCATGGATATGATATAGGATATTTATACTCATCCATTGCAATGGATAGATCCCCATACATTCATGAGGTCGGTAAAACTAGATAATAGAATGGGACCCACTATAAAGATGGGTGGGGCCACATGATGAGTCATCATGTGATTACATGATTTAGTGATCAATGTGTTTTCTAAGTCATAATGATTGTAATATATTATACTTATAATGAAATAAAATATAATTATGCTTCTCCCAATTTATATTGGATAAAAGTCCGAATCAAGTAAAAAATTATTATTATTTTTAATTTAATTTTTTTCTCAATAAATGTTTCTATGAGTTGTGAGTAAATAGGTTTGAGTATGTTGAACTTATTATGGTGATTTGGGTGAGGTTATTCTTCCATGTTTCAATACATTGATTTTTAAGTAGTCTCTTCTAGTGTGTGTTTCCACTAGTTTGATTTCAGTGACTTATCTTCTCATGTGTGAAATTGTTGTGATAGTCTCAAAAATTGGTATGTAAGAAGTGGTTCTACTAGAGATTCTTATAGGATCATTAGTTCACTCAATAATATATTAGTTAATATATTTCTCTTACTCACACATATTATAAATTCAGTGGGAGTTATTGTATTCAAAAGGATGGAATTAGGTGATATAAATTTTTAGATTGATAGAATAAATGGAATGAATTTTGGATTATAGTGGATGTAGTTAGAGAAATAACTCATTCATAAGAACCTAAAATTTTCATCAAAAGGAGTTAAGATGAAGATAATAGAGAAAGGAGAATGGGAATGGATGGATAGATAGGTATTGGGTCTGGTGGGGATATCGTTGGAAAGAAATGCAGCCTTCAATATCTGGGAGAGTAAGAATATAGAAGAGTTAATGTAAACAATATAATATTTGTATTATAATCCTACAATAATAAATAAAGTGTTTTTGATGTTAAAAATGTTTATCATAAGGATACTATAAAGAAGTTATATAAAAGATCATGTGAATGATTTCAAAATAAATTGGATCTAGATCGAGTTTGTTAAGGTTAATTTTGTAGATGATGTGTAGGTTATACTTTTATTACTATCCTTTTTAGGATCTTGGTCTGAAATAGTGAAAATAATGAAAAACTATAGAGGAAAATTGACTTGATATTCAAGGTTTTCTAAAACTTGATTTCAAATAAAGAGATTTGGAGTAGGGTGATTCATGAACCTTCTTACAATTCATTTAATATAGATGGAAGAGGGTGCCCGAATCATCAAATAAGTCAAAGGTAATTATAAGGTAAGTTAGGATAGAGAAGTAAAAGTGAATCTATTAGACTTGGACCAACCTGTTCACTCTATGGAAACATGGGTTAACTCAAGAAGGATTTCCATGAGTGAAAATGAAATTCTAAAAGACCTACATATGGAGGATTAAATTCCATAGACCTAAATAAAAAGATTATTTTCAATATAATATTTAGTGTTAACACTTAAGTGGAATCTTGGATCATATATTCTATAAAATATTTCCACTCCACTAGTGAAATGGTATTCATATCCAATTATGCGTCCAAAATATTTAGAAGAGTGATTCTAGAAAATTATTAATATTTGGACATGGTGGTTAAGGGGTTATGAAAATATAATTTATTAATTATTGTGTCTATGTGGTTAAAGGATTCAAATATATTCTATGTCTTTGTATGAATTTTATTTTAGTAGGATAGTTAGATGAAACTAGTAATGGGTCAAACTTTAAAAATGGATTGCAGAAAATCACCTGGGGTTCCCTCATCATAGATAGTGTTGTAAAGGATTAAAAACTTTATTTATTCATAATGGAATAGGGGTAATCAATTACCAAAGTTTCTAACATTAGAATTTTATATTTGGGTAACTTTTGACATAGTCACCTTAGTGGGAAGAGTATAAAAGTTTTAGTAGGAAAAGTAATGTTGAAGCTAGAACATTTAGACTTTATAAATTTTGATAGTTTCATACTTAGTAATAAAAAAAAATTTATTTCAATTTTTACAGAAGATCACCAAAATAATGGGAGTTGGAGATTGTATATATAGATATATGGGGATTATTCCCAATCTAATCTCATGGTGGATCACAATATTGTGTGACTTTAAGTAACGAATCCATGATGAAAATTATGGTTTAAAGGGAAATTGGAAGTAATTTGAAGAGTTCGGGTTCAAACAATAGTAGTTAGTTTATTAGAAGAAACTTTTAAAAATTTTATTTTCATAGGGGTATCTTAGATAAAAATACTATATAGGGGATTCCTAAACAAAATATAGTAGCATAAATGTTGAATCAGATGTTTAGGGAAAGAGTATAGAGTATGAAACTGCATTCTATAATGTTAATTTTTTTTGGAAAAAGATGTGAACACAATAATACTTGGTCAATCGAATCTCTTCAATACCCATGGAACATGAGTTTATGGAATCATTTTGGTCATATAATAAACGATATTTATCTCACTTTAATGTATTCAAAATTTTATCCTATTCACATGTGTATGCTTAGTAAAAGGATTATCTTAAAGAAAAATATCATACATGCTTATTCAAAGGATATGGAGATGAAAATCACAGATTCCAAATTTTTAATAGTAGAAAAAATCAAGTTATTAGAAGTTGGAATGTTATCTTTAATTATAAGGTCCTTTAAAATGATAAGAAATTGGTAGATAATGAGGTTTAATGTAAATAATCAACTTTGATACAAGTTAATATAAATAGTGGAACTAGAGAAGTTTTAATTTAGAAGAATTTTTATGGTTATGAGTCGATGATAAGTTTGTTAATTCAGGAGAAAATTTTGGGAGAAACACATTAATTTTGAGAATGAGACTATTAGAAGATTTACTTAAAAGATATAGAATTGGTGAATCTCAATCTACAGTTCTATAGGATGAAATTATAAAGGTTTTAGTTCTATAGAGATAAAAATTGTAGGAAATATTCTAGAGGTTAACAAGGATCAAAAGGACAATATAGAGGAATGAAGTTAACCTGAGATTCTTACTTTTAATTGATGAAAGTGAACCAGAAATCCTAGAATAAGTGTATAAACTATGATATTTTTCAAAGTGGGAGTTTGATATGAAGGATGATTTGGATTCAATTTTTTTGAAAAACACCTAAGATATATCTAGACTACCACAAAGAAATAGGGTACTTGAGGATAAACAGTTTTTAGGTTGAAAAAAGCAAGATAATGGAAGAAAAAGGTTTAAGGTGAGACTAGTTATGAAAGGTTTTCATCATAATAAGGGCATTGGATTCTCTGAAATTTTATCACTGTTAATAAAACAAAATACCATTCAAACCATGCTCATATTGGTTTCTTCCAAAGGTCTATATCTAAAAAATGGATGTGAAGATGAATTTTCTTCATGGGGATCGAGTGGATAAAATCTATATGAATCAACCTATTTATTTATTAGATCAATGGAAATAGGGATTGGTGTGAAAACATAAGAGAAGTGTCTATAGTTTGAAATAAGTTCCAAGGTAGTAGAACCATAAATTTTACTCTTTAGTGGAGTATAAATAGTTTAAGAGAAGAAAAATATACCATTTTGTTAAATAAAAGATCACATTAATGTGTAAATCATTATTTTCCTATTATATATGGATGATATTCTTATGGTGGGTCTGTAAATTGAATGGATTCAGAGGCCAAAGGATAAATTTTTAAGAAAATTTTGAAATGAAATATCTCTGTGAATCAAAGAAGATTTTGGAATGATTATTTAATAAGATAGAAAGACTGGGAGTATGCATTTGTTTAGGAGAGAGTATAAAGAAAAGATCATTGAGATATTTTTTATGAATAGATGCAAATCTATTTTAACTCCTCCCATCAGTCACTTAAAACTTTCAAAGGAATAATCACTATGAATGGAATAATTGGAAAATCATATGGTGAGAATACCATATTCATCAGTGGTAGAGAGTATCATATATTCCATGGTGTGAAATCAACTAGGCATAGCTCATGTAGTGGGAGTGATCATATAATAGAAGTTAAATCTAGGGAAATATCATTGGGAATATGTAAAGTGGATTATCTAATACTAAAAAGGAATAGAAGATACTTATTTTTGTTTTTTACAAGATGATCTGTTCAAGGTTATTTTGATGTTAAATTTGGGGGTGACTCATGCTAATGGAAGATCACAAATATATATGTTTTCAATTTTGGTCAAAATACAATAAGTTGAATGTTAAGTTGTAACTAGTGATTTAACTTTCCACAAAGGAAGAATATTTTTTCGAAACAATGGAAGAGAACAAAGAAATTTTATTGAATTGGATTCTGATTATGGATCTTAGAAGCATCTAGGAACATTTATTACTTTTCTATGATAGTCAAAGTATAATCCACTTGGCTAAAAATATTGTATTCCATGTGATAATGAAACAAATCAATCGAAAGTACCATTTTATTTAGAAAATGTTTGGATATGGAGAGTTTTAGCTTTGAGAAATATCTAGAAATCAAAATCTGATGGATATGTTTACCAAGGATTAATTTTAGGAAATAATGAGTCAATAATGTGCCTCATTCAAACTTTGGTGAATGAAAAAAATGTAGGGGAATTGTGTGCAGTAGAAATGAAAGGATGTTTTCATTTACCAAAGTACTAGAGGATTCATGGGAGCCCTTAAAGTAGAATTAAAGTGATATATTATTAAGATTTTTAAGACATCATTAAGTTATAGATTCATTTTTGTAGATGGATAAAATCCAATAAACCCTTTGGTATTACGAAATTAGTGATAAAAATCTTTAGCGGGTGGCTGTGATGTGGTTGTAAGTTGTGAATTTCAGATGTATTCATGCATATTGTGATGGATTCAGATAATTGGATGCCTAATAATGTGTTGAATTCATGTCAGTTAAAGATAGATATGTATATGTTTGAATCAATTCCAAAGTGGTTTATGAAAAATGATTGAGGTGTTGGAGCACTATTCATTTATCAATGGTTAGTGGTTTGGCCATGGAGATGAAATAGGAGATTTAAGGACATATAGTAGAATGGATAGATAACTAAGAATATAGGAGATTGGTACAACTGGTTAACTAGCTAGGTCCCACTATAAAATAATGATGAGTTGGAATGTGATTACTTGACTTTTTGATCTATGTGGATTCCAAGTCATAGTGACTGTAACATCTTGTACTTTTGATAAAATGAACAATAGTGATATTTCTACCTATGGATAGAGGATGAAAGTATGAATCAGATAAAACCTTGTCACAGTTTTAGTTTATTTACTTTATTTTTTTCAATTAAAGTTTGTATGAGTTTTGAGTGATCATGTGTGAATATGCCAAATTAGCATGGTTATTTAGATGAGGTCATTCTTCCAAGTTTGAATACATTAAAGTTTGGAGAGCCACTTCTGAAGTCTTCTTCTACCAGTGAGATTATGATGACTTAACTTTTGGTGTATGAAGTTGGTCTGGGATTATCAATAGATACCACTAATGAATTATTCCCCTTGATTTTTTCTCTTTTGCATATTTATTTCCCTTTGAATTCATACACATTACCTATATGGTAATATTTTAAACTATTCCACTTATGGAAGTTTTGTCCCTTTTAATAACAGGACATCCTGAATTCACCTTTCATGGCTTAGTATTTCTTTCTTTACTGAGATTCATCTCACTAATGTAAGTTTCCTTCTTTAATACACTATCCATACACTCTCTTCCAAGATTATTTCTCTATGTAAGAGAAACTTCTCCAGTATTTTACTATTTCTTATTAGTGGTATGAATGAAACCAATTAAACATGACTCTTACTTATCTTCCATGATTTTCATAAGAGAAACCTATTATTTATTCATTTCTCTAGATGATTTATTATTTTATTTATAGGATGGTTGATGTGAGTAACCAACATTTTTTGCTTTATTAACTTTTTATACCCCTTCCTTTATCAACATCTTCCAAAATCATGAATATGTTCTCCTGTGAGATAGATTGTTTTAACTTTTGAGTTCTTATTTGATTGTATAACTTCATATAATTTATACACACATATATAGTGTGTCCAATCCTTCCACAACATATAAATTTCTAATTTTCTCTATATGATAATTGTAGTGAATAAGAAATTAATGATACTTGAGGCATTTTCATTTTCCTTACCACTTTATAATTATTCAGTTTCATAAATCTATTTCCAAGTGGAATAGATTTCTCGTTCCTCCATTCAAGTATCCTTCTTGTTATAGGAGTGTGGGATCTTATATTGATTCCCCAATTATTATTATTGCAGCATTATCACACCATATTACCAAGGTTTAAAAAATATAACATCTTCAAAAAATTATAATACCCTATATAATTATGTCTCTATTAAGATGTGGTTATAACATGTATTCTTCCTCTGTTGAACTTTATAACTTATACACACACACTCATAGTGTATCCCAATATTCCACTCAAATATAATTATAATTATATATTAATTTGAGAACCAATTCCACTAGTTTTAGTAGTGTTGTTTTAATTTTTACTTGAATCCATATTAGTGTTATTCTTATTACCTACTAAAGTATACATGTGAAAATATTCAGTATTTGACTTCTTCATCATACCATAAAGTTATCCCTCTAACTGATCAATCATAAAAACCTTATTTTTTAGTTGTTTTTCTTAATTCTAAATGTGAGAATTAATTTCTTTATATACTATCTTTACTTATTCTTTACATTATTATCTCATAACAAACATTGATTCTTCATGAATATTCTTTTTCTATATGATCAAATTTAACTCATGAAAAATTTCATCAATTATACCACTTTTTCATTCATTTTATTATTAATTTTTTCAATGAAATCCTTTGAAGCCATCTATTCCTTTACCATATTTCTATTTTATTCCTCCAGATATTCTATATAAGTAGAGTTTTTTCCCATCAACCTTCACTAATTGTACTTCATTCCTCAAGGCTTAAAGTTTTTCTTTTACATTGAACAAATGAACTCTATATTTAACATATGATATGGTTAAATATTTTCTACCATCATCCTCCATAGATTTAAGTGACATATAATCTACAAATTTAGATCTAAAAGTAAAAATTATTGTAGATTAAGACTCAGAAATAAATAAGGAATCAATTTTTTCACCTCCATAGGAATTATCAATTTCTCAGTTACCCTTTTATTCTTCCATATAAAAATAGAACATTATTATCTAATTGACTTCATATATATATTTTCAACTGGTTCATATTATACATGAGTAAAAGAAACCTGTTCTTCTTCTTTCATAATAGATTCTTCATTAAATAACTCTTTAAATTCATCCACATTTATTTAGAAGTCCAATAGTGGGTTATATTTTTCAATACTAATTATTTTATTGTATTAATTAATTCATTATTAAATTATACATAAATATACATATTTATTTAATCCATGTTATAAAATATCCCATGTTGAATTTTAAAAATAAATGTCACGAGTTATTCCAAAATATACTTCCAGATAAGACACAAATCCCTTCTTCTATTTATAAAAATGACTTCCATAAAATAGTGGAACATTCACTAATGAATATATATCTTTTATAATCTTCAAATATATAAAACCTGAATATGTCAGGTTGAATTTAAAATAAAACATATTGGATATGATACCCCTTATAGACACCCGAGATACCATGGGGGTGGTGGTGAATTAGGGTGTTAGTAGAAATAAAAGTTTTATCCTTAGTCCCTTTATTCTAGATTTTTCACTTGTAAAAATGAACAATTATTAATTTTTTTTTGTTTCTAAAACACATAAACATAAAAAATCATGAAATTTTATAAAATATAAAATTTAGGATCATACAAATTTTACTTGGTTCATCCACACTTGGATACATCCAAGGAGGATACACTCAACATTATGTTAGTGCAACAAAATTCACTATAACTTATTTTTTGGTGGATAAAAGTTTTAGGTAAGGTCACTCCTCATCATGGATCACGACATGTACAAGTATAGGTAAGATCACTCCCCACTAAGGATCAATACCTAGTGATTTGTTTATGGATTGTCTCACTACTTCCCAAGGTTCACTTCCTTTATCCTTCTCTGTGCACCGTTGTAGAATATATCAATTTATAGAATTATAGGAATCTTATTAGTTTATTGAAGTGAAGGTCAATCCAAGTCTAGTACTTGAATTTTGCATCATTTGATTCCTAATGTGATTCTTTAGTTAATTATAAATTCAGCTTCCAAACAGTATTGCCTAATATGATCAACTCCTTGTCAAAAATTGTAGAAGAAATTTACCCCTTAAAACACTTTACAAATATTCAAATATATACTCAAAACTTTTTATCTATTGAACCAGATATTTAATGATATACACATTTAATCTTACTTATTTTAAATATGATATTCGATGATATATATTAATCATCAATAATGAAATCTTCCTCAATTTAGATATTCATTAAGGCTCATGGTGAAGTATTTATTCTTCACCTATTAGAACAAAAAATACTATTTCTTATCCATGATATATTCTATATTCTTTTATTCTATTTAAAATATACATAGAACATCCTTCTTTATCATAGAATAATTTTAATTTAAAATTTAAATTTTAAATCTAAGTAAACTTCTGACTTTCAACCATTTGAATCCATATTTTAGATTATCTTCCATTAAATCTCTGTTATTTAATTCAAATAGGTAGTTATTGGATGCCTAAGTAACCAAAAAACCTTCATAAGTTTTTAAAATCCTAACTTCTACTTAAATCCTTCAATTTTACAAAAATCATGGTGAAATTTCCTTTTTATAGTGTGATGATTTATTTTCAACTTCAATTAATTTCAACTGTGAGATTAGTCAGAGAATGTAATAAGGCTTTACAGTGTGAACCGCCTCTTACTCTTGATAAGTTGTGATGCAATAATCCTCTATGTCATGGAAGTATAAAAAGTTATAGAGAAAATGAAAATGTCCTTATATTACTTCATCAAATGGATGAAATCTCCTGATGTGGTTTACTTAAATTGTTTTACATGATTGAGTCTATTGTAGTGTATCATGTCCTCTATGACTTAAAAACCTCAAAATCTATAGAACCACCAAAATCCATATTTTTTTTGTGATATGGTCCCTATATTATGAAGTGTATCCCAAAAAATCAAAATTTGAAAAAGGATGGAACCTTATGAACCTTGGTAAAAACAAAATTACATAAACTCTTCATGGCATGGTTCACTCAATTGCATTATGATTTTTTTCTTCCTATTACTCCCTAAACTCCTATAGTCTCCTCCATTAATCTTTATTCCTGATAAATTATGTAAACTTCCAAATAATTTACATGAATTACAATAAACTCATTATGGAACATGAGCTTCAACCCAGTTGGTGAGGTATCCTTAAGTGCATCCATGAGACCCAGGTTCAAAATGAGGTAGAGGAATATTTTTGGGACACTGTAGCAGTACTATAGTAGGGACTGTAGCAGAACTTTACATTGTGCAGCACTATAGCAAGCGTTGTAGTAGTTACTATAGCAGGTACTGTTCGGTACTGTAGTAGCTGGAACTATTCATCTTGGGCCATCAGTTTGGTCTTAGAGTGCTTAAGGATTTCAGGCCACCCAAGCCTTCAGGTCAGTAGGGCTTTCTGGCAACCTTTAAGGCCTTCGGGCCACCTCAAGGCCTTCAGACCACTTGCAGTTTCCCCAGACAGACTCTATAAAAAAAAGCAGCCCTAGAAGAGGATTTAGAGCAGGTGAAATCACCAGAGTAGAGCCAAATGGATTGTCAGAATGAGAGGGTATGACTATGCCATCGGGACCAGCCTGTGCTTGCATAAGAATCCTAGCTAGAAGACCATGCGAAGGTAGAGAGCTACTATCACGATGCAGATGCTGGGGAGGGGAAGTTCCTTGTAGATAGTATGGTTGAATTCCATAAAACCTTCGGGTCATGTAATCTTCTTAGCCTATGGGCCTTGTAATCTATGAGCCTACGGGCCTTGTAAGGGTTCCCCCTCATCCCTTGGAAAGGGGGTTATAAAAAATCAAAAAAAAATAAGGCCTTCGGGCCATTCAAGTAAAATAAACTCCTTGTGATATAAAACTATTTCCAAAGGTATAATTTACTTTAATAAGAATATTAAACACCATAAAGCTCCAATGATTGCCTTTACAACCTTAAGGGTTTGTATTTTATAAAAAACCCATCATTAAAGTACCAAAATACATTTCTAGATTATAATTTCACATCTAATTTACTAATATTCCTATAATTAAAAACTTATGTAGTACACACATATTCTAGATTCAAATTTTACTCTTCTATTAAACTTTGAACCAGTTTTTTAAAAATAAATTTTTAAACTATATGTTACATATTCTATAAAAAAAATCTTCAAAAACATTAAAACACTTCAAGTTTAATCTTCCAAATACATGACCTTGATATATTAAAATATCAAGGTGACCTTATACATCTCTTTATAATTACATAATCATGTATTAAATAGATAAAACCTTCAGTAAACAATAATTTTTAACTCACCATAAAAACTATTAGTTATTATTAATAAATCCACCATAGAACATATTATTTGTAAAACCTTCATTGAGTTTCAACTAAAAATTATGTATTTTTCTTTGTATAAATCCAAACGTTATCTTTATTATTCAAAATAGTTAAAAATAATAATAAAAAAATATCAACCATAGTACAACCCTACAAGTCCATATGATTATTAAAAGTCGTTGTATTATTCATTGGATACTCTAGAGACTTGTAAATCCTAGGGTAACCCTTATATGATCTTGGAGTAAAACTTTGTTAAAATAAAATATTTACGTTATGAGGGAAACCTTTTTGGGGAAGTAGGTATAAAGATAATGGGTTGATAAAAAAGGTGAGAAATAAAATGAATTTATTAGGAAAATATTGTAAATAAAGGATATGATGGAAAAATGATAATACAAGGGTTAAATGATTTTTAAAAGTTTTACTCATTTCGACTTTTGTTTTAGAGTCTTTCTTAGGGAACCATGTTGATGTTCTCTTGTCTTGGTGTATAGTGAAATAAGTTTGGGAAAATTAATAAAGTCAATTTATTCTTTATATTTTGTTTATATTTAATTCATTTCATTCCTTAAAATTTGTTAATAAATTGTATTTTGTGGTGTTTTGGAATCAAAGCTTCATTTTATTGGATTTTGTGAATATTGATTAATTTTCCTAAAAACTTGATAATTATTGATTTATTAATTTTTGGAATAAAATGAAAGGATAAGTCATTATAATTTTTTTAATTTTTTTTATTTTTAGATAAAGAAAATTACCATTGAAACATTTAAATAAGTGGTTTATAGAAATAATTGAAAATTAAGGTATGTTCTCTAGTGCAAGAATAACTTTTTTTAAAAATGATTTATGTATTATTAAATCTACCTTGGTCATGGAATATTAAATAAATTTTTATCCTAGTTGAATAATAGGAAAATGGAAGTTCTACATGATGTATAAGAATAAATGAATATCCAATGGTATGTGTAAGATTAAATGGATATTTCAACATGATAAATAAGTGTAACCAAAACTTACATAAGAATAATCAAAAGTATGTAAGAATAACTCACCTAGAACCCTATTTAGGTTAGATTAATGTTTTCTAATATATGTATAATATTTTAATAATTTTCTATGAAAATAGATGATAACACTACCCATGTTCTATTAACTATATGATTTCATGGGATACATAAGTTTTTTATCCTTTCATGTAAGAATATATATTTCTTTGACCACTTACAAAAGATTCTTATCCCGACCTTAATCATTTAATAAGTTTCACTTTATCATGAAAGTAAGATTCCAAAAAATTTAATAAGGGATGAGAAGATGAATATTAATTCATTGAGATAATCTATAAACCATGTGAAAAAATTATGAGGTCGAAGGGATAAAAAAGGATCATCACATGAAGATTTCTAACTAAATAAAGTAATAGTGATGCTCACATGGTTGGTGTCACCCGATCTAGGAGAAAAGAATTTTAATGATTATTATGGAAGTTAAATTTTTTAGGGAATTTAATATCTTTAAATTTTCATTTATATTCCTTTTGTAATGAATCTTGAACAATTTACCTACACATGGAGTCATCACTAAAACCAAGGTAATAAAGAAGTTATTTAAGTATCTCAACACAACTTTTAGAGGGATCAATTTTTCTACTATTCTTCATATTGTTCTTTTTTATTGTATTATTTTCAGTATATTTATAATAATTCATGGATGTAACCCATCACATGTATAGATAAAACCCTTTATCTAATTGATTTAGTGGGAGAATGAACTTTTTTATGATTGCGTTTTATGAAAATTTTATAATTTTATTTTATTTTATGATATTAGTTATAGAGTGAGTGGAATTTTTATTAAGATATGATTATTATTAGTTTAATATTTATATAATATATTTTAAAATTGGTTTGTTTAACTATACCCCCTCCACTAATTTTATCCTATATATGATGGAATAAGATGGGTTAAGTGGTGAAGTTCTTGTAATTTATATTGTGTGTGTAAGAGGCATGTAGATCACTCCCAATTGTTCTAGAATCAACCTATCCTAATTGATAATTACCAGGAAATTCACATAGTGTTCATTATTAAGGTGTTAAATTATTATCTAATATTTCCCCATTCATACAGGAAATAAGATCAACCAACATGGATTTTTTTAAGGTTGAGACTCATAATTCTCTACAACCCTAGGTAAGAAACACATGATTATGTATTTTCTCATTGATTGTAATTTAAATTGATATTCCATAATTTTATGAAATGTGATAACTTAACATTTGTAATACTAACCTTGGATTAATCATTGACTATTCTACTAATAAGTTACTCAATTTTATTACCTTATGGTTCTTCAAAATCACAAACAAAACACCCTCACTAATTGACACATATATATTGATTTTAGAAATTATTAAAAATATTAATTATTACCACTCTATAAAGATAATATAAGGATAACATTATAATATATTTTAACCTTAGTATTTTAATTATTTTTACCACCCATGATAGGGAAATATCAATTCTCTAATTTATTCATAGATTTAAATTATTTCTATTATGAATTATGATGTAAGATTTAGTTTAAATATATTTAAACTACTTTAAATTATCATACTTCCATTTAAGGATTTTCATTATAGGTATGATAATTGATTTAATTTTCTTATACCTTGAATTTGACTTGTTCATGAGTTATAATATTGAATTTAAAGGTTAATTATAGTCTATACATATTAGGTGTTAGAATTGTATTGATATTAAAGTATCTGGTAAGTGATAAAACATTGTTATTGGGGCGTTGGATAAGAATTATCATTGGTCTTAGGGATTATGCCTTATCTAGAAAGGTGGGGGATGGATTCTTATCATGCCATGATTACTCTATTATTGATTTTTTTTTCAAATGATTTAATGTCCTTAGATGAAAGGGTTTCATGTACCTTATACATGTGATGCGTTTGGATATGTTTAAATATATCTAGTTTATAATTTAGGTTAGTAGAACAAGCTATGAGTTATTTGAAGAGTTACAAATCAATAGGGTTTGAACATATTTATTTGGGGGAAGTAATAGGTATTTAAAACTAAATAATTATAATTAAAGGGAATACATGAGATAATACGGTGAGATAATTAAATCCCCTTAAAAATACCAATTATTAGATTCCTTATAAAGTGAACAGATTTCATGACATTGATCATTGAATCAAGTAGCTTATTCCAAAGTAGGGTTTCAATGAATTATCTTTTATAAGGCATGGTGGAAATGGATAACCATAATAGTTAGGTAACCAAATCCTATTATATGATTTGGGTCACACTTAGTTGGGAAACCTTATCAAATAAGATACTAGACAAATAGAGTTGAGTATTATTCATATGATGGATTTAGGAAAAGGGTGTTCCAATCAACTATCTAAGAGTAATATATGATATTATTGGTATGATAACATATTAAAATATCTAAGTGTTAAGAGGAAAACCAAAGTGGACTAATTAATTAATAAAATATAGATCTTTCCCAACTAGTGGATGTGATGTAATTTAAAAGGGTACATTATTTTTATGGGAGAAAATTTAGTAAAATTACATATTAAATCACTATAATATATGATACTAACCTAAAAAACGATTCTATTATAGATAAAAAACATCGTCATCATAAAACATGAATTTGATATCAATATTAGAAAAGGAGAAGCTTAGTGAAAGAAACATACTAAACTATTATAGAAACATAATATTTTTTTAAGTGAGATGGAAAATTCTATGTGTTTGAGAAACCCCTATTTGACTATTCAACTAGTGAATCCATTAAATAAATGGATATTGATTCTTATGATAATAATTTAAAGGATTCATTGTATGCCTCCACTATCATGCTTATATCCATAGAGGCTAAGTTGAAAAATAAATATGAGAACATTGATGTGTTCAAGATGATATATAAACTCGAATGGATATGTTAATAATAGGCTTGGAATTTGATATATGAGATATTAAATTAAAGTTTAGATTTATGATGTATAAAAGAACTTAAATATCAATGCATGCACTTATTCTTATTGGGTATGCCAATGGCTTGGAGAGGTCATGGTCTCATTTTTGTCTTGATTTGGACACATACTTCATTCTATAATCTTTATAAGAACGATTTCAATATTTTATTGTAAACTATGATATAAATGAGTTCAAAAAAAGTTTACCTGATATTATTTTGAATATAGTTAAGTAGAACATGGGATCTCTAGGTGTAATTATTATATTGAAAGTACAAGAGGGTAAAATTTTAAACCAAAGGAAGAAAAAATATATTGGAAAGTACAACAATGAGTATTCTAGTATCAAATAAAAGTTATTAAAAACTAAGTAAGGGGTTATAAAAGAGGGGAAGTGTTTAAATCATTTAAATCTTGGTCACTAGAGGGGTAATTTCCTAGAATACTTAAAGGGGTTCAAGAAACTCCATGGAGAGTCCATGTCATATATTAATGTTATATAAATAAATTATTTGATTTTAAGGGGATATGATACTAACTATACTTTAAATAATTATTATAATTATGTATAGGATTTAAAAGTTGATGAATTATTTATGGTTAAATATTAGATTATGAATTAAAGTTATTAAATAAAGAGTTTCTACATCAAATAGTTAGACGTGGGGGATTATTTTAAATCTCTATTAGATCAGAATAAATATTGTGTATTTTTTTAACTTGTTTATATCTTATATGATAATAAGTGTTGTTATAAACTAATATTATGGTTTTTATTCACATGGTTATTATTTTATCTAGTTCTATAACTTGGTTTGAAATGAATATAATGATAAAATATTTTTATTCAGTATAAAATAGTGTATCTAAGATATTTTTTAAAATATAAGGGAAAAAGTTCCCACCTACAATCCAGTAGAATATTTTAAGAATAAAATATTCTTTTTAGAATATTTCTCCGAATATGTATAATACTATATAATATATGGTTGTTAATATTTTTGTTCATAAATATTACCACTAAAGTAAATAAAAGTTATTTCTAAATTTAAAGGAGGTTGCATATCTTAGCATGATATTCTAGAGAGAATATAGTTTATAAGTGGCTAGTGGGTGTATATCTAGACCAACTATCCTAAAATAGTTTAGGATGAATTTTTAAAGATAGGTAATGTAAAGATTTAAATTTTATTACCTAAATTGTCTTAAATAAATGATTAAAAGGAAAAGTTCAAAGAGGACGATGATGTTAAACTTAGAAAGAGTTACATGTAAATAAAAAAAGTTATTACCTTCATAAAATTAGTTGTTTTGAAGTAAAGAAGTTTGAAACTTGGTCAAAGAGTTTAACATTTGTAATATAATTCATATCTTCAAATATTTTACTCCCTAAATTATTTTAGTGGGAGTTTTTATTATATGGGAACATAAAGATAAAAAAGGAATTATAAAGAGGTGTAATGAGTTTAAAAAAATATAAAATTGTAGAAAATATAAGGTTTAACTAGATTCTTATCATATAGGGTATGATTTTAAGATCACTTATATATGGTTCTATTAGTATTCTTAAATTATTTTGATAATACAAAATGTATCAAGTTATATAATGACAGTCTCCACATTATCATTCTTTTATGTTGACTGCATATACTCTTGAAGTGTAATGATAATTCACCTCTCAGAGAATAAATTTGATTTAACCCTATCTAATGTTCATCATATACTATTGTAGGTTGTGATGAAAATTTAAGGTTAAATTGAGTAGGATTTCATAGATAGATATGGAATATGATCATGAGATACAAAATATATTTTATCTACTGGATAGCCCATGAAGTACACCACATGTAATGTAATACACTACGTCTTTGATATATTAGGGGTGTGCATTTTACATTGAATATTCATATATAAAGTTAAATAAGATAATTAAAATGATATACTTCATACTTTGATTCCTTTATTGCACTAACATTGAGACTATGTAAATCAGGGGGTGGTTAGGTATGTTGTTGATCATGTCATTAGTTGAATTTAATCAAGATGAGATTTTTATTCTGAAATGATAAGTATAACATATAGTCATTAAATTGAGAGAGACTAAAGGGGTGTATAGATGTACCAAGATAAGTTACATGTGATGTGATTATATATTGGGTGAAGGGAATGTTATGTGCTAATCCATACAGATGAATGGAATGTGATGCGTTTATCCATTTGGTTGGTCTATAATTTTAGAATCTATATTTTTTAGTAGATATATGTGATTTTCATACTCTATGTCTCTCAGTTACTTGATGACTTAGGCAAAATGACTATATGATTATTAATGTTTCTATGTTATATAAATAGTGTACATATATATATATATATCTCTTTGTGTGTGTTTAATGTATATCATGTCGAAATTATTTTTATTTTGAGTAACACTTATGTTTTTCTAGAGGATAATATTTTCTTATATTTATGAATATGGGAATCCATATTTTTTTTCAATGCTACCAAGGCCCATGGGGTAATAATTTATGGTTGATTGGATTTGTATTAAGTACTATAAAACTTATAGATCTACTCTAAAATCATTTTAGTAGTCATCCAAAAGGATTTTTGGATGGTTATTCACAAAGTATTTCATATGATGTGATACATTTTGAAATTGATGATATCTTTCAAAAAGTGTTTTGGAAAAATCCAAAAATATTTTTTGGATATGGTTTCAATTTTTTTGCATACAATACAATATATTGTCAAATGTCACAAATTTATGAGGCCTTAGTGTAAGTGGAATATTGATGGAGATATAACCTAAAGCCTAATATATATATATATATATGATATATATTAGCCTGTATTATATTGTATGACATAAGGATATCATATGGTATGATATCCAAGAATTTAATTCATATTGTATTCCCTGGTAGGGTACATCATTGGATATAATATTATGAAATTTTATCACTATCATCATGAACTTCGACATATCATAGTGTACTATATGGACATGTCATAATAAATTGATGTGGGTAAATAATATGATATGATTAAAATGAAAATAAAATGTTAAATATTAATGTTTTGGACTTATTAAATTTTATATATAATTGATTATGGATGTTTTATATGATGAAATTAATTTGAGATTAGAGGATTCATTTAAGTGTTAAATTCATTCAGATGAATTTTACAATGTGTTTATAACCAAATACATTACTCAAACATTTCAAAACGTCAGAGTAAATTCCATAAAGGATTGAGGATCATCCCCAAGGCCTACATAAGGTGTCAAAATACCTAAAAATGGTATCTAATTTTTTGTATATTCCCTATTAATTCTTCCAGTCAAATATCCCTTCTCTTTATTCCTTTATACCCAAGGTACTAGCATATCATGGTTGAAAGTATAATCCCACCCATGTTTTGGGTGATTTATTAACCCATGTACATATTATGATAAATGAGTCCTTTTTATTATATTAAATTATCTTTATTAATCATTTTGATGAGTATAAGAGGCTTGTCCATCATCATTTCATGCTATATTCTTCATTTTATATTATGAAATGTTTCAGTTTCAAAGCATGGGTATCTTGGATTTTGGTTTCCTAATATCTTACACTATTTGAATAAGTGTTATTAAATCTTATGAAACACAACATATATGTACTTAGGAGGATGGTGAGTGATTAAATTTAGGTTTAATATCCATACATGGTTTTGTTAAAGAATAATACAAAATTTATAGCAAGTAAGGAGACATGCTGAAGTAAAGTAGACAAGGGAAATAAGGCACAATGTCTATAGAGAAAGGACATAAGATATTTTAATGAGGTTTTGGATTAGAAATCCCTACACTAGTTAAAAAAATAATTTTGGCATAATTTTTTGTCCCTTTAACATCATTTTTTTGGTTACATATTTTTAAGTTATGTTGTAAATATATTTTAACAATAGTTTTTATAACCGATGTTGAACGTTTTTAAAATAGTGGTTAATTTAGAAAAATAATATAAACATATTTTTATAGCTTTTCATGTTCATTTTTTGAAAAATCAATGTGAAAAATGTCCTTTCACATTGGTTATTCAAATAACCGATTAGATAATTATATGTTTTTAGAAAAATTTAATAGAGAACCAAGAAACCTACACACTTGTTTTAGAGAATCAATGAAGAAAACTCAAATAAAAATATTAGTTCAATGTTAAATTTCTATTTTAAATGATAAAAAATTATTTTGAAATCATAGAATGAAAAAAATAAAAAACATCCAAACAATTATCATAATTATTGAAGATATTATAAAAATGAAGGAAAACTACAATAAAATGCGAGTAAAATAGAGTATTCCATGTGATTTTCCTCTATACAAGATCATTTATCATTATCGATTCCACTCTATAAATTCAATTTAGAAAAATATTGATAATTTTTATTTAGTTTTAATTTAGAATCTATATATGATGTATAACTAGGGAAATAAAACTTGAGATATAAATCATATGAGAATAATATATTTGAATATGGGGGATGAAATGAATTTTTTTAATGGAAATGAAAAAATAGGGTCAGGCATGATTGATTTATTGGTGCAAAGAAAAATTGTGTGGATGTGATCCAAAAATATAAAATTTTAAAATATTATGTGATGTATTTATAGGAATTAAAATAAATTATTTTTTCCATGGGGAAAAATCAAGTTTTGTGTTATTATTAATTTTTAACATCTTTTATTAAAATAAAAGATGTTAAAAAAAATTTGAAGAGTTTATAGGTCAGTAATTTTTATAACCCATGTCAAAAGACCCAAAAGTGAAGGGTTTTCATCTTAGTTATATAAATAACTAACACGAAAATCCTTAATGTTTGGGTTTTGACTTTAGTTTTTGAAATAACCAACATCAAAACATTTATAATGTCAGTTATATGATAACCAATGATAAAACCCCGATCAAAACATTTACTTTGGTCTATATTTATTGAGTATGTTATTTTTTAATCATCATATAAGATGAAAAACTCAATCTTTATTAAACCTCAACCAATCATATGATTAGTAACATGCCAAAGTACTCATTGATTAGCTTAAATACAAGGATAGTACAAGAAATTTATTTAAGTATGATGTTTCTCATTCTAGGTATCTTTTAAATATCAGGCTATGGGTATTCAATATGAAAAATTTAGCTATAGTATGCCGATTTTATCAGGCATGAAACTTCATGTTGTATTCCTGGTGACTCATCCAACACACAAAACTCATTCTACTCCACATGATAAAATTCCAAATATCTATAAAATACCCAACCCAAACTAATATTATCATTTTATCATAACCTATAATACTCCATGATGATCATTGATTAGGGATAAACTCAAATTTATTTTTTTAGAGGTTAATTATCATTTCATATTATGTTATTTATGCAACCAATATGAAATAATGTTAAATAAGAGACATATTTTTATAAATCATGATACATTTAGTATATTTTTAAACTAATTCAATAATAAAAACAAAACCATACATAAGAACAAGTATAATCATATCCCATATGAAATACCACTAGAGAAGATTTATATTTTTTGCATTTTTAGGTTCTATTAAACTCATTACATCACTATGTAATTCCTGTCCCATATCTATGTGACCATATAATAAATACTCCCACTAAACTTATTTAATGGGTTAATATATATATAGAAATATTTTTTGAATAATGGTGTTATTATTATTCATAATCTCTCACTATTTGAATATAATATTTAAAATTATTCACTTTACAGCATATAATGTTATGAAGTTGGTAACTTTTTTTTTTAATTTTAAATACATAGAACTCTTTGAAATTCCATAATCATTTTCTTGGAAAATTTCCATTTAAAACTTTATTTTAGTCCATTTGGTAATATAATTAAATGTGATTTTTTCATTAATATAATTATTTACCAATATATCCTAAACTATTTAAAATATAATGTGAACTTCAATTTAAATTAGACTGGTATAATCATTTATTTGTTACATTTTAAAATTCTCTAAGTCTAATTATACTCTCAATAGCATTTTATAAATCATTTTCTTCAAAATATATTTCTATAAAAATAACTCTTTGTATTAGGAAACAAAACTTATTATCTTTATCAAAATATTTAACAAATAAATTATCGATTACTATATTTTATATTACTATACCATTGATGGGTGGTGGGAACACTTTCAATTATGTTTTAATAAATATTTTAGATAATCTATTTTATCATGGATAAAACACTTTATCCTTATATTCTCTTCAAATATATTATAGAATTATATGAATCATAAATTATGTGTATTAAAACCATATTATCATATTATTTATAACAACCATTATTTAAAAATAAATTCTATCACTATATAAGATAAAAAACATATGAAAATATATAATGTTTATTTAGACCCATATAAGCATTGATGTAATCCATTATGATGCAACAACCCTTTGAATCACAACTAGAGTACAAAATTCATGATCCTACCATCAAATATTCCTCATTTTAGCACCTATATATCTATAAAAATTGTAATATATACAGTTGGTATTATATTTCTTTGTAAATATTTCAATTTATTTTTATAACATTAATAATTGACGTGGAATATTTATAGTATTTCTTAAACCCCTTCAAGTTTTTCAGAAAATTGAACCTCTAGTGACTATATTTTTCATAATGGAAATAATTCCTATCCTTCCTAACACCTCCTTAGATTTTAAAAACCTATAATACCTATTGGATCCTACATACATATCATTTTATGTGTTTTAATAAGAACACAAGAAATTGTCAGCCATATTTTGAAATTTTGGAAATCTATAGGATGTTCAAAATGAGATATAAAATTAGCTTATTAAGGCTATTATGATTCATTAATTAGACCATGATACAAAATAATTGATTAAAAAATTTCATGATATTTTAAAATTGTATATTTAAAAAAAATATAGGTTTCTTAGGTGAAATTTATATTTATTTTATTTTAATATTTTATATTTATTTAAATGGTTTTAATTTAATTTTTAAGATAAAAAATAATAGGAGGGAAATTTGATGTTTTATAAGAGATTCGAGATAGGCGGTGGTGGCTTATGGGTGTCATAAGTAACATTGTGAGGATTAATGGGAGTTTAGTTATCCATAGAAAGAAATTGTATACATCTAGACACAATTGTAAATTCAATGAGATTTTGAGATTTTAGTGAATCTAAAACGCACGGCCGATTGTCGCCCATCGACCGGTCAAAATTCCGATGCTCTGCTAATGTGTATAGCAGCACTCGGGTCAAATCCTCGACGATGATACTTTGTAATAGTTGTTTGTTTTTAGTTGATTGTATTTTGATTAGGGGGGTTTGTTTGCAGAGATTAATTGAAATGATTTATGGATTATGTTTGATTTACTAAATTTATAAATATTGGGGTGAGTTCATTATTGGGGAGTTAAGCATGTGATATCCTTGAGCCTTACTTTATATTGCATTAAATTAACACCCATGTCATAAGTTGACGTTGATTGAAATTCCTAAGTGTGAAGGCTTTAATCCAAGCCTTAACTTAACTTAGGGTTCTAATCTCAATCAAAACTTATTTATGGTAGTGTATTTATGGTTCCAATAATCCATGGAAACCACTCGTTAAACAAAACATATCATTAATCCATGACATATTAAGTTTAACATACACAATATTAATTTAAAGAATACTCATTGAGAAAAACTCTCAATCACTTAACATCCCAGAATTATAACTCACCCCAATGAGAAATTTACTCATCCATTTGGATGTTTAATATTCTAGTTAAAATAATTATGATGATAAATTAAGAATGGAATAAAAAGAAAGGGATTAGAAAAGAGTGGTACGTTGACACACACACACGAACGATGATGATAATTAAAAATAGATTTTCGATTGAATGAGGAAGAAAAAGAAGGGAAGGAGATTCAAATTAATTTAAACTATTTTAAGAACATAAATATTAAACTACAAAAGGTGGATGAGAATAAGAGATATTAAATAAGTAACTTGCATTAAAACATAATTACAAAGAAAGAGAATTACAAGATTACAAAAAATGAAGAACACAAAAGTAAGTGAAAACAAAGAGAGGATGAAAGGTCTCTCAAGTGAAAACTTGAGTATGGAAGGTCCTCCCAATCCTTTTTCAAGGATTTGGTTGTGCCAATATGATATCCTCTCTTCTGAAATGACAACCCCTCCCAAGGAGAGAAGGGGAGAGTATTTATATCCCAAGGAGTGGACTGTTTGCATTCCCAATCTGTCCCTCCACTTTCATAGCAAATTTGGCTATTCAGAAAGCCGAATCTTCAAATATCTCCTTCTTCAAAGTTGTATAAAATAATGTTGGCCGACTACTATCAAAATTTGGAGTCATTTGGACTTAAGTAGAAAACGTTATGTCCGGTTGATTAAACAAATATAAACTGTCCATTTCAATCGAGTCTTATTGAAGTCCATAATGTGAAAGGGTTTTTGAATATGAATATGCCTTCAAATCCGAATAGTTTCTTCAACAAAGTCGGCCGCCTATATCTCCTCTTTCACACTGAAAAATCTCAGCTCTATTTTATTCTTACATCATGAGATATGTCATGCATACTATACTAATTTTAATTCTACGCCAGAATGGTGGGCTGGACTTCAAAGCTTTATTTGGGCCCCTTGTACTTGGATTTGGGCCTTGAAATTTTTATCCAAGATGAAATTTAGTGTCCTACGAATTATGGTGGAGAGTTAATTTTTTTGAACTTCTGTATTGAGTCCAGTAAATCAATCTTCAAGGCTGGTCCAGTTTGTTCACAGATTCTTTGGTCTTGTTTGTGAGGACCATATGACCCTTCAAATGGCAGAATTGGATCATGGTTCCTTCTAATGAAATGTTGTATATTTAAAGGCAAATCCTAAAAAACAAGAACTACACAATTTGGATCCGTATAGTGACAGTTATTATTAAAACATTAAACTGACTTAATTGGACTACTTCTAAAAATGCTCAAAAATTATACATAATATTAAAACATTAATATTTCACATAAATTATGCACATTTCATATAAAATAAATAAAGGGAGTATATAATAATTCATGAGAATATTAATAACATCAACTCCCCCACACTTAGTTTTGTGCATGTCCTCATGTGCAACAAATATAAAAACATGACAAAATCATTTTCACTCACCAACAAATATTAAAATTGTGTTTTCTCCAATCAGGGGAGGTTTAGACTATTTCACTCATCCATTTTGAATTCCACCACAAGTTGTTACAGAAACAATGTTCCAAAACTAATTCATTTTTCCATGCTCAAATTTAGAAATGGAAAATGTGGACACTCAAAACTCACACCTCTCAAGATGATAAAATTTATTTGTGGAGGTTCACTCTTTCACCAACCAAAAGTGAAAATCTTAGTGTTTGAAAAGAGCTCTCAGCTTCTAATCCCTATCCAAAGTGCTCAAGAATCAAGAGGTATTTTTAAGGGGTTTTTCTGTGGCTATGGGATGGTAGGAATATAATGTCCAAGAGAGAGAATAAGAGTGTTAAAATACCAACATAGAAAAAGAAATGCACATTTTTTTTGAAATAAAACATGGAAGGAAATGAACACAAATATTTACAAGGGAATGATTGTGTGAAGAAAGACACAATAGAGGAAGAAAATATGAATGGGATGAGAAGATGAAATATTTACAAACCACCAAACTTCTCCCAATGATATAAGAATATAATGCAAGTGTTTTTTTTTCCCTTTTTTTTCTTTGTTTTTTCGAAAGTTGACCTTGAGACAGATCTCACACTCATATCCCAACCCATTTTTGATCTCCTCACGACACTAATTGTAATAGTTATAACAAGATCAAAGGTTGAGAAAGAGTGATTTTTGACCTACCCAAGACACAACCCATTTGTTCCATTTTTTTATTTGATTTTTTTTTTGAATTTTGATTTTTTTTGATTTTTTTTGAACACTTTTCAATATCATTTGTACAATACATTCCCAAATCCCACTGAATGATAACCTACCCCCCACTAAAATGGATTCTTGCCCTCAAGCATATGATAACACACTAGAAAGTAAGGAAATGATACCCAAAAATGAAATCAATTCCCCCCCACACTTAAATTTCAAAAACTTATGCATTGAAAATCCATGTTGATATTGGGTGGGATAAGGTATTGGGATTGTAATGTGGCTATCAAAGAAAAGGTTTTCATAGGCTCGAAGGGGCTTTCAAAAGGAGGATTAATATAAGGGAAATGGGAGGCTATTTTGCTATTGTGATTTTCATGTGGTTCAAAAAATGCCTCTATCATATTAATACACACTAAGGTAGGAAATTCCGCTCAAAGGTCCACAAACTCAAGACTCACAAATGGGGGTGAAAACACACATTTTGAAAAGATGGCCATAGGTGGCCTTGGCATGAAAGCAAATGTTTATTCTCACGGTTGGGGAAAATAATTTTCCAAATCAAAAATTGAGCATTCAAAATGTGTTGGTTTTGACACAAAATTCTTTATCCAAAGTCATAATGAAAATAAATTTTTTTTGAGATGAAAACATGTCTGTTAACTCTCCAAAATGGTTGTACAAAATTTCAAAACTCGATGGTGAGTAAGCATGACTTATAATTTTTTTTGTATTTTTTTAAGTAATTGTGTTTTTTTGGTTTTTTTAGTTTTTAAGGTTTTTATTTTTGTAAAGATACACCCACACAAAAAAGAGAAAAAGAAAGGGTTTGATGAATATAGTGGTAAAAAAAATGAAAGAGAGAGGAAGAAGAAGAAAGAGGTTGAGAGAGGAAGAGATAGAGAGAGAGTTAAAGGGAAAGAGGTGCCCCCTGGTTTGGATTTTGTGGGTTTCCATCTCCATCTTGTGGTGGGTCGGCTAGAGAATTTGGGGCTTCGGTGGAAGTTGAGGTGGTTCCAGGACAGTGGGAAGTTACCTAAAAAATAAAATTCATTATTTATCTAATGAAAATCTAAAAAGAAATTGAAATTTCATAAAAGTAAAAGAAAACATGGGTTGCCTCCCAAGAAGCGCTGCATTTATTTGTCTACAGTTGGAAAATTGCAGTGGACTACCCATAGTCTGATGGCGGCCATCGTATTTTCTCAACTCCAGTGTGCTTCCAGAAAATCTTTTTCTTTGGGAGGCCTGATGATTCATTGGATAATTTCTTCCCATCCTTGTTGGTGTGCTTGAAATTCAATGGGGTTGGAAAGAGAATATTTCTATCCTCACTTTGGTCTTCAACCTGAGGAATGATTTTATCTACAAAGTGATGGTTTTATATTCTTGGAAATTCAGGAAGATGGCTCAATTCTGATGGTTCATTTATGTAAGGATCAGATAACACAAAAGCAGAGTATGAGATCCCAATTGTTTTTGACTCATTTATTTCATCACTTACCGATGTAAAGTAATGAGGATCAGTGGAGTCATAAGGCTGAATAAAATTTTCAATATCCTTTATTTCAATGTTGTTCACCAAATAATGGTCAATTTCAACCTCACCAGTGATTACTTTATTAATTAGGGTACAAATATCACAAACATCACTACCATCAGGACAATATAAACACATTGGTTCAAGGTTCACTTCACATATAACAGAATTTTCAGAATCATGGATAGGAAAGGATGAATGTGGGATAATATGATCTGAATCAAAAAATGAGCATTCTAGTTCATTTTCCTCATTACCATCCATGTTGGAGAACTGGAGGTCAGAGGTGAGATGAGATTCTAAAGAGTTTTCAAGATCCTTTAGATCAATGGAGTTTGCATTTGTAATGTCATCATCAATTTCACCATTAATCACTTGGTTAATGAGGATGCAATATTCACAAACTCCTCTATTAGTATAACAGGAAGAACATGATGGATTGAGGTCCGATTGAATCTTAGAAGTGTCCTCAAAATCATGGATTGAGAATTCAGAGTGATCCTCAGATGGGTATCGCATGGCTTGGAAAATGTTGAACTTGACCAGTTGGTCACCGAATTCCATGGATAAGATGCCACCATGGACATCAATTTTGGTTTTAGATGTCATAAGGAATGGTCTTCCTAGAATTAGAGGATATTTTCAAGAAGTTGTCTCACCTTCCATGTCAAGGACATAGAAATCAGCAGGGAAGATACGATCATTGACTCGGACAAGGACATCCTCAATTATTCCCTCGGGACTGGCTGTGCTTCGATTGGCTAACTGAATGACAACACCCGTTGGGTGCAAGGGACCTAGACCAAGGTTAGAGAATATGGATTTGAGCATGACATTAATTGAGGCTCCTAGGTTTATGAGTGCATCATCAAATTTGGAACCTCCATTTTGGCATGGGACTGTAAAGGTCCCTGGATCTTTGCACTTTATGGGAATAGACTGCTGGGTGGAAACATTTTCAAAGGTCCTAAGTTGCCTCTTGTGGGTGCACAATTCCTTAAGAAACTTGGCATACTTAGGAATTTGTTTTATGGCATCTAAGAGGGGAATGTTGACTTCAACACGTCTAAACATGTCGAGCATTTCAGGATCAGGTTCAAAGGACTTCCTTGGTTTAGAAACGGCTTGAGGAAAAGGAATTGGATTCCTAAGTGGAATGGAAAGAGGTGATGGAATGGATTCAGATTCCTTTTCAATTTTATTTTTCTTTCATTTTCTAGGTCAACATTAAAAGGAGGGTTTGAGGATTTATCTTGAGGCATAGCAAGTTTCTTTCCTGATCTAAGTGCAATTGCACTTACATTACCCTTGGGGTTGGGTAATGGTTGAGCTGGGAGTTGGGAAGAATTTGATTGTTGTTGCTGGCTCAGGTGGGATGCAAGTTGAACTATTTGAGTTTCAATGTTTTTAAGGCTAGAACGGGTGAAGGAGGCAAGATCTTCCACTGCACTTTCCCATGGCTGCTTGGAAGACGAGGCTTGTCCCAGATTGGGATTTCCTTGATTTTGGTTATTGGGAAAGAGATTGTATTGGGTTGGGAATTGGGAAGGCTCACTAGGATAATGGAATCCAGGAGGAGGATTGTTCCTTTGAGGTTGATGAACAAAAGGATAAGGTTGATGGAAGTTACCACCACCTTGACCATATTGGAACTGGTTTGGGTTTTGAGGAGGGAATTGAGGGGGGTGAGATATGGGATTACCATACCTAAGGCCTTGGTTATAGGAAGAAGAGAAAGGCTCAGAGTGAGGTTGGTTGAAGTTTCTAACAAACTGACCTGATAGTTGAGGATTGGTGTTCCGCTGAGCATATGTTGCATTGAGCTCCATTGGTCCAGATGAATCGGATTGATCCTCTTGAAGTTGTGGACATGTGTCTGTGGATGAGCTGGGGAGCTACATATTCCACAATTCTTGATAGGTCCAGGGAATAGTGACTGTGGAGAAGATGAGGTTGGGGCTTTGGTATCCACCGCTAGTTGATGCACAAGACCTGTAGGTTCACTCATCCACTCAGTCATCTTGTTAGGCTCTATGGATTGATTATCTTGGGCTTGTTTAACTTGATCATGTGCTCGAGTATGGAATTTTTGTGTGTTTGCAGCCATGTTACTTATGAGATCTCTTGCAGCTGCGGGAGTTTTATCAACCAGAGCACCGCCACTTGCGGCATCAATGAGGGTTCTCTCCATAGCCAATAACCCCTCATAGAAGTATTGGATCAAGAGTTGGTCAGGGATTTGATGATGTGGGAAGGTTGCCACAAGATTTTTGAACCTCTCCCAGTACTCATGGAGTGATTCACTTGGGAATTGACGTATACCAATTATTTCCTTTCGGATGGAAGCGGTACGAGAAGCAGGAAAGAATTTTTCTAGAAAGAGACGCTTCATGTCATTCCATGTAGTTATGGAACCAGGTTGGAGGTAGTAGAGCCATGACTTGGCAGAGTCAGCTAGGGAGAAAGGGAATGCTCGGAGTTTGATTTTTTCTTCAGAAACCCCTTGAGGCTTCATGGTAGAGCACACCACCTGGAACTCTTTGAGATGTAGATGCGGATCCTCACCGGCTAGCCCATGGAAATGAGGTAGAAGATGAATCAAACCCGATTTGAGTTTGAAGTCAGCCTCTATGTTTGGATATTGAATACCAAGGGGTTGGTAATTCATATCAGGGGAAGCAAGTTCTTTCAATGTTTTTTACCTAGGATTGGCCATATTGAATTCAATTGGTAGGGCAATGATTGGTTCTTGGGTGATTTGGTTATCCCTAATGGTCCTCCTAAGTCAACGAAGAGTTCTATCAATTTCAGGGTCAAACAAATCCAAGGGATTGTTTGGGAGGCTACGGGGCATTCAGAGAGATTCAGAAAGGATGAGGAAGACAGGTTTTTCTTTTTGTTTTTTTTTTCAGTTTATGATTTTTAATAGGAAGACGGGTTTTTCTTTGTATTTTTATTTCAATTTTTTTTAAATTTGTTTTTTTTGTGTTTTCTTGACAATAACCAAAAACTAATGACTACTTAAAGCACCATCCCCGGCAACAGCACCATTTGAAACACACGGCCGATTGTCGCCTATCGACCGGTCAAAATTCCGGTGCTCTGCTAATGTGTATAGCAGCACTCGGGTGGAATCCTCGGCGATGATACTTTGTAATAATCATTTGTTTTTAGTTGATTGTATTTTGATTAGGGGGGTTTGTTTGCAGATCTTAACTGAAATGATTTATGGATTATGTTTGATTTACCAAATTGATAAAGATTGGGGTGAGTTCATTATTGGGGAGTTAAGCATGTGATATCCTTGAGCCTTACTTTGTATTGCATTAAATTAACACCCATGTCATAAGTTGACGTTGATTGGAATTCCTAAGTGTGAAGGCTTTAATCCAAGCCTTAACTTAACTTAGGGTTCTAATCTCAATCAAAACTTATTTATGGTAGTGTATTTATGGTTCCAATAATCCATGGAAACCACTCGTTAAACAAAACATATCATTAATCCATGACATATTAAGTTTAACATACACAATATTAATTTAAAGAATACTCATCGAGCAAAACTCTCAATCACTTAACATCCCCGAATTATAACTCATCCCAATGAGAGATTTACTCAGCCATTTGGATGTTTAATATTCTGGTTAAAATAATTATGATGATAAATTAAGAATGGAATAAAAAGAAAGGGATTAGAAAAGAGTGGTACGTTGACACACACACACACGAACGATGATGATAATTAAAAACGGATTTTCGATTGAATGAGGAAGCAAAAGAAGGGAAGGGGATTCAACTGAATTTAAACTATTTTAAGAACATAAATATTAAACTATAGAAGGTGGATGAGAATAAGAGATATTTAAGAAGTAACTTGCATTAAAACAGAATTACAAAGAAAGAGAATTACAAGATTACAAAAATGAAGAACACAAAAGTAAGTGAAAACAAAGAGAGGATGAAAGGTCTCTCAAGTGAAATATTGAGTATGAAAGGTCCTCCCAATACTTTGGGAAGTCTTTGGTCGTGCAAATATGATATCCTCTCTTCTGAAATGCCAACCCCTCCCAAGGAGAGAAGGGGAGAGTATTTATAGCCCAAGGAGTGGACTGTTTGCATTCTCAATCTGTCCCTCCACTTGCATCGCCAATTTGGCTATTCAGAAAGACGAATCTTCAAATATCTCCTTCTTCATAGTTGTATACAATAATGTTGGCCGACTACTCTCAAAAGTTGGAGTCATTTGTACTTAAGGAGCAAAAGTTATGTCCGGTTGATTAAACAAAGTTAAACTGTCCATTTCAATCTAGTCTTTTTGAAGTCTATAATGTGAAAGGGGTTTTGAATATGAATATGCCTTCAAATTCGAATGGTTTATTCAACAAAGTCGTCCTTATATATCTCCTCTTTCACACTGCAAAAGCTCAGCTCTATTTTATGCTTACATCATGATATATTCCATGAATACTATACTAATTTTAATTCTCGGCCAGAATGGTGGGCTGGACTTCAAAGCTTTATTTGGCCCCCTTGTACTTGTATTTGGGCCTTGAAATTTTTATCCAAGATGAAATTTAGTGTCCTCAGAATTATGGTGGAGAGTTAATGTTTTTGGACTTCTGTATTGAGTCCAGTAAATCAATCTTCAAGGCTGGTCCAGTTTGTTCACAGATTCTTTGGTCTTGTTTGTGAGGACCATATGACCCTTAAAATGGAAGAATTGGATCATGGTTCCTTCTAATGAAATGTTGTATATTGAAAGGAGAATCCTAAAAAACAAGAACCACACAATTTGGATCATTATAATGACAGTTTTTATTAAAACATTAAACTGACTCAATTGGACTACTTCTAAAAATGCTCAAAAATTATACATAATATTAAAACATTAATATTTCACACAAATTATGCACATTTCATATAAAATAAATAAAGGGAGTATATAATAATTCATGAAAATATTAATAACATCAGAATCACATTAGGACCTGGTGAGGAAACCAAACCCCATTTCAAATGAGATAATTTTTATTATTTTCTTATTAGGATTTGAGTAGTAAATCCTGATTTGGGTGTCTGAATTAATACTCCAGAAATTATTGAAATTTTATCTAGTATCTCTACATTTTTTCAGTGGTAGATCCTCTAATTCTTATCAGAATCACTACCTGTAAAGTTTGTGAGACATGGTATAATGAGTAGATCAAAATCCTTAGGTTTATTTTCAAAGGTGATGATGTTTAATTTTTTATTAGGTACTAATCCATATTTCTATTTTACTTTTGGAAAATATTTTATTTTTTTTGTTTGAGGATAAAATTATCATATTATTTTCTTTTGGATTCTTGATCGATCGCCATGTATGTGATCTTGAGCCTCATCATGATTTTAATTTGTTGCTAATTTTTTATTTTTATAATGTGGTGTATGGATTTTACTATGGTGTTGATGAATGTCCTGAAAATGGAAATTAATACAATGAAAAATTAATTTAATGAATTAAAGTGATTTAATAGAGTAAATTTACTACTAGAAATATTTATTTATTAAATATATATTGAATATGAAGTTTGATAAAATGATATTTATGGAGAATTAATATTCTTCATTATAAAAAATTAAAAAATTATGATTTTATATGTTGAATTAAAAAAATTTGGTGATAATGAACCATTATTGAATTATAATAGTATGAGGTTATTTTCAAATAATTACAAGACATGTAAATTTGATTTTTTAAATTAATGAATTTTCTTGTTAGTTCTAGGAATAAATGATGAATTATAATAATTGATTTTATTTAATAATTAATTTTTATGGTGTTTTAAGAATTTTAATGAATTTATAAATCATGTCAATTTGATTTTACATGAGTAAAAATGTTAACATGTTCTTGAAATATTTTAAAATTGCATGTAAATTTTTATAGGGAAATTTCATTATGTTGGAATGATATGTGAATACTAGTATATTTTTTTGGGGTAAATAAGGATGGTATTTTAATATATGTTATGTTATAAAAATTATTTAATGTGTAATGGTAAAATGATCATGTGCTGTGTAAAAATTATATATGAACTTTAAAGGGGTGTTTGGATATTGTATAATGATAAAATTCTTATGTTAACATTGTGTTATTTGCTAGAAATTATTATTGTGATAATATAACACTGTTATATTTTTTTTATGTTTTTTTAAAGACCATGTGTTTGATTATATATAATAAATTCCTTGAGTTAGGATATGATATAACCATGTGTTTGGTCTTGATGTGGGATAATCCATGTTCTTGGTTTTGATATGATTAATTCTTAGGTTTGGATAAACCTTGTGTGATTATATGATAATATGATCCATTTTTTTGTCCATGGAATGATTTCATATACACAATTATGAGTCCTATGTTTAGATATGTTATGAGATCAACTAAAAATATATGATCCATGCATTTGGCTATGTTGTGAGTCCATATATATGGGAGATATATCATGTGTTTGACCATTATTTTGATTTATTCCATGATTTTGGAATGTCATATGTCTTAACATGATAAAAATTGATCTATGTGGTTGTCTATGACTTATTAATTGAGATATTAGGTTTTCATTAGCCATGGAGAAAGTTTGTGAAACATGGTGTCATGATAGACTGGTAAGAACTTGATGATGCTTAAGGTGTTCTATTTATTTATGAAATTTTATTATACAAATATGAGCAGGTTAGGATCTGGGAAATATTTGAGATCATTGGTGGATACTAATAAGATATGTTTCTCACACCCTATACTTTCATATCTCATGAACATGTAGACTTCACTCATGTTTATATAGGAAAAAAGGGATGCTAAAAATAATTATGATAATATCTGGTGGAGTTTTGATATTTTGAATAAGTGATGATTTTTTATATTTATTTTGGTTAATTATGAAGTATTTAATTATGATATATGTACTCATATTATGGTTTTTATTTTTTATGGTTACATGACATGTTGGGAATTATTAAGGTTTATTTTAGAGATTTACTATTTTTTGGTATTAGTTTATACTATAGATGTTTATTACTCTGATTATTCTTACTTTATTATGATGATCCATTAAAAGGTAAATTACTCCCTAAATAATAAATTAGACCCTCATTTATAATCAATAGACTTTAGTGATTGTAGAGAATACTTGTAACACCCCGAGATTTTATGAAAAATATTCTTTTTAATTTCACTAATGTCTTGTGCTGTACGCTACACCAAAAGGATCTTGCACAACACACATCCTTGACTTGCCTTGCATTACACGCAATCACGACCTTCCTCGATAGCGTGTGTAGTACGCAATAACGAGTTTCGCTAAACAACGATATGCTATTAAAATATTATTAAAACTAGCCGTTATGAATAGTAATAACCACTTTTTGAAATTTTGTAAATTTATTTTTCAAAATGGACTTCATTTTTGGATTCGTAATATAGAAATTAGCTTAGGGTGAAATTTTGGTAATTTTCGGATAAATTTCATATTTTGATGAATAATGGAAATTACTGAATTTTAATTAAAAACAACTTTTTTAATCGAAATAATTAATAGTGATAAATTATTAATTTGAGTGGTTTTAAAGTATATTTATAATATATTTTTACAATTTAAAACAATGTTGGTCATTGGATGTAATTTCACATTTAAACCAGACATAAACAAGTGTCAATCTTTTGATAGTTATTATCTCTTAAGAACACGCTATTTGTTTTGACGATGGGAATTAATTTTTAAATTAATTAATGCAACTGATATGTTTTGAATTTGGTAAAATAGAAATCATTTTTGAGTTTATAATATCAAATATATCTTAGGCCTAATTTTTGGAATTTTTCTTAAAACTTTCAAATTTTTATGAATAGTGAAACCACTAAGTGGTAGTTAAAAAACTGAATTTTTCATAAAACTTAATTTTACCGCTTCTGTGAGTGGAATTTCAAAAATCCGAGAGACACGGTTGATGTGAGTAAGTAAAATGTGGTTCAATGAGATGAAAATAATTTTTTGGTGAATAGTAACTTTTTACCTTTTTACCACGGTTAAAAGTAAATAGGGTAATTAAGGGTAGAAATGATATTATTATTACCCTAACACATGTCCTAATTCTATTGGACAAGTGTAATTCGACCAAAAACAAACTTAGGAATAAAATATGACCATTTAGGCCCACTTGGATTAGATTTGGACATTTATTATTAATTTATTTAAAGAAGGGTTAAAAGAGTTAAAATCAAAGTTTATTTACTAAACTATTTTTAATATAGATTTATACATAAGATAAATTAGATTTTAAATATTAATTAGAAAGATTAAAAGATTTAATACATAATTGTATTTTATTTGTAATTTTTAGACATCAAATAATTTAATTTATTTATGACACAAAGATGATGCAGTAATTATCTTATTAATAAAATATTGACATAATTGATGTTATAAATACCAAAATAAATGTACTTTAAGACTTTTTATGAATTCCACTAATTTTCTAGGTTAATATGACATGCTAGTAGTGATTTAATTAACTTTTTTAGAACTTATCATTCTTTTATGATTTTCACAAAAATCAATTACTAAATAGTGTCAAAATTGACATAAAATATTTTTTAAAACAAATATTATATTATTAATTGTTATTTTATTCCTAAAAATATAAGGTTCGGCAAAATGACTTATATAAGGTTATATATATTAATAATAAACAATTTGGGGTTCGTTTGGCTTCTTATAGTAAGTTTATTAACTTTATAGTGTAAGAACACAAGAAGACACGGTAAAAGTAAAATTATTTAACTTAATGTTAAATCTAAATGATAAGGTTAAAATATGAACCTAAACTTGTCTAAATTCTATTGGATGAGATGATTTCGACCCATCCCCACTTTAACTTAGAAATAAGACCCTTTGGAACCATTATAAACCTATTTTGACTTTAATATAAAATAATATTTTGAGATATTCCTAAGGTGCCCCTCTCCTCCCTTATAAAAGGGCACCTCCTCCCTCTCTTCCTCACACAACTTTGAGCCTTCAAGCTCGGCCAACCCCTGCCCAATTCTCCTATAAACTTCCCTAGAAACATCCTAGAGGTTCTGGTCTTCCTCAAAGACCAATTTTAGTGCCCTAAGAGGAGGTATCAAAGAGGCGCTTCAAAGAAGAGGTAATTTCCGTTACCGATTCTTTCAACTTTATTTCTTCTTCCACTTCTTCTTCTTATGATTTTTCATTATGAAGTAATAACATCAGTATCACTCATATACTGATATGTTATTATAAGTATGAAACAACCCTATTTCACCATCTATCCATCCTACAGAAAAAAAAATCACCGCGCGTGCGTACGTACAGAATACCGTCTCCACGCCGTGGTGTAATCTGTTTTTCCACCAACACCTTACATGGATGGGTATTATGATGTAAAGAATAACTATAAATAGTTATTATAACATCATAATGATTATTATATATTGTATAATACATTCCAATTCAATTCAATAATTATTGAAATGATATCATCGCTCGTGCGTACGTACGGACTACCATCTCCACGACGCGATGAGATTCATTCTCCATGTTAACCATTTAAGAATGATTATAAAGTATATATAAGAAATAATAATGAAATATATGACATTATAAAGCTACTGGATTTATGTGTATATATATGTATGTCATCTACTTAATTCCACTCAATTCAATAAGGAAATGAAAACAGAGTTCATGCGTACGTACGACCTACCGTCTCCATGAACGGTGTATTTCTTTCCATTTATAAATCCATTATATATATGTATATTCTGAATATATATTATATATAAATCATGTTTTATATTCTATAATTAAGTAATAATTATCTAAGTAATCATATGAATAATTACAAGTTAAAACACGAATGACAAATGAGACGATTTTACCCAAAACGCTACTTTAACATGAATTTACAAAAGAACGGGTAATATAAAGTCATAAGTGAACCATATATGATATAATAACAATGAATATGATTCTGTAATAAGTCAATGACATTATTTAAATCATTATACAAGAGGTTCAGACACTTACGAAGCAAATCGGACCTAAGGTAAGGGAAAATCTCACAATCTCAATTTTTATCCGAGATTGTTTATACTTCAGAATTTACTGGGGTGTATTTTATCATCCACATCCATGTTTACTCAATATGTAATATTATTTCCATCCACCTACAATTGTTTAAATCCAATTTTACCCTTTGGTGAGTTTTTAGTAAATGATATGAAATGATTCTTTTGTCGTTTTTCGTACGAGGTACTTTTTGAGTTTTCCGACAAAAGTACGAGAAGAATGTTTTTTAACTTATACAGCATGAATGGATCAGTACTACTGAAAAGATATTTTCAGTTCTTCAATGTTCTGAACATGATAAAGTCATCTTAGCAGTGTATCGTTTGGAAGGTGAAGCTGATCAATGGTGGAATCTTATCAAGAATACGAGGCCAAGAGATGAAATTGAGTCCATGGAATGGGACGAGTTCAAGAACTTGTTTTTTAGTAAGTACTTCCCTCGTATTCTTCGAACAAAGATGGAAAAGGAGTTTCTTGAGCTGAAGCAGAAGGATGATGAATCTGTTGGTATATACGAAGCAAATTTTACAAGACTTGTGTAACACCCCAAGATTTCATAGTGTGTTATTTCTTCAAAATAATTCAATAACTTGCACTACAAGCAACACCGAGTTCAATTGCACCATGACTTACCAAAAAAAAAGCCATTAAAAGAGGTCATGAATAACATTAACTACATTTTTAACTTTATATAATCCTTATAATTTTAGAATCCATATTATGAGTTTCTTAGTCATAATGCAAGAACAGATTCATTTTCAGTATTGCACTTTTATCAACTTTTGATAGTGAAACCTTTTTAAATACAATATTTTAAACTTTTTGACTAAATGGAGACATCAAAAAATTTAAAATGAAACATTCCAAGCTTCCACGGTACGCTTTCCTTTGAATAAAACAGTAGCGTGTGTTGTACGCAACGTCGAGTTTTAACACACACCACAACCGATCAAACTAGCGGTTATGAATAGTAATACCTACTTTTTGAAATTATATATATTTTATATTTGAAAATGGACTTCATTTTTGGATTCGGAATATCGAATTTAGCCTAAGGTGAAATTTTGGTACATTTCGGATAACTTTCATATTTTGATGAATAGTGAAAATTACTAAATTTTAATTAAAAACAACTTTTTTAATCAAAATAATTAATAGTGATAAATTATGAATTTGAGTGGTTTTAAAGTATATTTAGAATATATTTTTACCGTTTAATATAATGTTGGTCATTGGACATAATTTTACAATTAAACCGAACATAAACAAGTGTCAATCTTTTGATAGTTATTACCTCTTAAAAACACGCTTTTTGTTTTGACAGCGGGAATTAATTTTAAATTAATTTCTGCCACTTCTGTGTTTTGAATTTAGAAAAATGGATTCCATATTTGGAATCAGGATGTCCAAATTGTGTAAATAGGTAACTTTTATTTTTAGACATTTTGAATAATTACTGTGGTAAATATTTTATTTACCATGGTTAAGGGTAAATCCGGTAAATAAGGGTTAAAAAATAATATTATAATAATACAAAATTACCCTAAAACGTGTCCTAACCTTATTGGTGGACACATACCCGACCATGAGAATCTTTGGGTCAATTTGGGGACCCCTTGGAGCCACTTGTATGTGGTAGGGACACTTTATATTAATAAAGTTAAAATAAAAATAAAAATGGCATAAGCTTACATCTTTTAGAAGAACAATTGTTACATAGGGTTATACATGTTGGATTTTCGATTATAAATATTCATTAGAAAGATAAAAATATTTCCTACATGATGATATTTTATTTATAATATTTAGACATTAAATAGTTTATTTTATTTATGACACAATGATGATGCAGTAATTACTATAATAGTGAAAAATTAAAATAATTGATATTATAAATACCCAAAAAAATATAATATGAAACTTTTAATGAATTAAACTAATTTTCTAGGATAATATGATATATTAGGATTTATTTAATTGACTCTGTTCGAAGTAATCAATCTGTTATGAGTTTCACAAAAATCAACTATTGAATAGTGTCAAAATTGACATAAAAGAGTTCTTAAAACAAATATTATATTATTAATTGATATTAAATTCCTAAAAATCTAAGGTTCGGCCAAAAGACTTATATCAGTATAGGTTCATCATTAATGGACCACTTGTGGGTCGCTTGGATGTATATAGTAAGTTTATTAACCATATTATATAAAAATACAAAGAGACATTGTAAAAGTGAAACTAATTAACTTAGAGTTAATACTTAAAGATAAGGTTAATATAAGTACCCAAACCTGTCTAAATTCTATTGGTTGAGTGGTTTTCGACCTATCCCCACCTTAGCCTTTGAATAATCAACTTTGGAGCCATTGGAAACCGAATATGAATTTATTATAAATTAATATTTCTAGCTTTTCCAAAGGTGCCCCTCACCCCTCTTATAAAAGGGCACTCCTCCTTCTCTTTTCCTAACACCTCTCAAGCCACTTGGCTCGTCCAAACTCTGCCCAAATAAGCTCCCCACATCCCCCTCCTCCTCCTTGAAGCTTACCCTTAGACAGAAAGCATTTCAAGAAGTCCTTTGGTTCCAACCAAAGTGAGTTACCTAAATTAAAGGTAACGATTTCTCTTAAATTATTTTCATTTATTTTTCTTCTCCAACCCCCAAACTCTTTTTATTTCCTTTCTTTTGTAACAACACCAGTATCCACAATATACTAGGATGTTGTTATAAGAAGGATTAAAACTACACATACACACAACTCCATCTAATGGATGATGAACATAATGTTTCTGTGGATGGCAAACTAACGCCTCACGAAACGATGATTGTTCAAATACATATTACCGCCTCTCATGGTGGCCATTATGATGGCACTGTAATTAAATATGATATTAATGATATATATTTTATATATAAGCTTCTGTAATTCCATTTTATTTCAAACCATTATTCGTTTCATGTTGTATATACATACGATAATTTCATTTGAGGAAGTGCGGACTACCGCCCCCTTAAAATGATATGACTCGTTCATACCACACATGGAATGTATAAAGGATGGTGTTAATGAACTTAAGTAACATGTATAAAATATTATATTATACTGGAATAGTAATATACCTATGTATCATTTGTATTCGATTCTTTTAAAATAAAAATTAAATGGAAGTAGCGTTCGTGCGTACGTACGGACTACCGTCTCCACGAACGCGATGAGATCCATCCTCCATCGTATCCATTCAAGTATTATTCTCATTTTAGGGTTAAAAATAATGTTAATATCATTCTGATTATGAATAATATTTAATCTATCCTTTACAAACATGTCTTACGTAACCAAACATTTAAGAAGAACGAATCGATTATCACCTGAAACGACGATAATACTAAGATATTATTAATAAAGAAATGTTAAAAGATCATATATGATATCATATTAATGTATATGATTATTTTATAATTTAATAACAACTATTTCACCATTATACAGGAGGTTAACCTACCCCAACCAAGGAAAAGTACAAGGTAAGGGTTATTTCACAATCTATTCATTATCCGAGGTTGTTTATACGTAATAACCTACTGGGATCTCTTTATCATCCACATCCATGTTTCTTAAAAATGCATTTCAAAACATTTTTACTATTTACTAGAATATGAGTTAAAGTCATTTATACCCTTTTTGACTTTTATAAGTGGTTTATAAAGGAATCTTTCGGTCGTTTTCAAAACAAGGTCCTTTTTAACCTTTTCGACAGAATTAAGATAAGAATGTTTTTTTAACTTATACGGCGGGTGCGGTTATTTTCCGCCGTTATAGAATCGTCAAAGATTTCCTTACAATCTTTCAAGAATATTTTCAAGAAAATGTTTTATTTTATATGGCTCTTAAATGATTTCAAAAATAGAAAGAGATATTTCTCTAAAAAGTGTTTTGATTTCATCTATGTCAACATCCTTTAATGGATTTTACGCTTATTTGAAGTTGATTTATTATAATACAAAACTTCTATATTGTATTGAAGGTTTTGTGATATGTTTGACTGTGGATGTTCTATTTTATACCATTCATAGTTTATGGTGAAACTATAGACATTTCGTATGCTAGTTTTAATCCGAATGTTTATGTTATATTTCAAACATTTCTTCAGATGAATGTGCTAAAAAAGTATGTTCCGGGTTGGGGACCGGTAAAAGTAAGCCCTCCAGGTTGGGGACTGGTTAAAGTAAGCCCTCCAGGTTAGGGACTGGTAAAAGTATGCCCTTCGGGTTGGTGTCCGGTTATTAGAGGCACTCCGGGTTGGTGTCCGGTTATTAGAGGCACTCCGGGTTGGTGTCCGGTTATTAGAGGCACTCCGGGTTGGTGTCCGGTTATTAGAGGCACTCCGGGTTGAGTTCTGGTTAGAAGTAACCCCTAGGTCTTGGGATGAGGCCTAGACAAAGAAATTAACGTTTAGCATTATGCATTCCAACATTATGAAAGTGGTTATTGATTTTTTCATGTGATTATTCGATTAGTAGAATATCCATGTGAATAAGTAAATGGCATTATTTCATTTTATTTATGCCATACCATGTTGAAAGTTCATATTTAAAAGGATTTTGTTTTAGTTATACCTTGCCTTAAATGTTTATTCTTATTTATGAAAGTTTCCGCTATATTGTTATCCTTACTGGGAATTTGAGCTCACCCCTTTTCTATGTTTTATTTTTCCCAGGAAGTGAAGAAGTAAATTATGAATGACCTGCAGGGATATTATGTGGGGATATGAGTGTGGATTATGGAGACATTATGTTATTGTAGTAGTTTTTCATTTTATGATGTAATGTAAAACTTATGAATATATCTAGTGTTTCCAAGGCTACTAAACCAATCGGTCTTTCGAGATTTGATCTTTCTTGTGATCATGCCAATGTTATGTAATAATGCACCGACTCTGGGTAACTGGGGTCGGGGCGTTACAGTTGGTATCAAAGGAAGTTTAGTACAAACCTTGGAAGCTAGATTTAGATAAACTCTGATTAGAGCACGTAGACCTAAGATGAACTTTTAGGATTAGTATAGAAGAACTTCCTAGAATTTTGGTATTGTAGAGATTTTGTGAGTTTTCCAAGAAATACATCCCTGTCTGGATACGATCAGGTAGAGGCGGCTCTGGCACAGATGTACCTAGGGGTAAAACCCGAAAACACCGCTTTGATCTAGACTCGAACGGGAACTGGTGCACGACAACGGGCCTTGTTGCACTCTTGGTTACGACACTCCCGGGGGATATGCTTAGGATAACTCTCATTTTCTTTACAAATCATTTTGAAGGGATTATGAGTATATACTTCCTCAAAGAAAACATTCTTATGATTATGGATTATATCCATAAATAGTTCAATTTATGTTAAGTGTTTTATAAGTATGGGATTATGTATTTTGATTCATAAACTGATCTAGTTTATGCCATTGTTTAGAAATGGCGCCCAGTAGAAGGAATGAGAACTCCGGAAATGCACATGATCCAAAGAGAAGGAAGGATCATATCTTTCATGGTCTTAAGCTAGAATTTATTAGAGAAATAGTCTCCCATGTATTATCATCATATGAAGAAATAATATCATGTATTGATAAGATAAGTAAAGAGTTTACTGAGTCCTATGGCTTTGAAGGGAAGCAAGAGAAGAAAAGGATAGAAGAGAAAAAGATGGATAAAGGGAAGAGGGAAAAGAAGAATTTTCCCATATGTGGTAACTGTGGAAAGAAACACCCTGGAACTTGCCTGAAAGGAATGGGAGTTTGTTATAAGTGTGGAGGAAAAGGGCACAAAGTACGTGACTGCAAGGGTAAGAAAATGGTTTCAAATGTACAATGCTTCATTTGCAAAGAGTTTGGACACTACGCGAACCTATGTCCCAGTCATCAGACTATGACGCAAATGATGCTATTGGATAATAATCAAGTTATGATACTACCACAGATGAAGAGGAATGATTAGAGTTCTTATGTTGATTATGTCAATTGAGTGTTGTATCACCAATGTACTTGTTATAATAATTATGGAGTATATAAGGATTGTACTGCAGTACTATTTCATTAAGGACTTGAGATTGTGTGGAACAAATAAAAGTGACTCAATAGCAGGATAAATTTTTGGAAAATATATGGTTTAGAGAATGATAAATCATAATATAGTTCTGATACTGAGGTAGTGATTTTGGAATAATACATGATTGATTTGGATAAATTATATTGGATATTCTTGACTACCTTGAAGCTGGTTAATGATTTGTATATTCCATCATTGTTGAGGGTTTAAAACATTTTTTGGATTAATGAAGTATATCCAGCTTTTTATATGGAATAAGGGAGCATGAATGTAATCAATAAGGAATATGGTAATTCAGGATGTTTCGGTGTATTAAAAGAATACATGATGAAGGTATTCATATGCTATTACGGGGTAAAAAGGTTCTACATTATGTTTACCTCACTTATAAATGTTGGAATGTGAGTTTGGATAGAAGTATTTTGGATAGTTCTAGTTTGGATTATTTTGGATTGCCATAAAAGGACAACCCGGAGGTCGGGCGGCAACCCGTCGCGTCCGGCAAGGCTGTGAGACTTGAACCCGCAACCGAAGGGCGACAAGGGTGTATCACCTACCACTGTCCCAAGAAATGTCCTGGATTAAATAATGTAGTTTTTTTAAAAGATCTGGTAGATGAATTATAAATTCGTTTATTTTGGAACCCTACATGAATAGTATAAATAGAATTTTTTTTTACGAGTGAAAGATGAGTTTGTGGTTGAAATTTATTAATGGATAAAACTATAATTATAAAGTAAGTATATCTCCTTATGATCTTAGCCAATCTCATAAATAAATTCTTCAACATTAAGAAAAGAAACTTAGAACAAAAATGTTTTCCTAGATGGTACCTTAAATCATCACTAATTTATGGCTTTGGGATTGTTGGCCTTTTCAAAGCCATGTTCTCTACCACTCTCCATCAGATAATTGATGGTTAGATTTCTCTTCCATATCCATATTTTCCTACATGGAACCCTAATATGTGTTATTTTCGGTAATCTTCATACTTTCGACTCTTTATTTTAAATAGAGGCCTCGTTAATTCATTTTTCGATGAGGGATTTCAACTAAGATATTTTGAAACGTCAAAAATGTGTTATCCCAATACCCTATATTTTGTTGAACTGATGGTACTTCAAATCATCATAGATTGATGAGTTTAAGGACCTCAATTATACACTTGTTTGTGATTGATGACATCAATCACTACCTATAAATATTTACATTTTTCCTCCAATTATATATCTCTAATTGCCACCAATGTTCTCCTAATCGAGATCATAATTTGGTGGTGACCCTTTCATTTCTCTTTTCCTCATATTAAGACTAAATTTTAGTAACCCAATTTCCGATGTGGATTTTCCCACAAATATATTATCTATTTTCAACCTTTTATTTTCGAAGAACAATTTCAAATTGCGAGGACGCAATTTATTGAAGTAGGGGAGAATGTAACACCCCAAGATTTCATAGTGTGTTATTTCTTCAAAATAATTCAATAACTTGCACTACAAGCAACACCGAGTTCAATTGCACCATGACTTACCAAAAAAAAGCCATTAAAAGAGGTCATGAATAGCATTAACTACATTTTTAACTTTATATAATCCTTATAATTTTAGAATCCATATTATGAGTTTCTTAGTCATAATGCAAGAACAGATTCATTTTCAGTATTGCACTTTTATCAACTTTTGATAGTGAAACCTTTTTAAATACAATATTTTAAACTTTTTGACTAAATGGAGACATCAAAAAATTTAAAATGAAACATCCCAAGCTTCCACGGTACGCTTTCCTTTGAATAAAACAGTAGCGTGTGTTGTACGCAACGTCGAGTTTTAACACACACCACAACCGATCAAACTAGCGGTTATGAATAGTAATACCTACTTTTTGAAATTATATATATTTTATATTGGAAAATTGACTTCATTTTTGGATTAGGAATATCGAATTTAGCCTAAGGTGAAATTTTGGTACATTTCGGATAACTTTCATATTTTGATGAATAGTGAAAATTACTAAATTTTAATTAAAAACAACTTTTTTAATCAAAATAATTAATAGTGATAAATTATGAATTTGAGTGGTTTTAAAGTATATTTAGAATATATTTTTACCGTTTAATATAATGTTGGTCATTGGACATAATTTTACAATTAAACCGAACATAAACAAGTGTCAATCTTTTGATAGTTATTACCTCTTAAAAACACGCTTTTTGTTTTGACAGCGGGAATTTATTTTAAATTAATTTCTGCCACTTCTGTGTTTTGAATTTAGAAAAATGGATTCCATATTTGGAATCAGGATGTCCAAATTGTGTAAATAGTTAACTTTTATTTTTAGACATTTTGAATAATTACTGTGGTAAATATTTTATTTACCATGGTTAAGCGTAAATCCGGTAAATAAGGGTTAAACAATAATATTATAATAATACAAAATTACCCTAAAACGTGTCCTAACCTTATTGGTGGACACATACCCGACCATGAGCATCCTTGGGTCAATTTGGGGACCCCTTGGAGCCACTTGTATGTGGTAGGGACACTTTATATTAATAAAGTTAAAATAAAAATAAAAATGGCATAAGCTTACATCTTTTAGAAGAACAATTTTTACATAGGGTTATACATGTTGGATTTTCGATTATAAATATTCATTAGAAAGATAAAAATATTTCCTACATGATGATATTTTATTTATAATTTTTAGACATTAAATAATTTATTTTATTTATGACACAATGATGATGCAGTAATTACTATAATAGTGAAAAATTAAAATAATTGATATTATAAATACCCAAAAAAATATAATATGAAACTTTTAATGAATTAAAATAATTTTCTAGGATAATATGATATATTAGGATTGATTTAATTGACTTTGTTCGAAGTAATCAATCTGTTATGAGTTTCACAAAAATCAACTATTGAATAGTGTCAAAATTGACATAAAAGAGTTCTTAAAACAAATATTATATTATTAATTGATATTAAATTTCTAAAAATCTAAGGTTCGGCCAAAAGACTTATATCAGGATAGGTTCATCATTAATGGACCACTTGTGGGTCGCTTGGATGTATATAGTAAGTTTATTAACCATATTATATAAAAATACAAAGAGACATTGTAAAAGTGAAACTAATTAACTTAGAGTTAATACTTAAAGATAAGGTTAATATAAGTACCCAAACCTGTCTAAATTCTATTGGTTGAGTGGTTTTAGACCTATCCCCACCTTATCCTTTGAATAATCAACTTTGGAGCCATTGGAAACCGAATATGAATTTATTATAAATTAATATTTCTAGCTTTTCCAAAGGTGCCCCTCACCCCTCTTATAAAAGGGCACTCCTCCTTCTCTTTTCCTCACACCTCTCAAGCCACTTGGCTCGTCCAAACTCTGCCCAACTAAGCTCCCCACATCCCCCTCCTCCTCCTTGAAGCTTACCCTTAGGCAGAAAGCATTTCAAGAAGTCCTTTGGTTCCAACCAAAGTGAGTTACCTAAATTAAAGGTAACGATTTCTCTTAAATTATTTTCATTTATTTTGCTTCTCCAACCCCCAAACTCTTTTTATTTCCTTTCTTTTGTAACAACACCAGTATCCACAATATACTAGGATGTTGTTATAAGAAGGATTCAAACTACACATACACACAACTCCATCTAATGGATGATGAACATAATGTTTCTGTGGATGGCAAACTAACGCCTCACGAAACGATGATTGTTCAAATACATCTTACCGCCTCTCATGGTGGCCATTATGATGGCACTGTAATTAAATATGATATTAATGATATATATTTTATATATAAGCTTCTGTAATTCCATTTTATTTCAAACCATTATTCGTTTCATGTTGTATATACATACGATAATTTCATTTGAGGAAGTGCGGACTACCGCCCCCTTAAAATGATATGACTCGTTCATACCACACATGGAACGTATAAAGGATGGTGTTAATGAAATTAAGTAACATGTATAAAATATTATATTATACTGGAATAGTAATATACCTATGTATCATTTGTATTCGATTCTTTTAAAATAAAAATTAAATGGAAGTAGCGTTCGTGCGTACGTACGGACTACCGTCTCCACGAACGCGATGAGATCCATCCTCCATCGTATCCATTCAAGTATTATTCTCATTTTAGGGTTAAAAATAATGTTAATATCATTCTGATTATGAATAAGATTTAATCTATCCTTTACAAACATGTCTTACGTAACCAAACATTTAAGAAGAACGAATCGATTATCACCTGAAACGATGATAATACTAAGATATTATTAATAAAGCAATGTTAAAAGATCATATATGATATCATATTAATGTATATGATTATTGTATAATTTAATAACAACTATTTCACCATTATACAGGAGGTTAACCTACCCCAACAAAGGAAAAGTACAAGGTAAGGGTTATTTCACAATCTCTTCATTATCCGAGGTTGTTTATACGTAATAACCTACTGGGATCTCTTTATCATCCACATCCATGTTTCTTAAAAATGAATTTCAAAACATTTTTACTATTTACTAGAATATGAGTTAAAGTCATTTATACCCTTTTTGACTTTTATAAGTGGTTTATAAAGGAATCTTTCGGTCGTTTTCAAAACAAGGTCCTTTTTAACCTTTTCGACAGAATTAAGATAAGAATGTTTTTTTAACTTATACGGCGGGTGCGGTTATTTTCCTCCGTTATAGAATCGTCAAAGCTTTCCTTACAATCTTACAAGAATATTTTCAAGAAAATGTTTTATTTTATATGGCTCTTAAATGATTTCAAAAATAGAAAGAGATATTTCTCTAAAAAGTGTTTTGATTTCATCTATGTCAACATCCTTTAATGGATTTTACGCTTATTTGAAGTTGATTTATTATAATAAAAAACTTCTATATTGTATTGAAGGTTTTGTGATATGTTTGACTGTGGATGTTCTATTTTATACCATTCATAGTTTATGGTGAAACTATAGACATTTCGTATGCTAGTTTTAATCCGAATGTTTATGTTATATTTCAAACTTTTCTTCAGATGAATGTGCTAAACAAGTATGTTCCGGGTTGGGGACCGGTAAAAGTAAGCCCTCCAGGTTGGGGACTGGTTAAAGTAAGCCCTCCAGGTTAGGTACTGGTAAAAGTATGCCCTCCGGGTTGGTGTCCGGTTATTAGAGGCACTCTGGGTTGGTGTCCGGTTATTAGAGGCACTCCGGGTTGGGTTCCGGTTAGAAGTAACCCCTAGGTCTTGGGATGAGGCCTAGACAAAGAAATTAACGTTTAGAATTATGCATTCCAACATTATGAAAGTGGTTATTGATTTTTTCATGTGATTATTCGATTAGTAGAATATCCATGTGAATAAGTAAATGACATTATTTCATTTTATTTATGCCATACCATGTTGAAAGTTCATATTTAAAAGGCTTTTGTTTTAGTTATACCTTGCCTTAAATGTTTATTCTTATTTATGAAAGTTTCCGCTATATTGTTATCCTTACTGGGCATTTGAGCTCACCCCTTTTCTATGTTTTATTTTTCCCAGGAAGTGAAGAAGTAAATTATGAATGACCTGCAGGGATATTATGTGGGGATATGAGTGTGGATTATGGAGACATTATGTTATTGTAGTAGTTTTTCATTTTATGATGTAATGTAAAACTTATGAATATATCTAGTGTTTCCAAGGCTACTAAACCAATCGGTCTTTCGATATTTGATCTTTCTTGTGATCATGCCAATGTTATGTAATAATGCACCGACTCTGGGTAACTGGGGTCGGGGCGTTACAGTTGGTATCAAAGGAAGTTTAGTACAAACCTTGGAAGCTAGATTTAGATAAACTCTGATTAGAGCACGTAGACCTAAGATGAACTTTTAGGATTAGTATAGAAGAACTTCCTAGAATTTTGGTATTGTAGAGATTTTGTGAGTTTTCCAAGAAATACATCCATGTCTGGATACGAGCAGGTAGAGGCGGCTCTGGCACAGATGTACCTAGGGGTAAAACCCGAAAACACCGCTTTGAGCTAGACTCGAACGGGAACTGGTGCACGACAACGGGCCTTGCTGCACTCTTGGTTACGACACTCCCGGGGGATATGCTTAGGATAACTCTCATTTTCTTTACAAATCATTTTGAAGGGATTATGAGTATATACTTCCTCAAAGAAAACATTCTTATGATTATGGATTATATCCATAAATAGTTCAATTTATGTTAAGTGTTTTATAAGTATGGGATTATGTATTTTGATTCATAAACTGATCTAGTTTATGCCATTGTTTAGAAATGGAGCCCAGTAGAAGGAATGAGAACTCCGGAAATGCACATGATCCAAAGAGAAGGAAGGATCATATCTTTCATGGTCTTAAGCTAGAATTTATAAGAGAAATAGTCTCTCATGTATTATCATCATATGAAGAAATAATATCATGTATTGATAAGATAAGTAAAGAGTTTACTGAGTCCTATGGCTTTGAAGGGAAGCAAGAGAAGAAAAGGATAGAAGAGAAAAAGATGGATAAAGGGAAGAGGGAAAAGAAGAATTTTCCCATATGTGGTAACTGTGGAAAGAAACACCCTGGAACTTGCCTGAAAGGAATGGGAGTTTGTTATAAGTGTGGAGGAAAAGGGCACAAAGTACGTGACTGCAAGGGTAAGAAAATGGTTTCAAATGTACAATGCTTCATTTGCAAAGAGTTTGGACACTACGCGAACCTATGTCCCAGTCATCAGACTATGACGCAAATGATGCTATTGGATAATAATCAAGTTATGATAATACCACAGATGAAGAGGAATGATTAGAGTTCTTATGTTGATTATGTCAATTGAGTGTTGTATCACCAATGTACTTGTTATAATAATTATGGAGTATATAAGGATTGTACTGCAGTACTATTTCATTAAGGACTTGAGATTGTGTGGAACAAAGAAAAGTGACTCAATAGCAGGATAAATTTTTGGATAATATATGGTTTAGAGAATGATAAATCATAATATAGTTCTGATACTGAGGTAGTGATTTTGGAATAATACATGATTGATTTGGATAAATTATATTGGATATTCTTGACTACCTTGAAGCTGGTTAATGATTTGTATATTCCATCATTGTTGAGGGTTTAAAACATTTTTTGGATTAATGAAGTATATCCAGCTTTTTATATGGAATAAGGGAGCATGAATGTAATCAATAAGGAATATGGTAATTCAGGATGTTTCGGTGTATTAAAAGAATACATGATGAAGGTATTCATATGCTATTACGGGTTAAAAAGGTTCTACATTATGTTTATCTCACTTATAAATGTTGGACTGTGAGTTTGGATAGAAGTATTTTGGATAGTTCTAGTTTGGATTATTTTGGATTGCCATAAAAGGACAACCCGGAGGTCGGGCGGCAACCCGTCGCGTCCGGCAAGGCTGTGAGACTTGAACCCGCAACCGAAGGGCGACAAGGGTGTATCACCTACCACTGTCCCAAGAAATGTCCTGGATTAAATAATGTAGTTTTTTTAAAAGATCTGGTAGATGAATTATAAATTCGTTTATTTTGGAACCCTACATGAATAGTATAAATAGAATTTTTTTTACGAGTGAAAGATGAGTTTGTGGTTGAAATTTATTAATGGATAAAACTATAATTATAAAGTAAGTATATCTCCTTATGATCTTAGCCAATCTCATAAATAAATTCTTCAACATTAAGAAAAGCAACTTAGAACAAAAATGTTTTCCTAGATGGTACCTTAAATCATCACTAATTTATGGCTTTGGGATTGTTGGCCTTTTCATAGCCATGTTCTCTACCACTCTCCATCAGATAATTGATGGTTAGATTTCTCTTCCATATCCATATTTTCCTACATGGAACCCTAGTATGTGTTATTTTCGGTAATCTTCATACTTTCGACTCTTTATTTTAAATAGAGGCCTCGTTAATTCATTTTTCGATGAGGGATTTCAACTAAGATATTTTGAAACGTCAAAAATGTGTTATCCCAATACCCTATATTTTGTTGAACTGATGGTACTTCAAATCATCATAGATTGATGAGTTTAAGGACCTCAATTATACACTTGTTTGTGATTGATGACCTCAATCACTACCTATAAATATTTACGTTTTTCCTCCAATTATATATCTCTAATTGCCACCAATGTTCTCCTAATCGAGATCATAATTTGGTGGTGACCCTTTCATTTCTCTTTTCCTCATATTAAGACTAAATTTTAGTAACCCAATTTCCGATGTGGATTTTCCCACAAATATATTATCTATTTTCAACCTTTTATTTTCTAAGAACAATTTCAAATTGCGAGGACGCAATTTATTGAAGTAGGGGAGAATGTAACACCCCAAGATTTCATAGTGTGTTATTTCTTCAAAATAATTCAATAACTTGCACTACAAGCAACACCGAGTTCAATTGCACCATGACTTACCAAAAAAAAAGCCATTAAAAGAGGTCATGAATAGCATTAACTACATTTTTAACTTTATATAATCCTTATAATTTTAGAATCCATATTATGAGTTTCTTAGTCATAATGCAAGAACAGATTCATTTTCAGTATTGCACTTTTATCAACTTTTGATAGTGAAACCTTTTTAAATACAATATTTTAAACTTTTTGACTAAATGGAGACATCAAAAAATTTAAAATGAAACATCCCAAGCTTCCACGGTACGCTTTCCTTTGAATAAAACAGTAGCGTGTGTTGTACGCAACGTCGAGTTTTAACACACACCACAACCGATCAAACTAGCGGTTATGAATAGTAATACCTAATTTTTGAAATTATATATATTTTATATTGGAAAATGGACTTCATTTTTGGATTCGGAATATCGAATTTAGCCTAAGGTGAAATTTTGGTACATTTCGGATAACTTTCATATTTTGATGAATAGTGAAAATTACTAAATTTTAATTAAAAACAACTTTTTTAATCAAAATAATTAATAGTGATAAATTATGAATTTGAGTGGTTTTAAAGTATATTTAGAATATATTTTTACCGTTTAATATAATGTTGGTCATTGGACATAATTTTACAATTAAACCGAACATAAACAAGTGTCAATCTTTTGATAGTTATTACCTCTTAAAAACACGTTTTTTGTTTTGACAGCGGGAATTAATTTTAAATTAATTTCTGCCACTTCTGTGTTTTGAATTTAGAAAAATGGATTCCATATTTGGAATCAGGATGTCCAAATTGTGTAAATAGGTAACTTTTATTTTTAGACATTTTGAATAATTACTGTGGTAAATATTTTATTTACCATGGTTAAGGGTAAATCCGGTAAATAAGGGTTAAACAATAATATTATAATAATACAAAATTACCCTAAAACGTGTCCTAACCTTATTGGTGGACACATACCCGACCATGAGCATCCTTGGGTCAATTTGGGGACCCCTTGGAGCCACTTGTATGTGGTAGGGACACTTTATATTAATAAAGTTAAAATAAAAATAAAAATGGCATAAGCTTACATCTTTTAGAAGAACAATTTTTACATAGGGTTATACATGTTGGATATTCGATTATAAATATTCATTAGAAAGCTAAAAATATTTCCTACATGATGATATTTTATTTATAATTTTTAGACATTAAATAATTTATTTTATTTATGACACAATGATGATGCAGTAATTACTATAATAGTGAAAAATTAAAATAATTGATATTATAAATACCCAAAAAAATATAATATGAAACTTTTAATGAATTAAACTAATTTTCTAGGATAATATGATATATTAGGATTGATTTAATTGACTTTTTTCGAAGTAATCAATCTGTTATGAGTTTCACAAAAATCAACTATTGAATAGTGTCAAAATTGACATAAAAGAGTTCTTAAAACAAATATTATATTATTAATTGATATTAAATTTCTAAAAATCTAAGGTTCGGCCAAAAGACTTATATCAGGATAGGTTCATCATTAATGGACCACTTGTGGGTCGCTTGGATGTATATAGTAAGTTTATTAACCATATTATATAAAAATACAAAGAGACATTGTAAAAGTGAAACTAATTAACTTAGAGTTAATACTTAAAGATAAGGTTAATATAAGTACCCAAATCTGTCTAAATTCTATTGGTTGAGTGGTTTTCGACCTATCCCCACCTTATCATTTGAATAATCAACTTTGGAGCCATTGGAAACCGAATATGAATTTATTATAAATTAATATTTCTAGCTTTTCCAAAGGTGCCCCTCACCCCTCTTATAAAAGGGCACTCCTCCTTCTCTTTTCCTCACACCTCTCAAGCCACTTGGCTCGTCCAAACTCTGCCCAACTAAGCTCCCCACATCCCCCTCCTCCTCCTTGAAGCTTACCCTTAGGCAGAAAGCATTTCAAGAAGTCCTTTGGTTCCAACCAAAGTGAGTTACCTAAATTAAAGGTAACGATTTCTCTTAAATTATTTTCATTTATTTTGCTTCTCCAACCCCCAAACTCTTTTTTTTTTCTTTTCTTTTGTAACAACACCAGTATCCACAATATACTAGGATGTTGTTATAAGAAGGATTCAAACTACACATACACACAACTCCATCTAATGGATGATGAACATAATGTTTCTGTGGATGGCAAACTAACGCGTCACGAAACGATGATTGTTCAAATACATCTTACCGCCTCTCATGGTGGCCATTATGATGGCACTATAATTAAATATGATATTAATGATATATATTTTATATATAAGCTTCTTTAATTCCATTTTATTTCAAACCATTATTCGTTTCATGTTGTATATACATACGATAATTTCATTTGAGGAAGTGCGGACTACCGCCCCCTTAAAATGATATGACTCGTTCATACCACACATGGAACGTATAAAGGATGGTGTTAATGAACTTAAGTAACATGTATAAAATATTATATTATACTGGAATAGTAATATACCTATGTATCATTTGTATTCGATTCTTTTAAAATAAAAATTAAATGGAAGTAGCGTTCGTGCGTACGTACGGACTACCGTCTCCACGAACGCGATGAGATCCATCCTCCATCGTATCCATTCAAGTATTATTCTCATTTTAGGGTTAAAAATAATGTTAATATCATTCTGATTATGAATAAGATTTAATCTATCCTTTACAAACATGTCTTACGTAACCAAACATTTAAGAAGAACGAATCGATTATCACCTGAAACGACGATAATACTAAGATATTATTAATAAAGCAATGTTAAAAGATCATATATGATATCATATTAATGTATATGATTATTGTATAATTTAATAACAACTATTTCACCATTATACAGGAGGTTAACCTACCCCAACCAAGGAAAAGTACAAGGTAAGGGTTATTTCACAATCTCTTCATTATCCGAGGTTGTTTATACGTAATAACCTACTGGGATCTCTTTATCATCCACATCCATGTTTCTTAAAAATGCATTTCAAAACATTTTTACTATTTACTAGAATATGAGTTAAAGTCATTTATACCCTTTTTGACTTTTATAAGTGGTTTATAAAGGAATCTTTCGGTCGTTTTCAAAACAAGGTCCTTTTTAACCTTTTCGACAGAATTAAGATAAGAATGTTTTTTTAACTTATACGGCAGGTGTGGTTATTTTCTGCCGTTATAGAATCGTCAAAGCTTTCCTTACAATCTTACAAGAATATTTTCAAGAAAATGTTTTATTTTATATGGCTCTTAAATGATTTCAAAAATAGAAAGAGATATTTCTCTAAAAAGTGTTTTGATTTCATCTATGTCAACATCCTTTAATGGATTTTACGCTTATTTGAAGTTGATTTATTATAATACAAAACTTCTATATTGTATTGAAGTTTTAGTGATATGTTTGACTGTGGATGTTCTATTTTATACCATTCATAGTTTATGGTGAAACTATAGACATTTCGTATGCTAGTTTTAATCCGAATGTTTATGTTATATTTCAAACTTTTCTTCAGATGAATGTGCTAAACAAGTATGTTCCGGGTTGGGGACCGGTAAAAGTAAGCCCTCCAGGTTGGGGACTGGTTAAAGTAAGCCCTCCAGGTTAGGGACTGGTAAAAGTATGCCCTCCGGGTTGGTGTCCGGTTATTAGAGGCACTCCGGGTTGGTGTCCGGTTATTAGAGGCACTCCGGGTTGGTGTCCGGTTATTAGAGGCACTCCGGGTTGGTGTCCGGTTATTAGAGGCACTCCGGGTTGGGTTCCGGTTAGAAGTAACCCCTAGGTCTTGGGATGAGGCCTAGACAAAGAAATTAACGTTTAGCATTATGCATTCCAACATTATGAAAGTGGTTATTGATTTTTGCATGTGATTATTCGATTAGTAGAATATCCATGTGAATAAGTAAATGGCATTATTTCATTTTATTTATGCCATACCATGTTGAAAGTTCATATTTAAAAGGCTTTTGTTTTAGTTATACCTTTCCTTAAATGTTTATTCTTATTTATGAAAGTTTCCGCTATATTGTTATCCTTACTGGGCATTTGAGCTCACCCCTTTTCTATGTTTTATTTTTCCCTGGAAGTGAAGAAGTAAATTATGAATGACCTTTAGGGATATTATGTGGGGATATGAGTGTGGATTATGGATACATTATGTTATTGTAGTAGTTTTTCATTTTATGATGTAATGTAAAACTTATGAATATATCTAGAGTTTCCAAGGCTACTAAACCAATCGGTCTTTCGAGATTTGATCTTTCTTGTGATCATGCCAATGTTATGTAATAATGCACCGACTCTGGGTAAATGGGGTCGGGGCGTTACAACTTGCAAGGTATGCATCTGGCATTATCATCCAACCTGAAAGTAAAGTTGATCGATTTTTCAGTGGCTTAAAACCAAGTCTTCGAAGGGCATTAGCTATAAGAGACTTCTGTAGCTATGAAGAAATTGTGCGTTGTGCTATCAAGGTAGAAATGGAAGTTGGTGTTACATATCCATCTCATGGTTTTGACAAGAAACGAAAGATGGAGTTCAAGGAGAAATCTCATAATAATGGTGAAAAGAAGATGAATGTTTCCTTATGCACAAAGTGTGGAAAGAAGCATGGTGGAGATTGCCTTAAAGGGACTAGAAAATGTTTTAAGTGTGGAAAAGATGGTCATCGAGCAGCTGAGTGTCGAAGTAATGGAAAAAGGGATTCTAATGATGTGAATAAAGCAAACACTACAGAGAACGCACAACCAACACTTCAATGCTTCAAGTGCCAGGAAATGGGGCATTATGCTAATAAATGCCCTAATCCAAAGGTTAGTGATGATCAACATGGGCAACCACTGAAGGCAAAGGACAAAGGGAAGTCACATGCGATCACTATTGGCGATGTTGAATATGACAACGATGTGGTGAAATGATTAAGTGTTTATGTAATGGGATTCCAAAATAATATTGTATCATGGAGTATTGGAATATTTATGTATTGGTCTAATGTGGTATTCAAAGTGATTGAGATATTTTTGGAAATAAGATGATATGTGCATAATGAAGGGAAAACGAGAAAATGAAATGTTTAACAGTATTCATGAGCTCATGATTGATATAAGGACTAAGTGATATCATGGTTTGAGTATATAGAATTTTGAGGATTTTGGTATGTGGAAGGTGTTAACTTTTAACTGCATTCATGTTTTCACTAAGGTATTTAAGAGAATACATGATTAAGGACTTTGAATGTTTGGAATGTGACCAACAAAACATATCTTATGATATATGGGGATCGACGATGGTGTTAAATCCCTGGTAATCATTTTCACTATGTTATGAGAGTGGACTGCAGTATTATGGATAAGCCTAAATATTGGAATGGATTATGTTGGACATAAGTTAGTATTGTTTAAGGATATAAGTTTTTTCGATATTATTGATGGGATGTTATAGTAATATAGTTTTAGAAAAAGGACAACCTGCAGGATGGGCGACAGCCCATCGCGTCGGACAAGGCTGTGGAAATTGAACCCACAATCGAAGTGCGATTGGCCTTTATCGCCTACCACTGGCCTACAGGAAGTCCCTGTTTAGTAGAAACTAGTTTTATTATATTAAGCAGTATGATATATGAAGTATAAGTCCATTTTAGGAACCATATATGATTAATCTCACTATAGATCGACTTATGTATATAATTTTTGCTAACCTTTTGTTTGAGACAGATGGAATGACCCGTCATTCTATCACATGATCTGCTAACACTTCACTTCATTATTTAATAGATGAAGTGGAAATTGTTCAAGGCACAAACAACAGTGAGATTGTACCAAAATAATGTAAGTATTTATTCTAATTCAAATTCTTCAACTTTAGGGAAACGATCTTGAAAACCAAAAAAAATGTTGTCCTAGTGATCTTATATCTGATTAATCAGATGGTACCTTATATCGTCACAAATTTATGGATTTGTGATTGCTGGCTTTTCCATAGCCATGTTCTCTACCACTCTCCATCAGAACATGATGGTTAGATTTCTCTTCCATATCCATATTTTCACCTATGTGGAAACCCAGTGATTAGTTTATTTGGGTAACCGTTACGTTTCATACTTTTGTTTTTAAATATTGGTGTTGATATTACTTTTTACGATGTGGGTTTCTATTAAAGAAACTTTCGAATAGTAAACCATTTATAACCCCGACGAATTTCGAGGGTGAAATTCATTTTAAGGGGGGTAGAATGTAACACCCCGAGATTTTATGAAAAATATTCTTTTTAATTTCACTAATGTCTTGTGTTGTACGCTACACCAAAAGGAGCTTGCACAACACACATCCTTGACTTGCCTTTCATTACACGCAATCGCGACCATCCTCGATAGCGTGTGTAGTACGCAATAACGAGTTTCGCTAAACAACGATATGCTATTAAAATATTATTAAAACTAGCCGTTATGAATAGTAATAACCACTTTTCGAAATTTTTTAAATTTTATTTTTCAAAATGGACTTCATTTTTGGATTCCTAATATCGAAATTAGCTTAGGGTGAAATTTTGGTAATTTTCGGATAAATTTCATATTTTGATGAATTGTGAAAATTGCTGAATTTTAATTAAAAACAACTTTTTCAATCGAAATAATTAATAGTGATAAATTATTAATTTGGGTGGTTTTAAAGTATATTTAGAATATATTTTTACAATTTAAAACAATGTTTGTCATTGGATGTAATTTCACATTTAAACCAGACATAAACAAGTGTCAATCTTTTGATAGTTATTATCTCTTAAGAACACGCTATTTGTTTTGATGACGGGAATTAATATTTAAATTAATTAATGCAACTGATATGTTTTGAATTTGGTATAATAGAAATCATTTTTGAGTTCATAATATCAAATATATCTTAGGCATAATTTTTGGCATTTTTCTTAAAACTTTCAATTTTTTATGAATAGTGAAACCACTAAGTGGTAGTTAAAAAACTGAATTTTTCATAAAACTTAATTTTACCGCTTCTGTGAGTGGAATTTCAAAAATCCGAGAGACACGGTTGATGTCAGTAAGTAAAATGTGGTTCAATGAGATTAAAATAATTTTTTGGTGAATAGTAACTTTTTACCTTTTTACCACGGTTAAAAGTAAATAGGGTAATTAAGGGTAGAAATGATATTATTATTACCCTAAAACATGTCCTAATTCTATTGGACAAGTGTAATTCGACCAAAAACAAACTTAGGAATAAAATATGACCATTTAGGCCCACTTGGATTAGATTAGGACATTTATTATTAATTTATTTAAAGAAGGGTTAAAAGAGTTAAAATCAAATTTTATTTACTAAACCATTTTTAATATAGGTTTATACATAGGATAAATTCAATTTTAAATATTCATTAGAAAGATAAAAAGATTTCCTACATAATGGTTTTTTATTTGTAATTTTTAGACATCAAATAATTTAATTTATTTATGACACAAAGATGATGCAGTAATTATCTTATTAATGAAATATTGACATAATTGATGTTATAAATACCAAAATAAATGTAATTTAAGACTTTTTATGAATTACACTAATTTTCTAGGTTAATATGACATGTTAGTATTGATTTAATTAACTTTTTTAGAACTTATCATTCTGTTATGATTTTCACAAAAATCAATTACTAAATAGTGTCAAAATTGACATAAAATAGTTTTTAGAACAAATATTATATTATTAATTGTTATTTTATTCCTAAAAATCTAAGGTTCAGCCAAATGACTTATATAAGGTTATATATATTAATAATAAACAATTTGGGGTTCGTTTGGCTTCTTATAGTAAGTTTATTAACCTTATAGTGTAATAACACAAGAAGACACGGTAAAAGTAAAATTATTTAACTTAATGTTAAATCTAAATGATAAGGTTAAAATAGGAACCTAAACTTGTCTAAATTCTATTGGATGAGAGGATTTCGACCCATACCCACTTTACCTTCGAAATAAGACCCTTTGGAACCATTATAAACCGATTTTGACTTTAATATAAAATAATATTTTGAGATATTCCTAAGGTGCCCCTCTCCTCCCTTATAAAAGGGAACCTCCTCCCTCTCTTCCTCACAAAACTTTGAGCCTTCAAGATCGGCAAACCCCTGCCCAATTATCCTCTACACTTCCCTAGAAACATCCTAGAGGTTCTGGTCTTCCTCAAAGACCAATTTTAGTGCCCTAAGAGGAGGTCTCAAAGAGGCGCTTCAAAGAAGAGGTAATTTCCGTTACCGATTCTTTCAACTTTATTTCTTCTTCCACTTCTTCTTCTTAGGTTGTTTCATTATGAAGTAATAAAATCAGTATCAATAATATACTGATATGTTATTATAATTATGAAACAACCCTATTTCACCATCTATCCATCCTACGGAAAACAAAATCACCGCGCGTGCGTACGTACGGAATACCGTCTCCACGCCGTGGTGTAATCTGTTTTTCCACCAACACCTTACATGGATGAGTATTATGGTGTAAAGAATAACTATACATAGTTATTATAACATCATAATGATTCTGATATATTGTATAATACCCTCCAATTCAATTCAATAATTATGGAAATGATATCATCGCTCGTGCGTACGTACGGACTACCGTCTCCACGACGCGATGAGATTCATTCTCCATGTTAACCATTTAAGAATCATTATAAAGTATATATAAGCAATAATAATGAAATATATGACATTATAAATCTACTGTATTTATGTGTATATATATGTATGTCATCTACTTAATTCCACTCAATTCAATAAGGAAACGAAAACAGCGTTCATGCGTACGTACGGCCTACCGTCTCCATAAACGGTGTATTTCTTTCTATTTATCAATCCATTATATATATGTATATTATGAATATATATTATATATAAATCATGTTTTATATTCTATAATTAATTAATAATGATCTAAGTAATCATATGAATAATTACAAGTTAAAACACGAATGACAAATGAGACGATTTTACCCAAAACGCTACTTTAACATGAATTTACAAAAGAACGGGTAATATAAAGTCATAAGTGAACCATATATGATATAATAACAATAAATATGATTATGTAATAAGTCAATGACATTATTTAAATCATTATACAGGAGGTTAGGACACTTACTAAGCAAATCAGACCTAAGGTAAGGGAAAATCTCGCAATCTCAATTTTTATCCAAGATTGTTTATACTTCAGAATTTACTGGGGTGTATTTTATCATCCACATCCATGTTTACTCAATATGTAATATTATTTCAATCCACCTAAAATTTTTTAAATCCAATTTTACCCTTCGGTTAGTTTTTAGTAAAGGATATGAAAGGAATCTTTTGTCGTTTTTCGTACGAGGTACTTTTTGACTTTTCTGACAAAAGTACGAGAAGAATGTTTTTTTAACCTATACGGCATGAATGGATTTTTAAAACATTATTTCCAAGAAGCTTTATTTACAATTTTTCAAGTGTATTTTTAATAAACTTCTTTTATTTTAAAGTCGTATGACATGTTATGAAAGGAAAAATGTTTTTGAAGAAGAAAGGATATTTTCCTCAAGAATGGAGTTCAAGTGTTTTATCAAAATTATTTTCCATCTAAGATAATAAAGGGTTATGTTTTTATCCCTATTATTACATTGATTTGATCATGTTGTGATGGAATTATTTTTATGAATTCCTTTATCTTATATGAATTGATTTATGATGTCATGATGTTTAAGATTCCCATTTGTATTATATGGGTTATGCAATGATGTATGATTTATGATTTTGTGGCACACATAAGAATGGTATAATTATGAGATGGGTGGGACCTATATCTCCCTCCAATGCATTGGGTAAAGATTTTATATCTAATGAGATAGACATGGCTGGAATGGTAGGTTATACCAGTTCAGTGAAACAGGACTGAAACGAGGGTGACTCAGTTCAGAAAGGGACTTTGTCCACTAAGATAGTCTTGGCAATGAGTCTTGACTAACAAGAAATGATTCTCTATGATTATGTGTGAATTCCACAAAGTTTCATGTTTTAAGTTATGATTATTGTGATTACATTTCACTACTATGATTATCCCATGTTATGAAATTATGCTCTCTTTTGTAGGTTAAGATTTCCAAAATGTTATGTTCTTATGAAAATGATGTGATTGATATTTCTTTTGTTTACCCTTACTGAGCATTTGAGCTCACCCTTTTATGTTTTCTTTTCCCTAGGATATAAATAAAGGTTTTAGGTATAAAAAAATGGAAGATCTTTATGGGAGATGTTGAAGATCTTTCACCAGGATTAGAAGATTATATTCCTAGTTTCCAAAGACACTAAACTATTACGATCCTTGTGTGTGTGTTTTTGTTATGTACTAAGTATTCTGCAAATGTAATGTAATGTATGTCAAGCTTCGGGTCTCTACAATACTTGAGTCCTTATAGTATTTTTCCTCACTCACATAGTTATTCTAGGGAAATACGTTATAATATGGTATTTAAGTAGACTTTTATTTTATATAATTTTTATATTTGGGAATGTGTTAGAAAGGAGGGTCAAGATTGTTACCTGTGTATGAAATTTTTTTATGTGTGTTTATCTAGTAATACTATAGTAAAATTCCACATTTCCTAGAAAGTGTGTGATTGTATTAACTAATTTTGATGAGTTATGATTTAGTGAATTGCAAGTAATGAGTATTAGATTATTAAATTCTCCAAGATTAATGGTGAAAAGTGGGGTGTTTATTTTTTATCTAGGCATATATATACCTAGAATGTGATTGAGTTCTTATGATTATAATTGACTATTAATTGATTTGAGAATTTAATTTTTTTAAATGATTTAATTATTGATATTCCTATTAGTGTTTTCCTAAATATATTATTTATAATATATTAATAAAATAAAATCAAGGAGATTTTCTTGATTATGTGATGTGATTTATTTTATTTAATTGATTATTTTATTCATATATACATGATATGATTAACTTCATGTTTATTTGAAATAAAGATTTTATTGTTTGATATTTATCAATGTTATTATTTTTTAAAGACATGGAATCAATGAAACGTGTTTGGTGAAATTGGGAAGATGAAGTAATCCTAGTGTAGTACATGGAAGATAATAGAGAGGCCCAAGTAGATAACTCTCTTCTTGATAAGGTTCTATTAAATATTTTATCTCAGGTAGTCATCTTCATGTGCTCTAAAATCCGGAAAGGGGAACGATGAAAGGAATATAAATCGTCGTGGATGAAATTATCTAAGATTTTTTTGAATTATATCCTCCTATACTTATAGGATTCATTGATTCATCTAGAGATAAATGGTGGAAAAATAAAATTTATATTTTTTTGAGCTAACTAATTCTCCTGACAGTAAGAAAGTTCAATTTGTGGTATATATGCTAGAGGGGAAATCGTGATGGTAGTAGGATATCCTTACACATATGAGGGTAGAAGAGGAGATTCCTTAGAAGGAATTCCAAGAATTTTTTTTGAGAATATTTATTTGAGGACCTTTAAGATAGATAAGAAGATATATTTTATAGATTTTAAGTAGTGGGCATGATTGATCTTGAGTATGTGGCTAAATTCACCAATCATTTTTTGCCTACCATGGGAGGTGATGAGGCATTAAAGACTCAATAGTCTGAGTATAGATTATGGTAACATCTTAGAGTGTAAGTGAGATTATTTTGTTTATGTTCCTATAATAAGGTATTAAGAATATATTTTTAAAGTATAAAAAGAATCAAGGAGTTATCCAAATGAAAATTGTAAGTTATGATCGATAAATTATATGAAAGGAAAGAAAGTTTGATGATTTTCACTAAGGTGGTGGTTAATCAGGGATTTGGGGGAGGGATTTCACATATCCTTATTCTTAATGGATATATCCATTGGATATTTATTAGTGTATCTATGAGATACATACTCAATTTTTTTATCTATGCAAGACAAACATGTATAAATATTATTCAAATATTGGGAATTATTGGTAGTTTTTCTAAAGTGTTGGTCATAATAGTAGAGGGAAAGATTCTAATCCTATTTAGGTATCTTGAAATCTTATAAGTTGAGCTCAAAAAAGAATTAGCTATATTTGTTTTAGGATATCTACTTAGGGAGATGTCAGAAGTTCATAGAGTTATCCCCAAAAGGGTGTCATGGATTAGGGTAGCTAGGAGACTTGGGGAATGGACCATGGTGAAAGTTACAGTTAATTATTTTTTATTTATTAGGTATAAGTAAATGTTGGTATGGGATCTTTAATAGTCCTAGGTATTATTGTAATCTACTATACTTTAAAGAGAGTGTTTTTAATACGTTTGGATCTCATTATTTCATTTTTTATCTTCTTTATGATTTGGGTTTGAAAGTGGAGATGGTATTAGCAATGATGACCGTAGATAATTGGTCAGGGTAGAAAACTAGCCAATAAAGAAATGGTTTTATTTGGAAATAATCATCAGTAGGTATATAAAAATTTAGAATATTTATACTTTGAATATATCGATATTTTATATAATTTTTTGGATGGACTGGTTGATTCATTTTCAAAATCATATTGTTTTTTTCAAAAAATGAGTGATATTATTTCCTTTCAATGATTTTTATTTTACCTTTATTAATAAATAAGATACTTCAGATAATAAAACTAGTTTTTATTTGGGGAAGATGAATACTATTACTTCTCATGTGTTAGGAGTGGTTATTTATAAAGGCATAGACCCAGATAGGTTAATCTTTACATAGATTATGTCCCCAAATTCATCTATAGATGTATTTAAGAGGGTTTTGGATAATTAAAGGTGTTGAAGAGGGGATAGATACCATTTCAAGAGAAAAATTTAGGGGGGGGGGGGGTTCTAACTATAAGAATAAATTTCATTATAATTACAATATCATTCCACAAAAAATTTTAGTGGGGTTGGTAAAGGCTACAACCTCTAGAACCAGAATTTTAATGGGTTCCAGCAGAGTTTTATCAAAAACCTATTGGGGTTTCTAAAGGTGAAAAACAAAAATTTTAAAATTAAAAACCTAAAATACCCATTTTAAACCCCAAAATTAGGATTTATTACTTATTTTCCCCCATTGAGATCTCTCCCATGACCTCCCTCTCATATCAACCTATCCATGTGAGATATTCTTCCAACTAAGATCTATTCATCTCAATTTGGTCCTAGGATCTCACATTCAGCTTGGTAATTCTATAGATTTATTTTTATTCCCTTATTTATCATCTTGTAGTTGTGTGTAAGACCCATTCTTATCAAATTATAGGGATTATTAGATATTTCTTCATCAATCCTATTAAAGAGTGGTTGGTTATGATAGATGATATTGAGATACTATCTTGGTTTTCATATTTATTTCCTATTTCATATTAGGAACAAACCAATCCATAATACTATTTTAGTTCAATATTGTACCTAATCTTTAGGGGGGGGGTTCTTGATCTTCTTCCATGGACTCCAAAAAGAAACTTTAAAACTGATTTGGAAGTAAAACCCCATTTCTTTATCTTATGTTCATTAAGAGTTGGGGTAGCAATGGTGTAGGTCTGAGTGAATTTAATTAAAACCAATTATTATTCATCTAATATAGATTTAACAAATTATTTTATGAAAATATTGGTTTTCATTTGGTGTATTTTTTATGTTTACCAGTTTTAATTCCATGTATTATATTTGTTTCCATGATTTACATTGGGATAATAAATGATCAATTTAAATACTAATCATGTCTATTATGTTGATTGTTATCCAAAATACTTAAGCTATATTATTTATATTATTTCACATGTTATGTGAGTATGCCTTTATAATATGTAGGTTTTTATTGTTTTGATATATGATATTGTTTGATTATTCTTAAAATAGGGAATATTATATGCTAGTATAAAAGGTTGTCAGATGCAACTATTGGTTATAAATTGGTTTATGAGATGAGATGACCTTGAATCACATTTACATTATTATAAACCTTTCCCCTATCCTAAAATTGGAAGGTTATCTTGGATAACCTTACTATATTATACATGATTTCCTTTCCCCCAAATGGGATAAGTGGTTCACCCTAACTTCAATTATTGTTCATCTAATATCTAGATTGAGGATGAAGTAGGTATCCAAGGTATAAACCCTCTCGGTATAGGGAGTTATTTATGTTGGATATAAAAAATGGTTTAAAGTATATTAAACATGTTTCTACTTTATTTATAGTTTCCTATGGTCTTGTTTTTTTGATTCATACACTTGAGTCTTTGATAGGTAGTTAGGGTTGGGTCATGGCCTCGTATTGGATATACCAAAATCACACCCTATATAGTTTCCTATCATGATGTGTACAAACCATTTTGTATATGAACCAGGTAAGGGAAAGGTGACTGAACATGGGAAAAAGCTACTCATAGATTATGGTTTTTGGATGGACTCATTTTGGTCACTTAGAGGGTGATCCATCTGGTGGAGTGAGGGCTGTTTGCGACACTTTTACAAAGTTTGTTCCCACTTGGGTCTTAACTTTGGAGAGTATTATGATATGTTTAGTTAGATATTTATGTAAATATATATTTTTCTCAATTTACAATTACTTTATGCATAGTATAGTTGTTTTTAACCTTTATGTTATATTCCTTGTATATTCATACCATATCATGCATTATGTGTAGATCAATTATTCCACTTATTTTAAATGATGCTATATTAAACCTGTGATATCCCTAAGACCCAATTGTTCATTTCACTTTGGGAATGAAATTATTGAGATTATATCTTTTTAATAATGGGGAAAACTATCTCCCACATTAGTTTTACTAAACCCTTGGCATTTACACCAACCATTTGAAATCAGGAGGTTTTTCTTAAGTGTTATCGTGACCCGACTAAACACAATTCAGGTAATTGAGATAAGGTTATAGAAAAATGGTATCATAGTCTGCTTAAAGGGATATATGTTATGAGACTTATGAATATTTATATGATAAGGCTATTGGGACCTAGGTAGTAACCCATTAATATGTATGAAAAATATAATTATGGTTGAAGATTGATCTACTATAGGTAGTTTCTGATTTTTTCCTTCTTCATCCTTAAGTCAGTCATAAATTTTAAAGTCTCATACATCACACTAGATTCTGGAAGTTAGGAATATATATGGTATCATGACATGCTATATGTTTGCTTATGATTGTTATATTATGGTTAGAACCAATTGTAGATTCATATTAACTAAAAAATTAAGAATTAATAAATAGTTTTTCTTATTTATTTATTATTAATGAGTAGGTAAATATGGACCACTGGTTGGTTTCCAAATCCAATTTTTTTGATTATTTATATTGATAACTAGGTTTACTACTCTTTCTTGTTATGTTTAAAGAATGATTATTTATTACCCTTAAATGATTTTTAAAGGATGCCATTAATGTCTTTAAATATATGTCAAAATAATTTATAAGCAAATTATAAGCATGATTGAATGTGTTTTAAAGATATTTTTTTGAAAAATAAATAATGAAAGGGGGAAAGGAAATGAGGGGTTAGACCTAAACCTATTAATAGAGTAATAAAAATTGGGATTGTTAATAAAGGGGGGAAATGGTGTTATTCTATACTTCATTATAGACTATTTCACCTCATTTACCACCTATAGTTGAGTAAGAAGGGGCATAAGAGAATGTGACACCCAAACGACCCAAGGTAAACCCTCAGGTCTTGGAAGGTATTGTGTATTTACTTTATGTTACAGGTCAAGGAGCTCCAAAGAAGGATCCTAATACCTCTAAGATTATTAAAGATTTCCAATTTCACCATCCTCTTATCCTTTAGGGAGATGTATCTTATTAAGAATCCAAATAATGGATCAACCACCTTCACCATATATTTATAGAAAATAAGACTTTTGAGAAACATTGAGTTCAACTAGCTACCTTTATGTTTTAAAGGGTAGCTCACTAATGGTGGGATGTCATGCTAGAAGCTACAAAGGGATAATGACTAACCTATAATAACTTTTAAGATCTATTTTTCAGATAGTTTTTACCTAATACACTATATTGGGTGATTGAAAATGTGTCCATGAACCTATAATAGGGCTTGAGGAGAGTTATGGATTGTGCTTCTAGGTTTACATATTTAATTTTCTTTTATCAAAATTTGAGTAATGATGAGTAATCTAAAGTAAGAAAATTTGAAATTTTCATGAAATAGTCACTACATATGTAAGTTATAATTTTAAATCTATTTACATTATCAAAAGTTGTAAAGAAGGATGTTCTTGTCAAGACTAGATCTAGGGGAGGTTTGAGAGAAAGTGGATCATTTCCTAAACAAAATATATGTGATATTTTCTACAGTGATCATAAATGAAGATATGAGGAGATTAGCAAGGGTGGATCTTGGCAAGGAATCCATTTTAGTGTTATACCTCTAGATATTAGTTCAAGATGTTCCTCTACACAATGTTACCAATGTGAGTACTTTATCCATATCAATCCATATCTACGTGGTTAAGTAGTTTCACTTATATAGTAATTATGGCCATATCTAAAGGTTCTTCCAAAATGGTTTATCCAAGAGTATCAGGTAGAGACCTTAGCTGACCCAAGCATCTTATGATCCATCATTAGCCTAGTCTTCCAAGGGTAGTAATACACTATATAAGAGATCTAGTAAAGGGGGAGGCATGGTAGATAGGAATATATAACTATAGTTAAATCGCTAGTTTAAGGGTCTATGCCTTTGGGTTAGTATGAGGATAAAGGAAGTATATATGTAGTAGACACACCTATCATTGACACTAGAGTAGGGCTATATATTTTCATGGGTACTATTATTTTATTTTATACATTATCATGTGATTTATTTTATATGGGAGGTTCATACAATTTTATTTCATCCAAATTTCTATTACTTATAGGAATTAAAGTGAATAATCTATCTTTGTATATAAACCTGGATAATTATCTAGAGAAAGGTCAGGGAAAAGTAGGAAGTTTCCATCATGTGACTTGGTCATTATTTCTAATAAAAACTTATGGGATCTTATGATTTTATTATTTAATTGTTTATCATCATTTTGGTAATGAATTGGATTACTTACATCCAATATTGCAATGATTGATATGCTCAAAGGGTATCTTACTCATATTTAGCTGATACTTACTATACCCTTCATGGAGATTGAGAGCTTTAAATAGGTTGAGAGGGTTTGGGTTAAGGGAAGGTTGATGATATAATGACTGAAAGGGTTAGTCTCATTCCTAGAGTAGTGGAGCCTAAAGGATTTTTAATTTAACCAATGATGGTGGATATTTATCTAGATATATCCCCTAAAGACTTATCCAGACAAGCATATAATTGATAGGTGGGATTTACTATCAATATATTACCTATAATTTATCTTATTTCCATATATCCATATTTAATGTATCTAATTTTATTTTTATAGTTTATGATCCAATTGTAAGGGTACAATTCAAATGGGTTCATCAGGCCAAGCACTTTCCTTTGAGGTGCATTAATATTTTTTTTCTATGAAGGCTGATGAGAGTGTAAGCCTATGTGTAGAATACCAAAAACTAAACCAAGTCATGATTAAGAATTTTTACCCCTTTCCTATAATTTATAGTCTCTTTTATCAATTAAAGTGGGAAATGGTTCTCTAAGACGACCTTCAATCAAGTTATCATCAGCTTTGAGTCAAACCAAAAGAAATTTCTAAGACTGCTTTTTGGAGTTATTATAGAATATTTGTGTATTTGGTCATACCTTTTTATTTGAATAACTATAAAAACATGTACTTAAACATTAATAATGAAAATATTTATTATAAATATTTCATTACTTATATTCCCATGACCTTTTAGGTTTATAATTTTGTAAAATTAGGAAATAACTTACATAAAAAACCCATAATTTTTCAATATATGGAAATTTCTTCACTAAAACAAATGCCTTAATTGATACTCTTTAAGTTTTCAAGATCAACATATCATATTTATAACAAAACATCATAATCATTCTTACTCATACTTAAGCCCTGTGATTTTTTTTGAAAACATGGGATAAGAACAAAACTTAGTAAGGGGTAAAAAATAAATAGAAATATTTCTAGGCTATTTAAATATTTTAAAAACATTGAAAAGTATTTATTTTAGATATAAAACCATTATTTCTTGAAAAAAAACTTTCAAACATGAAATTAACTTCTTTTCTCAAAATAGTTTCATAAAGAAACTTCATAATCAAGCATAGAAAATAGAAAGTCTTTGAAAGTTCCATATAAAAAATGAAAACTTATGAAAACTTTAGATATATTGAAGATCATAAAATTTCATTATAAACAAACATTTATCTTAAAAAATATTAAAACTACCATTTACTTATAAAATAAACTTCTTGTATGATAAACTCTAAATATTTCTATTAAAAATCATTACTAGCAAAGAAAAACCGTGAAGGAATATTGGACATTATTTTCATATAACTCTTAAAAATCACCATTAAAATCACCATTATAATGGAATAACTTCATTATTTAATTCCAAAATAATTTCTCTAGAGAATAAATCAATAACCATTGCATCTGAGGTCTATATTAGACCCACTAATTATCCTATATAATGTATAAGGATCACAACCTGAATAAAACACATAGGAGATTTCATTTTATAGTAAAACTCTTAAAATATTAATTTTAAACCCATAATAACAAACTCTTAAGTTAAACCACAAAAATATGATGATTTCAATAATTTTTTAACCAATTCCCTATTAATAGGAAAATGAAATTTAATCTATAAATATTATAAGAGAATTAGAAAAATTCATTATAAAAAAAAGAAGATATAACTCTTTTATTTTAATGAAATTAAAAATGAAAAATTCACAAAAAAATGGAGATAACAATTAATTTGGAAAACCATAAAAACTTGATGATAAATACTTATAAAGTAAAATTTATATAAAATAGAGAAAGGGTGTTCATGTATAAAAAGTTAAAATTGATATTATATTCAAACTTAAAAAAAGTTAAAAATGAATCATGTGGAAAATTTTAAAAATATTCATCATAACTATTTTTAAATAAAGCAAAATATAGTTTAAAACTAACTTAAAAAATAATTTTAGTATATAAAATAAAATTCTTGAAACAATATATGGGATAAATAGTTGAGAGAAATACTTTAAAACATGTAAAGTAAATGTTTAAAAGAAAACCCCTTACCTTAAGTTATGAATCACATTAAACATCCTGTAACCTCTCGAATAATAAAATTATATTTATTATTTAACTTATTTAAATTAATTTTCATGTTCAATTAATTATTATTTTAGATTTTAAATTATTTATGATAATTTTTTATTTATTTACTTAATTAGTATTGTTCCTATCATCCATATTGAGGTTGTTTGAGTCCAAAATAGTTTTGGTATTTTTATAATTGTTAAAGGTCCTTGTAAAAAGATTCCATAATATATAGATGTTACAAGCTATTATCTATTTTTCATTATATAATCAAATGAATTCAATAGTTCAGGAACATGTTACTTTTATTTGAATATCCCTTGATAATATTGTTTTTAACGACTAAAATATCCATAATTGTTCACTTTTAATTCCATTTTTTTGATGAATATTTTACCATTATAGATTCATAAACATAAAATTATTTTAATTTTAATTTTATATTCAATCATAAATTTTTTTTAATGATTACTTATGTTATTTAAAATAATAAGATGATAATTTAAATAAAAGACATGGTTTTGAAAAAACCCATATTTTGATGTTGTGATGACTTATGAAAAGTGATTAGTGAGAGGTAATGGATTATATATCATTATTGATGGATCAAAAATATTCCAATAAAATTTTAATAAAATAATATTATAAAAAAGGGAAGTTTAAAATTAATTTTAAGGAGAGAATCATAAATAAAAATATGAGGAAGAGGCACGGAAAATCTTACCTTTTCTATTTGAATAAGCTCCTTCAGATTGAGTCTACATCCTTTGAAGAAATAATTTTTTTAAAGTAAAGTGGATTATGAATGTGGAATGTGATTTTTAGAGAGGGATTTTGGTATAATATTAAGATAAAAACTAGTTTTATGGGTTTTTTTTGAAAAGGGTAGAATGAGACACCTTTAAAAGGAAAAATAAGATGGTATTTTCATAAATACTTAATATTTAAGGGTAAACTATAAAATATTAAAATGAAAAGTGGATCATAAAGGTATAAGTGATGAAATTATATACCCCTAACCATACCAATGAAGTCATGATAAGATTTTATAATATTTTAAATCAATTTATAAATCATTATTAATATTAAATACACTTTAAAGTATTTTTTTGGGAAATTTTTATAATTTTAATATTAAAAATATCATGATAATAATTTTATTTATATTTATATATTTAAATTGTTACTTAGATATCATGTTGATCCCAAAAAATCAGGAAATACCATAAATTATCAAAAAAAATACCACTTTTAATATTTTTAAAACTATTTATTTTGAATTTTCACCCACTTGCACAAGCGCCGCATCGTGATACGTAAAGTATTTTGGATAATTATCATATTTTTATATAAAAAAAAGTATTTATAATATATTTTATTTGGTTTTATAAAATAAATGTCTATATAATATAATCTAATAAAATTGATAGGCTTGGTGTATTATTGAAATTAAATACATAAACCGTTAACTTAGAATAAAGTACAAAATCATTATTTAAAACTCTATAATTCACTCATAATTTACTTTGAACTCTGAATACTACACAACATAACCTTATGGAATAAAAAAGAAATGGGTGAGCTATAAATTCTAGTAATAGAATACTCAAAGCATAAAATGATGATAAATAATGCATATGATTCAAGAAACATATCATGATATTATAAATAGGTGAGAATCATATATACTCACATAGAATTATGTCATGAGAAAATGACATCATAAAACCATGGTATTATAGGAATGTGTAAATAACATAAAATGTGACATCATAGGAATAATTTAGGGCTAAACACCAAGACATCATAACATATCATGCTTAGGATAACCACCTTTGTACCATATAAGGCATATCTTGTAATGGAAATATACCCAATGAATTGGAGCACTATCAAGTTGCACCCTATATATATCTAAGTTTATGTGTTGCACATATATCATATAACAGAATAATTTGTTTCATCATTTTAATCCTATGAGTAAGAAATGTGAGTTTCATACATATAAGTCCCTAATCAATGACGGATAAGTGAATAACTTTGAATGAAAATAGGTTTGGGTATTCACCACAACATAGGGTCATGGTATGAAAAATTAAGAGGTAATATTTGAAACATAACGAGAGTACATAAAAGATTATGGAAGGTATTAAGGAGAGATAAGAGTGGTATCACATTATTAGGGAATCATTAGGGTATTAAGGGATGCTTATGAACACATGATAACATAAATAATTAGAAATTAGAAGTATTATAACAAAGGGAGATCTTTAATTTAAAAGAGAAGGGAGATAACCCTTACCGTGAGATTTTTATTCTTAAAGCTTGAGAGGAGTTCTTTATAACCATAGAAACTCCTTGGGGGTGATATAAAGAGGTAAAATGAGAGAAAATTAACGATTCAACACTTCTAAATTAATATTAATGGGACAATGAATGGATATTTATAGAAAAATAGAGGAGATTATTTATTAATTTCCAAACTTATGCATTAGACACCATGTTAATAAAAAAATAAAAAATAATTTTACTTACAATGGTTTTTCCAATTGTATTTTCCATGGATGAGTGGTTTTTAATATCTTATTAGTTTATGAACCAAAATACTTAAAATAATTTCATTCATGATGTGGAAGTGAGTCATGTTTATAAATAATTATTTTTAAAATATTAAAATATACTTTAGATTTCTAAGATTATTTGTAGGTTTTTAAAAATAATATCATCATATAAAAATAATTATTTTAACAAAAAAACTATTTTTGTCATGAAAAACATTTATAGAATTTATTACATCACTTTTAGGTTATTATGATGTCATAATACTTACTATATATTCTTATCGAATTAAATTTTTACACAAAAAGTTGACTATATCAAAAAATTATAAAATATTCACCCTTGGATAATTTTAACATACAAATTTAGAAAATAATATTTATTTAATAATTTTTTTTTTATAAATATGATAATTTTAACTATTAAAAAAAATCCCTATTTATTTAAAAATAATAGTTTTTATAAAATAATAAACTTTATAACCCTTGTAAAAATTATCCACAACATTATAACATTATATTACTGTTTATTTTTAAATAAATAGTGTTTTATAAGAATATTTCATGAAAATAAATTTTATTTAAAATTATTTAATTTATCATAAAAGCGTATTTTAATTTAAATTATTTATTTTCCAAAAATACAATTTTGTTTCCTTTATATCCAAAAATCTATTTATCGTATTTATATTATGCTCATGTGTATTTTAATAAATAAAATAATAATGAAAATGGATTGAAAAAACCACTATTTAAATTATAAAAATAAAAATATACCTTTATAATACCAAGTTTAAGATACATAACCCTTTATTACACTGATATATTCCCAAAATGTGAGGTGTGTGATGGTGGTATTTTCATGGGGTGGTTTAGCTAACATAAATCCAGTAGCAATCTATACTAACTTGAAGCTTTCTCATAGGTGTTTCTACTCAGGCCTCACTTGTTGAATATTTTCTTGGGATTGGTCAAGTGATAACCCTAATGATGCTATCTCCATCCCAAGAATTGATAAATGATCTTTTTAAGGAATGATTCTCCTAGTTATGAATATAGTTTCTCCCTTTTACATCAGTCAGTTCTCTTAATTTCCCTTAATATGTACTGATTCTAACAGTCACATTATAACATCAACATTTCCAATGGTCATAATTCCCAATGTTCATAATTCCCAATGGTCATAATACCCTACTTTCATAATTCTCAATTTTTATAATTCCCAATGGTCATAAATCCTGATGAACATAATGGTTTTTTATTTCCTATAAATATAACATATTTTTCTCCTTCATCTATTGCTTAAATTTCCATCGAGTTTAAATATTATTACTTGTAAAAATAAACATTACCTTACTAACATTCAATTTCTATTTTATAGTGTTTTCATGTGTGTGAAAATCCTAAGATATCCATATTTCCCAAACTATCCTTTTCTAGTAATTTTATTTTTTCTATTTATTTTCTCATTATAATATTGTGCATTTTAATATGATTAATTTATGACTATATGTAATTTTCTCAATTAATGAAATAAATTTTTATCATTGTTTTTTATACTATAATAAAATTCTAAACATTTCACACATACATATATAGAGTTTAAATTCTATATATAAATTTTTAGGTCCTTACATTCTTACCCCCTTTAGAAATTTCACCCCTGAAATTTCATTTCGTAAATTAAAATAAATGAGGGTACTTCTATTTTATCACTTCTTCAAGTTCCCATGATAACACTTCAAACTTATGGTTCTTCCCAAATAATTTGACTATGTGATTTGTATTGTTTCATAGAAATTTGTATTTATAATATGAAATCTTCACCATATTATCCTCATATGAAGGATCATTCTCCAAAAGTACCACCTATGGATTTTATACATCCAAGGAATCTGGTATGTTATTCCTTAAGAGGGATACATCAAACACATCTTATAATTGAGAAATATTTGGTGATAGTGTTAGTCTAATAGGTAAAAATTCTAATGTGATTAAGAATATCAAAGGGGTTGATGTATCTAAGACTCAGATTTCCCTTATTCTGAATCCTCATGACTTTATTGCATGCTGATATACAAAGAAACACTTTATATCTTACCTAAAACTCTTTAACTCACCAATGATTTTCATCATATAACTTTTACCATATTTGTGATAATTTCATGTGATTCCAAATGTTTTTAACCTTATGTATCATCTCTTGGACAAGATTGGGTCTTATTAACTTTCTTTCTCCAACTTCATCTCAGGATATTGGAAGGTTGTGACTCTTCTCATACAGAGAATTATAAAGTAAAATTTGAATGCTAGAATGGAAATTTTTATTATATGATAACTATACTAGGAGAATGTGTCGATCCTAATATCCTTTTAAATCCATTAAGCATAATCTCAGAACATCCTATATCGTTTTAATGGTTCTATAAAACTTCCCATATGTATAAGGGTGATAAGTAGTATTGAAACTCAACTCTATATCCAATTATTTTTAAATACTTCTCTAGAAACTCAAGGTAATCTTCATATCCTGATTAGATATAAAGAAGAGTGATAATAAATGTATCCTTAGTAGTTATCTTATGTATATCTAGGCGAGTTGGTCAATAGATAAATCCTCTGTGATAGAAATGAAATGAAAAAAATATTTAAGGTAATTGACAACAACCTAAATAATGTTTCAGAATTTAGACATCATGGTGAGTCCTATGATGATATATATGGTGATGTTTTACTATTTCTATAAAGGTATGGGTAATGGTTTCATTATACCCTTATACTTATATCATTCAACATTACCTTTTTTTAATATGAATCCTCGAGATATGAACTCTACAATCTCACTCTTCACATTTCCCATAAAAAGTTCTGTTGAAGATATCTATACATCTTACTTATGCTTGGATAAATATATAAGGATGAGCTATTTACATTTTCCAAAATTTCCCTTTATATCTATGGTCTTTACAAGACACATATTTGGGTTCCAAACCATATAATTATATATTTATCAAATTTGAACTCAAGAATATTTTCTACCTTTATCTACAACTCCACATCATTTCTTTGAGCCTCTTGTATCTTCACATGGATAAATGGTTGAGCAGTTATTTGAGCTAGGTAGAATTATTTCTCTTACTTTATAATTCCCATGTCCATAATTTTTATGTTCAATATGATTAGATACCTCTCAATCCTCATCATAGATAAGGTTACAAGATCTTTTCTACTAAGAGTATCTTCCACTTTATTTACCTTCCCAGGATGGTAATGGATTGAATAGTCATAATCCTAGATCAGTTCAATCCACCTTCATTGGTGCATGTTGAAATATTTTTTTGAATATATAAACGAGGCTATTATAGTTTTTATATATGTCACACTTTTCCCCATAAAGCTAATTTCACTAAATATTTAATGATAATATTTTTGTATCCAAATCCAAATCATGAGTCAGATAGTTATTCTCATGGATATTCAATTTTTAAGAAGAATAATCTATCACTTTATCATTCTACATGAGTACTATAAAAACCCCACTCTTTATTTCATATTTAATTTTTTTTATTACATAAATTGGAACTTAATAAAGCCTATAAGATCAATATTTCTAGTATCTTTGGGGATTAATAACATTACATAACAACATAAAGCATTAAATACAACATCTTTATTGAAATCTTATTTTACATGACCACAACATTCATTCGTACTTAGCCTTGCATGGGATAACTTGAGGAAATACATAATAAAAGGGTGAGATATAAAGCCCAGTGAGGGAGTAAACTTAGCATAACATGAGGAAGACAATACATGTTAGTCAATAGGTATCAATGGAGTGAAAAAGAAACATGAACATAAAGGCATGATATAGCATGATATTCATAACATGGAAATGTGGAAACAATATATAACATGATATTGGAAGGAGCCAAGGATCATTACACATGGATTAACATGAGTAAAACCCCATTGGATATGAATTATAATGAGTAAACCCTCACTGCACATGACGTATCATGATGATAAACAATACCTAATATATTGGATCACTATCAGGGCACACCCTTCATAATCATTTCATTTTCACATATAAGTGTGCTATATCGATCATACAACATGGATTAATTAAACATCATAATTCATTCAAAAAAAAATTAATGTGGAATATCTTAATGTAAGTTCCCAATAAATAAGTACATGATCATAAAAGTGAATACACTTGATAGAGAAATGGGTATGGTTTTTACTACACGATGATTTTGGCATGGAAAATCATGGTGCAATTTTCGTAGCATGACGATGTCAAATAGGAATTCATAAAATGTATTGATTAGAGAAAAAGTGGTCTATAATAATTTATACATGAAATGGATATTAAGGGGATCATGGACCATAACATACCAACATATGAAATGGAATTTTATGCATAATATAAAATAAATTATTGGATGGAAATGAGAAGAGAGAAATCCCTTATAGAATTTCGGCATAGTAATGGATTAGGTAAGGGTACAAATGGGGTAGGATAAATGATAAATCATTTAAATAACATCAATTTTACATTATATTAATGATTAAAAACTAATTTCAATGAAATAAATTTAAATTAAAATAACTGCTCTCAAAGAAGGTGCTTGAATTCAAAGAGGAGGAGAGGAATCCCTTACATAGATATGTGATCCCAAAGGCTTGGGGAGAATTATTTAAATCATGGGGGTTACTTGGGAGGACTTTAGGGAGTAGGGTCCATAGGGTGGCTGATCTTAAAAGAGATTTAGTGAAGAGAAATGGGATCTTGGGTTTGTTTATATAGGGAAGTATGAGGATTTCTTTATTATTTTGGTTTTGGACACTACCCAATAAAATATTAAAAACCATAAACCATCCCATTTTTTCCCATGGTTTTTGGAAAATGGTAGTGGTATAAATTATTTTATAGGTATAAGGGGAAAATATATTAAAATATTTCCCTTTCTTAGGTTGATGCGAGTCTCACTTTCCAAGAAATGATTTTAAAATCTTAAAATATTTTATATGTCTTGGAGGATTCACTTAGGATTTATAAAATAAATAAAATAAACCTAAAATTAAATTATTTTAAGGGGAAAACATATATTTGTCCAAATATACCTTTTATAGTATTTTATTACAACACTATTGGGTCATTATGATGTTATAAAACACATTATTTATTTATATGGTATTTAATTATTACCCAAAAATTTGACTGTCTCAAAAAATTATGAAAAATTTACTGTTGGATAATTTTGATATCCTAAGTCCAAAAATAATATTCATTTTGTCTAAATGTTTTTATAAATATGTGAATTTTTACTTTTAAAATAAAAACCAACATTTATTGAAAATTGATGGGTTTTGACAAAAAAAGTTTTCAAACCTTAATAAAAATTACATTTAACTTCATAAAAATTATACAATAATTTAATAAAAATAATTTAATAATAATATTTTGTTATTATTTAATTAAAAAATACATTAATTCATCAAAATATTTTTCTTAATTGAATTTGAATATTAACCAAAAAATACTATTTGTGCTTTAAAAATCATTTACCAAGTAAGACTAATAGAATGAAAGTATATTCATTACTCTATACAAAAATAATTCAAATAATCATAATTATATGGTCTTGTTACACATCTATTTATTACACTAGCATAATTCATAAGAGTAAGGTGTGGAATGGTGGGGATTTCATGGGGCTGTTCGGTGAACATGGTTTGGGCCTTGATCTCGATGAACTTAAACTTCCCTCATAAACCATTTGGCTCATACTTAAGTTGTTGGATCTTGGATTGGTCTTGGTTTAGGTAAAAGACCATAAATTCTATCTCCCTCGAAAAATCCAATAAATGGGCTTCATAGGGCACAATCCTACTGGTTGAGGCCATCACTTCCTTTTTCTATGCCAAAAGGATTTGTTAAAACCCTATATTTATACTAGTCATGTGATTACTGTTCAATGAATACATTATCAATGATAAGGATACTTAACAATAATTTAAATTTAATTGGATATAATAAAACAAACAGAGTGAATTTGTTTTCTATATCCATAAGAAATTTAATTAAAATAAATGGAATTTTATTCATAAATGTTCGCGTCATTTAAACCTTCCCCCTTAAGAAATTTCACCCTAAAAATTTTATTTTCCCACACTAAAATAGATGAGGGTAAATCTGCCTCATCACTTCCTCCGGTTCCCACATTTCCTCTTCAAACTTGTTATTTCTCCACAATACTTTGATGAGGGGAATTATTTTATTTCATAGAACTTTTTCTCTACGATCCAAGATCATCACCAACTTCTCTTCACAATAGAGGTCATTCTACAATGGTACCACCTCTGGATTGAGTAAATGTGATGGGCCTGGTATGTACTTCCTCAATAGTGATACATATAACACATTATGTACTTGATACAAGTTCAGTGGGAGTACTAGTCGATAGGACACTTCCCCAATGTGACCAAAGATCTAAAAAGTGATGATATACCTTGGAATAAGATTTACCTTCTTACAAATTATCATAACTCTCTTCCATGGATATATGTAGAAGAATACCATGTCTCCAACATCAAACTCTAGGTCTTATCGATGATTGTCAGCATAGATCTTTTGTCGACTCTGAGAATTTTGATTTACTTCTAGATGGTAATAACCTTATCCACCATTTCGTCACCCATTTCCAGACCTAGAAGTTTTCATTCTCCAACTTCATCCCAACATGACGATGTCCTGTACCTCTTTCCATAAAGGGGTTCATAAGGATCCATTTGGATGCCTGAGTGGAAACTGTTGTTGTAAGAGAACTCCACTAAAGGAAGATGTTGGTACCATCTACCTTTAAAGTACCTAGATAAATCTCTCAACATGTCCTCAAGTGTCTTGATAATATACTCATATTGGCTATCAGTTTGAGGGTGATAGGTCGTGCTGAAGTTCAACACAGTGTTCAGATCGTATTGAAGACTCTTCCAAAACATAGAGGTGAATCTTGGATCTCGATCCAACATAATCGATAGTGGTGCACCTTTCATCCTTACCAATTCTCTGATGTATATCCATGATAGTTTATCCAATGAGAATTACTCTCAAATTGAAATGAAGTGTGCAGTCCTTTTAAGATGATCCACAACAACCCAGTTATCATTGTTTCCTTTAGATGTATTTGGATGTCTAGTGTCAAAGTACATGGTGATGTTTTCTCATTTCCATGTTGGTATGGGTAATGGTTTCATCATCCCCTTAGACTTCTTCCTCTCAGCCTTCACTTGCTGACATACCTAGAACTTTGATGTATCTTTAGCGATCTTTTTCTTCATGTTATCCCACCAATAGTGCTCTCCAATATCTTGATACATCTTCATGTTTCCTAGGTTAATGAATAAATTCAAACTATGTGCATCATAAAAAAGTTATTTCTTTAACTATAGATTTGATGGAACATATAGTCTTGACTAAAATATCACAATTCTTTCTTTATTAACATTGAACTCCAAGGATTTCCCTTTTCTCATAGTTTCCTCTGTATTCTAAATTCCCACATCAACTTTTTGAGCATTCTTTATCCTTCCCAAAAGAGATGGTTGAGAAATAATTTGTGAAGGGATTGATTATGTCCCCTTCATTATGATTCCCATGTCCATCTTCATAAAATTTAAGAAGATTGGATTCTTTTCAATTCTCATCAATGATAAAATTTATAGGTCATTTCTACTTAGAGAAACCTCCATCTTGTTCGCTTTCCCAGGGTGGTAATGGATTGAGTAGTCATAATACTTGATGATCTAAAACTATATTCATTGGTGCATATTCATCTCTTTTAGTGTGAATATATATTTGAGACTTTTTTGATCTGTATATATTTCACACTTCTCCCCAAAGAGATAATTCCACCAAATTCTAAATGAAAAGATCACAACTGCCAACTCCAGATCATGTGTGGGATAGTTTTTCTTAGGAATTTTCATTTGGCTTGAGGCATAGGCAATTACTTTGTCATTCTGCATCAACACACAGCCCAAGCCCTTCTTCGAAGAATCGCTGAAGATTACAAAAAGCTCCCCACTTGTGGATAGTTTGAGCACAGAGGCAGTGAAAAGCCTATTATTCAACTCCATGAATCTTTCTTCACATTCATAATTCCAAGAAACTTTACTCCCTTACAGGTTAGCTTGGTAAGAGGGTTTGACAATCGTGAGAAATCTCTCACAAATAGGCAATAATATCCGGATAACCCCAGGAAGCTATGAATATCAATCAAAGATATCGGCCTCAGACATCCCTTAATTTCTTTTGTTTTGGAAGGATCCATAGATATCCCATTGCTTATGATGATATAACCCAATAAAAAGACTTCATTAAACCAGAACTCAAACTTGTTTTACTTTAGATAGATCTCATTCTTTATTAAGGTCTCTAGTACATTTCTTAAATACTCCTCATGATCCTCATTAGTTTTGGAGTATATTAGAATATATTCTATAAATACTACTAAAATTTTTTCGAGGTAATCTATAAAGACTCTCTTCATCAAGTCCATAAACATTTCTGGAGAATTAGCGTGTCTGAATGGAATTAATATGAATTCATAGTGCCTATACCTTGTATGAAAAGAAGTCTTGGGGATATCCTCCTTCATCACCTTAACTTAGTAATATCCCAACCACAAATCCACCTTGGAGAAGTATTGTTCTCCACATAGTTAATAGAACAAGTCATCAATTATTGGAAAAAGATACTTGTTCTTTATCGTGATATTGTTGAGATAATGGTAATCAATGCAAAGGCGCATTGACCCATCCTTCTTCTTGACAAAGAGGACTGGTGAACCCCATGGTGAAGCATTTGGGCATATAAACCCTTTATCTAGATTCTCCTGTAGTTGTTTCTTTAGCTCCTCAAGCTCCACAACATCCATTATATATAGAGTCTTGGATATTGTAAATTCACCAGGTATAAGATCAATTCATAATTCAACATATCTTCTAGGAGGAAGACCAGACAATTCCTTGGGAAACACATCAGCGAATTCCCTCATAATAGGTATGTCTTTAAGGATGGTTCCTTCCTTATACTCAATCATTTGAGAAAGATACACATACCCATAAGGTAGTAATATCGATTCTCGAGAAGATGGTGCTAAAGAAGATTAATCCTCCTCCTTGAACTTGTATAGAATTAGGGGTCGATTAACCATATGGATATTGATTTCCCTATCATGGAAATTTATATTGGCTCTATATAGGGAAATCCAATCCATTACAATAATTGCATTAAATTTCACCAAAGGGAGTATGGTGAGGTTCTCTAGGAAGTTTAATCCCAAAATTGCGATAGTGCAGGAGTAATATACATAAGATACAATAATTTCCCTATTTTTTTTTTTTTTCACCGACATCCAACCTTCCATTATTTGTGGTGGTGTTTTTATTATTATACCAAACTTTTGGGATATAAAAGAATGCGTAGAACTAGAATAAAAATGTATGTTTTCTATTCTTGAATGAATAAACACTGTACCTCTCACCACTTCATTGTCAGGATTAAATTCATTAGTAGTGATGAAAAATCTCACCCTTGCTACTATAGAGGCTTTTAGTTACCTCAAATTACCCTTGGCTTAGGTCACTGGTTAAAAAAGTTCCCTAGTTCCTTGTACATGTATCAATGAACAATTTGCTGAGGGTAGACCAGAGAATTCCTTTCTTATGTCACATTGAGGGGTTTCTACCATTGAAAATTATTAGATAGGTTCTCATTTCTTCCACACCGATATCGTTTCCTTGATCCCCTTAGGAAATTTTTAGGGGTATTATTTCCACACTTTTGACAAGTGGGGTTGTTTCCTTCTGGAATTGGGGATGACCTCGTTGATTGAAGGTTCAAACATTCCAATCAGTTTCTAACGGGTTTGTTCGTTGAACCGGAAACATCCAATGATTCCATATCCATTTGGACCTACTTTCCAAAGGTAGGAGCTCATTAGTTGTGGACTGATGAGGCTTAGGAATTTGCATTGGTCGAGAGGATGGGAGGTTAGACTCATCACACCTTTTTGAGGAGAATTATTGTCTACTCCAGGACTCTCTTTATAGATTTAAGTTATGTTCGTGAATCCTTATTACATTACGAAGTATAAAATGAGCTTTCCTTTAGTCTGACAATCAATGATTTATATGTAGGGAATTTAGAAAATCTTTTATATGTATTTGAGGTTCATCATCGATGGAGAATCATCTGTATTTGTTATAGATTATTAGTAAATGGTATCCTTCAATACATAAAAGTCTCTTGGTCATTATGATGACCATACTAGTTTTAAAGCCACTCAATGAGGCACTTGAAGTTTATTGTCATTCAGAAGGACATGATTTATTTCAGAGGTGGGATGGTACCCGCAGATGGGTTACCTATGTATTCTTTGTTTTAGAAAAGGAATCAGAACCCACGTAGTTCGATAAAGGGAGTATGATGTTTATGTACAATTGATGGCTCAAAGAAATATGTCATAATTACTTTTACACTCTAACCTCACGTGAGTCATGCTCGGTGTGAGAAACAAGAGGTATTGGTAAAATCAAACAATTTTTCCACGAATGATGCAATCATGAGAAATGATGTGGGTCTTATGTATGTATGACTACCTAGAATAATTGAATATTAAGAGTTAATTCAGAGAATAAATCTAAGAATAAGGTCCATAAAGGTATATGTGCTTTATAGAGATTTGGATACTCTAATCTTGGGGATTACTCATAAGGAAGATGCCAAAGTTAGGAGGGGACTTATGATTGGGTTTTACTCCTGATAAAGAAGCCCAGATCCAAAGTAAATTAGGACTAGTTAAGAGAAATTAAGACTGGGGCTTACTCCTGAAAAGGAGGCCTAGATTAAAGGGATTTGAAAATTAAAGGGATTTGGGGCTTACTCCTGAAGAGGATGCCCATATTTGAGACTGGTGATTACTCCTGAAAAGGAATCCCATGTTAAGATAATTATGGTTGGGGCTTACTCCTAAGTAGGATGCCCATATTTGGGAATTTTAAGATTGGGGCTTACTCCTGAAAAGGATGCCCAGATTAGGGGACTTGGAGCTTACTCCTGGAAAGGATGACCATGAATAGGGTTCTCTCATCTTAATGGATGGGGTTGAATGAATGAAATCTCTAATTTTAGTGACATAAAGATATGTAAATCACTAGGTTTTGAGAGATGTTCCACAGAGTTCCTTTCAGTTAAGGAAGTCAAATCAAGAAATAATTCCATAAATGGCTTTGAAGAGTGTCTTAAAGACTGAATCTTGAATAGGAGAGGTGGAATGGTGTAATATAGGTGAAATGGGTAGGAAAGGAACCCAAAAAGACAGGTGCACACAAGTCCTGGTAGGCGCGTAGGTACTGCGTGGGTGCGCAAGTCCCTGGTCGCATAGGTATACCTACACAGCACATGGGTACTTGGGCGATTGTTAACTAGTAGGGTAATACTTGGGCGATCCTTGACCAAAGCCTTTAGAATTATCCTGAGGTACTTTCAGAAGAGGGGTGCACAAGTTTTAATGAGTAGGTAAGAAGGCACGCAAGTATGGTCATATCCCTTAAGGGTAAAACACCTTAGGCGCGCAAGTGTTAGTGAATTCTAACACTTAGACCTTACTCCTCTTATTTAAACCTTCCATTCTAGGTAAATAATTACCTTAGAAGTGTTCATAAGACTTGAAGAAGAGACTTTGGCATTCAGAGCTCTGTATATGAATTCTGGAAAAATTCCTTTTCAAATGGGGGGCCCACCGGGGGTATTTATAAGCGAGAGAAGACCTCATGTGGTTATCACTTAGGGTGCGCAAGTCACTTGCACGACCATTAGGTGGCACGCAAGTATACTTGCATGACAGTAAGGGAACTTGTGAAACCCTAGGTCATTTGACTCTTTTTTTCATTCCTTTGTGTATTTTTGATGTTTTCTTCAAAGGATGAATCACTTTGTGCTAAGTCATTTCCCTTTCCATTCTTTTAGACAATGTGACAAAAAGGAGAATCAACAAAATTCCCCCATCAGAGTTGGATCCGAAAGAATAAGGATGTGACTCTGAGGAAAAGAAGAAAACCAAAGGAAAAGAGGCGCGCATGTGTTCACCGTGCTGGTGCGAGTCGTGCAGGGCTGGAGCGTGCTCGCTGTAGGCGTGCAGGTGGCTGGCTTGGCCTATATATATGCACTTATTTGTCGCGCATTGCACCGAACTTCAAATTTTAGAGCTATCGCCTCGCAGGTCATCGCCGCCACACAAGTTGCTCTCTTTTCCGCTTTTCCTTTGTTGTCACGCTTCTGTTAAGGTATCTGGACCTGCGCGGTGATACTTGCATGCCAAATACTTGCGCGACATATTATACCTACGTGACACATCCACACTTGTGCGCCAAGTTTAGACTTGCATGCCTTAATGACTTTTCCATTTTTTCTGAATTCCTTCACAAATTTTATGAAAAATAAACCCATTTAAGAGTTAATTTATTCAACCTTTGTGCAGATTCAATGGCTCCCAAGAGAATAGGAATGGATGATGAACTGGAAAGCAAACATCTTGATGATATGATGGATATCATTGGCCACGATTATTATACTGTCTGTGATAGCACTCTTTCATATTTGGCTAAGTATTTGAAGAAATTTTACTTTGATTTCCCACAAAGCACTTGTCTGCCTTTGTATGGATATGGTCATCTGCGAGAAGTCACTATTCTAGAAGCAAAGAACTATCTCCCATTTTCCAGGTTTCAGAATTATACCAACTTTGATTCAGCAAATATCTCATTTGGAGGAGGATTTATAAATGCTGGAACAGTGGAGAAGGCCCACATGATGCATCATAGACCTTGTACGCCAGATCTGAAACCTCTTAATCCTGAGTTGCAACCACATTGTCATCTTTAAATCTATAGAAATGCTCAGATGGATCAATCCAAAGGCTGGAAGAAAATTTGGGACTTCCGTCCTGGGGGAGTTGTAAAGACAACATGGATGTGGGCATACTGGGTGCGACAAACTTGTACAGAGTTTGTCGAAGATCTAAAAGGAGTGGAGATATACAAAGCTGTTTGGGTTGGGAAAACATATGTTTATAGACATGATAACTTCGTGCCGGTGATACTCAGTCACTGGAGCCTAGAAACCAATTCTTTCCATTTGACTCATGGAGAAGTAGGCATCAGTATGTGGGATGTCCACAGGATCTCAGAGGCTCCCATTTTGGGAGACATGTATGATGAATTAATTCCTCCCAAGGTGACTTGGAAGGATTCATAGAAGACTCCGGCTTTAGCTCGGGAATTATTTAAAATCTTCCACAAGCTCAAGAGTTCAAAGACCTCCTTAACTCATTCTAGAAAGGATATTCATCCGGAGGAGTGGATGAATATATTTATTATTGAGAAGGAATAAAAGGAGCCAAAGTAGAAGAAGCCGAAGGAGAATTGATCCAAGAAAAATAAATCCAAGGATAAGAGGCCCAACCGTCCTACCACCTACCCAAAACCTGAGAAGAGGGGTGCTCCTAGCACATTCTGGCCAACTCTAGAAGCAGGAGAGTTTGAGAAATGGGGATATGAGGTGAATCAAAGTATCCTGAAGAATACTCGTCTGGTGGGCTTCTTGGCTTTGTGGCTCAACATTTATCTCTTTCTAGTCAGAGATTTGAAGGGAGGCGTCAGGCCAGGGACCTTCGTCATTGCGACAAAGTTGGCTGAGGAAAAAATGGTTGGGTTGGCTACCCCCATTTTAGAAAAGATTCACAAGAGTTTACTTCATGTATTCATGGCTAAATCTCCTTTAAGAATTGTGGGACCATTCCAAGTTTTATGGGGATGGATCGCCACTCACTTTAGGACTTACAATGTACAGAATAGATTATAAATTCCTGGAAGTTCTTTCAGGACGTCAGTGAAATAATTATTTGGAGCTGCTCCATTAGATCTTAATGCCTATGACATGAAAGTGAGGTTGAGCATGTTTAAAAAATTCAACTTCTTTCACTATGGAAATCTGCCAACCTGGCGGTTTGTTGATGATGGAACAACCCACTTAGATTTGAGGGAATACATGCTAGCTTGTAGAGATGGTGTACTAGTTTCCAGGATTGACATAGAAATTATATGCGAGGCCTATACTCCATATAGATTTGCACGTCAATTCAAGTGTCTGCAAAATTTTTTTATATCTCCCCCAATACATGTCAGGTTAGAGAAACATGTGATGGTTTCTCGGCAAATGTGGCTGCTGACATTAAGGGAGAAGACTGTGGCGGTATTTGATCTACTAGTTGAAAAAGTGGCACATAACCTGACTACATGGTATGCCGAGCACTGGATAACATAATACCCTAAAGGGGTTCTAAATCATCCAGTTTATCAGGTGGGGAAAAGGAAGAGGACTATCGAGAAAGAAACCCTTCCTCAGGAAGGTGATTCCTCCCCACCTGAAGCTGATTCGCCAGATTCCTCCTCTAGGACTGATTCATCGGATTCCCATGATGAGGCAAAACAAGTGGAAAATCGGACTCGTGCCTGATATAATCCTCCGGTTAGAATCAAAATACCTACTCCATCAACTCCTGGTGAGTTACTTCATTGTGGTAATTTAATCACTACAACTTTATAAAGCAATAAGTCTTATTTTCTTATTCTCTATCTGTAGTTTTAGGATCTGAGAAGAAAATGAAATCAAAGATTGTAGGACCTTCCTCGCAACCTTCATATCTAAGACCAGAGGCTGTCCAAACATGGAAGAGTTTATACTGTGGTACTGAGACCGCCTGGCAGGATTTGTGTGAGGGTCTACAACTACCTGGAATAGGGAATACTCTGTCTTCTACAAATATCCAATACGAGGATAACCCAAATGAAGTGAGATATTACATCAGAGAGCTGGAAATGCTCATATATGACATTGATGAGTCCATTCTATCACCAGGCGGGTGAAGGAAATGATTGATCGTGGAACCACTAAGGGGGATGGTGGTTCTGGAGATGAGGAGTGGCATGATTATGTGGCTCCTGAAGATGTAATTTTTCTTTCCTTATTTTCTTTGCAACTTGATTCCAGTCTAAGCTTTGTTACTTAAGGAAGTCATTTTCTTCATCTTACAGCTTGCAATGAAAGGAACTACTGAGGTTCCTTCGCCATAATATAGCCCTGGTGGTACTGCCATCGGGGCTACTGCTGAATCTCCTCGCGAACCAGGCGAGATATCTCCAGGACAGCAAGACATGAATGAGGAATTGGACATCATTTTCCATTCACCAATTCAAGTGCCAATAAGGGAGATTGCTGACACTCCCAAAAATCCAAAAGGAAAAAGGCGACGAAGGAGGAATTCCACCGCTAAACGCTTTATCAGTAGTGGTAAGTCCTTTGGATAATCATGAATTTTAAACCATGAAAAATATTGCTATTTTTCCTTGGGATTTCAGGGGATTATTCAATTTCCCCTCTGAGGGAAAGGACTGATCCTCCTTTAAGGACCACAAAGGGTTCTGTGGAACAAACACAAATTCAGGTTGACTTGGCTGCTTTTGAAAAAGAGCCAATATCTATTCCTAGTACTGCTCCTGCTGCTACTACAAATAGAGAAGAACCTGCACCAGATTCATTGGCAGCCACAGCAAATTAATCTACCATCCTTCCTGAAGAAGCTGTCCAGGGTTAGGAGCCGTAGAATAAGGGTATCCAAGAGGACACATCAAATGCTCCCACTGGTGAGACTAACTAGGATTCTGAAATATCATTGGATGAAATGATGAATCGTTGCATGTCTTTCGAAGAATTTTATGATCATGATAAGTTATCATGTGATTTAGAAGACCTTGGGAGTGAGTGTTATCCTTCGTCCAATATTTTTTTTTTATAATTTACACTTCTAATCATGTCTGAAAATAATATGCAGTTCCATACCAAGAAGCTATTGAACTACCAATGCCTGAAGAGGGTGTGTACATTGATGTCAACCATACCATTCTAGAAACATTAGCTCAAGTGGAGTTAAACCCATTAAACCATCCTGAGACCAATCTTGAAGATCCTGTTGAATCTGGGAAATATGGGGAGAAGTATTCTAAAGCTGCTGATCTACTGTTAGGTAATGATTGGACTGAGTTTTCAAGATAGACAACCAACTTCCATTATTCTATGAAACTAACCATACTTTTAATTGATCAAACAGGGCTATCAACTTCAATGGCTAGAACTGGAGGTGAAGTCTCAAACTCCACCCAAACAGTAGTAGAAGTTGAAGCAAACAGGGTCAGGGGGAAGGAGCGGAACATGGCACTTCCTTAAGTGCATTAATCCCAGATTACATGCCCCCTATGATGATGATGTTGAATCAGACCCATAGGTGCTTAAGGCACTCATCTTTTCATGATTCAAGGCATATAACAACATATGGAAAATCATATATGAAGTGCCTCTTGAAGAGCTGTCATCAAAGATTTCCCAGTTGTCATCCCAGTTTGTCATGCTAGGACTTGGCGGTTTTGGATACCAAGAGATCCATACTATGGTGAAACAAGTCATCTTAAGAAGGGAGCATGAGAAAAAGTGCCATGAAGATCTGACTAGGGTGAAGCTGTCAGTCAATATCAGCGAATTTGAGGCTATAGTATCCCGAGCTGAGGCTGATTATGCTGCCAAGATGAAGGAGCTGAAGCATAAGATCAATGAAAAAGTCGTCCAACAAGTGCAGCTCCAACAACAGTTATATGCTGTTACTGGGGAACTTGAACAGCTCAATAATTCATTGGAGGGAGATCAAACGAATGGTATGAAATCCATTGCAGATGCCAAGAAGGCACTCCATCAAGATGATAAGAGTGAAGCTGGTCGAGTGCACGAGCTTCAAGTAGCTGCTGATGAAGCTTGGGATACTATACATCAAATGAAGAATTATGTTGACAGTCTTTTGTAATTTCCTAAAAAAGAGAAGAGGCACCAATCTGTGGATGTCCTTCTAATTATTGTGCATTAGATGAATAACTTTTTCACCTTTAATCATTTGTGAACCTATTTTCCTGTTACTTTCTTTAAATCTTACCTAAGCCAATGGGCCTAGTAAGCATAATTTGATTTTTACTAGGATTATTATAAATAACCCTACAAACTTTGAATCTTTTAATTCCTCAATATTACCTAAATCATAAAAAATGTATGTTTAGTGAGATGGAACTTGACTTTTATTCAGAGTTCCCTTGTCTTTTGTGGGCAGTTTAAAGTCATGCACGTCAGACATAAAGAGGCTAATGTTTAAGGTCGAAATAGCTTTGACCGAAATGGATTAGAACTGAATCAATTCCTTGACAATTTATCTGAAAACATATTATCATACTCAAGTATGAGGGAAAATATGTAAACTATCACTTAAGAAAATTTGAATCCGAGGAATGATATGAAAAGAGCTAAAAGTAATTAGAAGAATTAGTTCCCAAGAATGAAGTTACCATTATTTAACAAACCTGTTAGGGGGTTGAATTATGCAGGGCCACCTAAGGGAATTGACTGTATAATCAAATAAATAGAATCTTTTGGCTGACAGGTCCGTTATGTAGACTACTTATGCAAGGCCACCTAAGGGCACATCCTGAATAGTCAGACAAAAGTACTCTCAGAAATTTACTTTCCTAGTTCTAAAAAGCCAGTGAAAGTTTATGGAGATTCAAATTTTCCAAAGTATAGAGTTTGCTGTATGGAAAGGGGTACTTGAATATAGAGAAGATATTTCCAAACAAGATTATCGAAGAACTGGATGGATATCACTCCTATGAAGGTTTGACCCAAACGTAGGTAAGGAGAATATAAACCATAGACTTGAATACTTTCAGATCATGAAAAAGGAAATGGGACAAATATGTTAAGGATGGCTATTTTTTGCGGATCCCTACATATTATCAAGACAAATAAATACAAAATAGGTTTTCCTCCCAAGAATGAAGTTAACACTATTTAACTAACCCGTTAGGGGGTTGAATTATGTAGGGCCACCTAAGGGCATTGACTGCATAGTCAAATAATAGCATCTTTTGGATGATAGGTCCGTTATGTAGACTGTTTATGCAAGGCCGCCTAAGGGCATATCTTGCATGGTCAGGCAAAAGAACTCTCATAATTTCAGGCCTTTTGTGATTAGAAGTTAAGAAAAGGGTTATGAAGATCTGAAAATATTTAATGTTAGGATTATAAATATGGGTAATGTCCAATGTATGCAGAGATACATAGATCAATGCTAACCATAATCATGTTGTGGCTGGGTCCTGAATTGAAATGTTGGACTTCACTACGTATCCCAAAATGATAGGAATCAAGCCATATGTAGTTCTTAAACTATAGTTTAACGTCGTGCGGGACAAAAGGATTGGATATCTTAGTTTAGGGTCATAGAGCTCGGACCATTATAAGAAATACACAATGTGTGCTTTCATGGGGACTTTTCAGCCAAGGGACTGAAAGTGGAAATTGGGGTTAGGACCAAAATACTTGGGGATAGATTTGAGGGACACTTGAACGTTCCTACATATCCCATAAGGAAGGGAATCAAGCCCATGTAGTTCTATAAATAACCTCTATACAAATTTGGTTCGTACATGTGAAGGGTGAAAGGGGACTTTAGTGAAATGATGGTTTAACCCAAGATAAAAGGTTCGGGCATTGCCATGTATGCACATAGTATTTTGAATATAACATGATTGAAAATCAATGTAAATAATGATTCCCTATCAGGTGATGGTATCAAAGAATGTTATAGTTTATTATCATACTGGACAAAAAAGTGCTCTATAGTTTAACATCGTATAGCAAGGACGAAAGTGAATCAAATGTAAGGTTCTGGGGGTGGTTTCATGAATCAACATCGTACATGATGGAGGTGAACTGATATGAAGAGATTGGTTTTGGGCTTGAACCTCAGGAGGTTGCCTATGTATCCAGCCTAGAAGGCAAGGATCAAAGTCCGTGTAGTTCAATTAAAGAATGAATTAGTGATCAAGTTGTTATTGGGGACAATGACCTAAAAAATAGTATTGGGACTTACACATGGTTAGTAGCCCAGAGAGAGTGTTATGGTTGAAGTTTTCTCTAAGCTCACGTGAGTCATACTCGGTGTGAGAAACAAGAGGTAGCAACAACCCTAACGATGCACAATTTACTGTCATGTAGGACATATAAAGGGACTATGCAGTTTTAAAGTCTTGTAGTTAGGACTATTGGTGCTGCACAGTTTAATGTCATATAGTAGGGACAAATTACAATTTAATGTCATGTAGGACATATTAAATGAATTTATGTACAATTTAGCTTCATGTAATTAGGACGATGGGGACAATACAGTTTAATGTCATGTTGGACAAAAAGAGGACTGTGCAGTTTAATGTCTTGCAGTGAGGAAAAAAATAGGACACAGTTTAACGTCATGTTGGATGTATTAGGGACTTTTTTGACAGTTTAACGTCATGCTGGACGAAAGTGTGAATAGTTTAAGGTCATATGCATGGACCACTATTGTATAGTTTAACATCATATAGCAAGGACGATAAAGGGGACACAGTTTAACTTCATGTTGGATGAAAGTGCGAATAGTTTAAGGTCATATGCATGGACCCTGGATGGTCTAGTTTAACGTCATGCTGGACGTAAGGGACATCTATACAGTTTAGCATCATGTAGTTAGGACGTCACAGTTTAACGTCGTGTGGGACGCAAGAAATGAAAATAGTTTAAAGTCATATGCATGGACCGTGGATGATGCAGTTTAACGTCTTGTTGGATGTAAGAGACTTGCAAATAGTTTAGGGTCATATGCATGGACCGTTGCTGTATAGTTTAACTTCATATAGCAAGGACGATGAAGGGGAAATAGTTTAACATCATGTTGGACGACAAATGATATATGTTGTGTTTATACAAAATACTTCTTCAGAAATCTGGAATTGGTTGGAGTAGTGATGAGTTCTCCATCCATCGAGATTAATGAATATGCTCAATTGGAGTAGACCTTATGTATTGAATAAGGTCCTTCCCATTTTGGTTCAAGCTTGGGAGGTTTATTTCCTTGTATCATTGGGGTTCTGAGAACTAATACCAATTCTCCCTGAACAAATGAACGAAGACGAACTTTTTTGTTGAAAGCTCGTGCTATTCGATTTTGATAGACTTCCATGTGGTGCAAAGTGCACAATCTTTTCTCATTTAACCATTACAATTCATTCAATCACTTTTGAGATTGTTCATATGTATATGATTGATCACAAATGGCAACTCTGAGCAAAGGTAATTGAACCTAAATGGGAAAAACTGCTTCCGTTCCATATACCAATGAATATGGAGTTGACCGCGTTGCAGTGCGGGTGGTGGTATGATAATCCCATAAAGCATTAAAGAGTTTATCAGGCCATGAATTCTTATCTTTATCCACCATCTTTTGCAGTATATTTGACAGAGTCTTGTTGAAGGCTTATATCTGGCTATTGGCCGCTGCATGATACCGAGATGAATGATTGGATTTGATGTTGTATTCTTGATACAACTTCTTCACCTTAGATGAACAGAAGTTGGTGACATTGTCTATCAATATGGTATGAGGGACACCAAATTTGGTAATAGTGTTAGTCTTGATGAATCTAACAATGCATTTAGAACTGACTTCCTTGAAAGGTATTTCCTCTGCCCATTTGGAAAAGAAGTCAGTAGCAGTAAGAATATACTTAAACTGCTTGGCTGTAGCTGAAGGACAGGGTCCCACCACATCCATTCCCCATGTAGAAAAAGTCCATGAGTATTTAGCTGAATGAAGAAACTCTGGAGGTTGATGAATGAAGTTGGCATGTACTTGGCATGAATGACACTTCTTTGTGAAATCAACACAATCTTGTATCATTGAAGGCCAAAAGTATCCAAGCCTTTGAATCTGATCAGACAGTCTATGTCAAGACTGGTGGGCACCACAGACTCCTGCATGTACTTCTTTCATGACAACCATTGTCTCTTCACCATCAATGCATCTGAAGAGAACTCTATCAAAACCACGCTTGTAGATAACTTTCTCCAAGTGATCTGGGATATCATAAAGAGTAAAATTGACCACACGTCGCCAGATTTGTTCTTTATAGGCTCTATCAGGTGAAAGTGTTCCATTTTGAAGGTATTCTCTAATAGGTGTCATCTATCCTGTAGTATGACCATATGGTTCAGGAATGAGACTAATTTCATTGATCTCCTCTGTTCTGGTTCAAAGGTAAAATTTCACGACGGTGGGAAATACTGATGGTTGTCTTGTCCATATTTGGATCTTCCAGAGCTGTGGCTATATTAGCCAGTGCATCAGCTTGAGCATTATGTGATCTTGGGACATAAGAAAATGTCAGTTCCAAAGGGAATTCCGCCATTAAATCTCTGATGTAATCATACAAAGGGATTAGTTCTTCTTTTTTGATGGCATAATCCGCATTGACTTGTTTGATTACCAGGTCTAAATCACCTTTCACCTTTAAGTGATTCACTTGTTCTTGAAGCGCCGAATCCAAGGTTGCGATGAGATCTTGGTATTCTGCTTCATTATTGGTACCACCTTCCCACAATAAGAAGGAATAAGGTAACACTGCCTTTTCTGGAGAAATGAGCACAATTCCTAAACCAACCTTGTTGAATTTATGATTTTCCATTTTCCTCCCTGTTGGACTTCTAGAAGCACCATCAAAGTACATTTCCCATGTCTAAGGACTATCCTTGCCAGATGTTATATAATCATTGGATGAATAAGAATGAATTTGAGCGGGTTATTGCGAGATAAAAATTGGACCTCGTGATGTTTTAGGTAGTGTCTCAAATTCTGAACTACAAAGATTAATTCCAGGAAGCATTTCTCAATATTTTAATACCGGGTTTCTACTTCAAGAATAGTCCGACTGAGATAGTAGAGGCTGTTTTCATTCCCAACATCATTCTTTTGAGCAAGAAAGACACCCAATGGCCACTCTAAGGCTGTCACATAGAGGATAAGTGGCCTTCCTTCAACAGGTGGCATAAGTACCGATGGACTCAAGAGGTATTTCTTGAGAATATCGAATGCTTCTTGACTTCTTTAGTCCACTAGTAAGCGAATCCCTTCTTCATCAATTTGGTGAAGGGTAAACTTTTCCTGCTAAATTAGCGATGAAACGCTGAATATAAGCTAAGTGTCCTTGAATCCCTCTCAATTATTTCAAATTTCGATGAGGTTTCATACCAAGGATTGAATTGGTCTTCTCAGGATCGACTTCGATACCACGATGGTGTACAACAAAGCCGAGATATTTTCCCGAGGTTACCCCAAAAATGACATTTTAAGGGGTTCATCTTCAAATTATGTTGTCGAAGCTTGTGGAATATGACTTTCAAATCATCAAAGTGATTAGAACGTTTTTTGGATTTAACCACCAAATCATCCACATAACATTCAACAAACTTCCCTAAAAAGGGTTTGAAGATACGATTAATGGCTTGATGATATGTTGCGCCTGCATTCTTTAAGCCAAATGGCATTACCCGATATCAAAACACACCCTAAGGGGCTCTGAAAGCTGTAGATTCCTCATCTTCTAGAGCCATTCAGATTTTATTATATCCAGAATATCCATCCATGAAAGAAAGTGCTTCATATCCAGCTGTTGCATCAATCAGGAGTTCTATAATCGAAACTGGAAAATCATCCTTAGGACAATGCCGATTAAGATCTCTGAAATCGATGCAAACTCTAATTTCTCCATTCTTCTTCTTCAAAAGGACAATATTATCCAACCACTTGGGATATTTAACTTCTCTGATGAAGTTAGCTTTGATAAGCTTATCCACTTCAACTTCAAATTTGGAAGCATAAGTCGAGTGCATTCTTCTCACGGCTTTCTTAAATCCTCGATGTTCTTATGGTAAACCCAAATGATGAGTAGAAAAATCAGGATCAAGCCCTAGAATTTCTGTATATTTCCAAGAAAATATGTCTCGATTTTTCTTTAAAAAGGATATATGCATATATTGTTCTTCAAAAGTCATGGCCGCACTGATTAAAGTGGGGCGTGGATATTCTTTTGTACCCAAATTTATTTCTCTAAGTTCATCCACGGTGGTAGAGATACCTTCTTTAAATGCTGGAGGAGCATCTCTGAGATCTTCCACTTCTTCTTCAACATGTGTTATTTCTTCTGTTTCTACTTGCATAGTAGATGATGAAGCAAAATTTTCATAATCAAAAGAGATGTTAAAATTTGAACATCTTGAAGAAGAGGCTTCCATTTCTGACCCAATTGATGATGGAGGATCTTCCTTGGGTAATAAAGAGGAGATGATGGATTGAGAATCGACATAATTTTTCACCTTTGACATTAATATAACTTCCTATGGCCTGATTGGTGAAGTATAGACTTGTTGGATTTCAGCAGATGAAATGAAGACATCTCCATTTGAGCTTTCATCATTACCTAGTGGATCATTAATTTCTCCCATGTTGTTTGGCTCAATTGCCGTAATTTACATTATGTATCTTTCCATAAGATTATTTGGATTTGGGTCTATCCTGTCAATTTGACTGATAGGCAACACATAATCTGTACTCACATGCGCAAATGGATTATCTAGATTCTTTTCCAAACCATATGGAGCCTTGACTTTGGTAATCTCCTTTGTTGTGGATTCCTCCCTTCCCTTCATGTGATAGAATTCTACCTCAATGTATTGAGATTCACATGTCTTGAACGATGCCTTATCACCATACAATGTCTCAAATTGACCATCGAAACAATATTTGAGACACTGATGGTATGATGAAGGGATAGCCACATGTTGATGTAGCCAGGGTCTTCTAAGCAAGATGTTGAAGGCTGAGTCTTGATCAACAACCATAAAATCTGAATTGGATACAAGATCTCCAAACTGAGTTTTGAGTGTAACTTCACCCAGTGGTTCTTGTTCATTTTTATCATATCCTTGTAGAATCATAGTCTAAGGAGATAAATCATATTCTGTGAGACCCAATCGATGAAGTGTACGAATGGGCAAGAGGTTGACTCCTGAACCATTATCAATGAAAACTCTTCAGAAGTCTATGCCATTGACCTTGCCAAATAAGTACAAAGGTCTAATATACCCATGTACAACATCATCTTCATATTCATCAGTAAAAGATATTACTTCATGGCATTTTGCAGGATTATTCTCTATGTGATAGACTACAGCTGCAACAATTTCAGTTTCAAACTCCTAAGGACTTGACAAAGCCTCAATGAGTGCCTCTTAAAGATCTTTTGACAGATTCAAAGCACTCAGAATTGATAACTTGGCCGGTACTTAGGCCAAGTGTTTCAATACATCATACTTTTGATCTAGAGGTCTGAGTTTCCCAATAGGAACATTTGGTTTAGCAGATGCCTTGGAAGCAGATGCTTTGGATGTTGATGCATCTTGTATTGGGATAGGAATTGGAAATATTTCTGGTTTTGGAAGATTAGACCGATTAGATCCATTTACTTGCTGAGAGAAAGAATATGGAACCTTCAACTGATATTCCAGAATAACTGTGCCAGGACTGAATTTTCTATTGGTGGAAGAACTTGCTTGTTCTTGCTGAGCTCGCTGAAGGGCTCTATCATGAGTTTCAGTTACGTACACAGTTCTAGAAGGGGTAGAATTAGAATAGTGGCTTCTGAAAGATCCACGTATTCCCCTGTATCCTGATCCTCTGGAACTTCCTCTGATTCCTCTATTTGATACAGGGAATTCAGGCTCATCGAAATCAAAACTGCATTTGGCATATGGATCTGTTAATTGAATCATATTAACAGAACCAAAGATTAACTATTCATCTGATGAGGACTCTGCTTGACTAGCCAATTTAGGCTATACCATTTGGTGGGGCAGTTTCCGTTGCTTCGAAGTAGATGATATAAAATCTACCAGAGTCAAAGACAACTTAGGCTTTGACACATACTCATCTTCTTCTGATTGTGCCTCTTTCTTGAAATTATGTCGTTTCTTTGAGGATTTTCCCTCTGATGAAGAGGGTTTTGCTGTGGCATTCATGGCAGAAGTCACAATTGGTTTCTTCAATTGTGTTCGCAAAATAACATGAGTTCGGTTGATCATATTTCTAACCATTAAATCATCATATTTTTGTGCATTTTTGCTTTTAACTTATTGCCACTCGCCTTCCTCCTCTGGAACTGTAGCAGTAACACATGTTACCTGAGCTGAAGAACCTTTCAGTTTAACTTGTCCCAAATCAACCATTTTTTGAAGGAGGGCCTTGAAAACAAAACAATCCTGAATGGGATGCCCCAACATTTGATGAAACAGTAAATAGTTGGGACGATATTCATCTCCTTCCTTGTTTGGACTCTTGGGCATTGGCAATTGAACCAAATTATTTTCCATAGCCGAAATGAAATAACCAGGAACTTGTTCATTTTGTAAAGAGTAAACTTTGCTTTTCAAATCCTCAAATTGTTTTCATATTTGATCTCTGTGATTATCTTGATGAAATGACCTCTGTTGTTGGTGCTCAGGAGGTGGAGCCCTTTGAGGAGATAAAGGTTTTGAAGTAGAAGAAGGTACAAGTACTTGTTTAAGCATAACTGTAACATTTTCTGCTTTACCCATTATCCTTCCTAGAGATGATGGAATTACATGAGATTTAGCCTTAGTCTGTATAAGAGAATCTTCAATCTGTTGAGCGATTGAAGTAAGGTCTCGAAACCCTCCTGTGTATTTCCAAGGATCAGCGGTGTGCGTAATTCGTCACGCAGATTTGCCACACAGATTAGAAATAGTTCCTCTTGAGGAAGTTCTAATATTAGGAAATATGTTAATCCCTTCCAGCGAGCAATGAAATCTAAGACACTTTCATTCTCCATTTTCTTACAGTTTTTAAGATAAAAAACTTTTGTCTTTGGAAATGTTGAGCTGAATTAGAGAAGGAATCTTTGGTGAAGATCCTCCCATCTGGTAATTGACCGGGATTTCGAGCTTGTGTACCAGACAAAGGCTGGTCCTTGCAAGGTTCTCACAAAGCATCTAAGTTTCACTACTTCTTGCTACTCTGGAGTTCCCATCATAGGATTGCAACAAGACACATAATGCGTCAAATGCTGTTCAGGATCGCCTGATCCATTGAAAATTGGGAATACAGGGTTCCCAAAACTTGATGGGGGAGAGATTGAATCTACCCATTCAGGGTAAGATTTATTTTCTGGTTGAACCTGCACACGCTTTCCTTCTATAGTCTCTAACCGAGCTATTAATGACTCAATGGTAGTTATTAACTTTTGAGAAACATCCGGTTGAACTTGGACCTAGGTAGGTGCAATGACAAGAGCTTGGACTGGTATGGCAGCTGGTACTACAAATGATGGCAACACATCCAATTATTGTTGCACTTGACCTATAGGATTAGACCTATGAGGGTGTACTGATAGAGGAGGATATTCTTGATCCATCTCAATAGCTTCAACAAATTCCCTTGGCTGACTGACTCCAGCACGCTTAGGAGGAAGACTACCTTGAAGTAGTTCTACATTCAACCTCCTCAATTCCTTCATTTCTTCCTCTTATTACAAAAATCTTTGATCTAGTTAGAGATATTGACCTTCTCCAGAGGAAGGACATGTAGCCTGACTCTTTCCCTTCCCCTTGTTTGATCCCTTTTGGAGAGGGGGAAGTGGGTTATTTGAAGGAACACCCAGATTTTGGGTAAACCTTTGATTTCATGTATGCACACCTTCTTCATTTGTGTCTGTGCATACAACTTCTTGAACATGAACCTCTTCATCTAATCCCTCTGAGTGAGCCTCATATGGTGGATCAACAACAATGGCATTGATGACATTAATGGATTCATAATTCATTACATCCCTTATATCAACATTTCTGTGATATTTTCTTCTGCCATGCCCCTGACAAGACATTGCCTTTTGTTGGTTTGATCCCTCAGGAACTTCTTGGTGAACCATAATTTGGAGAGAATCTACTGATAATTTGGATCTTTGTTCCTCTTGAGGCTTCTTCCCCAATCAAGAAAAGACCGAATTTATCTGAGGAGGGGATTGATGATTTGAAAAAGTCCCCAGTCCGGTGGACTGGGGCTGTTCCTGCTGTCTTTGATCAACTCCCCGAATCCTATTTGTTGATTCTGAGGGTTGAGTTAAAAGAGTCCCCAGTCTGGAAAGTTGGTGTGGCTCTTGACAAGCTATGTCTGAGACTTTCTTAAAATCTCTCCTGATCTTGCAGACTTTAGTCTGGAAATTTGCTGGATGCATCAATCGATATCCACTTTTATCACCCAGCTCGAAAGACTGTTGGATGATTTCCGACACTTCTGTCACTTGATGATGTGCTTGCTCCATACGAGAGTCCTGTTCAATATTCTCATTTTCTTGATGCAGGAGTAATTCAACAACTTATTCCCTGCATTCTTTATTTTGAGAAGAACTAGTTGAGGCCTTTTCTTGGGCAAACTTTTGATTACAAACAAAACCCATTGACTGTGGACGACCACGAGGAATAAAATTGCATGAGACCATTTTCGGTGGGCTTTGCTGACTGAAGAGCATAGTGAAACGTAGTGCTCTATGAACACCCCATCCTCTGACATGAATACCAGATGGGGAATTGGCAATTAACTGGCGCAATGTTATTAGTGCTCCAAGGCATGAACGCTGAAGGGCTCTCTGCTGCTTTTCAGCCTTCGGATATCGAGATAATGATAGAGATGCCAAGTCAATTTGATGTTGTAACCCTTCTATTATCTTAACATGATTTTCATATTCATCATAAGATAATACTTTCTTTTTCAGCTTACAAAGAGTTTTCCATATGTTGAGATGAATATCATGAATTCCATCTTCCATCAACATATCTGGAATGTCATACTGAGAGTCAGCCAGAGGATAAAACATGACTGGCACTTCACCTTTCGCCAGTTGTTTTCTCATGTTCAACATTTACTCTTTATCATTCAATGAAGATTCTTATACCTGATTTGACCAGAGATGGTGCTTCCTTGTTGCTTTATCGGATTCAACAAGATTGGTAGAGAAATCACTGATCAAACTAAAAGATGCATGACTTAGGGGTGGTTTAGAGAATGACCTACACCCTGAGCTATCTTCTTATTGATAAAGTATTTCACCTGCTAGCGATGAAGCATTAGACATGATTGGTTTCGCAATTGCAAGTGCCTCAAGATAAGAGTGCTTTCTCGGCACTACATTGTCCACTAGAGCATTTTACGAGAAATGTGCATCACTACTGTGAAGAGGACTTTCGCAGTGAAATTCATCATCATGGGGAGGACCACCGTGGTGGGTTATAGAAAAAGATGAGATCTCTTGCTCCTTGGTCTTCTAACCACATAGAGGGTTCTTGTGACTCACATCTGAAGATGAAACTTTGAGATCGACCGAATTGTCATGAAGCAAGCCTTCATGAGGAAGTGTATGTTGAAGACCTTCAGAATTAATGTTCCCACTATTGGGGAATGAGGGAGTAGAATCTCAGATTCCAATAGATAACTGTCTGAGGGATTCAATAACTCCATCATCAAGCAAGGAATTGTTACAGATTGGATCTTGATCTCTTAACTGTGTTGGACAGGTCTTCTTCTTAGAATCCTTCTTACACGCCCTGAAAACCACTTGTTGACAAAAGTGGCTACTCTGAGCAGGTGTATGTGCCTGATCAGGAGAGATGAACAGGTTAGACTGACGATCTCCACTCAAATCAGGTGTATGTTCCTGACTTGGTTGTCCGTATGATATAGGAGAGTATGCTCCACAACCCTCTTGGACTGGAACAAATGTGTGTGTCTGTTCCGGAGTGAACTGTTGATGTGTCACTCCACTGGTAGAGATAGATTTTTGTGTCTTTCCCTGAGATGTTGTTGAAGCTGTTACAATATCCTGGCAAGCATCCAGAATATGAGCAGGGATTTTCTTCTACTCTTTCACCATTGATATAATATGATTAGTGACTTTAGCAGCGGGAATGGGGATATACGTCCATTCCGTGCTTGGAGTAGGTGTATGCACCTGCTCCTGTCCTCCTTTTCCTGTCTGTGAATCCTAACAGTACTCATGTGTGGGGGAAGAAAGTTGAGTCTTCCTCCTGTTTGTCACCAGAGCTTTCTAAATAACTTCTCCGTGTGCTACTAAGTGAGACTGTTGGTAGGCTTGATCAATACTAGCAGGTGTATGTGCCTGCTGATTGCACTTCGCCGAACGTGGTTGACGAGATCTATAATATGTAGTCAGACAAGCCTACTGACTAGTTGATGATGTATAAACATGTATATGTTCCTACCTATAGTACTCCGCCGTAATTGCCTGGTGGGATTGGCGTGATGCTGCCAGACGAGTCTGATGGACAACAGAATTAAAACGGACGGGTGTGTGTGCCCGCTCGTTTCTTGCCACCAAGTTAGGTTGGTGGACTTCTCTGGAGATGTAAGAGATGAGAAACTTCTCACTGTTAGTCGGATTTCACCTATGGTGATTCTTGTTTCCTTCTCGAGTTCAAGGAACCTGAGCCGAACGCCTGGAGTCGATGCCCTCATCATGTTGAGGGTGCACTGCCGCACGAGTCTGGTGGCGATTGTTAATGGGATCCCTCGGCAAGGACTCCTATCTCCTTGAATTAAGGCCTTGAGGGACCTGCTCATTCACCTCCTCAGAATATGGGAGTGAATGGTGATTGCATTCTGGGGATAACGACCTGAAACGGTTGGAGACGGTGGTTAGCACCGCCTGCTTCTTGATCACTGGTCATCACTGTCCGGACGTCCAGGGTGAATTGTTCACTTGGATGGCTTGTCGAGTAGCCTCCAGATTTGGAATAGTACTGTTTTGATGGTACTCCTTAACCAGCGCATTTGATACCCAGCATTGAAGATGCTGAGTAGGTGATGTCATCCTTAGAGCGGACGACGATCCAGCAGGAGTAGCAGAAGTGGCATTCACAGCAGCGGTATTCACAGGTGTGAACTTGAGAGCAGCCATTTCTTAAAATGCAACAAATCTTGGAAAAGAGTTTCAGTTTGATATAATAGAAGTAATCAAGATAAATTCATCCACTACATCTTTTGGATGAGCACATATGTCAAAGATTGTTTTTGTTGGCCCTCTCATTGAGTTTTAAATAGGGGCCTAACCAATAAGTAAAACATCATTTTAACTTGGTTAATGATTCACATCAGGTTCACCATTTTTTGTTTCCTTCTGGAATTGGGGATGACCTCGTTTATTGAAGGTTCAAACATTCCAATCGGGTTTTAACGGGTTTGTTCGTAGAATCAGAAACATCCAATGATTCCATATCCATTTGGATCTACTTTCCAAAGGTAGGCACTCATTATTTGTGGACTGATGAGGCTTAGGAATTTGCATTGGTCGAGAGGATGGGAGGTCAGACTCATCACACCTTTTTGAGGGGAATTATTGTCTACTCCGGGACTCTCTTTATAGATTTAAGTTATGTTCATGAATCCTTATTACATTACCAAGTATAAAATGATATTTCCTTTAGTCTTACAATCAATGATTGATATGTAGGGAATTTAGAGAATGTTTTATATGTATTTGAGGTTCTTCATCGATGGAGAATCATCTGTATTTGTTAGATATTCTTAGTCAATGGTATACTTCAATACATATTAGTTTCTTGGTCATTATGATGACCATACTGGTTTTAAAGCCACTCTGTGAGGCACTTGAAGTTTATTGTCATTCAGAAGGACATGAATTATTTCAGAGTTAGGATCGTACCCACAGATGGGTTACCTACGTATCCTTTGTTTTAGAAAAGGAATCAGAACCCACATAGTTCGAGAAAGGGAGTACGATGTTTATGAACAATTGATGGCTCAAAGAAAGATGTCATAATTACTTTTACACTCTAAGCTCATGTGAGTCATGCTCGGTGTGATAAACAAGAGGTATTAGTAAAATCAGAAAATTGTTCCACAAAAGATGCAATCATGAGAAATGATGTGGGTCTTATGTATGTATGACTACCCATAATAAATGAAGATTAAGAGTTACTTCAGGGAAGAAATCCAGGAAAAAGGTCCATTAAGTTATATGTGCTTTATGGAGATTTCGATACTCTAATCTTGGGACTTACTCCTAAGGAAGATTCCCAAGTTAAGAGGGGACTTATGATTAGGTTTTACTCCTGAGAAAGAAGCCCAGATCAAAAGTAAATTAGGATTGGTTAAGAGAAATTAAGACTGGGGCTTACTCCTGAAAAGGAGGCCCAGGTTAAAGGGATTTGAAAATTAAAGGGACTTGGGGCTTACTCCTGAGGAGGATGCCCATATTTGAGACTGGGGATTACTCCTAAAAAGGAAGCCCAAGTTAAGATAATTATGGATGGGGGCTTACTCCTAAATAGGATGCCCATATTTGGGAATTTTAAGATTGGGGATTACTCTTGAAAAGGATGCCCAGATTAGGGGACTTGGGGCTTACTCCTGAAAAGGATGCCCATGAATAGGGTTCTCTCATCTTAAAGGATGAGGTTTAATGAATGAAATATCTAATTTTAGTGACGTAAAGATATGTAAATCACTAGGTTTTGAGAGATGTTCCACATATTTCCTTTCAGATAAGGAAGTCAAATCAAGAAATCATGCTATAAATGGATTTGAAGTGTGTCTTAAAGACTGAATCTTGAATAGGAGAGGTGGAATGGTATAAGAGAGGTGAAATGGGTAGGAAAGGCACCCAAAAAGATAGGGGAGCGCAAGTCCTGGCAGGCGCGCAGGTACAGCGTGGGCGCGCAAGTCCCTGGGCGCGCAGGTATACCTGCGCGACACATGGGTACTTGTGCGATTGTTAACCAGTAGGGTAATACTTGGGAGATCCTTGACCAAAGCCTTTAGAATTATCCTCAGGTACTTCCATAAGAGGGGCGCGCAAGTTTTAATGAGTAGGTAAGAAGGCGCACAAGTATGTTCATTTCCCTTAAGGGAAAAACACCTTAGGCGCACAAGTGTTAGCGAATTCTAACACTAATACCTTACTCGTCTTGTTTAGACCATCCATTCTAGGTAAAGAATTACCTTATAAGTGTTCATAAGACTGGAAGAAGAGACTTGGGCGTTCAGAGCTCTGTATCTGAATTCTGGAAAAATTCCTTGTCAAATGGGGGGCCCACCAGGGGTATTTATAGGCAGGAGAAGACCCCGGGCGGTTATCACTTAGGGTGCGCAAGTCACTTGCATGACTATTAGGTGACGCACAAGTATACTTGCGTGACAGTAAGTGAACTTGCGTAACCCTAGGTCCTTTGACTCCTTTTTCATTCCTTTGTTGATTTTTGATGTTTTCTTCAAAGGATGAATCACTTTGTGCTAAGTCATTTCCCTTTCAATTCTTTTAGACAATGTGACAAAAAGGAGCGTCAACAGGGGTGCTGTAATTTCTTAGCACCGTTGGATTTATCCATGAGACCACCAAAATTAAAGTCCACTTTCCACTTATTATCCCCATGATAACCCTCTGATTCTCTGATCTCCATCTCAACTTTGAGGTAACATCAGAAATTTTCCTCAAAGATATCAAAGTCACGAATTTCCACGGCTTTTCTTAGGCTAGGTTTTTGCCCACCAAATAAACGGTAAACTTTGCATTCGGGGGTGATGATAAAACTAGAGGAGTATCATACAAGTCTAGTGAAGTTTTCCTTATACGCCCTAATAGATTCTTCTTCCTTTTTCTTGAGTTCAAGGAAATATATTTCTATCTTAAGACTGAGGGTGTATGGAAACTGTATAACAATTTTTGTTTCTAGAAATACTTACATCCCATCACCTTGATCTCTACCTCAGGCTTTGTATTTTTTATCAATGTCCACCATTTATCAGCTTCACCCTCCATACAAAAAGCATCTATAAGAACCTTATATTGTTTGGAACATTGAAGGATGGTGAATATCTTCTCAATGTAGTTTATCCAATATTCGGTGATTAAGGGATCATATGATCCATTGAAAGTAGGATTCCTTTTTCTCATGAAGCTCTCTATTGAGACTTGATATTTCTTAGGGGGTTTGGATGTTCCTATTAATCTAGGTTTCTATTCAAAATTTGAGTTTATTGAGAGAGTATCATGACAAAGTTTGTGATTCCAGCTCACATTATATTTATAATCTCATTAGATTAGTCATCACATTAATCTTCGTATCTGTTGTTAGACTGATTACTACTATTACAGACCATTGGTTAGAATAGAAGGAAAAATTGGGGGTAAATATTTTAAACTATTAAACACATAAAGGGGAATCTAATGACAAAAAGGGATAAATTATAAATTATATTTATCTCCTTAACTTATGAATTTCTAATCATCGAAGTTATTAATGATATACTTCCTCATATATATTCTTAGGGGCATTTTTTTGTTCCCTTAATAATGGTTCATACTAATATTATGATTTTACCAAATCATATCCCCCAGGTGTGTCAAACCAAGAGTTTAACAAGGCCCCTTTTCATGCACCAGACCACGTTCGAGTTTAGCTCAAAGCGATGTTTTCGGGTTTTACCCTTGGATATATCTATGCTAGGGCCACCTCAACTTGTTTGTATCCAGAAAGGGATGTATTTTCTTGATAAACCAATTAATCTATAATCAAAAAAATTTAGGGATTATTTTCTTATACTTAGTATTATCCCTAAGTATTTCACTAGAGTTTTCTAATCCTAATCACATAAATAACTAAACCTATCCTTTGATACCAACTATAACAACCATACTCTTTATTTTATATTTAAAAATGATTTTTTACATAAATTGGCACTTAATAAAACTCAGAAGATTGAGAGGTATAGTGTCTTTGAGAATTTGGAACATTACATAACAACATAAAACATTAAATATAACATCTTTATTCAAAACGTCTTTTATATGACCACAACATTCCTTCGTACTTAGCATTGCATGGGATAACCTAAGGATATACACAAGAAAAGGGTGAGCTATATAGCATAGTAAGAGAATAAAAATGGAATAACATGAGGAAGACAATACATGTTATTAAATAGGAATATCAATGGATCGTAAATGAAATATGAACATAAAGGTATGATATAGCATGATATTCATAACATGGAAATATGAAAACAACATACAACATGATATTATCATGAGACATGGCTCATTGCACATGGATTAGTATGTGTAAACCCTCATTTGAACTTGTATTAGAATGAGTAAACACTCATTTCACATGAATTATCATGAGTAAACCCTCATTACACATGTTGTATCATGATAGTAAACATTAACAAATGCATTGGAATGCTATTAGGGTGCATCCATCATAATCATTTCATTTTCATGTATAAGTGTTCCACATAGATCGTACAACAAAGATTCATTTAACATAATAATTTATTCCCAAAACAATGAATGTGTAATACCTATATGTAAGTACTCAATCAATAAGTTCATGAGAATATAGGTGAATACCCTTGATAGAGAAATGGGTATGGTATTCACTACACACTGATTTTGGCATGTCAAATCAAGGTGCAATTTCGGAAGCATAACAATGTCAAATAGAAATTCATAAAATGTGTTGATGAGAGAGAAATGGGTATCTAATAATTTATACATAAAATGTACATTAATTAGTTATTATTCCATAACATCCCAACATATGAAATGTAATTTAGATGCATAATATAAAAGAAATTATTGAATGGAAATGAGAAGAGGGAAATCCCTTACAGAATTTCGGTATAGTAATGGATTAGGTAAGGGTCCAAATGGGAGATGATAAATGATAAATCATTGAAATAACATAAATTGGATAGTAAGTTAATGATTAAAAACGAATTTCAATGCAAGAAATTGAAATCAAAAGAACTACTCTCAAAGAAGGTGCTTGAATTCAAAGAGGAGGAGAGGAATCCCTTACTTGGATGTGTGCTCCTAAATGCTTGGGGGATGGTTCTTGGAAGATTTGGGGAACCTTGGTAGGAAAATAGGGAGTAGGGGGGAAAAGTTTGGTTGAAATTCAAAGATATTGAGTGAATAGAAATGAGATCTTGGGCGTGTTTATATAGGAAAAGATGAAGTTTTCTTTATTATTTTTGTTTTGGACACTACACAATAAAATATTCAAATCTGTAAACCATCCCATGGTTTCTAAAAAATGGGAATAGTATAAATTATTTTATACGTATAAGGTCCAAATATATTATAAATATTTCCCTTGCTTATGCGGAGGTTTGTCTCACTTTCAAGAAAATAATTTTAAAATTTTAAAATATTTTATATGTCTTCGAGTATTCACTAATGCTTTATAAAATAAATAAAATAAATCTAAAATTACATTATTTTTAAGGAAAAACATATATTTTTCTGAAGATACATTTTATATTATTTTATTTAATCACTATTGAGTCATTATTATGTCATAAAAGACATTATATATTTATACGGTATTTAATTTTTACCTAAAAATTTGACTGTTTCAGAAAATTATAAAAAATTCACCATTGGATAATTTCGATTTTTTTATTCGAAAAATAATATTTATTTTGTCAAAATAATTTTCTAAATATGTGAATTTTCACTTTTAAAATAAAAAACCGACATTTATTGAAAATTGACAGGTTTTGCAAAAGTAGTTTTCAAACATTAATAAAATTTACATTTGACTTCATAAAAATTATACGATCATTTAATAAAAGTTATTTAATAATTATATTTTATTATTATTTAATTAAAAAATCCATTAATTAATCAAAATTTATTTCTTAATTGAATTTGAATATTAACCAAAAATACTATTTGTGCTTTAAAAATCATTTACAAAGTAATAATAATAAAATGAAATTATATTAATTAGTCTATACAAAAATAATTCAAATAATCATAATGACATTGTATTGTTAAATATCCATTTATTACACCATCATGCACCCTAAGAGTAAGGTCTGCAATGGTGGGGCTTTCATTGGCCAATTCAATGAACATCGTTTGGGCCATGATCTCGATGAGCTTTAACTTCTCTCGTAAATGATTTTGTTAATGTTTAAGTTATTGGATTTACACTTGATATTAGTCTATGTAAAATCCCATAAATGATATCTCCCTCAGAAGCTCCGATAAATAGACTTCATAGGGTATGATCCTACTGGTTGAGGTCATCACTTCCTTTTCACAGAAAGGATTTGTTAAAACACTATATTTATACTAGTCATGTGATCACTATTCAACGACTACATTAAAAATGGTAAGGATACGTAACAGTCATTTAAATATAGTTGAATATAATAAAACAAAATTATTTCATGTGTTTTCTATATCCATAAGACATTTAATTTAAGTAAAGTGAATTTTATTCATAAATGTTCACGTCGTTACAAGTACACAACCCAATAACTTCTTATACAAATAATCGTATATCATAAATACTTCCCCAATTATGGGTAGTGTGAGTAATGGTGAAATTATTATCCTTTTCTTTAACTATTTAAAAATATCTTCACATTAATTAGTCTAAAAAACTTTACACCCTTATGAGTTTTCTTTATTATAGGGTTTGATAATCATAAAATATTTCTTATTAATCATTGATAAATCATAGCTAATACATGGAAACTACAGATCTCCATTATAAATATTGGTATGGTTTATTCCTCAATTGAATATGTTTTCAAAGGATCCGCATATATCCATTTTTTGGTGATAACATGTCCTAATAATGTCACTTTCTCCATCCAAAAGTTACATTTACTATATTTTTATTATAACTTATCCTTTCTCAATGTCTTTTCATAGTATTCTAATGCTCCTCATGTTTCTCCTTATTTTTTGAGTAGATAAGAATATCTTATGTAAAGACTACCAAAAATTTATCAAGTTAATCTATAAAGACTATATTCGTCAAGTCCATGGAAATTATTTTAGAATTAGTGGGTTTTTATGGAATCACTATGAACTCATAGTGCACAGAACATTTATGAAAATAAGTCTTGAGAATATCCTCCATATTCACCTTTTATTAGTACTATCCTGATTGAAGATCCACCATAGAGAAGTACAGAGCTTCATATAGCATATTGAACAAGTCATCAATCTGTGGAAGGGAATACTTTTTCTTTATTATGATTTTTTGAGTTCAAAATAATAAATGAAGAGGCACATTGACCCATCCTTATTCTTGAAGAATAGGACAAATGCACCCCATGGTTAAGAACTTGGTCATATAAATATTTTAACCAAATACTCTTATAGTTGTTTCTTTGGTTCTTCTAATTCAATATTGAACATTCTATATTGAGTTTTCAATATCTATGGAGCTCCAAGTATAAGTTCTACTGGGTGATCAACCTAAATATTAGAAGGAAGGCCCAGAAATGATTCAACAAATACATCAACATATTCCCTTCCAATGAGAATGTCTTTAAGAGTGATCTTATCCTTATCTCAATCATTTGAGCCAGATACGATTGATCATAATGCAATAATATTCATTCTTGAGAAGAAGTTTCCAAAGGAGATTCGTCCTCCAACTTTCACTTGTTCTTAATCGAAGGATGATTTGGGATACATAAGGTGATTTCTTTTCTCATGACAGTTGATGTTGTCTCAATATAAGAGCATCCAATCTAGTATAACATCAAATTTTAAGAAAGGGAGTATGAAATGATTTTTGGGAGATTTATCCCAAAAATATTGAACGGGGAGGGTTTGTATGTTTGAGATTCAATAATCTTCTAATTTTATATTTTCACTGATAATTCAACCTCCAGGATTTGAGGTGGTGTTTGAATAGTTATACTAAACATACATGATATGAAATAATGTGAAGAATCAGAATCAAATAGTAAGTTTACTATTATTTAATTAATAACCATCATATCTATCACAACCTCTCTATTAAGAACCATCATATCATTAGTGATAGAATAAGATTGTCCCTACTCCCATGGACTTAGAGGTTATTATCATCATTTATCTTCATCAATCCTTGGATTCATGCAATATTTTATAAAATTACCATGTTCCTTGTATTTAGAACATTCGAACATATGATAAAGATTGAACAAAACCTTCTTTTCTTATACCAAATTAGTGAATTTTTTCATCTATATTAATCATTCATTAGCTCGATGCCCCACTTTTACACACTATAAGCATATCCTAATTCCCTAGAGGAAATTTTCGGGATGATTCTTCCCACACTTTTAACAGGTGGGTAGTTGAAATATCTTTCCCCCATGAGGATTATCAGATGATATTCTATAGTTAAACTTCATCCTTCACTTATTATCTCTAGCTCCATAGGAACACTCAGAATTAACAATCTCTTTTTCTTCTTAAGGAAAAAATAGAAAATTTACCCATAGATATCAATGTATTGAATTGATAAAGCATTTCATAGAATTGACTTTATCCTTGTAAATAAGTGGTTAACTTTACTTTTGGTGTCAATGATAAATCCAAAGGCATACCATGTAAGTCGTGTGATATTTTCTTGATATGAACTAATTTATTTGTCCTCTTTTTTTCTTGAGTACAAGGAATTACCTATCTATTTTAATATAAAGAGTGTGGGAGAAATATTTATTGAAAAATATATTCTTGAATCTATCCCATTCCATGGATTCAATGTCCTCCTTGGAATTTATATTCTTGATCAGTGTCCAACACTGATCAAATTCTCTCTTTAAGGGATAAATAGGTAGTATGACTTTCTCTAGTTTAGAGAATTTAAGAAAAGATAATAAATTCTCAATATAATTAACCCATTTCAATATAATTATAAGATCAAAAGATCCACTAAAAATTGGATTCCATTTTTCACATAAAGTGATCAACTAAAAATGGCTCTTTTTTTGGAGAAGGAGGGAGTTTTATATGATTCATTTTATTAATAATAACTTGCGTTATTTGTGCTAGTACTGTCATAAAGTTCTCAAATCCCCCTCTCATTATATTAAGAATTTTATTAGAGAAATCATCACATTTACCATTTCATGTGTTTTTTTTCACAATTCCTCATATTTCCCACCATTTTATAAAAAAATGAATGTTTGGGATGAGGGTTCATGATTCGAAAAGAATATAAAAAAGTAAAACTACTTAACTTAGAAGTAATGACTTATATACACAAAATTATGATTATATAAGTTTCAATCTAGGTTATCCATGATATATTTACTACTAAGTTATCTATTATATAATTTTGTTAAAATACTTAATAATGGTCTATAAATAACATATGAATTATCGAAATCATATCCCCCAGAGGTTTCTTGCCAGGTGTTCCGTCTTAGTCCCACTCACCATTTATTGAGTAAATATTGATTCAATTACCAAGAAACCTTTTTCAGGGTTATTACCAATTTTTGAGTCTATAACATAGCCACATCTACTATCCAGTATCCAAAAAGGGATGAAATTATTAAGGAACCACATAATCTGTACTTTAGAAAATTTTTGGGATCTATTCCTATATTTAGACTTATCCCAAGGGGTTTCACTTGTTTTTTCAATACTAATCCCCAGAAATAATAATAACTTGCTATGATACTGGCTATAATGACCAATATTTGAAATTTATTTTATTTCAGAATTGTCAACATAAATACCCATATAATAAAATCATATAAAATCAATAGGCATGGTGTTAATGGAAAACTATATACATAAACCATTAAATTAAAATAAAATACAACATCATTATTTAAAACTCTATAATGTGATTCCATTTTGATTTTAACTTTAAATATTTTATGGGATAAATAATACATGTGATTTAAGAGGCATATCATGATAATATAAAGAGGTGAGAAACATACATACACATATGGAGGCATAGAATGAGAAAATGATATCATAAAACGATGATATCATAAGAATGTGGAAATAACATAAAATACAAAAACATAAGCATAAGTCAAGGATAACCACCAAGACATTATAACATAGTGTAATTATTCTAAAAAATCGCACACCATACATGGTATATCATGAGATGAAAACATTACCCAATGCATTGGAGTGATATTAGGGAACACAATTTATATGTATAAAATACACATGAAACATCAATCATATATCATAAGAATGTATTTAATCATTTCAATACCATGAGTAAGGAATGTGGTTTTTATACATAGATTTAACTAATAAATTAAGGATAACTATACCTAGGTGAATACCATTGAATGAAAATAGGGTAGGGTTTTCACAACATTAGGGTATGAAATGGAAAATCTAGGGATAATTTTAGTAGCATAATGTGAGTACATAAAAGTTAATGGATGTTATTAATGATAAAGATGGACAATATCTCATTAATAGGGAATAATTTGGATAGTAAGGTATTATTATTAACATATTATAACATAATCACTTGGAAATCAAAAGTCTTATAACAAAGGAATTGCTTGAATTGAAAATAGGAGGGAAGGAACCCTTATCTTGAGAGGTTGTTTCTTAAAGTTTGGGAGGAGCACTTGTAACCATATAAACACCTTAAGAGGGATATAATGAGGGAAAATATGAGGTAATTAATTCTTATAGTCTTAATAGTGAAGAGTAAAGGGGTAAGGAGTGGGTATTTATGATAAAATCAAAGATATTGTTTATTAATTTCCAAACATAAGTATTGAACACCTAGTTAATAGAAAAATAAAAAACCATTGTCCTTACCATGGTTTTTACTATGGTATTTTACAAGGAGTGGTTTTTAATATTTTATTATTTTAATAAAATAAATCCATAAAATAATATAATTCAGGATGTATAAGTGAGTCATGTTCACAAATAATTGTTTTTAAAATCATAAAATATCATTTAGGTTTTGGAAGGTTATTTATAGATTGTGAAAAATAATATTATCACATAAAAATAACTTATTTTTATGAAAACACAATTCTTTTTTATTAAACCCTTTATAGAATTTATTAAACCACTTTTAGGTTATTATGATGTCATAATACTTATCATATATTTATACCATGTTTATTTTTTACCCAAAAAAATTGATTGCCTCAGAAAATTATTCAAAATTCACCATTGGATAATTTTGATGTTTTGATTTTAAAAAATATTTTTATTTTATAAAAATAATTTTATAAATTTGAGAATTTTAACACTTAAATAAAAATCCTTATATATTTATAATTAATAGTTTTTATGATATAATCAAATTTCTAGTCCTTAAAAAAATTACTAAGGAATTTATAAAATTATATTATAATTTATCTTTAAATAAATAGTTTTTTATATGACTGTTTAATAAAAATAAATTTTATTTAAAATATTTAATTTATCATAAAAGTTTAATTTAATTTAAATTATTTATTTTCCAAAAAAACAAATATGATTCCTTTGTATCTAAAAATATAATTATCATATTAATCTTATGTTCAAGTGAATTTTATTAAATACAATAGTAATGAAAATGGGATAAAAAACTATTATTTCATTTATAAAAACAAAATAACACCTTTATAATACTAAGGTCTAAACACATTACCCCTTATTACACTGGAATAATTTATAAGGGTAAGGTGTGTGATGGTGGTAATTTTATGGGGTGGATCAAATAACCTTAATATAGTTGTAATCTCTACTAACCAGAGCTTCTCATATTGGAAGTTATGCTTGAGCCTCACTTTTTGGAGCTCTTCCTAGCCTGGTCATGTGTGAACCCCAAAAATTCTACCACCCTCCCAATATCTGATAAATGATATTCTTAAGGCATGATTATACTATTTGAGGCCATAGTTTCTCACTTGTATATCAATTAGTTATCTTAATTACCCTTAATATACACTGATTATATCAATTACATTTTAATGGAAACATTACCAATGATCATAATTCATAATAGTCATAATTTCCAATGGTCATAATGATTTTATACTTCTTATAAATATCTCATATTTTACTCATTCATCTATTTTATCAATTTATATAGAGATTCAATATTTTTACTTGTCTAAATGAATATTACATTACTAATATTATATTTACTTTTTATAATATTGTTAACAAGTGAGATAATACCAGAGAACATGATGATCCAAACTGTCATATTTTAGTTATTTTGTTTTTTCTATTTTTTCCATTGTAATATAGATTATTTTACTTAGATTAAAATTTTACAAGATATATTATTTTTAATTAATGTAATAAAGTGTTATGATTATGTTTTATACAATAATACATTACTAAATATGTCACACACAAATATATATATAGAGGAAATTCTATATATAAATTCATAGGACCTTACATTCTTCCCTGATTTAGAAATTTCCCCCTAGAAATTTCATTTCATACCCTAAAATAGATGATGGTACTTTTTGTTTCATCACCTCTCCAGGTTATCTTGTTTCCTCTTCAAACTTATAATTCTTCTACAATACTTTAACTAGGTGAGTTGTCATTTTTCTCAATTTTTTTATCTATAATCCAAGATCCTCACTGATTGTTCCTTGTATGAAAAATTATTTTCCAATGGTACCACCTCTGTATTTAGTACATGGAAAGAATCTAGTATGTACTTCCTCAATAGGGATATGTTGAATAAATAATTTACCTGAGAAATGTTAAGTGGGAGTGTCAGTCGATAGTCCAAAACTCCAATACGATCAAGAATCTCCAAGGGATCAATGTATCAAAGTCCTAGATTTAATTTCTTCCAAAACCTCAAGACTATCTTCCATAATGATATAAAAAAGAACACTTTATCTCTGACCTAAAAAGCTAGGTCTCACCGATGATTGTAAATAGAGATTTTTTATATAATTTATGTAGATTTCATGTGACACAAAATAGTTTAAGCATTCTCCATCATCTCTTGGACTAGATCAAGTCCTATAGAATTTCGTTTTTCAAATTTATCTTTATTAAGTTGTAGTGTTTCACCTCTTCCCATATAGAGCCTCATAAGGTTAAATGTGAATGCTTGAATAGAAATTGTTGTTATATGATAACTCTACCGAGTGAAGGTGTTTATCCCAACATCCTTGGTAATCTATTGAACATGATATCAATATATCTTCTAGAATTTGAATGGTTCTCTCAGACTAGATATCATAATGAGGGTGATAAGAAATATTGAAACTCATCTCTATACCCAACACTTGTTGAAAAAATAATTAAAATTTCATGGTAAGCCTCATATCATGATTAGATACAATGGAGAGTGGTACTCCATATAGCCTTACAACTTCTTTTTCTATATCTTGTAAAGTTGTTCAAGATTGAAATCCTCCTTTATGAAAATTAAATGTTCTAACATTTTAAGGCAATTGAAAACAACCCAAATGGTGTTATGGAATTTATATATCTTGGGGAGTCCTATGAAAAAAATACATAGCGATGTTTTACTATTTCCATATAGGTATGGGTAATAGTTACATCATAACCTTATACTTCTATCATTCAACCTTTACTTGTCGGAATATCAATTATAGAGACACGAACTTCAAAATATCTCTCTGCATGCCATCCCACCAAAATTCTTTCTTAAGATATCTATATATCTTAGTGCTCCATGTGTGAATATATAACGATCATCCCTATGCATCATAAAAAATATCCCTCTTTAGTTCTTGTTTTACGGGACACATATCTAGGTTCCAAACCTTATAATTCAAAATTTATCAAAGTTAAACTCCAAAATATTCACTATCTTTCTCTACATCTCCACATCATCTATCTATGCCTGATTGATCTTCGCATGTATGGATGGTTGAGTGTTTATTTGAGAAAGGAAGGATTGAGTCCCTTCCTGTATGATTCCCATGTCCATCCTTTTCATTTTCAAGTCCTCATCATGGATAAGGTTATATGATCATATCTATTAGAGAATATGACACTTTATTTTCTTTCCCAGGATGGTAATGGATTGATCAATCACAATCCTTGACTAGTTCTAAGCACCTTTTTTAGTGCATGTTGAGATATTTTGGTGTGAATATATACTTGATACTCTTATGGTTCAAATATATGTCCCACTTTTTCTTATATAGGTAATGTCACCAAATATTTAAAGTGAATATCCCATCAATAAAATCCGGATCATGCTTAAAATAGTTCTTCTCAAGGATCTTCAATTTTTGAGAGGCATAGACTATCAATTTATCATTTTTCCTAAGTACACAACCTAAGAGCCTCTTGAATGTATTTATGTAGTTAAAAAATTCTTCCCCACTTGTGGGTAGTGTGAGTATAACTGTAGTTATTATCCTTTTATTTAACAACTTGAAACTCTATTAAAATTCATTAGTCCATATAAATTTTACACCCTTCTGAGTTATCTTTATTAATAAGTTTGATAATCATTAAAAGTTTCTCGTAAATCGCTGATAATACCCACTAATCCGAGGAAACCACAGATCTTCATCACAGATGTTGGTTTAGGCCATTCCTCAATTGAATCTATTTTTAAGGATCCACAGATGTACTTTTTATAGTTATAACATTTCCTAATAATGTCACTTTCTCCATCCAAAACACACATTTATTGTATTTCACAAACAACTTATCCTTTCTCAAAGTCTTTAGTACAATATTAAAATTCTCCTCATGTTCCTCTTTATTTTAGAGTAGATAAGAATATAATGTATAAATACTTCCAAAAATTTGTTGAGGTAATATTTAAATAATCTATTCATAAAATATATGAATATTGATGGATATTTAGTGAGTCTGAATGGAATAACTATGAACTCATAGTGCTCATACTTTTTAAAAAAAGTAATCTTGGGAATATCCTCCTTCTTCACATTTACTTGGAATTATAATGATTTAATATCAACCATAGAGAAGTGTTAAGATTAACATAGATAATAAATAAATTAAATAATTTCTGGTAGGGGATACTTTTTAGTTATTGTGGTCTTATTGAATTCATGATAATCAATGTGTAGATTCATTGACCCATCCTTCTTCAAAATGAAGAGGAACAATGGAACCCATAGTGAAACAATTGATCATATAAATGCATTATCTAGATTATATTATAGTTTATTATTTAGTTCTTCTAGTTAAATAGTGAAAATTCCATATGAAGTTTTGGATATCGACATAGATCCAGGTACAAGTTCAATTGAGAGCTCAACCTCTTGATTAGGAGGAAGATAAAGTAACTATTCAGAGAATACATTAGTATATTACATAGAAATAAGAATGTATTCAAGAGTGATCCTATATTTTATCTCAGTAATTTTTTCTTTATATTATCACTCATAATTCAACAGAATTCATTCTTGATAAGAAGTTTCCATAGAAGATTGATCCTACCACTTGTACTCTTATAGAATTAAAGGACGATTATGGAAGGTTATTTCCTTATCATGACAATTGATATTGGCACTATATAAGGAAAAAATATATTATAACATAAAATTACACTAAAGTAAGTATGAAATGGTTTTTTAGATATTTATCCCACAATTTTTGACTAGGGTGGAGTTATACACTTGAGATGAAATAATTTCCCCATTTTTTATTGATAACTCAACCTCTTTGTTTAGAGGCGGTGTTTGAATAATTATACTAAATATAAATTATATGAATGAATGGATAAAAATAGAATCAAATAATATGTTATCTATTATTGAATGAATAACCAACATATTTTTCACTATTTATTTTTTAGGATCCATGTTGACATTTGTGATAAAATAATCCCATCCCAACTCTGTTGGCCTCAGACATTTTTTTCGTTAGTTATCTTTGAGAAACCTTGGGATTAGGAAATGGTTTCCATAATGTACATGATCCTTGCTATCAAAACATTAAACCGTATGTTGAGGAATTACTAATACCTTATTTTCTTCTACTACATAAGTGGGATTTTTCATCTCACTTTAGTATTCATTATCTTGAACTAGTGTAAAAGCATATTTTAACATCATTTTTTTAAAATTTTAACATTGTATTTAACCGAAATTGATGTTGGAAAGATTAAAAATTATAGTTTTGACATTATTTTTAAAAAATATGACTTCTAAACTTTAAATAAAAATAGAATTTAAGTGATATTTCAAGGTTAATTTTTTGAAAAACCCAATGTTGAAAATCAGTTTCCACATCGGTTTTATGATTTAACCAATTTGGAAATCCTTAAAAACTATCTTTCTATGTTGGTTTTCCATAAAATTAATGTGTAAAAATTTAGATAAAAAAAATCAATGTTGATTTTAACTTAAAACCAACATGTAAATGTGCTTTTGACATCAGTTTTTACCCAAAATCGACGTCAAAATCCTTAAAAAATATGGCTTTTCATATCATTTTCTATAAAATCAATGGGTAAATTGGATTTTAACATCATTTTTATCCAAAAATGAAATTGAAATCCTTAAAACAGTATATAACTTTCCAAGTCAGTTTTCTAAAAACTGATATGGAAAAATTCCTCAAAAAATAATATGTTTTCCATATCAGGTTTACCACAAAACCATTGTGAAAATGGGATTTTGACGTAAGTTTTCACCTAAAATCAAAGTCAAAATCCATAAACAAATATACATTTCCATGCCAATTTCCCATAAAGCCACTGTGAAAATGGTCTTTTGACATCGATATTTATCCAATTTTTTATCAAAATCCTTAAAAAAATAATACCTTCCCACATCGGTTTTCTATAAAACTAGTGTAGAAAAATTATTAACAAACTACATAACTTTACATATCAGTTTTTACCATAAAAACGACGAGGAAAGAGGATTTGAACATTGGTTTTTGGGTAAAATCTGATTTTAAAATACTTATGTTTAATATTCCACATCGTTTAAAAAAATGACATGGAAAATTTTAATTAAAAAAAAGAATAAAATACATGCACCAAGAAAATCTGAAATTTTTTCCCAACACAAAAAAAACAACATAAACTAAAACAAAAGTTTCGAAATACTCATTTTTTAAACTTTAATTAAAATATAAATACATTATACTCAATTTAAAAATTATTCATATTTAAAGAATAGTTTTTAAAAAAATTTCGAAGGTGGGTAAGGTCTTAATCCATATATAACGTGAAATTATTGAAAGTATGCAATATCAATGAATGTTATAAGATTAAAAAATAGAATAATTTGATATAAAACCTAAAATATTTAATATAACTTACCTTATTAAATTAAATTTTCACCCTACCTGAATGGCCCGAAGGTCTTCATTTTTTATTTATTTTTGATAACCCCTTTTTCAAGGGATGAGGGGGAACCCTTACAAGGCCCGTAGGCTCAGAGATTACATGGCCCGTAGGCTCATGAGATTACATGACCCAAAGGTCTTAGGGAATTCAACGAGACTATCTAGAAGGAACCGCCCCTCCCCAGCATCTGCATCCTGATAGTATCTCTCCACCTTTTCTTGACCGTCTGGCTAGGCTTCCCGTGCAAGCATAGGCTGGTACCGATGACATAGCCATACCCTCTCATTCTGACAATCCATTTGGCTCTGCTCTGGTGAGTGCACCTGCTCTGAATCATCTTCTAAGGCTGCTCCTTTTTTATAGTGTGTCTGGGGCCTACATTCATGTGGCCTAAAGGCCTTGGGGTGGCCCTAAGGCCTTAAGGTGGCTCAAAGGCCTTGAGAATCAACTGGCTCGAAGGCCTTGGGTGGCCCGAAATCCTTGCAGGACCCAAGGACCAAACCAGTGGCCCGAAGGCCCAGATGGATGAATAGTTCTGGCTGCTACAGTATCGCTACAATACCCGGAAATATGCCTCCACCCGGATTTGATCTCGGGTCTCTTGGATGAACCTAGCGAGTCCTCACCAACTGGGCTGAGGCTCCTGTGCTTAAATTTTCACCCTTGTTGTGATTATCTTGGACATGAATCTTGAAACATAATAACCACATTACATATTTCATTTTTGATGATGACACTTCACTAATGAAACATTAAAATGAAAAAAAATCAGCACACACACAAATATATATATATATATAAAGAATTAAATATTATTTAATATAAAATGTATATAATTTTATTTTGCTCATATATAACCAAGGGATCATTCTTATACTTCCCCCATGACCTATATTTTTGCATATCAAGTTAAAAAATATGTATAAAAAAACAATTAAGATTAAATAACTTATAAATAAGAATAAAACTTACTTTTTTTAACAATTTTCTAAATGTTTTATGAAGTCCACGTAAAAAATAGAAAACCCAATATAATGTAAATTCACATGGGAAGAATACAACTAATATCTAATTACCACTATAATATAAAAATTTCATAATTAATGACATTATAATGAATATTAGGTCACAGTTACATTAGTCCTCTTACCCATCATGGAATGGAAAAAACCAACACCCAATATCCATTTTTTCAAATCTAGCACATATATATATAGCTATAACATCATCATTTAGATATTAAATAACCATTAAAATGTATTCTTGGTCTATAAAACCTTATATGATAGTGGTATCATTTTAAATAAAAAATGTGTGTAGATGCCTAATTAAATAAGTATTAAATTTATTCAATTCGTTCTTATTTAAGGAAAGAAAAACTGAAATATAAAGTTTCATACATGGGAAAAAATTACAACATAGGTATGGTGATCTTATAAAAAATAAAAAGATCCATTATATTTTTTTAATATTATAAATGAATATTCTCTTACATATATATATATATATATATTAGATTTCATCAAAATATCATTAATATTATCCAATAAAGAATAAATTTTCGATAATATTTTTAGTCCTTTAGAAATCTCAGATGTATCTGAAGTTGTTGGTTATTGAACCTTTCATTTATTTTGTACACAGTATTTTAATTTTATATACTAATTTAGAAATTAAATATAAGTAAAAAATATAATTAATTTTCAAAAAAATTTAAATTATATTTAAACAACAACACATGCCTCATATGTCAGGTGATGAAAAAGACTATCTAAATAGAGTAAAAAATGACCCACCTAATCTCCAAATCCAGTAACCTCCTCTATAAGAAATAGAATGGGATAATTTAGAATAATAATATGATTTACCTATACTCTTACTTGACCTAACTTCATCATATACTAATGTAAAAAATTCCATAAAATATGTACAACTTCGTATGCTACAATATGAACATGGAGATCTCCAACATAGAACTCATAGTATAAGATTGGGTTGGAACATGGTGGATGAGGATCTTAGTAGTTAGGCAGTATTTATCTTGTCATTTTCTCAAAAATATCTTTCATAGATGATTTAATTTGATCACCCATGGACTATTTTTGGCATTCCATATCATCTTTTAAGGAATCTATTACCATGCACTATGATTTCTTACTTTGGAAACCAAAAAATTTCCTAATACAAACACCCATCACATCCTCTTATACAGTCAAGGTGTTATGGATTTCATAAAGGAATAACTATAATGTCCATCCTACCCTCAAGGATAAAAGTGACTTGCATCTATTTCTCTTGAAGGTTATCCTGAAATGATTTATTGAAATGGTATATTAGTGCTATTAATTTAAAAAATAAAAACATTCAAGAAAAATAAAAAATAATTTATTATAATTATGTCACCCACTTCTTTAGATTGATATGTAAGAAATTTTTTATTTCTATCATTCTTTCTATTTTACATTTTTCATGGTGAGTAGAGAAGATAGAGGATCGAACTAGACCTCTTCTGAACCACGACTAGATTTAGATATTAATGTTTCAAACATTTCTAAAACCATTTACTCTTGTAAATGATACCCTCCAAATGATACAGTATGAGAGTATATATTCTGTAACTAGATCATTTAGTGAGATCTCCTGGACACTTGTTAAATAAAAATAAATGAATAATTAATCATGTAATATCTAATAAATTTTCGAATATACAACAATTATCATAAGATAAATTCTTCATCATATCATTTGGTAAAATATTTTTTCCATGTCCCAGCATCTAAATACCAAAACTTGAGGCATGGGTTTTCATTCTGTAACTTCCCAAAAAATATTTTTTTGTTAGTTTTGTTATGAAATCTCTCAAGGAATCTGCCACTAAATATGGACACATTTTATTAAGTTCATTCATTTCTCGTATATCGAATGTAATATGTAATTAAAATAATTAATTATAAGTCATATACAATATATAATTTTAAAATAATGAGATAAAAATAAATCAATTGAAATATTTTACTATTATGAAATCTCACAACTACTATTTTTCCATCTTGTTGACTGACTTCCAATCAGTACATACAATTTTAATCCTGTAATGGCTATTCATTGTCATATAACTCCTAAAATGAATTTCATGGGGGTTAGTTGGGTTATTATTATCATTAAAATGAATATGTATCCTCTTTTATCCATAAGCAAGTAATAATTTCAATAAATATGTAATCCCATGTCTACCAACTCTAGGAATATTTCTCTTTGTAGAAGAAGAAGAAGAAGAATTATTCACCATAGAAGGCTCACCAACAATCCTGAAAATATTTTTTTTACAAATTAAAAGTTTATTTTATTTAAATAATTTAATTATTGAATATTTAATAATATGAAAAAAATCATACATATTCCTCAATAAATATTCCTTTAACTCTATTTCTATCATTTGAATAGTTGAACATAATGATATTCTGTGAACCTTCATATTAGTATAAAATTGAATGTCAAAAAAAGTAAATACAAAAATATGTAAGTGAAAATATAGTGTCACACATGTGAAAGTTTCAAAAAAAATTATGATTTCATGATTATTAAAAAAATATTCAACTCAAACTAATAAATATAAAAATTAATTTAAATATGATAAAGATGACTAATACTTATAAATTTAAATATCAAATTTATAAAAAGAGTTTTTATATGCATAAATTTAACCAAAATATAATGATATATGTCATATTTTTTAATCAAAAAATGTTTAACTAGAATTATACAATATAAAATTCAATAAAAAATTAAATAAATAATAAATATATATAGAATTAACTATCCAAATTAAAAACATATAGTTTTACATGTGTAAATTTCAAAAAATAAATTAAATAAGAATATTTACGTAAATTTTTAGGAGAGTAAATTAGTGTTTTCCCATATCCCTTCAACATGATCATTTCATATAGTATGAACTATGTCTATATTATAATAATTTTTATCATCTGAAATCACCTAATAGATAAAAAAACCTCATATGAATCTATAAGATTATCATCATCCTCATCACCAAAATGAATTCTTTTACCTTTCAAAATGATGGACCACTAATCATTTGATAAGTCAGTAACATAAAATATTTTATTTTCATGTGTCACCATGTTAAATGAATCCTATTTGAAAATAAATCATTTCAAATCAACGAGTGTGTATCCATAATCATTATGTTTCCGACCACTGTTACTATTAACCCAGTTACACTTAAAAAATTTTACTCTAAATTTAGTATAATCAATTTCCCATATATCCTCAACAACTCCAAAATATGTCGTTGATAAAGAAATTTTGTTTTTATAATTTTTATTTGAAAAATACAATGATTTAGCAATGGATATTACACCACTATTTTGAATGATACTCTTTTCATCTTGATTTTTGTGTGTAAAATATATATCCATTATTATTAAAACCAAATCATGTGATCACATTAAGATATGACCCCCCTTCAAACCATTTAAATTTTTATTTTACAGTTAATTTTTTGTTGAATCTATCTTTAAAACATGAAACAAATATCTTTTTTATTTTCAATCATTAATAATTCTTTTCCTTTTGAAGATCACACCTTCAATCCATCAATACGTGATCATATATATGGTTGGAACCATCCATGTTGTTCAAAATGTATAAATGTTCTTGCATCACTTCATCACATGGAATTAACTTTACCTTTAATCCATGAATCCCTCTACCTTCACTATCAATTGTCAAATGTTGAAATATAGGAAGTCTGATGTGATCCACTTCATAAAAATAATTAGTAAAGAACTCAATCACCTCTTACGATATATATTTTTGAACAATAGAGGCTTCCGTTAGATTAATATTTTTAATATATACCTTCAAAATTTTCATATATCTTTCTAAAGGATACATTTAATGTAAATAAATATGCTCGAATTTTCTTATCTCTCAAACCAACTGTATCACCAGATGAACCATAATATCAGAAAACATTGGTGGGAAAAAAATTTCAAGTTGGAATAATATGAGGGAAGATAAATTATCCAACACATATAAATAATTTGGATTAATTATGTTGCTAAAAATGGATTTGAAAAAAATAAGATAATCTGATGAGAGTATTTCTGGAAGTTATCGACAATATGCCACACATTGAAACCGATATCATTTGTTGCATCAATATATGAATGTCAAGAGATTTCATAAATATTAATTCAAAATCCTTCAATGAAACCAAACTCTTCACATTTTTATAATATCCATTAGGTATTTTAATACCATGTAGACAATGAAAAAAACTCATCTTCAACCTCTTATTTAATATGTGAAAAGTTGGAGGTAAATATATTCTTCTTCCTTTCATAGTGGGAGCTAACTCAAAAAATATTCCCATGGATATCAAGTCTAATCTAGTATGTAATTCATATTTTTTATTTTCTTTTATTTCTAAAAAATTTACAATCAAATTGTCACATATGTTTTCTTAACATTCATAACATCAATGTTATGTTTTATATCTAAAAATCTCTTATAAGGTACCTAGAATAAGATAGACTATTTATTTTAGGTATTTTTTTTGATATCCAGAACTTCATTTCTTTCCAAATGCGAAATAAATACTTTTAACCTTATCATAATATTTTTCAGCTGAAAATATTTGTGGGGAAGATTATATTTTTATAAACCATTAAATTTACTTTTCAATATATGATAAGGATTATCTATTCTCTAAAATCTTCAATGACCCATGTATACTATATTTCTTACATTCTAAAATTGATAATATAAAGTCACGTATTCACAAATTGGATATGATTTATGTCCCTTAACACTAAATCTAGATAAGTATCTATATACAAGAAATTATTTTATAGTGAACATTATCATAGCATGAAAAATAATATAGTCTTTCTTGTATGAATGAAAAATTGAAACACATGTCACCCATAGAAATTAAAAATCATCAATCAATGATGAAAGATACACATCAATATCATTTGATATAGGTTTTGGTCCAAAAATCATCACGATCATCATAATATATTTTTTATTCATACATATATATGGGGAAAAGTTGTAAATGACCTAAAAATAAGATATGAACAATGTAGGATACTAATAATCTGATATGGTTTCATTCTATATGTGCATAGTCCCATTTTTAGATTTCTAGATTAACTTATGAAATCAAGATTTTTCTTTCAAATATACTCCACTGTGGTGAATCATTAGGGTGACCTAAGTTTTCACCAGAGATGCACTCATTTTTATATCATCTTAGACTTTTTTCATCATTTTAATTTGCAAATAGAAACTTAAAATGAAGAATTATAAGAATATACTAAACTTATTTAAAATGAGGTCTGGTGTCGGTACCTAAGAATGAATCAGAGTAGAATTTTCCATCCATATTAACTATGATGTACCAAAATTAAGACATTTTGATAAACATTCATATCCATTCCAATAAAACACACAATCATTGGTGAAAGAATGTATCTTTTTAAAACCTAATTCCAATGTTTATAATATTTTATTTATATCACAATTGGAATCTAGAAGCTAATTTCCTTCTAAATATAGCACTTTTAAAAGTTCAGTAAATTCTGATAAACTTTTATCAATCTACCCATTTGTTACATTAAAGTTAACGATCTCATCACTATTGATAATATTGTAAATTTAGTGAAACTTAATGATAGTGATTTCACATAATATTTATATAATCTTCCAAGAGTTTCTATTTTTTCGATGGTTTCAATTCTTACATCATGAATTAATTCTTCAATGAAATCCTCTAACTCATGATGAATATTTTCATCAACATTAGATGTTGAATTTCCCATTACTTCACTATTATAGATCCAATGTGTATAACTATGGTTAAAACCATAGAAAGTCAGTTGATCTTTGATTTCTCTAGAATTTAAATTTCTCATATTCAAACACTTCATGTAATGAAATAAAATAAAATATTTGTTTCGAATATTTCATTTAGAAAATTACAAGAAATCGTCAACTCCTTTTTCATATTCATTAGTGTTTGCTTTTAAATTTATCAAATTATAATTCATTAATTACCTAATATCAAAATATAAAAGGTGAATATATTAAAACATATAATTTTTTTAAAATATATATAATCAAATAAATTTAAAACAAAAAAAACATATAATAAAGACAATAAATTAACCATTTAGTGATAAATATTTGATAAAAAAACAATTATACAAAACAATCAAAACATATCATTGAAAAATTTAAATAAAATTTATTAAAATGAGATTAACTAACAAATCACAAATACTGAATTAAATGACATAACACGATGACATACAATAACCATAATATAAACATATTTATTTTAATTTATTCAATCTTAATATATGTGTCTGTATATAATATAATATAATATAATTTAAATAATAATATTATTAAATCACAAAATATATTTTATTTTTTAATTTTATTGTAAAATAATGAATTATAATGTAACATGTTAACTAAATAAAAAATTTTATAAGGTAGTATATTCATAATAGTGTATTATATTGGAGATGCTCTAATATCAAATATTTTAACTCAATTTTGATACATCTATCATTTTTCATCTAATTAAAAATAAGGTTAACTATAAAAAATTAATAATAAAAAATTTATAAATATAAATAATTATAAAAAAACAATTCTAATTATAAACAAAATTATACCACATTAACAAACAATTTATGATGATAAAAATTTATACTCTAAAATTAATTATAACCCCAATAATTTATAATTGAAAAATATTTATCCAAAAAAATAAACGAATAGAATTTAAAACTAACAAATACCAAATATATATTTAAAAGAAATTAAATATCCCATTTAAAAAATATAGAGATTCAGACAGTAAATCTATGGTAAATAGCTCCAAAATGGAGATTGAGTAATATCTGATTGCAAAAAATGAATCATGGATGAGAGTCACTCTCCGAAGGTATTATAGTTTCATAGAATAGAGATTGGTGGGCCTAATGAAGCTAATGATGAGGAGAGATTATGAAATAGAGAAGAAAAAATGTGAAAAACAAAATAAAAAAATAAGATCAAATGAGGAAGATAATGTAATAGGAAATGTGGTCGACCATCGAGCACTATGGGTATTAGGGTTTTATGAAAATTAAATATACAATAATGCGGGGAAAACCATATTGGGGTGATTTTTAAAGAACTTTTGATGTTAGTTTTAATTAGAAATGTTGTTAAATTAAAAAAACTTGATGTATTTTTCTTAAAAAATAAATTTTTTGTATCATGTTTTATAAAAACCAATGCCGAAAGTTAAGAAAAGCAATGATGTTGGTTTTTATAAAAAATGATTCCAAAATTAAAAAAATAAATGTTTATTTTTTTTTAAAATTTTGTTTTATTGTTGGATTTTATAAAAAATGATGCTGAAAATTAAAAAAAATAAATATATTTTTTAAAAACAACCAATGTTGAAATTTGTTTTTGAAAAACTTTTTTGAATTTGTTTTTAATAAAAACTGATGCCAAACAGTAAATATAGAATAAATTTAACATCTATTTTAAATAAATTGATGTCAAAAATATCTCTACATCCATTATAATATCAATTTTGAAAAAATATGATGTTAAAATTTCAACACTGAATCATATTTTTCTACTAGTATTGATTTCCTACCTTTACACACTTGAAGCATATCACCATTCATTGAGAAAATCCTCAAGATAGTTCTTCCCATACTTTTGATAAGTGGGAAGTTAGAATCTCTTACCACCATGAGGATTATATGATTATCATCCATAGTTAAAATCCATTATCTTCTTCTAATATCTTATTCCATGGGACCATTGATAATTATTAATATCCATTTAAACCCTATAGGCACAACATAAAATTTCTTTGTTGCTATCAAAGTCTCTAATGGTCTCAATTTTTTGTAGAATCAGCTTTAGACTAGTAAATAAGTATTCAAATTTACTTTGAGGGTCGATGAAAAAGTATAAGGTGTACCGTACAATCCTTGTAATGTTTTCTTCACATGAACCAATGGATTTTTCCTCTATTTTCTTGAATATGAGGAATTACCTCTCCATTTTAAGAAAAATAATTGAGGTAAAATATTTATTGAAAAATATAGTCTTGAATCCATCCCATTCCATGGATTCAATTTACTCCTTGGGATTTATATTCTTGATTAGTGTCCACCACAGACCATCTTCTACCTCTAGATGATAAATAAATTGTATTATTTTTGTTTGCTCAGAGCTTTTGAGGATTGAGAATATCTTCTCAATAGAGTTAACACATTGATTTTAAATTATTATATCTAATAATCCCATAAAATTTGGAGCCATTTTATAATATAAAGTACTAAAATAATAAATAAAATTTCTTAGGATAGGGAGATAAATTGGAATTATTCATGCTATTACTCATAACTTGAGTTATTTTTTCTAATACTGCCATAAATTTCTTGACTCTAACTCTCATAATATTAATCATTTCATTAGGAAAATCATCACATTACCTATCACATATGTGGTTGAAACAATTCTGGATATTTTCTATAATTATATAAAATAAAGATGTTTGGGATGAAGGGAAATTATTTAATATGGATATAAAAAAGGAAAACTACTTATCTTAGAAGGAATGACATATATTCCCTAACTAATGAATATCTAAGTCTCAATCTTGGCTATCCCTGGTTTATTTCCTATTTAGTTCTATAACCTATCATCGTATTAAAATACTTCATAATGGTTTGTGAAGAGAATATAAATTATCCAAAGAATATCCATTAGGAATGTATATCCAAGGGTGCTATCGGAGGCCAACTCATCATGCATCGAGTGGATATCAAGTTGATTCTCAACCAATCTTTTTAGGGTGATTACCCATTAGTTCATCTATACCATAGCTACATCCACTTTACAGTATCTAGATATGGATATAATAGCTAATAAACCACATAATATATAATTTACAAAATTTTTAGAGTGTTTTTATATATTAAGACTTATCCCTAGGGGTTTTAATAATGTTTTCTCAATCTTAATCCAAAAAAACCAGACCTTGATATGATACCAATAATAACAACCCATATTTTAAATACATTTTCTCTCATGATTTTTAAAATAAATATCCATATAATATAATCCTAAAAAATAAATAGGTGTAGTGTATTTGTAAAATTATATACATAAACCATTAAATTAAAATGAAATATAACATCATTATTTAAAACTCTATAATGTGATCTTATTTTTATTTTAACTCTTAATAATGAACATGATAACCTGACGCATACAAAATAAATGGGTGATCTATAAGGACTTGTAAGGTAAAAATCAAAGAATATAATGATTATAAATAATATATGTGTGTCAAGAGGTATAATATGATAACATAAATACGTGAGAATCATATATACTCACTTGGAGTCATGGGATGAGAAAACGATATCATAAAAGTATGGAATCATAAGAATGTGGAAACAATACAATACATTACATCATAAACATATGTCAAGGCTATCAACCAAGAAATAATAACATTATGTGGTTAGTCTAACCATCAGTCCACCATGCATGATATATGATGAGATGAAAACATTAACTAATGTATTAGAGTGCTATAAGGGCACACCCTTCATATGTCTAATTTTATGCGAGTCACATCGATCATATAACATAAGAACATATTTCATCATTTACATACTATGAGTAAGTAATGTGGGTTTCATACATGAAAGTACCTAGTAAATATAGTATAGTTATATCTAGGTCAATACCCTTTAATGAAAATAGTTTTGGGCATTCACAACATAAGGGTATGACGTAGAAAATCAAGGAATAATTTCAGCAGCATAACTGGAGTACATAAAAGTCAATGGAAGAGATTAATTAGATAGAATCATAATATATCATTTATTATGAATAATTTATATAGTAAGGGATTATTAGGAAAAATTAAGAATGTTACCACTTGGAAATAAAAATTATTATAACAAAGGAAGTTCTTGAATTGAAATGAGTAGGGAGATAACACTTAACCTTCGATATTGATTCTTAAAGCTTCGGAGGATCTACTTATAACCTTGGTAACTAATTAAGTGGTCTATAGAGAGGGAAAATGAGAGGGAATTAATGTTTAAAATCATTTTAGTGGAGAATAATGGGATAATGTGGGGGAATTTATAACAAAATAGAGGATATTGTTTATTAATTTCTAAACTGAGGGCTTGGAAACCTAGTTAATAAAAAATACACAACCATTAAACTTAAATGGTTCATTCCCATAGTATTTTTCAATGAGTAATGGTTTTTAATATTTTATTAGTTTAATAATTAAACTCCTTAAAATAATATAATTCATGATATGGAAGTGAGTCATATTCATAAAGAATTATTTTTAAAATCTTAAAAAATCCTTTTTTTTGTTTTGTAAGGTTCATTATAAGTTTTAAAAAATTATATTATCACATAAAAATACCATATTTTAATGGAAAATTATTTTTTTGTTCAAGAAAACCCTTTATAGAATTTATTACATCACCTTTTGGATATTATTATTCTATAATACTTTCTGTATATTCATACCATATTTTATTTTTACCCAAAAATTTCCATATCATAAAATTATGAAAAATTCACCATTGGATAATTTAGATGTGTTGAATTCAAAAATTATATTTTTTTATCAAAATAATTTTCTAAATAAGAGTTTTTTAACTTTAAAAAAAATTATTAATTGAAAAATAATATTTTTTATGAAATAATCAACTTTATGACCATTTTGAAAATTACCTCAGACATTATAAAATTATATTATCATTTATAATTAAATAAATATTTTTTATAAGACTCTTTCATAAAAATATATATTTTTATTTTAAATTCTATAATTTATCAGATAAAATTTTTTAATTGAAATTATATATTTTCCAAAAATAAAATTATGTTTTCTTTGTATCCAAAAATCTATTCATCATATTTATTGTATGATTATGTGTATTTTTTAAATAAAATAATAATGAAAATTGGATTAATGAAACCATTATTTAATTTCTAAAAAAATTACACCTTTATAATACTAAGGTCAAGACACATAATCTCTTATTAAATTAGAATACTAACTAAGTTTAGGGTGAGTTATGGGGAACATTCATGGTATTTATTAGATAACATTGATCCAATGGTGATTTTTACTAACTTAAAATTTTCCCATAGGTGGTTCTACTCTAGTCTCACTTTTTGAAGCTCTACTTGATCTTGGTCGAATGTGAAACCGAGTCATGTTTCCTCCCTCCCAATATCTTATAAATGAGATTCACAAGGCATTATTATATTGGTTAAGGATTTTGTTTCTCCCTTATACATCAATTAGTTTTATTAATCACCGTTAATATACATTGACTCTAACAATCACATTATAATAACTTCATTACCAGTGGTCATAATTCCCAATGGTTACTATGCCCAATGGTCATAATTATTTTATACTTCCTATAAATAATGTCTATTTTAGTTATTTTTCTATTCGTAAAATTTATATCAAGGTTAAATATTCTTTATTTTTAATATAAATAATACGTTACAAGCATTTTGTTTTTTTACAATGTTCTTCATGACTGTAATAATCCTAGAATATCTAGACGATCCAAATTTCACTACTATAATTATTTTATTTTATTTTGTTTATTTTCCCATTGTAATATTTTTAATTTTATTGGGTTTAATTATTAACTAACTTTAATGTTCCCAATTAATGAAATAAAGTGTTATCATTATGCTTTATACTATACTACATTGCTAAATATTTCCCACATACATATATAGATGGGAAATTCTATGTATAAATTTACGATTCATTAAAATTTAATGTCAAAAATAAAATAATAACATAAATTTAATTTATTTTATATCATTATTGTTATCTATAATCAGTTATAATTCATATTTACTCTTATCCATATTAAAAAAATGTTTTTAAGATATAACTTTGACTTGTCTCACATTGTGTAAGAAATGGGTAAACATTTAGACAATTATCTTGTTATATAACTCTAAAATATATAAATATTTATAAAAATATTTTATTATTCTTAAAATTTTCCTTTCATGTTGATATTATACTTTTAATTTTTAAAATATTATCTCAAACATACCGATTTTGACTTTTTTTATTCCACATAAGCACTACATTAGCATTAATAATGATTTTCATATTAATCTTGGTATTAAATTTAATTTAGATGAATTGAATAATATTTGTATGATATTTTGAGTATAATATCAATTATACATCATTCCATGAGTTTCAAAAACTTTTAATCCATATTAGTGTCATGACAATATCATAAAATATACAATATTCATAAAAATTCATTTTTTACTATTCCTTAAAAAACCAACTTACTTGAAAAAATATCAAAAAAATAACTAAAAGATTATTTAACATGATGAAATAAATTAATCCCTTTTTATAATATAAAAATTCTAAAATTTATAATTTTATATTTTAAATATAATCATTTAGTATATAGAAAAATGATTTATTTAGATTAATAACTATTTCTTTTTCAAATGAAAAATCATATTCATACCTCGTTCCTTGATAGATTTATTTATAAGATTATCATAATATTAAATTTAAATATTAATTTTTATAATTAAAATAAATATCAATTTATAAAATATCTGATATGAAATAATTTTAATAAAATATACTTAACGTTTACTTAAAACTCTTTTTATATCAAAAAGTACACACAACAATTTTAAATGTATAATTGTAATCTAATTAATTATATAATATAATTTAAATCATTTTATAAACACATATTAACATTTAAATTATATATATAATTTTTAATAATGAATATTAATAAACCATAAAAGTAAAATCTTATTAAAAATACCTGTATTGTCACACAAATACTTCTACTATGTTAATGGATATGATGAATAATATTTTCATACATTTGTTGTAGTTTTTGTGAATGATATCTTGGTTTATTATAAGTATTAGGATAATAATTTTTGTAATCATTGAATCATCTTGGAGACATTAAATGAGCACTAATTATATTTTGATCTATTAAAATGATCCTTTTGGATTCGGGAAGTTAAATCACTCGGACATGTGATTTTCAAAGCGGGCATATCTATGGATTCAAAGGAGGAGGAATTCTCCTTGTCTTGGAATGTTCCATCAAATGTGTTCAAGATCATAAGTTTTCTCTTCCTCTTGGGGTATTTCCACTACTTAATCTAATACTTTTCCAAGGTAGCTACTTTGATGATTTAATTGACCATTAAGGGAATTAAATACCTATGGTCTAATCGGTTTAGAGTTGCCTTCCCAGAATTAAAGAATATGTTAGTGAGAACTCTTGTTCTTATCTTACATTGATCATGTAAAGGTTTATAGGATTACTATGAAGTATCCTCATGGGTCTTAGTTCTGTTATCATACAATACCATCAGATATTAACATATGGTTATAGAAATCTTCATTCTAATGAAAATAACTACCCTTCCCAAGATCTTGAATTTATTTTTGTGTTTCTTGAAATAAGGTGCTGAAGGATCTAATTATTCAATGATATTTTCATGGTCTTCAACAATTACTAATTCCTCAAATATATCTTTCATCAAAGGGATCAAAACCTAAAACAGTTTCATTGGGTGCAGTATCTATAATAATTTATTTTAACAATTAGTATGCTCTTAGTAAAGGAAAAATAATTATAGATTCCATCATTAGGGAGATTCAAAAACAAAAAGTGATAGAGGTAAAATAAGGGTGGAGATTGATGTCACCCATGGGTGAAATCCGCTTAAATGTGACCAGGTATCTAGGTGGATCATGATTTCACTACATTGATCATGTTTTCATCAAGGACCCCTTGATCTCCAATCACTAGTAGAAAATGTAGAAAATACATTGAGGTTTTAACATCAATTATTATATAAAAAACATTAAAAATATTTTTGACATTGGTTATGTAATAAATGATGGTAAAAATCCCTAAATGATGAGTTTTGACAACATTTTTATACATAACTAATGTTAAAACCCCTGTATCAATAGTATTTAACTTTATTTATTAGAATATTAGTTGTTAAAACCTATGAGTCAGTGGAATTTAACAAATTTTAATTTAAAACATATGTTAAAAAAATATTTATCATTGGAAACATAATATCTGTTGTTAAATTTGACTAACCAATGGGATTTAACATTTATTATTTCTATAAATAATGTTAAAAAACTTTTAAAAAAATAAAACTAATTGTTCTTTCCTTTCTCCTCACTTTTTTGATTCTCAATTTTATATAATCCCAACCCCTATGACTCATAAGAAAACTACCTTTTTAATTTGGTTACATTCTAATGATGTATTACTATATCTTTGATCATGTTTCACCTCCCTATGTCATTTTCTACCACCCTCAGTTATATTTTTCCTCCATCAACTGTGTTCTGTTACCCTCTTCTACATTCTATTTACCTCTTTTTTGTTCCGCCAACTTCATCCACCCACCTCCTTCTTTGGTCACAATCTACTTTCAGAATCTCCATATTTGATGAGTTTTAATTTTTTGTTTTCAATATATATAAGGCTTATTTATGTTAAAGATATATTTAATTTATGTATAATTTTTTATAGATACAAAAACATGACTAAATTTTTATATATATGTTTATGTGTTTATAAATATATTTAAATATGTTTAATTATTATAAGTTTATAAATTTTTAAATATGTGTGCATATATATATTTATATAAATATATATATATTATATTAGGTTCTTGGGGTATAACTAAATTTAAACACACACACACAAACCGCACACACACAAGTTTGAAAGGAAAGTCTATAAATATTTTAAATTTTTAGGATTTAAATTTATATTTTTAAAATTTTAAATTTATATGTTTAAATTTATAAGTTTATTTGTTTATATGTATTATATTAGAAACATTATATGTATACATATTTAACTATTTTAATTTTATATGTTAATGTTCTTATATTTTTATATGTTTTAAATTTATCTATTTTTATATATTTTTAAATTTTTATATGTTTTAATATATTCATATATGATATTATGGTTTTAGGTGATTAATATATCATAATTAGATAAAACCATGAAGGTATAGTGATGAATATTCAAACACTTCATGCATGGATATAAAATCATGTCTTTTTTTAAGATTTTGTTTAGTAAGAAATGAAAAACCATATGATTTTAAATGGTTTTAATAATAATTATAAAAATTGGATATAATATGATAAAATAAAAATTAATTCAAGATCTAATACTGATAAAGATGTTTAATATGATATAGAGGATCGTTTTTATGAATTAATTCATGATATTGGCATTGAAACGATTGAAAAAAATATAAAGTGTTAAATGATTGTTTTGAGATGCTGAAAAACTATTGTTCCCAAGATGTAATAAGTTTACCATGTAATAAAAAATAATGATTTTGGTTTATTTAAATGTATGAAATGGTTAGAGTGATAAAATTTTAATTGAATTTCTTAAACTTTTTAAAGAGTTACTTCCAAAAGGTAGCGGGCTTCTAAATTCCAAATATGATTAAAATAAATTATATCCAATGGTACTGGGGTATAAGGAAATATATTATTTTTCTAAATACTATTTATTTTATAGCAATGAATATAAATATTTATCAGAACTTCCTAGATGTAAGACTTAAAATATAAAATGGATGGGAGATCCAACTATGTTTCATTCTCAAGGATAGACACCAAACCTCTAGAAAAGATAATTTGTATCTTCCAATAACTCATTTTTTGAATAATTTATTTTCAAATTCAAAAAATGAAATGAAGATTATATGGTATATAGATGAGAAAAAATTCAATAGAAACCTATAAAACCCTACCAATTCACCAAATTGGCAGTGATTTGATCAATAATTTCTTAATTTTGGAATTGAAGTTTTAAATATCATATCAGAACTATGCATGAATGAAATGAATCTATATGAGTGTCTCAGTAGCCAACACAGTTTATGGCTTATTATGATGTAGTTTACAACTTTTCTCCTCATATGTGTATAAAGAAAAAATATATTATGTCGAGAAAAATTATTTAAAAAAATCTTGAAAATGGTGTTGATGTTTATCTATCACTATTGATTAATGATTTGAAATTTCTATGGGAGACATGTGTTAAAGTGTTTTGATGTATATAAGAAATAGTATTTTCTTTTGCATATTATGGTAATTTTTACTATAAATGAATTTCCTAAATATGGAAACTTATCAGTATATAGTGTTAATGGATATAAATATTATCCTGTTTGAGAAGATGGTACTTTATATCATCAATTACAGAATGGGATAAAGACATTGTACACGAGTCATCACATACGTTTTTTGAAGGAATCACCCTAATAAAATATTAAAAATTACATTTAATAGTTAATAATTGTATAATTTCCCCCAAAATATTTTTCAACTAAAGATTATTATAATTAGTTGAAAAAAAATTAATGCCACATTTAACGGTTTATGTATAGTATTAAAGTACCTAATGGGTATTCATAAAATTTGAAACATTTAGTATAAAAAAGGATTTGAAGTTAATGGGTATGGAATCTCATTAAGGTAATGAATTGATGCAATAACTGCTACTAGTTTCACCATGTGTCCTATTGTCTATGCCTATTATAAATTTTTATCATCAAGTTGTACTACTTTTAAAATTTCATTTTTAGTAAATTCATGGATCCAAATTTGTTACATGTGTTAGAGAATGAAGTTATCCTCAAATTTTTTCACCAAGAGATTTATTTTCCACCATATATTTTGATATAATGGTTCATCTGGTGATTCATTTGGTGCGAGAGATATGTATATGTGGGATATTATATTTACATTGGTTGTATCCTTTTGAATGATATATGAAAATTCTAAAGGGATATATTAAAATTATTTTTTTACTAACATCCTCTATTATTTAAAAATATATATTGAATGTGTTTATTAAGTTTCATAATAACTACTTTTATAATATGGATCAAATTTGTAGCCTTATATCTTAACATCTGGGATTCAATAGTTATGAAAAGGGAATTTGTGGATTAAAAGTAAAGTTAATTGCATGTGATGTAGTCATATAGAAACATTTATATATTTTTAACAATTCATGTTTGGTTCGACCATATATATCATCACATTTTTGTGAATTAATGGTAATATATTTGAAAAAAATGAAAATTTGTTGATGAATGAATATAAAATTACATTTGTTTCGTGGTGTAAGGAGAAAATCAATAGTGATTCATCTACAACAAAAACCTTGTAATTGATAGTTAGGGTACCATGTGTTAATGTGATCACGTGGTCGAGTTTTGAACTTAATAGTTACAAATTTTACAAAAAAATTACAAAAAATAAGAGCACCATTAAAAATAATGGAGTAATGGCCACCACTGATGAAACACATTTTTTGAGTGAAAAAGATAAAAACATAATTTTTAGATCAAAAACATATTTTTTAGTTGTTAAGTATATATAAGAAATTTATTATAATAAATTTTGAGTACTAATGTTAAAGTGTAATTGGGTTGATAATAAAAAATGAGCGAAACATGGTGATTATGAATTTACACTTGTTGATTTGAAAATATTTCATTGAAAATAGGAACCATTTATCATGGTGACACATGTAAAGAAAATATATTATCTTATAAGAACATTAAATAATCACAAGTCTATCATTTTGTAAAGGAAAAAATTAATTTAATTATTTTATGGACTTATGTTGGATTTCTTCACTTATTACATGATTTCTTAAGGATAAAAAAAATAAAGATATAGACACAGTCCATGATATATGAAATGATCACATAAAAGGAATATAATAAAACACTCCTTAACTCTCTTGATTATTTTTGGTAAATATCTATTTTTTTTGGAAACTTATACATGTAAAGACACATTTTTTTTAACTTTTATATTTAAACTATAGATGTTGATCATTTATACAATTTTTTATTAATTTTAATATTCACCAGTTTTAGGTACCTATTTTTTATATTAAGAAGCATGCTATAATTATTTTGTTATGACAATTTATTTATATTTATAGATTTTAGGTATGAAATTTTATTCACATGTATTAGTTAATAGAATAGTAATAATTTTCTTTGTATTATGAAAAACCATGTTTTTTTACTTCTAATAATCATTGTATTTTAATCAAATATAGGTACACAACATTTCATTAATGTAGCATATATCAATTTAAATTATGAATCCATCGATAGAGGAACATTTACCATGGTATATTTTTCATTATGTATATAAATATATCTATAATAATTAATAGGTCAATTACATCCCCCATCATAGAGAACAATAAAAGGAAGAGACGTTCAATAAACATGCATGATAAAGGACTTGAACCGACAAATTTCCCCTCACCCCTCACCCCCAAACCCTTACCACCCCACTTCCAATGGCGAGGATCTGAAATATTTAAATTATTTATTAAATTTAATCTTATTTTTGTTGAAATTAGTTATAGCAGTTCTTCTTCTCTAGAGAAGAGGATACCCATAATAGGTAGAAATGGGATTACAAATTTACCAAAAATTTCACTTGATCGTGGGGAGAAGAGGTAGCTAATTGAATTTGGTGATAAAAAGAACTCGGTTGTTCAAAATGAAAAGTAGTTTAGAAGTTATATAGCCATGAGAAGTCACCTTATGATTAGTATATTATTTATTTGTTTGAGGAGTGTTTACTAGATGATAAAATATTATCTGTGGAAGTTTATAATGATAAAAAATCTCCACTTGTTTATTTTTTAAAATGGTTCAAATATTATATATTTCATATGAATAACATTTAATCTATTCAATTACAATTGATAATAAAATTTCTTAATATAAAATAAATTAATAAGAGGTAGATGTTTTTTTGTAGAAATTAGATATAGTGATTCTAAATAAAATTTATATTTAGTTTATTTTTTTATAAACAAACAAAATGAAAATCCATTCCTCAAATATGGGTTTATAAATGAAGATACACGTGAGAAGTTTGTCACCAATAGGTAGGAGGATGTCTTTCTGGTATGATAATCATTATTTATAAAACAAATTTGTAAAATTATTTTTTAATTATTTAATGAATTATTCATTTATTATTATGTAAAATACTATGAATAAATAAAATATGAGATTGAAACAGCCTACATAACCTGCCTATCCAAATCCTTCACCCCCTTGTTCAGACCCGACTGTGTACTGTGATTTGTATGATGGGGATTCCCATTTATATATTATAGAGCATAGAATAATACATAGTCTGGGGTATTATGTACATCATCAACTTATGTAGTCCTATCAACTATTGTTTTAGTATATTATATTATTGGGCTAACTACTCCAGTGTTGTTTCCTACTAAGGAGGTGGCCACAATTGGAGAGAGTACATGCCATATTTTACTCTCTCCAACTAACCTTGTTCGTTAGTTGACATATGAAATATGTGTTATTTTTAAATTTTTATTTAGAATTAATTTTAATGTTTTATTACATTGACCTTATATAAGATTATTTGAAATATAATAAATCACTGAAAAACAAAAGTTTAAGGAACCATCACCTTCATATAATCCTTAGGTTTCTTAAAGGATAACTAAATTAGTAGTGAATTGTTTTATGTTAGAGAATAATTATGATTTTATGATGACTATTAACATATATATGGGATTATATTCATTGATAAAGTTTTAAAAAATACATATTCAATGTTGTTATTTTTAAGTAAATTTTAATTTTAATTTTAATTTTATTAAGTAAATATAACTTAGAGTAATTTATTTTATTACCTATCTAATTAGGTATATCCACACTCTTTTCATTCATAATTAGCAAAATTTTATTTATGTTTTTGTGGATTTAAAATTATTTTCAATAGTCATGAAATACCTAAATAATACTTCTAGAGTAAAATATTTATCTGAAATATTGAAAAACACATAGATTATTTGTTGGTTTCTTCCTCTCCTTGATAGTTAAGGAGAGTTATATAATTATGAATTTATATTAATTATGATTTCATTCATGTTGAAATTTTTATATTATATAGGATATTGGATATTATATATATTCTTTCTATATGAATGCATTCTATATTAGTTATGCACTTTATTGGGTTAAGTTCATGAAAAATTTCAAGATTTTTTGGATTCATATATTTTATTCTATTCTATCAGTTTTTTCATCTTAAATTTCTCATGTTACATATGTTTTGGTAATTAATATATGAAAATAAAATAGGTCATGGATGGGTGAACTGATACTATTTATCAAGAAGAAGTATGGGTAAATGTGCCTTTGTATTGATTATCATGAGATCAATAAGATCACGATAAAGAACAAGTATCCTCTAACATGTATTGATGAATTTTTCAATCAACTACATGGATCCCAATACTTCTACAAGGTGGACATTTATTTGGGATATTACCAAGTAAAGGTGAAGAAGAAGATGGATATTCCCAAGACTACCTTTCTACAATGTAAAGACACCATGAGTTCATAGTGATTACATTTGGACTCACTAATGCTCTAGAAATATTCATGGTCTTGATGAATATAGTCTTTAGGGATTACCTTGAAAATTTTTTGGTAGTATTTATATATTATATTCTTTTCTACTCAAAAATAAATGAGGAAAATAAGGAGAATTTTATTTCTGTACTAAATACTTTGCAAAAGGAAAAGTTATTTGTGAAGTATAGTATATATGAGGTTTGCATGAAAAAATTAACATTCATGGGAAATGCTATCACCAGTAAAAGTATATCTATGAATCCTTCAAAAACTAATGCAATTTAAGGATGGTCCAAACCAAAATCTATGATGTAAATTCATAGTTTCCTTAGATTAGTTAGGCACTATCATTGATTTTTGAGAAACATCTCAAAATTGTCAATCCCATTAACCAAACTAAATAGAAATGGATTCAAGTTCATCTAGAGTATGAAATATGAATATATCTTTAAATAGTTAATTAAGAGGCTAATCACTACACCTATGCCCACATTACCCACTAGTGGGGAAAGATTTTGGTTCCATGGTGATGTGTCCAAAAAGGTCTTGGGTTGTGTACTCATGCAAGATGAAAATTGATAGCCTATGCCTCCTAACAATTAAATATTAATGAGAAAAACTACCCAATGCATGATCTATAATTGTAAAAAATGATCTTCATGTTGAATATTTTGTGACATTCTCTCTATGGGGAGAAGTGATACATATATATGGATGATAAAATACTCAAGTATATATTCAAATAAAAATTAATAAATATGTTACAATGGAGGTGGTTAGAGATAATCAAGGTTTAAAAAATTTCAATCTATTTCCATCCTAGGAAGGTGAATAATTTGAAGATGCTCTGAGTAGAAATTATCCCACAATCCTATCCATGATGAAGATTACAATTAATCTAGTCTTCTTCGACTTGCTATGTATAGACATGGGAATAATAAAACGAACTTCAACTTACATTGATCAAATAACTAATCAAATATCTTCTCTTGAGAGGATCAAGGAGGTCCAAAAAGATGACGAGGTGATACAAAATAAGTATCAAATTATCCAGATTTTAACTTTTCTAAAAATAGAGTAATAAGTTTTAGAACTCAGATATGTGTTCCATAAAAACTGAAGCTAAAGAGGGAACTTCTAGATAATGGCTATAGATAATCCTCTTATATTAATCCAGGAATCACTAATATTTATATAGATATGAAGTAGTAATTCAGGCGGAATGACATAAAAAGGGAGATTGTAGAATTTGTATCTCGATGTGTGGTACGTCAACAATTCAAGGCTGATTGATATAAGTCTAAGGGTATGATACAACCATTTTCTATACTAGTATGGAAATTAGAAAACATAACCATGTATTTTGTTGTAGGACCCCCTAGGACCCCTAAAGGAAATAACACTATCTGGGTGGTAATTGATCGCCTTACCAAGTCAACGCATTTAATTGATATTAGAGAATATTTCTATCTTGAACAAATCTATAATATATACATAAGGTATGTGGTAAGACTGCAAGGATATCCACTCTCCATTTTATTTGATCGAGTTCTTAGTTTTACCGTAAGGTTTTGGAGAAGACTTCAGCAAGCATTGTATATAGAACTAAACTTCCAAACTACTTATCACCCTCATATGAATGTTCATTTTGAAATAACCATTAAAACTCTAAAGGATATACTGTGATTATTTTCAATAAATTTACAGTGATGTTTGGACTAACACCTTTCCCTTGAAGAGTTCTCATATATCAATAGTTTCTATTCTAGCATTCAAATGGCACCTTACGAGGCTTTTTATGGGAAGTAATATGAGACTAAAACATGATGGTATAAATTTAAAGAGTGAAAGATAATGAGACCAGATCATATCCAAGATATTATAGAGAAGGTTCAAACTATTCAACGTTATATGAAATCCACAAAAAATCGATAGAAAATCTATAGAGATAATTGTTGACGAGACTTGGAATTTGAGGTTAAAGATAATGTGTCCATTTTTATATCATTTTGGAATAAATTCATGAGGTTTGGGATTAAGGTAATTCTTATTCAAAGATAGAATGGCCCTAATGATATCCTTGATCATATCAGAGTCAAGACTACTTGATTAGCACTCCCGACTAACCTATCACAAGTACATGATGTATTCCATGCATCCCTCTTGTGGAAGTAAATACCATACCCCTCACACGTACTTAATCCATAAGTGGTACCATTATAGAATGATATTTCATACAAGGAGTATTCATTAAATATATTATATCATATAGACAAGGTTTTATGAAACAAGACAACCCACCTGGTCAAAGTATTGTGGCAGAACCACAAGTTTGAGGAAGCGAATTGGGAACCAAAAGAAACAATTAAAAAAAGTACCCTCATCTATTTTAGTGTATAAAATAAAATTTTAAGGGAAAAATTTCTGAATGGGGAAGAATTTAATGACCTAGTTTTTTATAAATGAAATTTCATTTTCAAATGAATAAATTCAATATTAATTAATGATGTTATTGAAGACACAAGAACAAATTTAGTTAATTTGGACCATTATAAGTTATATAATATCACATTTAAAATAAATTTAATCATTATAAACATCGATAATATAGTCATTTTACAATGACCATTATGATTATTATATAATAAGGGTTTGGATAAAGTCCAATTAACACATAAGGAAGAAGTGATGGCCTTAATCAGTAGGATGGTACCCTATAAAACCCATTTATTAGAGCATCATAGGGAGATTAAATCACAAGGATTTTACTTTGATGAATAAAAATACAAGATTAACTAACTAAATCATGATCTAAACCATTTATGGGAGAAGTTCAAACTTATCGAGATCATGTCCCAAACCATGTTCACTGAACCATCTCAAGAACGTGTCACCATCGCACACCCTACCCTTAGGGAATACACCGGTGTAATTAGGGGTTATGTATATAGACCCTAATAGTTTTATTATGTATATTTATTTTAATAAAACAATGATTATATTTATTTTTCTATTATTTATTTATAATGATTAAAAAATAAGTTTGATAAAAATCATATTTTGATATATTGAAACACAAATTTTATTTTTAGGAAAAATATTGTTTCAATCAAGACAATATTTTTGATATATTAAATAATTTTGGAAATAAATTTTATTTTAAAAATATATTATTATTAAATAATATTTATTTAAATATAAATGATAATATAAATTTATGAATTCTAATGTAATTTTAATAACATTGAGAAAACTGTTATTGTAAAAAACTAGTATTTTTTCAATGAATGATGATTTTTTTATTTTAAAGTATAAATTATAATTTTTAAAGTATTATTTTTTATAAAATAAAAATTATTTTTTGAAATCAGTATGTCAAAAATATCTAATGGTTAATGTTTTATAATTTTTCGAGACAATTAAATTTTTGGGAAAAATTAAATACAATATAATTATACGATGCGTATTATGAAATCATAATATCCCAAAAGTGAATTTATATATAATATAATGAGTATACATGAACAAAATTATGTTTATCCTTTAAAATAATGTGTTTTTGAAGTTATTTGATTAATTTTATAAACCCTTAATGAATCCTGCAAAACATTTATTATATTTTAAGGTTTTATAATAAATTATTTATAAACATGACTCACTTATACATCATGAAGGGTATTATTTTAAGGATTTAGGTTCTTAGACTTATAAAATATTGAAATTAACCCCTCATTGGTTGAAACCATGGGCATAAACCATGGGATAGTTTGTGTTTTGGATTAATTTATCATATAGATTACAAAACCTATGTTTAGAAATTAATTTAGAAGTATCCTATATTTTTCTATACAAATCCACCCAAAATCCCATTTCTCTTTACTTAAAACCCTTGGATCATGATTTTAATCTATAATTAACTCTATAGAGACCACCCAATGTTCCCTCAAGCTCTTAAAAAACTCCTCCAAAACTTTTAGAAGCACCTTTTCTAGGTGAGAGATCCTATCATTCTCATCTTTATTCAAGAACCTTCTTTATATCATACATTTGGATATCTAGTTGTTCGTTTGGTTTATATTTTTACACATAATTCTTAATTTACTTATTATTTGTAAGATATGAGACACACTTTTACCCTCATTAAACCCTTCCATGAATCTTAATGTACCCTTATTATGCTACCAAAATTATCCTCTAATTTTCCATTCCAAATATTTGTGTACTAAATACCCATCCCAATTTCAACTCAAGAATATTAATCTATATGTACCTAACCATCATTTATTAGAGACTTCCATATATATAACCCACACTCTTTAATCCTAGTATTAAAATTTGAGAAAGATATCCCTATGTGGTATGATCTATGTGGAACACATATGCATGTACATAATATGAATGTGACGGGTGGAACTATAATTATCTAGCCCTATAATGCATTGGGTAATGTTTTTATCTCATGATATACCATGTATGGTTCAAATAATATTATCCTAATAACACTATGTTATTATGTATAGTTGGTTAGCCTTGACCAATGTTTATGATTGCTTGTTTTATGTTATTTCCATATTCTCATATTGACATTATGTTATTATCTTATATCATGTTTAGATGATCAAATTTAAGATTATCACCCATATTATGTTACCTTTACATGACTATCGAATCACATGTACTAATTTACCTTATTCTATGATTTTATTACTACCTTACCGAGTTTTATAGATCATCCCTTTCTTATGTACATCTCCAGGTTATCCAATGCAGTTTCAGAAGAGCAATGGAATTTTAAAGGCATGTTGTGAAGTTTTTAAATAATGTTTTCATACTAATTCTTCATGTTATTATGTTATGTACCCAATTTACCAAATACAATAAGACTCACCATATTATAAGATTTTATTATGTTTTTTATGTAATAAATAATGAAATAAAGTGTAAAAGAGATGGGTAGTTATAAATCCTCACAAGTTAGGACAATTATTGTATAAGAGACATCTGAATAGGTGAATATAATCCTGAGGTAGATCATTATAGCCCAAATATGGAAATAATTATATGTTAGTAAATGAGGAAACCCCTAGAATTTAAAGTGAGTGACCAAACCTTTCTTCATATTTTTACAAGGTTCTATTATTGATGGGTGTTCAGACTGGAGAAGTTAAACATAAGATATACCAAGCCTCTAGAGATGTCAGATAGGGTTGAGGAAGTTTTCTATCTTCTAGAAATAACATTAAAGTTTAGCACCATTCATTACACTTTTCATATTTCTCAATTGAGAAGGTATGTACTTGAACCATCACATGTGATATAGTGTGGAGATTTTTAGTAAGAGGTTGATGCCTCCAATGTAGAGTATCTTATATATATTGTCTATTTAAGTAAGAATATGATACAATGAAAATTAATTTCACTCATTCAAGTCAATTGGTAACATAAAAATCCTAAGACAATACTTGGGAGTGTAAAGATTAAATGAAAAACTGACGGCTTAATTTATTCTCTTGAGAAGTAGGTAAAATATTTTTTAGGATGAGAAACCTGATAGTTGGGAAGTTTTAATGTCCCTAACCTAAATGGGTTATTCTTATCTTAAATTTTACTTATTGATTAATTATGTGATGTATTCTAGAGGGGTTTAGATTCTCTAATGAGTTGGATAGGGGTAAGGGATTGTTTCAAGAGAATGAGAAGGAATGGGTATCATTCTAACTAACAACAAAACTTCCAATAGAATTTTGGTGGGGGTTCACTATAATTCTGGTGGGGGTCAATAGAGGATACTAACTTTTCCACAGTAACTCTAGTTTTATGGGTTCCACTAGATTTCCGATGGAAACCTACTATTTTTTAAGTTTAAGAATGTAATTTTTAAATTAAAAAAATAAATTAATGATTTAACCCTCTAACCCAACTTAGTATTCATTTCTCATTCATCTATGTTGATCTATCTCTCATGCCCTACCTCTTCTATCAAAATCTCACTGTGATATCACTATAGGAAAATGATCATTTCGTGGCTACTATTTTTAGATATGGAGGCAGTTTAAACTCCCTCCATATGCTTATGCGTAGGTTTCAAAAAACCGCCACTAAATTGTGTGTCAACATACAATATGTGGCAGTTTCCTCAATTTAGCGGTGGTTTATGGTAACCGTAATAATAGATTCATTTAGCAGTGGTTATCATGGTGAAATACCTTTTTTAGCGTTGGTTCAAACCTCTGATAAAAAAATTCATTTTCACCAGGAAAACTGCCGCTAAAACCAAGATAACCTCAGAAAAATAATAAACGAATATGAAAAATGTGTAGTCAAGGTTAAAACCACCACTAAATTATTGTCTGTAGCAGCCGTTTTAACCATCCCAGATAGCAAAATACTGAAATTTTAGTTGTGGTTAAAACCGCCGATAAATATAATACATTTATTTCATAGCAGTTAAAACTGCCGCTAAAGCCAGATTTACAAAAAAACAACCAATTATGCAGCATCAGTACCAGTTCCATGAAAAAAACCATTCCAATTTCACAGGCACATACATCCCACACCCAAAAGAATACCAAGAGACCAACATTTTTATAAGAATCACATGATAGATACTTGAATAATATTTTTAGTATGATTTGGGTACATAAAATTTATTCTAAGTACATGATGTGTTACTTTTGGATATAGTGGTTTCAAAATTAGGGATATCAGTTGATCATGAGTATGTTGATGTATTTGTGTATCTATCATAACCGAGGAATGTAATTGATAGTTAACGTTTTATTGAATTGTATGTGAATTAATGTAGAATAATTTTGGAGATCTCTCACTTATAATTTCCAATGACCACAATTTCAAAAAATGGATTCACATTTGACTTTACATACTAGTGTGAGGAAGTTTCTATAGTGTTGAAGAAGTGGTTGTATTCATCTATAATCCTATGCATTACTAAGCCTAACATTGAAAATGTAGTGAAATGTGATGCATCTAGTTCTGGCTTAGGATATGTTATGATGTAGAGTGATAAATTAGTCACTTTGGGTTTTATCATATTTTTACCCACAAGATGAAATACTCTAATCCTTTATTTTAGTTTGTAGTTGTGGTCCATGCATTGAAATGATCATGAAAAAACCTCTTGGGAGAGATATTTTTGGGTACTTTGGCACCTAGAGTGCATATAATATTCTCTCACTACATGTAAATTATCTTTATCAAATTAATTTCATAGAGTACATGTATAAGTTTGACATCAATAAATAGTATTCAACTAGAAATGGAAATGTAGTGGTAAATGAATTGGGATAGAAAATGTAGGATATGGGAGAACAAATTTCATTAGCTAAATAGAAGATCTTATCTTCAATTTAAGACTAGTTGGTGGGTGTAGTTGAGGGTTCATGGGAAGCAATGTGGGTATCCTTAGAGATAATGTCTTCATTGGTTAAAAAAGTAAATGAAAGTTAGAATATTGTTCTGGAATGTATCATGATGTGTGATAGGTTAGAAGAATGTGAAACTATTTCAAGATTGAATTTTTATATACAAGGATTGTTTATAGTTTGTAGCATGGTAATGGTCATATATTCCATGAGAGATGAGTTTATGAGATCCTATAATTCTTTGAAGTGGGATGTTCACCTAGGGATGACCATGATTTATAACAATGAAAAGTGGATGTTCTGGTGTCCCTCCATAGTAAGAGACATTGAAGGATTTGTTTCCCATTGATTGACTTGTCCAAAAATTATCATCGAGTGTCAGAGTTGATAGTTGAAGTGGTATGTTCACACAGGTCCGACTGGTTTTACCTCATTGTTTTGGTAATTATAATAGAAGTATATGAGTTGATAGTTGAAGTTGTGTAAAACCTTTTATCCTCTGATCGATGAGTAGTCAGGAAGGATGATCCAAACCATATAGGATATGATTCAGGGTTGTATTATATATTTTATCCACCAGATGCATCTTTTGGGGAGATAAAAATTCTGGTAGTGTAAGACACTCAAGTTTCAATAGATATTTGCGAATTCTACTATTAATGAAGTGGACAGTCCCACTACCTTAACAGGATCAAGACACTCAAGTGTTCAACAGATATTTGTAAATTATTTTCAAAACTATTTTTAATAAGAGGAAAACATAAGTGGGAGTGATCACATGCCCACTATAAAACATGAGAAGAGAATAATATAAAATTTAAAGAAAGAAGGGCTATCCACTAAAAACAAGATGAAGGGAGTTACAAAACTAGATATTCCCAAGAAAATTAATAAAAAGGTTGATCGTTCATCCTTGGGTAACAAACCTAATAAATTTAGGAAAAATGAATCATACAAAATGAATCATGATAATAAATAATTGACATATATGGTTCATACCACACTTGAGAAATCAGGACATAAAAGGAAACATCAAAAATTAATAAAATACATAAAAGGAAAAATGAGAAATAAAGAAAATGATAGGTCATGAAAATTTTTGGTGGAAACTATGTGACACAAATGATACATATACAAACTGAATGTTACCATATTTGTCCAATATATCAACAATACAACTAATCACGGTCTGATGATGAACACATATCGTCACCCTATTACCTTAAACATTACTCACTACTTTAGAAAATACATGGGTAACCAAGATGTAGAACATGCTAGGAATCATCAGGTGAAAGGATTCATGGCTAAGGTAGATGAATCCAAGTCTTATAGAAAGTGGGAGAACCTATTAAGTATACCTTTTCAATTTCAGTTTATTTTTTTTCAATTATAGAAAGTGGGAGAACCTATTAAATCCAAATTCTTATGAAATTCATAAAAATATTCAATCCCCCAAAAATAGAAAATAGAGGTATTATTCAATATTGTGTATATTAATAATTTTTGACTACTTTGTATTTTATTGGTTGTAACACCCCAAGATTTCATAGTGTGTTATTCAATAACTTACACTACACGCAACACTGAGTTCAATTGCACCATGACTTACCAAAAAAAGCCATTAAAAGAGGTCATGAATAGTATTAACTAAATTTTAAACTTTATATAATCCTTATAATTTTAGAATCCATATTATGAGTTTCTTAGTCATAATGCAAGAACAGATTCATTTTCAGTACTGCACTTTTATCAACTTTTGATAGTGAAACCTTTTTAAATACAATATTTTAAACTTTTTGACTAAATGGAGACATCAAAAAATTTAAAATGAAACATCCCAAGCTTCCACGGTACGCTTTCCTTTGAATAAAACAGTAGCGTGTGTTGTACGCAACTTCGAGTTCTAACACACCGTAACCAATCAAACTAGCTGTTATGAATAGTAATACCTACTTTTTGAAGTTATATATGTTTTATATTTTAAAATGGACTTCATTTTTGGATTCGGAATATCAAATTTAGCCTAAGGTGAAATTTTGGTACTTTTCGGATAACTTTCATATTTTGATGAATAGTGAAAATTACTAAATTTTAATTAAAAACAACTTTTTTAATCAAAATAATTAATAGTGATAAATTATGAATTTGAGTGGTTTTAAAATATATTTAGAATATATTTTTACTATTTAATATAATGTTGGTCATTGGACATAATTTTACAATTAAACCGAACATAAACAAGTGTCAATCTTTTGATAGTTATTATCTCTTAAAAACACGCTTTTTGTTTTGACAGCGGGAATTAATTTTAAATTAATTTCTGCCACTTCTGTGTTTTGAATTTAGGAAAATGGATTCCATATTTGGAATCAGGATGTTTAAATTGTGTAAATAGGTAACTTTTATTTTTAGACATTTTGAATAATTACTGCGGTAAATATTTTATTTACCATGGTTAAGGGTAAATCCGGTAAATAAGGGTTAAAAAATAATATTATAATAATACTAAATTAACCTAAAACGTGTCTTAAACCTATTGGTTGATACATGGTCGACCATGGGAATCTTTGGGTCTATTTTGGGACCCCATGGATCCACTTGTAAGTGATAATGACACTTTATTTTAATTAAGTTAAAATGAATACACAAGCATATATCTTTTAGAAAAACAATTGTTACATAAGGTTATATATGTTGGATTTTAGATTATAAATATTCATTAGAAAGATAAAAATATTTCCTACATAATGATATTTTATTTATAATTTTTAGACATTAAATAATTTATTTTATTTATGACACAATGATGATGCAGTAATTACTATAATAGTGAAAAATTAAAATAATTGATATTATAAATACCCAAATAAATATAATATGAAACTTTTAATGAATTAAACTAATTTTCTAGGATAATATGATATATTAGGATTGATTTAATTGACTTTGTTTGAAGTAATCAATCTGTTATGAGTTTCACAAAAATCAACTATTGAATAGTGTCAAAATTGACATAAAAGAGTTCTTAAAACAAATATTATATTATTAATTGATATTAAATTCCTAAAAATCTAAGGTTCGGCCAAGAGACTTATATCAGGATAGGTTCATCATTAATGGACCACTTGGGGGTCTCTTGGATATATATAGTAAGTTTATTAACCATATTATATAAAAATACAAAGAGACATTGTAAAAGTGAAACTAATTAACTTAGAGTTAATACTTAAAGATAAGGTTCATATAAGTACCCAAACCTGTCTAAATTCTATTGGTTGAGTGGTTTTTGACCTATCCCCACCTTAGCCTTTTAATAGTCAACTTTGGAGCCATTGGAAACCGAATATGAATTTATTATAAATTAATATTTCTAGCTTTTCCAAAGGTGCCCCTCACCCCTCTTATAAAAGGGCACTCCTCCTTCTCATTTCTTCACACCTTCAAAGCCTTTTGGTTCGGCCAAACTCTGCCCAAATACTCTCCCAACATCCCTCACTACAACCTAGAGGCCTTAGTTTGATCATAAAGCCAACCTAATGAGCCCTTTTGATCAAATCAAAAGGAAGAACCCGAAGAAGAGGTAATGATTTCACCACCCTTTTCTATGTTCATTTATTCTTCCAATTCTTCTTCCTTTGTTCTTACCATTCTAAAATAATAACTCCAGTATCTCACATATACTGTGATGTTATTATAATTATGGTACAACCATATTCAGTATTCTATCCACCCTTTGAATAACATGTCACCATACGTGCGTACGTACGGCTTACCGTCTCCACGTCGTGGTGTAATTGTTATTCAATATAATATTATTTGGATGGGTATAATAATGATGTGTAACTCATGTAAATAATAAATATAACATGTTAATGATTCTGTATATATGATATACCATTCATTTATATATTATTTTAATATCAAAAGAATGATATTGTCGCTCGTGCGTACGTACGGACTACCGTCTCCACAAACGCGATGAGATTCATTCTCCATCGTAACCATTCAAGTATAATTATCATTTGATGATTTAAAAATGATTTTTAAGGACTAGATATAATTCTGGATAAGAATAAGATACAACAACCATGGCTTATGTAACAAAACATATAAATAAAATGAGTAAGTTAACACCCGAAACGATGATAATTCTAAGATATTATTAACAATCAATGTTAAAAGATCATATATGATATCATATTATTATATATGATTCTTGTATAATTTAATAACAACTATTTCACCATTATACAGGAGGTTAACCTACCCCAACTAAGTAAAAGTACAAGGTAAGGGTTTACTTTACAACCTCTTCATTATCCAAGGTTGTTTATATGTAATAATCTACTGGGATCTCTTTATCATCCACATCCATGTTTCTTAAAAATGTATTTCAAAACATTTTTACTATTACAAGAATATGGGTTAAAGTCATTTATACCCTTGTTTGACTTTTTATAAGAGGTTTATAAAGGAATCTTTCCGTCGTTTTCAAAACAAGGTCCTTTTTAACCTTTTCGACAGAATTGAGGTAAGAATGTTTTTTTTAACTTATACGGCGGGTGCGGTTATTTTTCGCCGTTATAAAATCTTCAAAGCTTTCCTTACAAGCTTATAAGAATATTTTCAAAGAAAATGTTTTATTTTATATGGATCTTAAATGATTTCAAAATAAAAAGAGATAATTCTTTAAAAAGAATTTTGATTTCATCTATATCAACATCCTTTGATGGATTTTACGCTTATTTGAAGTTGATTTATTGTAATACAAAGCTTCTATATTGTATTGAAAGTTTTGTGATATGTTTGACTGTGGATGTGCTATTTTTATACCATTCATAGTTTATGGTGAAAGTATTGACATTTCGTATGCTAGTTCCAATAAGAACGTCTATGTTATATTTCAATCTTTACTTCATATGAATGTGTTGGACAAGTATGTTCCAGGTTGGGGACTGGTTAAAGTAAGCCCTCCAGGTTGGGGACTGGTAAAAGTAAGCCCTCCAGGTTAGGGACTGGTAAAAGTAAGCCCTCCGGGTTGGTGTCCGGTTATTAGAGGCACTCCGGGTTGGTGTCCGGTTATTAGAGGCACTCCGGGTTGGTGTCCGGTTATTAGAGGCACTCCGGGTTGGGTTCCGGTTACAGTTAGCCCCAAGGTCTTGGGACGAGGCCTTGAAAAGTAATTAAAGTTTAGCATTATGCATTCCAACATTATGAAAGTGGTTATTGATTTTTGCATGTGATTATTCGATTAGTAGAATATCCATGTGAATAAGTAAATGGAATTATTTCATTTTATTTATGCCATACCATGTTGAAAGTTCATGTTTAAAAGGCTTTTGTTTTAGTTATACATTGCCTTAAATGTTTATTCTTATTGATGAAAGTTTCCGCTATATTGTTATCCTTACTGGGCATTTGAGCTCACCCCTTTTCTATGTTTTATTTTTCCCAGGAAGTGAAGATGTAAGTTATGAATGACCTGCAGGGATATTATGAGGGGATTATAGTGTGGACTGTGGAAACATTATGTTGTTGTAGTAGTTTTTCATTTTATGATGTAATGTAAAACTTATGAATATATCTAGTGTTTCCAAGACTACTAAACCAATCGGTCTTTCGAGATTTGATCTCTCTTGTGATCATGCCAATGTTATGTAATAATGCACCGACTCTAGGCAACTAGGGTCGGGGCGTTACAGTTGGTATCAGAGGAGGTTTAGTACAAACCTTGGAAACTAGATTTAGATAAACTCTGATTAGAGCACGTAGACCTAAGATGAACTTTGAGGATTAGTATAGAAGAACTTCCTAGAATTTTGGTATTGTAGAGATTTTGTGAGTTTTCCGAGCAATACATCCCTGTCTGGATACGAGCAGGTAGAGGCGGCTCTGGCACAGATGTAACTAGGGGTAAAACCCGAAAACACCGCTTTGAGCTAGACTCGAACGGGAACTGGTGCACGACAACGGGCCTTGCTGCACTCTTGGTTACGACACTCCCGGGGGATATGCTTAGGATAACTCTCATTTTCGTTACATATCATTTTGAAGGGATTATGAGTATATACATCCTCAAAGAAAACATTCTTATGATTATGGATTATATCCATAAATAGTTCAATTTATGTTAAGTGTTTTATAAGTATGGGATTATGTGTTTTGATTCATAAACTGATCTAGTTTATGCCATGGTATAGAAATCGCGCCCAGTAGAAGGAATGAGAACTCCAGAAATACACATGATTCAAAGAGAAGGAAGGATCATATCTTTCATGGTCTTAAGCTATAATTTATAAGAGAAATAGTCTCCCATGTATTATCATCATATGAAGAAATAATATCATGTGTTGATAAGATATGTAAAGAGTTTACTGAGTCCTATGGCTTTGAAGGGAAGCAAGAGAAGAAAAGGATGGAAGAGAGAAAGATGGATAAAGGGAAGAGGGAAAAGAAGAATTTTCCCATATGTGGTAACTGTGGAAAGAAACACCCTGGAACTTGCCTGAAAGGAATGTGAGTTTGTTATAAGTGTGGAGGAAAAGGGCACAAAGTACGTGACTGCAAGGGTAAGAAAATGGTTTTAAATGTACAATGCTTCATTTGCAAGGAGTTTGGACACTACGCGAACCTATGTCCCAGTCATCAGACTATGCCACAAATGATGTTATTGGATAATAACCAAGTTATGATACTACCACAGATGAAGAGGAATGATTAGAGTTCTTATGTTGATTATGTCAATTGAGTGTTGTATCAACAATGTACTTGTTATAATAATTATGGAGTATATAAGGATTGTACTGCAGTACTATTTCATTAAGGACTTGAGATTATGTGGAACAAAGAAAAGTGACTCAATAGTAGGATAAATTTTTGGAAAATATATGGTTGAGAGAATGATAAATCATAATATAGTTCTGATACTGAGGTAGTGATTTTGGAATAATATGTGATTGTTTTGGATAAATTATATTGGATATTCTTGACTACCTTGGAAGTGATTAATGATTTGTATATTCTATAATTGTTGGGGTTTAAAACATTTTTGGATTAATGAAGTATATCCAGCATTCTATATGGAATAAGGGAGCATGAATGTAATCAATAAGGAATATGGTAATACATGATGAAGGTATTCATATGCTATTACGGGGTAAAAAGGATCTATATTATGTTTACCTTCCTTATAAATGTTGGACTGTGAGTTTGGACAAAAGTATTTTCGATAGTTCTAGTTTGGATTATTTTGGATTGCCATAAAAGGACAACCCGGAGGTCGGGCGACAACCCGTCGCGTCCGGAAAGGCTGCGAGACTTGAACCCGCAACCGAAGGGCGACAAGGGTGTATCACCTACCACTGGCCCAAGAGATGTCCTGGATTAAATAATGTAGTTTTTTTAAAAGATCTGGTAGATGAATTATAAATTCGTTTATTTTGGAACCCTGTACGAATAGTATAAATATAATTTTTTTTACGAGTGAAAGATGAGTTTATGGTAGAAACTTATTAATGGATAAAACTCTGATTATAAAGTAAGTATATCTTCTTATGATCATAGCCAATCTCATAAAAAAATTCTTCAACATTAATAAAAGGAACTTAGAACAAAAATGTTTCCCTAGATGGTACCTTAAATCATAACTAATTTATGGCTTTGGGATTGTTGGCCTTTTCATAGCCATGTTCTCTACCACTCTCCATCAGATAATTGATGGTTAGATTTCTCTTCCATATCCATATTTTCCTACATGGAACCCTAGTATGTGTTATTTTCGGTAATCTTCATACTTTCCACTCTTTATTTTAAATAGAGGCCTCATTAATTCATTTTTTGATGTGGGATTTCAACTAAGATATTTCGAAACGTCAAAAATGTGTTATCCCAATACCCTATATTTTGTTGAACCGATGGTACTTCAAATCATCATAGATTGATGAGTTTAAGGACCTCAATTTTATACTTTTTGTGATTGATGAACTCAATCACTACCTATAAATATTTACGTTTTTCCTCTAATTATATGTCTTTAATTTCCACCAATGTTCTCCTAATCAAGATCATAATTTGGTGGTGACCCTTTGATTTCTCTTTTCCTCATATTAAGACTAAATTTTAGTAACCCAATTTCCTATGTGGGTTTTCCCACAAATATATTTTCTACTTTCAACCTTTTATTTTTGAAGAACAATTTCAAATTGCGAGGACGCAATTTATTGAAGGAGGGGAGAATGTAACACCCCAAGATTTCATAGTGTGTTATTCAATAACTTGCACTACACGCAACACTGAGTTCAATTGCACCATGACTTACCAAAAAAAGCCATTAAAAGAGGTCATGAATAGTATTAACTAAATTTTAAACTTTATATAATCCTTATAATTTTAGAATCCATATTATGAGTTTCTTAGTCATAATGCAAGAACAGATTCATTTTCAGTACTGCACTTTTATCAACTTTTGATAGTGAAACCTTTTTAAATACAATATTTTAAACTTTTTGACTAAATGGAGACATCAAAAAATTTAAAATGAAACATCCCAAGCTTCCACGGTACGCTTTCCTTTGAATAAAACAGTAGCGTGTGTTGTACGCAACTTCGAGTTCTAACACACCGTAACCAATCAAACTAGCTGTTATGAATAGTAATACCTACTTTTTGAAGTTATATATGTTTTATATTTTAAAATGGACTTCATTTTTGGATTCGGAATATCAAATTTAGCCTAAGGTGAAATTTTGGTACTTTTCGGATAACTTTCATATTTTGATGAATAGTGAAAATTACTAAATTTTAATTAAAAACAACTTTTTTAATCAAAATAATTAATATTGATAAATTATGAATTTGAGTGGTTTTAAAATATATTTAGAATATATTTTTACTATTTAATATAATGTTGGTCATTGGACATAATTTTACAATTAAACCGAACATAAACAAGTGTCAATCTTTTGATAGTTATTATCTCTTAAAAACACGCTTTTTGTTTTGACAGCGGGAATTAATTTTAAATTAATTTCTGCCACTTCTGTGTTTTGAATTTAGGAAAATGGATTCCATATTTGGAATCAGGATGTTTAAATTGTGTAAATAGGTAACTTTTATTTTTAGACATTTTGAATAATTACTGCGGTAAATATTTTATTTACCATGGTTAAGGGTAAATCCGGTAAATAAGGGTTAAAAAATAATATTATAATAATACTAAATTACCCTAAAACGTGTCTTAAACCTATTGGTTGATACATGGTCGACCATGGGAATCTTTGGGTCTATTTTGGGACCCCATGGATCCACTTGTAAGTGATAATGACACTTTATTTTAATTAAGTTAAAATGAATACACAAGCATATATCTTTTAGAAAAACAATTGTTACATAAGGTTATATATGTTGGATTTTAGATTATAAATATTAATTAGAAAGATAAAAATATTTCCTACATAATGATATTTTATTTATAATTTTTAGACATTAAATAATTTATTTTATTTATGACACAATGATGATGCAGTAATTACTATAATAGTGAAAAATTAAAATAATTGATATTATAAATACCCAAATAAATATAATATGAAACTTTTAATGAATTAAACTAATTTTCTAGGATAATATGATATATTAGGATTTATTTAATTGACTTTGTTTTAAGTAATCAATCTGTTATGAGTTTCACAAAAATCAACTATTGAATAGTGTCAAAATTGACATAAAAGAGTTCTTAAAACAAATATTATATTATTAATTGATATTAAATTCCTAAAAATCTAAGGTTCGGCCAAGAGACTTATATCAGGATAGGTTCATCATTAATGGACCACTTGGGGGTCTCTTGGATGTATATAGTAAGTTTATTAACCATATTATATAAAAATACAAAGAGACATTGTAAAAGTGAAACTAATTAACTTAGAATTAATACTTAAAGATAAGGTTCATATAAGTACCCAAACCTGTCTAAATTCTATTGGTTGAGTGGTTTTTGACCTATCCCCACCTTAGCCTTTTAATAGTCAACTTTGGAGCCATTGTAAACCGAATATGAATTTATTATAAATTAATATTTCTAGCTTTTCCAAAGGTGCCCCTCACCCCTCTTATAAAAGGGCACTCCTCCTTCTCATTTCTTCACACCTTCAAAGCCTTTTGGTTCGGCCAAAATCTGCCCAAATACTCTCCCAACATCCCTCACTACAACCTATAGGCCTTAGTTTGATCAGAAATCCAACCTAAGGAGCCCTTTTGATCAAATCAAAAGGAAGAACCCGAAGAAGAGGTAATGATTTCACCACCCTTTTCTAAGTTCATTTATTCTTCCAATTCTTCTTCCTTTGTTCTTACCATTCTAAAATAATAACTCCATTATCTCACATATACTGTGATGTTATTATAATTATGGTACAACCATATTCAGTATTCTATCCACCCTTTGAATAACATGTCACCATACGTGCGTACGTACGGCTTACCGTCTCCACGTCGTGGTGTAATTGTTATTCAATATAATATTATTTGGATGAGTATAATAATGATGTGTAACTCATGTAAATAATAAATATAACATGTTAATGATTCTGTATATATGATATACCATTCATTTATATATTATTTTAATATCAAAAGAATGATATTGTCGCTCGTGCGTACGTACGGACTACCGTCTCCACAAACGCGATGAGATTCATTCTCCATCGTAACCATTCAAGTATAATTATCATTTGATGATTTAAAAATGATTTTTAAGGACTAGATATCATTCTGGATAAGAATAAGATACAACAACCATGTCTTATGTAACAAAACATATAAATAAAATGAGTAAGTTAACACCCGAAACGACGATAATTCTAAGATATTATTAACAATCAATGTTAAAAGATCATATATGATATCATATTATTATATATGATTCTTGTATAATTTAATAACAACTATTTCACCATTATATAGGAGGTTAACCTACCCCAACCAAGGAAAAGTACAAGGTAAGGGTTTACTTTACAACCTCTTCATTATCCAAGGTTGTTTATATGTAATAATCTACTGGGATCTCTTTATCATCCACATCCATGTTTCTTAAAAATGTATTTCAAAACATTTTTACTATTACAAGAATATGGGTTAAAGTCATTTATACCCTTGTTTGACTTTTTATAAGAGGTTTATAAAGGAATCTTTCCGTCGTTTTCAAAACAAGGTCCTTTTTAACCTTTTCGACAGAATTGAGGTAAGAATGTTTTTTTTAACTTATACGGCGGGTGCGGTTATTTTTCGCCGTTATAAAATCTTCAAAGCTTTCCTTACAAGCTTATAAGAATATTTTCAAAGAAAATGTTTTATTTTATATGGATCTTAAATGATTTCAAAATAAAAAGAGATATTTCTTTAAAAAGAATTTTGATTTCATCTATGTCAACATCCTTTGATGGATTTTACGCTTATTTGAAGTTGATTTATTGTAATACAAAGCTTCTATATTGTATTGAAAGTTTTGTGATATGTTTGACTGTGGATGTGCTATTTTTATACCATTCATAGTTTATGGTGAAATTATTGACATTTCGTATGCTAGTTCCAATAAGAACGTCTATGTTATATTTCAATCTTTACTTCATATGAATGTGTTGGACAAGTATGTTCCAGGTTGGGGACTGGTTAAAGTAATCCCTCCAGGTTGGGGACTGGTAAAAGTAAGCCCTCCAGGTTAGGGACTGGTAAAAGTAAGCCCTCCGGGTTGGTGTCCGGTTATTAGAGGCACTCCGGGTTGGTGTCCGGTTATTAGAGGCACTCCGGGTTGGTGTCCGGTTATTAGAGGCACTCCGGGTTGGTGTCCGGTTATTAGAGGCACTCCGGGTTGGTGTCCGGTTATTAGAGGCACTCCGGGTTGGGTTCCGGTTACAGTTAGCCCCAAGGTCTTGGGAGGAGGCCTTGAAAAGTAATTAAAGTTTAGCATTATGCATTCCAACATTATGAAAGTGGTTATTGATTTTTGCATGTGATTATTCGATTAGTAGAATATCCATGTGAATAAGTAAATGGAATTATTTCATTTTATTTATGCCATACCATGTTGAAAGTTCATGTTTAAAAGGCTTTTGTTTTAGTTATACATTGCCTTAAATGTTTATTCTTATTGATGAAAGTTTCCGCTATATTGTTATCCTTACTGGGAATTTGAGCTCACCCCTTTTCTATGTATTATTTTTCCCAGGAAGTGAAGATGTAAGTTGTGAATGACCTGCAGGGATATTATGAGGGGATTATAGTGTGGACTGTGGAAACATTATGTTGTTGTAGTAGTTTTTCATTTTATGATGTAATGTAAAACTTATGAATATATCTAGTGTTTCCAAGACTACTAAACCAATCGGTCTTTCGAGATTTGATCTTTCTTGTGATCATGCCAATGTTATGTAATAATGCACCGACTCTAGGCAACTAGGGTTGGGGCGTTACATTGGTGGCCTAGATTTAGGATTCAAGGTGTTGGGTATGGTCTGGGGATGAGAATTTTAGAACATGTGGGGTATCATAGTGAAGTGTTATGGGTAGAAACGTGTTGTGACCCTGTTTGTGATTAAATTTTTCATATTTGGGGTGGATCATAGAACATCAATGGGGGCTGAAACATAATATAGACCTCTTTCAGAAATAAATTATAGTTGGACCTATGATTTTTTCATTTAGTATCTAAGTAGATAGGTATGTATTACTTAAAATCGGGACAATTACATGTTTGGGATGATCTTCATAGATGATTCATGTAAATATTTTTTCCCATCACCATGATTAAAAAAAATAAAAAATTTCATATATTCTATCTAACAGGCATCTGGAGAGACTCTCTATAAGTATTGAGAGATGTTCAAAAAATATGCGTACTAGTTATCCTCATAAAATTGTTGAATAGAAACATTTCATTGTGTTCTTATAAAAATACTTACTAGAAAATGATAAAAAACTTCTAGATGCCTCATAAGTAGTATCCTTGATTGGAAAATCACACATAGATTCCAAAGGGTTTATTGAAAAGATTAATCAAAACTAATAACAATTTGGTACTCTAGGTACTCTCATAAGATGAATTCAAAAGGTAATAAATTTTGATTAATCATTTTTACTTGAAAATAAACTTGAGAATTTAAACATTTTGGTGATAAAAACACATGAGGTATACATTTTATGATCATATTCTAGCCATTTCACTAACCAATGTCTTGATGTTCAGGGCATGGAAAGTTGTACAGTAACCATTCAACTGAGGAAATTCTATAAAATCATGGAATCGAGAGAACCTATCTGTATATATTATAGATTTTGAAATCATCATACCTAGGATAGAACCACCCTATCAAAATCATTACTCAAACCAACCCCCATTCCAATAACAAAACCAATAGTTCCAACACTCACCACCCTTCTAAAAACACCATAAATATCCTTACAACCAGTCCAACCAACAACCGTCTCTCTTACAAAACAAAACATATGAACATTCATCCACTAGTGTAAAAAATATTATTCATCCAAAAAATACATATATGGAAGATCATAGGATTTAATTGAAATAGATAATAAAAATGTTGAAATAAATGTCCAAAAAACCAATGAAAAGTTCTAACAAAAAATAGTGCCTATACCCTGCGAGGCATGTTGAGGGGTGAAGAGAAGCATCAAGCAGCCGCATGGTTCAAGACCTGCAGTGGGGAGGTGAGATAGGGATTTGGGGGGTCGAAGGTGATGGGTGGAGAGGCACGCTGAGGGGAGGCGAGGTGTACTGAGGAGTGGCGAGGTGTGCTCAGGGGCGGCGGGGTGCACTGAGGGGTGGTGAGGAATGCTGAGGGGCGACTAGGCATGCTGAGGGGCATCGATGTGCACCGAGGAGAGGTGAAATAAGGCTTTTGGGGTCACGGGGTGGGGGGTCTCGTGGGGGTTGGGGGGAGAAGGGGGGGTCTCACGGGGGTCGAGGGGGAGAAGTGTCAGGACTGCAGAAAAAATGTTTAGGGGTAGTTTATTAAAAATAGCCAATAAATAATTTATAAAAAAATAGCAGTGGGTTAGTAAGACACCGCTAGAAAACCACCGCAAATGGATATTTATTTTGTAGTGTGTCTTTCTTTAACCATGATATGGAAATCCTGGTTTGGTTATGAGATTTAATATTCACCTGGGCAAGGCTATGTATTATCTCCAATTCCTTTGTTTCTTATTTATGTTATCAATTGTGGTTAAAACCCTTTCTTCCAAAATTTTAGGTCTTATTGAATCATTATTATTCCTTAATACTCTTTGGGTTTGGTTGGAGTGTGATTTTATCTTGGGTGATTGGCAAATATTTTATTGTGAGGCATGCCAAATGATTTTTTTAGTTCCTAGAGGAATGCACCATAGTGGAAAAATCTCAAGGTTGATCTATGAAGGTGGGGTTACTCATTTATGTTTTCAAACTTGTTCTTAATAAATAATTATTTTTTAAAGAATGAAGGAATAAGGAGGAGACAATTTGTGTGTGTTTTTGTGAATAGAGTAAATTGTGAAAATGGTAACAAGTAATTAAAATAATAGTGAAAAACCTCCATTATTCCTCCCAAATAATTTATCTTAATCCCTTAATATAATCACTCACTTAATTAACTCATTAAGTGGTTTAAAACCTTTAACAACTCAGTCTCCATTGGTATGTTTAGATTAGGTGAATATATATAATAATCACACCATGTACTACCTTTACCTTCCTTAAGTGATCAAGAACCCTTAAATCACTCCTTAACCATCCTCACAACTCTCACCCATGTAGAAATGATAAATATCAAGGGAGATGAGTGTGAAAACCAAAAAAGGATAATTAATTTAAAATATACACACAAGAATAATGATAACCATCAACTTCTATGATTCACACACTTAGATCCTCATGAAGAAGAAGAAGAAGAAGATAAAATCAATATACCATTAGAATTGGTAAGTTTGTAAGGGAGGAATCTAATTGGATGGCCAAGAATAGTCTTATTTTTCTATCAATAGAGATATAAAAACTAAGTAAAATAAAATAAAAAATGGATAATCCCAAACATAGTTGGTATAATTCCCTTTTATAGGTTAAAAATGAATATTCTCAATCTTATCACCACAACTTCCCAATAATCTTCATGTAGATAGCCCAAATAGATTACGTGTGCATGTAGATAAATTATAAAATTTCACTCTATATTTCCTTATCCAATAATGTATTTGTGTTCACACCATAATCATTAAGTGAGCTTTAAATTTTTCACATGGTACTTCCACTTATTATTTCATGATTTATACAAACAATAAGAATGATAATATTCATTTTTTAAAGTATTATGCATGGATAACATGTGTGCATGGATTTTATCAATGAATAAAAATGTGTATTTTGAGGCTTCTTGGAGTATTTCGAGTGATCTAGGGAACCTATGCATGATTATTCAAGTGTTTATGATGATATGAGTCTTACAAATTGAAAACAGAGTATCGTAGGCCACTTAAAATATCAATCAATTTAAATTTTTTATTCTTACACAACAGTATACCCAAAAATTGTATTCATACCTTGACTTGGGATTATTAAGTTAATATGACATAGCTCATCCAAAATCAATTTTAATCTTATATAGATCTAGGATTTTTGGTTATTCTGACATAGAATACCAGACATGAAGGTTAATATGATGTGAAATCTTAGCCACACATATATTATTACATAAACAATTTCTCATAATAACTAATATCATGTAGTGGTAGTTTAATCAAACACAAAAATTATCGTGACATGTTGTTCATATATAACACCTAGGGTTTTCATTTATTCTAAAATGGGCTTGGTTTTATCACATTTAGATCCTCCCAATCCTAGTTACACATACATTGGTGTTCAGAAATCAGTTTACTCATCCAAAAATACACTTAGTATAAATTATACCATAAAAACATTACAATTCACATGAATTAAAATAGGTTATATTTAATATAGTCTCAAAATTAATTCACCCCTTAAAAAATTAAGAGTTAATAATTTTATCAATAACTTCAAGAATAAATATAAATCTAAGAATTGTGTCATTTATTTAGAATTAGTCAAAATTAAAAGAAAAAACACTATAAATTCCTAAAAAAATGAAAAACATGTATCTTAGTTACTCCCCGCACTTAAATAGTAACTTTTCCTCAAGTTCACAATGGTCACATTTATACTCTAGTCCAAGCCTTGATTCAATTATTGTTAAAAGAAGAGAAATAAGATGAATAAAAAACATAACAACGGTCACATTTATTAATCCCTCTCTCTCAGGTTCCCCACACCACTAATATATTATATACTTCAATGATTCAAACTATATAATAATTTTATAAATCATATTCACTTTCTTCATTTGAGTTATAAATTCATCAAAACTTTCCATTACCTTTAAAATCTAGAACTTATTGAATTTTTCCATTACATGTTTTGTAAATAGAACTTAGTAAGTGTGTACAGATAAACTAGAACTAACCCATTCCAAGATAGAAAACTTTCCCTGAGACCAATTATAATTTCCAGGACATGAAAGAAATGATTAGGTAGTTTAATATTAAGTTTCTATAACTCTTATTGATGAAATACTCACAGACACATGTGGTTTTTCATCTTAGTTAAATTTTTAGATTAGATACCATACACCAATTTTACTCCAACTAATGTGAATTATTGAATTATTATTTAAGGTGGATCCGTAAGGTGTTAGTTTTTTCATAGTGGCTAGGTTACCAAATTTTAAATTTATATATACAATTTAATCATATCAATGTTTTTATTCCACTAAATTGTTTTCCATTAACTATCACAACCCGACCCATTGGGGCCCACTTGGTTGGAAGAAGACTGAGCCAAAACTACCCCAAGCCATCCACTATAGGCCAAGGGTTGTGATAAGAGCATAGAGGCATAACTAAAATGGGAGGCCTTTTACAAAAATACCTATATGCACACACCCAACCATCTCTATACAGAATTAAAAAGGAATAATAACAAAATATAGTAACATGTTGAGTAAAAAAAATTCATGTAATATCCTATAGGGATTACAAGTAATGGGATAATTCAATCCAAAAATTAAAGAGGAAATATACATGCCTATCCTGAACAGTTGTTGCAACTTGACAATAACTAGAAAAGGAATGTTGAGAGAGTATGAATCCTGATCTATGAGCCTTGACAACTATATGCATTCAAAATAACCTGAGTATCCATATGATCCTTTGCAATCATTTCTAAACATTCCGTCATTAGTATAAGAAATGAAATGTGTGAGAAACAACCATGAAGGGGTGAGTATATACATACCTAGTTGGGTTCCTGAAAAACTGGATGGTAGAAATTAGAGACACGACAGAAGTAGTCATCTCTTCCCAAAGAAAAATCAATAAAAAACCAAACAAAAAGGATAATATATATATATATATATATATATATTCAAAAATAAAAAACCTAGATAATATAGAAAGGGTATATCAATCTTATAACCCATCCAAGAAAGGGTTCCAATAGTTCCAATGGTACATTATTGATGCCTGATATCTTTTGTTCATGTCCGAAGAAGTAACTTTGTGGAGAACCCACACCTCGACACTATTATAGATAGTAGGGGGACATCCAAGTAGAGCACCCATGCATTGATTCAACATGAGGGTATTGCTCAGTTGGTAGAGGGCTCATGCCCTAATACAATAGGAGAGTACCACTTAATAGGTAGAGGACCCATGCCTTGATACAATAGGAGGAATCCATTGAATAGGTAGAGGACCCCTGACCTACCACTAAATAGATAGAGGAACCATTCCCTCATACAAAAGGAAGGTTCCACTCATTAGGTAGAGGACCCATGCCCTGATACAACAGGAGGGTGCCACTCAGTTGGTAAAGGACCCTTGGGGGACCCATGCCCTAGTATGATATGGGGATTTCAAACCCCAACCTCTCTCTTATGATTCTTCCTAATAACTATCATCACCATGAATCACCTAAAGAATTGTTATGCTTAGTTAATAAAACATCATATCTAAAGATCCACAATAAAGGCCACCATCTTGTTCTATATAGGAAAACACAGATGATAAGGTACTCACGGGCCAAAATACAATTCAAAATGAAAGAGATATGATTGGTAGACATCTTTTAAAGAAGTAAATGATGTGTAAGGTGGGTCACATGGCGTTTGACCTCACTTGGCCTCTTATCCATTTCCCTTCTTGTATATGGATTGGTTGGACATGTAGCAACACACTGCATGTAGTTCTGTTGCACAGAATGTCTTGGCCTCCTAATCCCTACCTGTGCTCTCCTAGTTGTTCTCATGTCCTCTGGGCCATGCCCATGTACTTAGATGTGTACCTGACCATGCCCCATCTCATGTAGTTTGGCCATGTCCATGTACTTGGACGTGTACCTGGCCATGCCTATGTACCAGTACATGCCTGTGTACTTGGTCATGTCCATGTGTCTGGATATGTTCATTACCTTGTATACCCATAGTACACATCAGACCGCCAGCATTGGATCACATATTTTGTGGTGTCCCACAAGGTGCATGATAGTTATATTCACCCAGAAACCCTAAACATTGCTATTAGGGGACTACACGCTGTGCATTTATCCCAATACAAGCTGTGTAGTTATGATTTTTGAAGGACTAGTTCTCCACATGGATTCTATATATAACTCTCTCATATCCAAATCTACCCATTTACAACATGGAAGCGACCTAAAATGAAGGAAACATCACAAAAAAATTATTTTGAAGTTCTGGTGACCAAAAATTGAGAATAAAAAATGCTTGTATGTGGACACAACACCTGATGCATGCTGCCCATCATCATCACCAATTTAGATCCTATATCCTGGAGTATCAGCTAGGTTACATCCTAATCTATCCAAAGAATCATTTATCCATTCATTATTCACACATCCACCATGAATATAGGGGTCCAATAATTCTCTAACCCCAAAAATGTCAAATCACTTCCCCATAGGCCAACTGTGAAAATTGAAAATAAAAGTGAAGGAAATGAAAAAGAAAAAAGGTGAATAAATTATTTGACAAGAATTATTTGAAAAAAATTTTATAATTGGGGATAATTGTTGTGAAAGCAGCGCACAAAAATATAATAATCGAATAAAAAAACTATTCATTCAATGGGGTTCATACGATGGGTCTGAAAACACAGATGTAAAAGTAGACTACAATATCTAGTCCAAAGATTTAATCAAAGGGGTAGAAATCCAAAATTTATGAGACTTTACTCATGATTGGAATGTTCATTGGTGAAAAATACATTAGCCAGCTATGTGGAAGATTAAATATATTTTTTATCTGTAAAACCACCTTGATCCGGTCACCTATCATCATTTGATATTGATTCACTAATGAAGAGTGATGGAACCTCACCTTAATGATCTTACGGTAATGCATTTGACCCTACAGATTTTATATAATAGGATAATTATAGAGTAAAAATGGTTTTGGGAATTAAATGAATTAAATGAATTAATTAATTAATTAATCCACTTAATGTACCCATCAACGGATGCCTAATTTGAACATCTAGTGCTGACCAGCTTTAGGTTGTGTGTAGGGTAAACCTCATGCTTCAGATTCAACTATTGTATTAAATTTTTGATCCAGGAATCTATTCCATAGATATTCGATTATTTCTGAAAAATTGTGTGTGGGTGATATAAAATATTTTTAATATTTTTATAAAATTTAATCTGGGATCACTGAGCCTTTGAATCACAAACCATCTCATCATCTAACTATAAAAATATTTATTAATATATTTCAAGGCATTATAAATAAAAAATAGAATCCCTACATTATTACCTCCTTCATGATTTTTCTCTTCAAAAAGAAAAAAATAAGAAAAAAGGTGGGGATACTGAGTTTGCATCTGGATCCCATACTCCCAAGTGATCTTATGTATGCTCCTATGATACCAAAGTATAAGAACCAAGGGAATGGTCTATCCACACAAGATCCTATCCTTCCGATCCTCAACACCATCAGATAATCCAAGAAGGTGACTCCATCCTCGATATATAGCTCGCCCCAGTCAATAACATGCATAGGATCATATAGGTATGTCCTCATCTATGATTCATAGAATAAGTCCTGCACCAAATCCAACTATTGGGGTAAGGATAGGTGGTAGGAAATCTTGATAATCCTCCATAAGATCTCAAAAATCCTGATGAACCTTGAAGATAACTTACCTCCCCAAAAAAATATGTACAATCCTCATCATGGGGAGACTCTCAGGAAAACATGATATCTTTGATTGAACTCCAAGAGCCTAAGACATCAATCTGCATAAGATTTCTACCTGCTCTAGGTTGTCCTCATCCACTTAGGGATCACCTAGAACTTCTTCATTGTCGCTTACACTATCTATGGACCAATAAGTGATGCCTCACTAATCTAATTCCAATATTAGGCTGAATTGTAGGGTCTTATGTATAGAAAGTCTAAAGGTTTCATGTCGATAGTAGAGTGGTAGCTATTATTATAAGAAAACTATTTCAAAGGTAAGTGATCATTCCAACTCCATCCAAAGTCTAACATGTAAACCCTCAACACATCCTCCAACACCTAGATAATACACTATATCTACCCATATATATATATATAGGTGAAAATATGTGCACATCCTCAAATTTTTACCAAATTCCTCTTTTAGACCTATCCACAACCGTGACTTGAAATGCACATCATGTTAGGAGATAATCATCGAAGGAACTCGATAAAGACAGATGATATCCCATACAAACAACTGCTCAAATCTCTCCACAAAACTTTTTTTAATAGAAAGGAAGTGTTTTGACATGGTGATTCAATGAACTATTACCCATATGGAATCGTGGCCTCTCACTATCCATGGAATCCCTATCATAAAGACCATGTATATTCCATCCCATTTCGACTTTGGGATATCAAGAGGTTTCAACAAACCTATATAAACCTGGTGCTTAACCTTCAACTAATGATATGTGAGACACCAATAGATGAACTTGGCCACACCATACCTCATTCCATCCCATAAAAACTTTTGCTGAATGTCCATATGAATTTCCCCTATAATATGATGTACAACCAAAGAAGATGTGTGAAACTTGTAACGACCCAAAGTTCCATTAAGGGAAAATCCCTCTTGATCCAGTTAAATGTCTCTTTATGGAAAATGTTTTTATAAGATGTCAACTTCTTTGGTTTTATATTAAGAATTTTTTCTGTTGTTAATATACCCGTTGAACAGTGATCACATGATTAGTATAAATATAGGACCTTAACAAATCCAATTTACTCAGACAAAAGAAGTGATGGCCTCATCCAATAGAATTGCCCCATACGAAGCCCATTTGTTGGAGCTCGGAAAAGAGGTGGCATCCTTGGGATTCTCCCTTGACCAAGCCCAAGCTTAGCTTCACCATGTCAAGATCGAACGAGACCGTCTATGGGAAAAGTGGAAGTTGATAGAGATTACCACTCGAGCGATGTTATCCGAGCCACCCCAAGAGTCTGTCACTATCGCACACCTTACCCTTAGGTCTTATGCGGCTGTTTTAAGGGGTTATGTAACAAATAAGTAGTACTATGTTCATATACATTATTTTTGTATATAATAATGAATATAATTTCTAGTCATTTTTGACACATTGTAAATAGTTTTTAAAGTACAAATGGTGTTTTTAGTTATTATTTAATTAAGAAATCTATTTAATTAAATTAAGGTATTTTTGAATAAAATAATATTTTAATAAAGTAATAATAATATTATTAAATTAATTTTTTATTAAATATAAATTATCTTATAATTTTAGAAATGAAATTAACATTTTTATTAAGGTTTGAAAGCTATTTTTGTCAAAACCCATGAATTTTCGATAAATGTTGGTTTTTATTTTAAAAGTGAAAATTAAAATATTTAGAAAATTATTTAGATAAAATAAATTTTATTTTTGGAATAAGGACGTCGAAATTATCCAACGGTGAATTTTTCATAATTTTATGAGACAATCAAATTTTTGGGTAAAAACGAAATACCGTTTAAATATATAATGTGTTTTATGACATCATAATGACCCAATGGTGATGTAATAAAATACTATAATCATTATGTTCGGCCAATATATGTTTTATCATTAAAATAATTTGATTTTGGGTTAGTTTGACTTACTTTTCAAAGCATTAATGGACCCCTCAAGACATATTCAACACTTTGCCATTTTAAATTAATTTCCATGGGAGTGTGACTCACCTCCACATAAGAAACCTTATTATTTTAAGAAGTTCGGACTTGGGCCTTATAAAATATTGTATTCCTCTTCCCTTTTCCAAAAACCATGGGCAAAAACCATGGGATGGTTTGTGGTTTGGATTAATTTAATATAAGGGGTCCCAAACCTAAATAATAAAGAATTCCCTCACCTTTCCTATATAAACCCGCCCAAGATCCCACTTACTCCTCACTAAAATACCTTGGAGTTCGTCAAAACTCTGCCCTACTCTCTATATAATCCTCCCAAGGTGCCCCAAGCTCCCAAGAAGCCTCTCACAAGCCTCTCTCTAGCCTTTGGAAGCACACTTCCACGTAAGGGTTTTTTCTTCCTTTCTCATTTTTGTCCAATTTTCTTTAAGTTGTTTTTCCCTTTTAATTTCAATTATGAATGTTGGGGTATGGTTTTGAACCTCTCCCATACTGACCTCTTATTTTTTGAATGATGGTAGACCCATTTCTCTCTCATTAATTTCCTCCCATGTACACCCGTTACTATGCCGAAATTCCGAAAGGAACTTCTCTCTCTTCTTTTACATTCCAGAAATAATTTTGTATCATGAATCTAAATGTCATTAAAATTGTTGGGACATGTATCTATATGACCTCCTTACTTTCCATTACATGTAAATATGATTAGGAACCCCTTTCTCTCTCATCAACCATTTTTTATGAATTCTTATGTCACTCCGTTACACTGCCGAAATCGCACCGATTTTCTAAGCCAATGCCATTGTCTAGAGGATACCATGCCCATTTCTCCATCAAGGGTATCCGCCTTTATGCACCTTTACTTATTGATTACAAAGTTTCATGTATTAATTCAACATTCCTTTATCGTGGAATAAATGTTTATGTTTTATGAATCCATGTTTTATGATCCATGTGGCACACTTATGCATGAAATGAAATGTTTAAGAAGGGTGTGCCCTTATAGTGCCCAAATGCATTGGGTAAAGTATAGTATCATGATATGTCATGTGCATTGAGTGTTGACTCATGTTAATTCAAGTTCAACAAGGTTTTTCTCGTGCTTCATGTGCAATTAGGGTTTACTCATGCTTTATGTGCAATGAGCCTTGGCTCATTCTAATTCCATGTTAAGTGTTGTTGCCACATTTCCATGTTATGATTATCATGCTTTATCATGTCTTTATGTTCATGTTTCTTTTATGATATATTGATATGCCTATTGTCTAACATGTATTGTAATCCTCATGTTATTCCATGTGTACTCCCTTACTGGGCTTTATAGCTCACCCTTTTCTTATGCATGTCCTCAGGTTATCCCATGCAATGCTAAGTACGAGGGAATGTAGTGGTCATCTAAAGGAAGTTTTCAATAAAGATGTTGTATTTCATGTTTTAAGTTTTTATGTAATGATCCTAATCCCCAAAGACAATAAACCTCCCGATCTTCTTTGTTCTATCAAGTGAAGTTTTATGTAATAAATCATGTTTAAGTTGTAATAAAAAGCAGGGTTGTCCTAGTTGGTATCAGAGGATAGGTTTAGTTATTTTTGGGATTAGGAAACCCTAGTAAAGCCTTAGATACAAGACTAAGTATAATAAAAACATCCCTATGTTTTGGTAAGTACTGAGTAAGTGGTTTATCAAACAAATACATCCCTGTCTGGATACGAGCAGGTAGAGGCGGCTCTTGCACAGATGTATCCTAGGGGTAAAACCCGAAAACACCGCTTTGAGCTAGACTCGAACAGGAACTAGTGCACAACAACGGGCCTTGCTGCACTCTTGGTTACGACACTCCCGGGGGATATGTTTTGATAAATTCAAAATCTTAGTATGAACCCTTATTAAGGGAATTAAAAAAATGCCCCTACAATTATATGTTAGAAAGTAGATCATGAAAAGCCTAGATTGAAGCCTATAGACTCATGAGTTAAGGAAATAAAAGTTTATTTATGAGTCATAAAATTTTGTCTTTGGATTACCCTTTATGTGTTACCCCTAACTTTCCTTTTATTCCAGCCAATGGCCGGTAATAGGAGGACTCGGGCTAACAACTGTTGTAAAGATCAGCGTGATGACTATACTAGTGAGATGCCAAATCCAATGGGAGCGGGAATCACGAACTTTGTCATGATTCTCTCTCAAATTACTCAAGTTTCGAATAGCAACATGGGTCAAGAGGAATGTTCAACCCCCCCTAAGAAAGAACAAGTCTCTATCGAGAGCTTCATGCGACAAAGGCCTCCTACTTTTAGTGGATCATCCGATCCCACGATCGCTGAACAATGGATCAACTCCATTGAAAGGATATTATCCATCCTCCAATGTTCTAAACAAGAGAAGGTTCTCCTAGAGGCTTATCGTATGGAGGGTGAAGATGATCAATGGTGGACGTTGATCAAAAACATGAAGCCTGCGGAGGAGATCGATGTGTTGGAATGGAAGGATTTCCGGAAGATGTTTTTCGATAAATATTTTCCGCGAACCCTCCAGCTTAAGATGGAAAGGGACTTCCTTTCCCTCAAGCAAAAAGATGAAGAATCTATTGGAGCGTATGAGGAAAACTTCACAAGGCTTGCACGATATGCTTCCGGCTTTGTCGTTACCCCCGAATGCAAGGTTGACCGCTTCTTTGGTGGGCTGAAGCCTAGCTTGCGGAAAGCATTAGTGATCCATGACTTCGACAGCTATGAGGAAATTGTCCGATGTGCCCTCAAGGTCGAAATGGAGATCGGGGAATCACAGGGGTATCGTGGGGACAAGAAGCGTAAGGTGGACTTCAATACTGGTGGTCCGATGGATAAATCCAACGGTGCTAAGAAGATCCAGCACCCCACTTGCAAAAAGTGTGGAAAGAAGCACCCTGGAAATTGCCTTAAGGGGATCAGAAAATGCTGTAGGTGTGGAAGAGAAGGGAACCTAGCTATTAACTATCGGAAAGAAGGACTCGCGACAGCGACAGAGGAGAGGAACGCTCCGTTCGAACATCAATGCGTTGTTCAAGTCTACAAATGCAAAGAATCGGGTCATTTTGCAAATTAGTGCCCCAATCGAAGGGTTATCGGAGGCAACCAACAACCTCCAAGACAGCAAGGAAGAGATTTTTCCATCACTTCTGCCGAAGTGAACCCGGACAACAAAGTGGTGACAGGTACGCTAGTTATTAATTCAAGAATATCAAACATACTTTTTGATTCAGGTTCTATGCATTCTTTTATATCTCGAAAGTTTATTAGAACAATCTCAGCACCACCAATAATCATGGAAGTAAAGGTGTTGATGAGTACGGAAAATGGGGAAATCATTGCATCCCATGAATATAAGTCCTCCCTAGTTATAATCTGTGGATTGAATTTCCTGGAAAACCTCGTCATACTCCCTCTGGTGGAATTTGATGCAATTATTGGCATGGATTGGCTTTCCTTATATAGAGCCAACATAAATTGTTGGGAGATGGAAATTACACTCCATATGGAGAATCGACCCCCGATTCATTAAAAGTGTCAGGAGGAAGATGAATCTCCTTTAGCTCCATCATCTCAAGCATGGATATTACTTCCTTATGAGAATGCATATCTGGATCAGATGATTGAGTCCAAGGAAGAAACCATCCTTGAAGAAATTACTATTGTGAGGGAATTCGCTGAAGTGTTTCCCGAGGAACTGCCTGGTCTTCCTCCAAGAAGAGATGTTGAGTTCTCAATTTAACTTATACCAGGGGCGCTGCAAATATCCAAGACTCCATATAGAATGGTTTTTGTAGAGCTTGAAGAGCTTAAGAAACAACTACAGGAGAATCTGGATAAAGGGTTTATACGCCCAAGTGCTTCACCATGGGGTGCACCAGTCCTCTTCGTCAAGAAGAAGGATGGGTCAATGCGACTTTGCATCGATTATCGTAAACTTAAAAAAATCACGATAAAGAACAAGTATCCTCTCCCAAGAATCGATGACTTGTTTGATCCGTTGCGTGGAGTACAATACTTCTCCAAGGTGGATTTGCGGTCGGGATATTATCAAGTAAGGGTGAAGAAGGAAGATGTCCCCAAGACTGCTTTTCTTACAAGGTACGGACACTATGAATTCACAGTAATGCCTTTTTGACTGACCAATGCTACAGAAATATTCATGGACTTGATGAATGGAGTCTTTATATATTACCTTGAAAAATTTGTGGTAGTCTTTATAGATGATATTCTAATATACTCCAAAACCAAGGAGGATCATGAAGAGCATTTAAAAACTGTACTAGAGACTTTGCGCAAGGAGAAGCTCTATGAAAAGTATAGCAAGTGTGTGTTCTGGTTTAAGGAGGTCTCATTCTTGGGCCATATCATCACAAGAAATGGGATATCTATGGACCCCTCCAAAACAGATGCAATTGAGGGATGGCCGATGCCAACATCGGTAACGGATATCCGTAGCTTCTTGGGGTTAGATAGATATTATCGACGATTTGTGAGAAATTTCTCATGATTGTCCAACCCTCTTACCAAGCTAACTCGAAAGGGTGTAAAGTTTTCTTGGAGTGATGAATGCGAAGAAAGCTTCAAGGAGTTGAAAAGGAGGCTTATCACTGCACCCGTGCTCACACTACCCACAAGTGGGGAACTTTTTGTGGTATTCAGTGATGATTCAAAGAAGGGCTTAGGCTATGTGCTGATGAAGAATGATAAAGTGATATCCTATGCCTCAAGGCAGTTGAAAATCCATGAGTGAAACTATCCAACACATGATATGGAGTTGTCGGCTGTGATCTTTGCCTTGAAAATCTGGCGGCATTATCTCTATGGAGAGAAATGTGAGATATATACTGACCACAAGAGTCTTAAATATATATTCACACATAAAGAGATTAATATGCTCTAGAGAATATGGATAGAGCACATCAAGGATTATTACTGTTCAATACATTACCACCCTGGGAAAGTGAACAAGGTGGTAGATTCCCTAAGTAGAAAGGACCCAACAATTCTATCAATGATGAGAATTGAGATGGATCCAATCTTCTTAGACTTGATGAAGCTGGACATGGGAATCATAAAGAAGGGAACATCATCAATCCTTTCACAAATGAATTCTCAACCATCTCTTTTGGAAAGGTTAAAGGATGCTCAAAAGGATAATGTGGGAATTCAGGAAAAAGTGGAAGCTATCAAAAAAGGGAAATCCTCAGAGTTTAATGTTAATGAAGAAGGAATTGCGCGGTTTGGGAAAAGACTATGTGTTCCATAAATTACAGAGCTGAAGAAGGAACTTTTAGGTGATGCACATAGTTCAAATTTTTCTATTCACCCAGGGAGCACAAAGATGTATCGAGATCTCCGAGAAAACTTTTGGTGGGATAATATGAAGAAGGAGATCACTAAATATACATCAAAGTTCCTGGTGTGTCAGCAAGTGAAGGTATAGAGGCATAAGTCTAAGGGGATGATGCAACCATTGCCCATACTATAATGGAAATGGGAGAACATCACCATGGAATTTGTCACCAGACTTCCAAGGAAATCCAAAGGCAACAATGCAATCTGGGTTGTTGTGGATCGTCTAACAAAGACTGCACACTTCATTGCTATTCGGGAGGATTTTTCATTAGATCAACTAGCATGGATATATTTCAGGGAAGTGGTAAGGTTGAATGGAGTAACACTATCTATTGTGTCTGACCGAGATCCAAGATTCACCTCTAACTTTTGGAAGAGTCTTCAACATGCTCTAAATACTGAACTGAACTTCATTACGACCTATCATCCTCAAACTGATGTCCAATATGAGCGGACTATCATAAAACTTGAGGATATGTTGAGAGCATTCTCAATGGACTTTAAAGGAGGATGGGATCAACATCTTCCTCTGGTTGAGTTCTCTTATAATAACAGTTTCAACTCGAGCATCCAAATGGCACCATATGAAGCCCTGTATGGGAAAAGGTGAAGAACACCGACATGTTGGGATGAGGTCGGTGAACATAAGCTGCTTGGACCAGAAATGGTCGATGAAATGGTGGAGAAGGTAGAAACCATTCAACAGTATATCAAGGCAACTTAGAGTCAATAGAAGAGTTATGCAGATAATCATCGACGAGACCTTGAGTTTAAAGTTGGAGACATGGTTTTTCTACGCATATCTCCGTGGAAGAAGGTCATGAGGTTTGGAAAGAAACAGAAGTTAAGTCCAAGGTACATTGGCCCCTTTGAGATTCTTGGTCATGTCGGGGTTGTAGCCTATCGACTATCACTTCCACCTTCCATGGCCAAGTACATGATGCCTTTCATGTATCCCTCTTAAGGAAGTACATACCAGACCCTTCACATGTACTCTCTTCCGAGGTGGTACAATTGGAAGATGATCTTTCCTATGAGGAGCAACCAATGAAGATCTTAGATCGTAGAGAAAATGTTCTATGAAATAAGACAATGCCCTTAGTCAAGGTGTTGTGGAGAAACCAAAAGTTTGAAGAAGCGACATGGGAATCAGAGGATATGATGAAGTTAAGTTACCCACATTTGTTTTAGTGTGGGAAAATGAAAATTTCGAGGGCAAAATTTCTTAAGGGGGGAATATTGTAATGACCCAATGTTTTATCAATGGAAAATCCCTCTCGATCCAGTTAAATGTCTCTTTATGAATTTTTTTTATAAGATGTCAACTTATTTGGTTTTATGTTAAGAATTTTGTCCGTTGTTAATATATACTTTGAACAGTGATCACATGATTAGTATAAATATAGGACCTTAAAAAATCCAATTTACTCAAAAAACAAGAAGTGATGGCCTCATCTAGTAGAATTGCCCCATACAAAGCCCGTTTGTCAGAGCTCGGAAAAGAGGTGGCATCCTTGGGCTTCACCCTTGACCAAGCCGAAGCTGAGATTCACCATGTCAAGCTCGAATGGGGTCGTCTACGGGAAAAGTGTAAGTTGATAGAGATTACCACTCGAGCGATGTTATCTGAGCCACCCCAAGAGTCTGTCACCATCGCACACCTTACCCTTAGGTCTTATGCAGCTATTTTAAGGTGTTATGTAACAAATAAGTAGTACTATGTTCATGTAAATTATTTTTTTATATAATAATGAATATAATTTCAAGTCATTTTCGATACATTATAAATAGTTTTTAAAGTACAAATGGTGTTTTTAGTTATTATTTAATTAAGAAATCTATTTTATCAAATTAAGGTATTTTTTAATTAAATAATATTTTAATAAAATAATAATAATATTATTAAATTAATTTTTTATTAAATATAAATGATCTTATAATTTTATGAAATCAATTAAAATTCTTATTAAGGTTTGAAATCCATTTTTGTCAAAACCCGTGAATTTTTGATAAATGTCGGTTTTTATTTTAAAAGTGAAAATTAACATATTTAGAAAATTATTTAGATAAAAAAAATGTTATTTCTGGAATAAGGATTTCAAAATTATCCAACGGTGAATTTTTCATAATTTTCTGAGACAATCAAATTTTTGGGTAAAAATTAAATACCGTTTAAATATATAATGTGTTTTATGACATCATAATGACCCAATAGTGATTTAATAAAATACTATAATCCTTATGTTAGGCCAATATATGTTTTATCATTAAAATAATGTGATTTTGGGTTTGTTTGACTTACTTTTCAAAGCATTAATGGACCCCTCAAGACATATTTAACACTTTTCCTTTTTAAATTAATTTCCATGGGAGTGTGACTCACCTCCACATAAGCAACCTTATTATTTTAAGAAGTTCGGACTTTGGCCTTATAAAATATTGTTTTCCTCTTCCCTTTTCCAAAAACCATGGCAAAAACCATGGGATGTTTTGTGGTTTGGATTAATTTAATATAAGGGGTCCCAGACCTAAATAATAAAGAATTCCCTCACCTTTCCTATATAAACCCGCCAAAGATCCCACTTCCTCCTCACTAAAATACCTTGGAGTTCGTCCAACCTCTTCCATACTCTCTCTAGAATCCTCCCAAGGAGCTCCAATCTCACAAGAAGCCTCTCACAAGCCTCTCTCTAGCCTTTGTAAGCACACTTCCATGTAAGGGTTTTTTCTTCCTTTCTCATTTTTGTCTAATTTTCTTTTAGTTGTTTTTCCCTTTTAATTTCAATTATGAATGTTGGGGTATGGTTTCAAACCTCCCCCATACTTCCCTCTTATTTTTTTAATGATGGGAGACCCCTTTATCTCTCATTAAATTCCTCCCATGTACACCCGTTACTATGCCGAAATTCCGAAAGGAACTTCTCTCTCTTCTTTTACATTCAAGAAATAATTTTGTATCATTAATCTAAATGGAATTACAATTGTTGGGACATGTATCTATATGAACTCCTTACTTTCCATTACATTTAAATATGATGAGGAACCCCTTTCTCTCTCATCAACCATTTTTTATGAATTCTTATGTCACGCCGTTATGCTGCCGAAATCACACCAATTTTTTAAGCCAATGCCATTGTGAAGTGGATACCATGCCCATTTCTCCATCAAGGGTATTCACCTTTATGCACCTTTACTTATTGATTACAAAGTTTCATGTATGATTTCCAAATTCCTTTATCGTGGAATAAATGTTTATGTTTTATGAATCCATGTTTTATGATCCAATTGGCACACTTATGCATGAAATGAAATGTTTAAGAAGGGTGCGCCCTTATAGCACTCAAATAAATTGGGTAAAGTATAGTATCATGATACGTCATGTGAATTTAGTGTTGACTCATGTTAATTCAAGTGAAACAAGGGTTTACTCGTGCTTCATGTGCAATGAGGGTTTACTCAATCTTTATGTGCAATGAGCCTTGGCTCATGCTAATTCCATGTTAAGTGTTGTTGCCACATTTCCATGTTATGATTATCATGCTTTATCATGCCTTTATGTTCATGTTTATTTTATGCTCTATTGATATGCCTATTGTCTAACATGTATTGTACTCCTCATGTTATTCCATGTGTACTCCCTTACTGGGATTTATAGCTCACCCTTTTCTTATGCATGTCCTCAGGTTATCCCATGCAATGCTAAGTACGAGGGAATGTAGTGTTCATGTAAAGGAAGTTTTCAATAAAGATGTTGTATTTCATGTTTTTTTTATGTAATGATCCTAATCCCCAAAGACACTAAACCTCTTGATCTTCTTTGTTGTATCAAGTGAAGTTTTATGTAATAAATCATGTTTAAGTTGTAATAAAAAGCAGGGTTGTCATAGTTGGTATCAAAGGATAGGTTTAGTTATTTTTGGGATTAGGAAACCCTAGTAAAGCCTTACATACAAGACTAAGTATAATAAAAACATCCCTAGGTTTTTGTAAGTACTAATTAAGTGGTTTATCAAACAAATACATCCCTGTCTAGATACGAGCAGGTAGAGGCGGCTCTGGCACAGATGTATCCTAGGGGTAAAACCTGAAAACACCGCTTTGAGCTAGACTCGAATGGGAACTAGTGCATGACAACGGGCCTTGCTGTACTCTTGGTTACGACACTCCCATGGGATATGTTTTGATAAATTCAAAATCTTAGTATGAACCCTTATTAAGGGAATTAAAAAAATGCCCCTACAATTATATGTTAGAAAGTAGATCATGAAAAGCCTAGATTGAAGCCTATAGACTCATGAGTTAAGGAAATAAAAGTTTATTTATGATTCATCAACTTTTGTCTTTGGATTACCCTTTATGTGTTACCCCTAACTTTCCTTTTATTCCATCCAATGGCCAGTAATAGGAGGACTCGGGCTAACAACTATTGTGAAGATCAGTGTGATCACTGTACTAGTGAGATGCCAAATCCAATGGGAGTGGGAATCACGAACTTTGTCACGCTTCTCTCTCTGCTAACTCAAGTTTTGAATAGAAACACGGGTCAAGAGGAGCGTTCAACCCCCCCTAAGAAAGAACAAGTCTCTATTGAGAGCTTCATGAGACAAAGGCCTCCTACTTTTAGTGGATCATCCGATCCCATGATCGCTGAACAATGGATCAACTCCATTGAAAGGATATTATCTATCCTCCAATGTTCTAAACAAGAGAAGGTTCTCCTAGAGGCTTATCGTATGGAGGGTGAAGATGATCAATGGTGGACGTTGATCAAAAACACGAGGCCTGAGGAGGAGATCGAGGTGTTAGAATGGAAGGATTTCTAGAAGAAGTTTTTCAATAAATATTTTCTGTGGACCCTCCAGCTTAATTGGAAAGGGACTTCCTTTCCCTCAAGAAAAAAGATGAAGAATCTGTTGGAGCATATGAGGAAAACTTCACAAGGCTTGCATGATACGCTTCCGGATTTGTCGTTACCCCCGAATGCAAGGTTGACTACTTCTTTGGTGGGCTGAAGCCTAGCTTGCAGAAAGCATTAGCGATCCGTGACATTGACAGCTATGAGGAAATTGTCCGATGTGCCCTCAAGGTCGAAATGGAGATCGGGGAATCACAGGGGTATCATGGGGACAAGAAGCGTAAGGTGGACTTCAATGCTAGTGGTCCGATGGATAAATCAAACGGTGCTAAGATGATCCAGCACCCCAGTTGCCAAAAGTACGGAAAGAAGCACCCTGGAAATTGCCTTAAGGGGATGAGAAAATGCTTTAGGTGTGGAAGAGAAGGGAACCTAGCTGTTAACTGTCGGCAAGAAGGACCCGCGACTACGACAGATGAAAGAAACGCTCCGTTCGAACCTCAACACGTTGTTCAATTCTACAAATGCAAAGAATCGGGTCATTTTGCAAATTAGTGCCCCAATCCAAGGGTTATCGGAGGCAACCAACAACCTCCAAGACAGCAAGGAAGAGATTTTTCCATCACTTCTGCTGAAGTGAACCCCGAAAACGAAGTGGTGATAGGTACGCTAGTTATTCATTCAAGAATAGTGAACGTACTTTTTGATTCAGGTTCTACTCATTCTTTTATATCTCAAAAGTTTAGTAGAACAATCCCAGCACCACCAATAATCATGGAAGTAAAGATGTTGGTGAGTACGGAAAATGGGGAAATCATTACATCCCATGAATATAAGTCCTCCCCTGTTATAATTTGTGGATTGAATTTCCTGGAAAACCTCGTCATAATCCCTCTCGTGGAATTTGATGCAATTATTGGCATGGATTGGCTTTCCTTATATAAAGCCAACATAAATTGTCGGGAGAGGGAAATCACACTCCATATGGAGAATCGACCCCCCGATTCTTTAAAAGTGTCAGGAGGAAGAAGAATCTCCTTTAGCTCAATCATCTCAAGCATGGATATTACTGCCTTATGAGAAAAAATATCTGGCTCAGATGATTGAGTCCAAGGAAGAAACCATCCTTGAAGAAATGCCTATTGTGAGGGAATTCGCTGAAGTGTTTCCCGAGGAACTGCCTGGTCTTCCTCCAAGAAGAGATGTTGAGTTCTCAATTTAACTTATACAAGGGGTGCTACCAATATCCAAGACTCCATATAAAATGGTTGTTGTAGAGCTTGAATAGCTGAAGAAACAACTACAGGAGAATCTGGATAAAGGGTTTATACGCCCAAGTGCTTCACCATGGGGTGCACCAGTCCTCTTCGTCAAGAAGAAGGATGGGTCAATGCGGCTTTGCATCGATTATCGTGAACTTAACAAAATCACGATAAAGAACAAGTATCCTCTCCCAATAATCGATGACTTGTTTGATCAGATGTGTGGAGTACAATACTTCTCCAAGGTGTATTTTCGGTCGGGATATTATCAAGTAATGGTGAAGAAGGAAGATGTCCCCAAGACTTCTTTTATTATAAGGTACGGGCACTATGAATTCATATTAATGCCTTTCGGACTGACCAATGCTACATAAATATTCATGGAATTGATGAATAGAGTCTTTATATATTACCTTGAAAAATTTGTGGTAGTCTTTATAGATGATATTCTAATATACTCCAAAACCAAGGAGGATCATGAGAAGCATTTAAAAACTGTACTAGAGACTTTGCGCAAGGAGTAGCTCTATGAAAAGTATAGCAAGTGTGAGTTCTGGTTTAAGGAGGTCTCAATCATGGGCCATATCATCACAAGCAATGGGATATCTGTGGACCCCTCCAAAACATATGCAATTGAGGGATGGCTGAGGCCAACATCGGTAACGGATATCCGTAGATTCTTGGGGTTAGCTGGATATTATCGACGATTAGTGATAAATTTCTCAAAATTGTCCAACCCTCTTACCAAGCTAACATGAAAGGGAGAAAAGTTTTCTTGGAGTGATGAATGCGAAGAAAGCTTCAAGGAGTTGAAAAGGAGGTTTATCACTGCACCAGTGCTCACATTACCCACAAGTGGGGAACTTTTTGTGGTATTCAGTGATGCTTCAAAGAAGGGCTTAGGCTGTGTGCTGATGCAGAATGATAAAGTGATATCCTATGCCTCAAGGCTGCTGAAAATCCCTGAGCGAAACTATCCAACACATGATCTGGAGTTGGCGGCTGTGATCTTTGCCTTAAAAATCTGGTGGCATTATCTCTATGGAGAGAAATGTGAGATATATACTGACCACAAGAGTCTTAAATATATATTCACATAGAAATAGCTTAATATGCACTAGAGAATATGGATAGATCTCATCAAGGATTATTAATGTTCAATACATTACCACCCTGGGAAAGCGAACAAGGTGGCAGATGCCCTAAGTAGAAAGGACCCAGCAATTCTATCAATGATGAGAATTGAGAAGGATCCAATATTCTTAGACTTGATGAAGATGGACATGAGAATCATAAAGAAGGGAAGATCATCAATCCTTTAACAAATTAATTCTCAACCATCGTTTTTGGAAAGGTTAAAGGATGATCAAGAGGATGATGTGGGAATTCAGGAAAATGTGGAAGCTATCAAAAAAGGGAAATCCTCCGAGTTTAATGTTAATGAAGAAGGAATTGTGTAGTTTGGGAAAAGACTATGTGTTCCATCAAGTCCAAAGCTGAAGAAGGAACTTTTAGATGATGCTCATAGTTCAAATTTCTCTATTCACCCAGGGAGCACAAAGATGTATCGAGATCTCCGAGAAAACTTTTGGTGGGATAATATGAAGAAGGAGATCGCTGAATATACATCAAAGTGCCTGGTGTGTCAGCAAGTGAAGGCAGAGAGGCAGAAGTCTAAGGGGATGATGCAACCATTGCCCATACCAAAATGGAAATGGGAGAAGATCACCATGGACTTTGTCACCAGACTTCCAAGGAAATCCAAAGGCAACAATGCAATCTGGGTTGTTGTGGATCGTCTAACAAAGACTGCACACTTCATTTCTATTCGGGAGGATTTTTCATTGGATCAACTGGCACAGATATATATTAGGGAAGTGGTAAGGTTGAATGGAGTACCACTATCTATTGTGTCTGACCGAGATCCAAGATTCACCTCTAAGTTTTGGAAGAGTCTTCAACATGATCTGAATACTGAACTGAACTTCAGTACGGCCTATCATCCTCAAACTGATGGCCAATCTGAGCGGACTATCCAAAAACTTGAGGATATTTTGAGAGCATGCTCAATGGACTTTAAAGGAGGATGGGATCAACATCTTCCTCTGGTTGAGTTCTCTTATAATAACAGTTTCCACTCGAGCATCCAAATGGCACCATATGAAGCCCTGTATGGGAAAAGGTGAAGAACACCGGCATGCTGGGATGAGGTCGGTGAACATAAGCTGCTTGGACCAGAAATGGTCGAGGAAATGGTGGAGATGGTATAAACCATTCAGCACCATATCAAGGCAGCTCAGAGTCGACAGAAGTGTTATGCAGATAATCGTCGACGAGACCTTGAGTTTAAAGTTGGAGACATGGTTTTTCTACGCGTATCTTCGTGGAATAAGGTCATGAGGTTTTGAAAGAAATGGAAGTTTAGTCCAAGGTACATCGACCCCTTTGAGATTCTTGGTCGTGTCGGGGCGGTGGCCTATCGACTATCACTTCCACCTGCCATGGCCAAGTACATGATGCCTTTCATGTATCCCTCTTAAGGAAGTACATACCAGACCCTTCACATGTACTCTCTTCCGAGGTGGTACAATTGGAAGATGATCTTTCTTATGAGGAGAAACCAGTGAAGATCTTAGATCATAGAGAAAAAGTTCTACGAAATAAGACAATGCCCCTCGTCAAGGTGTTGTAGAGAAACCACAAGTTTGAAGAAGTGACTTGGGAATCGGAGGATATGATGAAGCTGAGTTACCCACATTTGTTTTATTGTGGGAAAAGGAAAATTTCGAGGGAAAAATTTCTTAAGGGTGGAATATTGTAACGACCCAAAGTTTTATCAATGGAAAATCCCTCTTGATCTAGTTAAATGTCTCTTTATGAAAAATGTTTTTATAAGACGTCAAATTATTTGGTTTTATGTTAAGAATTTTGTCCGTTGTTAATATAGCCTTTGAACAGTGATCACATGATTAGTATAAATATAGGACCTTAAAAAATCCAATTTACTCAGAAAAAAGAAGTGATGGCCTCATCCCGTAGAATTGCCCCATAAAAAGCCCATTTGTCGGAGCTCAGAAAAGAGGTGGCATCCTTGGGCTTCGCCCTTGACCAAGACAAAGCTGAGCTTCACCATGCCAAGCTCGAACGTGACCGTCTATAGGAAAAGTGGAAGTTGATAGAGATTACCACTCAAGCGATGTTTTCCGAGCCACCCCAAGAGTCTGTCACCATCGCACACCTTACCCTTAGGTCTTATGTGGAAATTTTAAGGTGTTATGTAACCAATAAGTAGTACTATGTTCATGTACATTATTTTTTTATATAATAATGAATATAATTTGAAGTCATTTTTGATATATTGTAAATAGTTTTTAAAGTACAAATGGTGTTTTTAGTTATTATTTAATTAAGAAATATATTTTATTAAATTAAGGTATTTTTGAATTAAATAATATTTTAATAAAATAATAATAATATTATGAAATTAATTTTTTATTAAATATAAATTATCTTATAATTTTATGAATTCAATTATAATTTTTATTAAGGTTTGAAAGCCATTTTTGTCAAAACTCGTGAATTTTCGATAAATGTCGGTTTTTATTTTAAAAGTGAAAATTAACATATTTAAAAAATTATTTAGATAAAACAAATGTTATTTCTGCAATAAGGAAGTCAAAATTATCCAACGGTGAATTTTTCATAATTTTCTGAGACAGTCAAATTTTTGGGTAAAAATTAAATACCGTTTAAATATATAATGTGTTTTATGACATCATAATGACCCAATGGTGATGTAATAAAATACTATAATCCTTATGTTCAGCCAATATATGTTTTATCATTAAAATAATGTGATTTTGGGTTTGTTTGACTTACTTTTCAAAGCATTAATGGACCCCTAAAGACATATTCAACACTTTGCCTTTTTAAATTAATTTCCATGGGAGTGTGACTCACCTCCACATAAGAAACTTTATTATTTTAAGAAGTTCGGAATTGCGCCTTATAAAATACTGTTTTCCTCTTCCCTTATCCAAAAACCATTGGCAAAAACCATGGGATGGTTTTTGGTTTGGATTAATTTAATATAAGTGGTCCCAAACCTAAATAATAAAGAATTCCCTCACCTTTCCTATATAAACCCGCCCAAGATCCCACTTCCTCCTCACTAAATTACCTTTGAGTTCATCCAACCTCTGCCCTACTCTCTCTAGAATCCTCCCAAGGTTCCCCAACCTCCCAAGAAGCCTCTCACAAGCCTCTCTCTAGCCTTTGGAAGCACACTTCCAAGTCAGGGTTTTTTCTTCCTTTCTCATTTTTGTCCAATTTTCATTAATTCGTTTTCCCTTTTAATTTCAATTATGAATGCTGGGGTATGGTTTCGAACTTCCCCCATACTGCCCTCTTATTTTTTTAATGATGGTATACCCCTTTCTCTCTCATTAAATTCCTCCCATGTACACCCGTTACAATGCCGAAATTCCGAAAGGAACTTCTCTCTTTTCTTTTACATTCAAGAAATAATTTCGTATCATGAATCTAAATGTCATTAAAATTGTTGGGAGATGTATCTATATGACCCTCTTACTGTCCATTACATGTAAATATGATTAAGAACCCCTTTCTCTCTCATCAACCATTTTTTATGAATTCTTATGTCACGCCGTTACGCTGTCGAAATCGCACCGATTTTCTAAGCCAATGCCATTGTGTAGTGGATACCATGCCCATTTCACCATCAAGGGTATCCACCTTTATGCAACTTTAATTACTGATTACAACATTTCATGTATCAATTCCACATTCCTTTATCGTGGAATAAATTTTTATGTTTTATGAATCCATGTTTTATGATCCATGTGGCACACTTATGCATGAAATGAAATGTTTAAGAAGGGTGCGCCCTTATAGCGCTCAAATGCATTGGGTAAAGTATAGTATCATGATATGTCATGTGCATTGAGTGTTGACTCAAGTTAATTCAAATGAAACAAGGGATTACTCGTGCTTCATGTGCAATGAGGGTTTACTCATGCTTTATGTTCAATGTGCCTTCGCTCATGCTAATTCCATGTTAAGTGTTGTTGCCACATTTCCATGTTATGATTATCATGCTTTATCATGTCTTTATGTTCATGTTTCTTTTATGATCTATTGATATTCCTATTGTCTAACATGTATTGTAATCCTCATTTTATTCCATGTGTACTCCCTTACTGGGCTTTATAGCTCACCCTTTTCTTATGCATGTCCTCAGGTTATCCCATGCAATGCTAAGTACGAGGGAATGTAGTGGTCATGTAAATGAAGTTTTCAATAAATATGTTTTATTTCATCTATTAAGTTTTTATGTAATGATCCTAATCCCCAAAGACACTAAACCTCTCGATCTTCTTTGTTTTATCAAGTGAAGTTTTATGAAATAAATCATGTTTAAGTTGTAATAAAAAGTTGGGTTGTCATAGTTGGTATCAGAGGATTGGTTTAGTTATTTTTGGGATTAGGAAACCCTAGTAAAGCCTTAGATACAAGACTAAGTATAATAAAAACATCCCTAAGTTTTGGTAAGTACTGAGTAAGTGGTTTATCAAACAAATACATCCCTGTCTGGATACGAGCAGGTATAGGCGGCTCTGGCACAGATGTATCCTAGGGGTAAAACCCGAAAACACCGCTTTGAGCTAGACTCGAACGGGAACTAGTGCACGACAACGAGCCTTGCTGCACTCTTGGTTACGAAACTCCCGGGGGATATGTTTTGATAAATTCAAAATCTTAGTATGAACCCTTATTAAGGGAATTAAAAAAATGCCCCTACAATTATATGTTAGAAAGTAGATCATGAAAATCCTAGATTGAAGCCTATATACTCACTAGTTAAGGAAATAAAAGTTTATTTATGAGTCATCAACTTTTGTCTTTGGATTACCCTTTATGTGTTACCCCTAACTTTCCTTTTATTCCAGCCAATAGCTGGTAATAGGAGGACTCGGGCTAACAACCGTTGTGAAGATCAGTGTGATGACTGTACAAGTGAGATGCCAAATCCAATGGGATCAGGAATCACAAACTTTGTCACACTTATCTCTCATCTAATTCAAGTTTTGAACAGAAACACGGGTCAATAAAAACTTTCAACCACCCCTAAGAAAGAACAAGTCTCTATTGAGAGCTTTATGAGACAGAGGCCTCCTACTTTTAGTGGATCATCCGATCCCATGATCGCTGAAAAATGGATCAACTCCATTGAAAGGATATTATCCATACTCCAATGTTTTGAACAAGAGAAGGTTCTCCTAGAGGCTTATCATATGGAGGGTGAAGATTATCAATGGTGGACGTTGATAAAAAACACGAAGCCTGAGGAGGAGATCGAGGTGTTGGAATGGAAGGAATTCTGAAAGATGTTTTTCGATAAATATTTTCCACGCACCCTCCAACTTAAGATGGAAAGGGACTTCCTTTACCTCAAGAAAAATGATGAAGAATCTGTTGGAGCGTATGAGGCAAACTTCACAAGGCTTGCACGATATGCTTCCGGCTTTGTCGTTACCCCTGAATGCAAGGTTGACCACTTCTTTGGTGGGATGAAGCCTATCTTACGGAAAGCATTATTGATCCGTGACTTCGACAGCTATGAGGAATTTGTCCGATGTGCCCTCATGGTCGAAATGGAGATCAGGGAATCACAGGGGTATCATGGGGACAAGAAGCGTAAGGTGGAATTCAATGCTGGTGGTCCGATGGATAAATCCAATGGTGCTAAGAAGATCCAGCACCCCACTTGCCAAAAGTGCGGAAAGAAGCACCCTGAAAATTGCCTTAAGGGGACTAGAAAATGATTTAGGTGTGGAAGAGAAGGGAACCTAGCTGTTAACTATCAGCAAGAAGGACCCGCGACTGCGACAGAGGAGTGGAACGCTCCGTTCGAACCTCAACGCGTTGTTCAATTCTATAAATGCAAAGAATCGGGTCATTTTGCAAATTAGTGCCCCAATACAAGGGTTATCGGAGGCAACCAACAACCTCCAAGACAACAAGGAAGAGCTTTTTCCATCACTTCTGCTGAAGTGAACCCCGACAACAAAGTGGTGACAAGTATGCTAGTTATTCATTCAAGAATAGCGAACGTACTTTTTGATTCAGGTTCTATGCATTCTTTTATATCTCGAAAGTTTAGTAGAAGAATCCAAGCACCACCAATAATCATGGAAGTAAAGATGTCGATGAGTACGGAAAATGGGGCAATCATTGCATCCCATGAATATAAGTCCTCCCCTGTTATAATCTGTGGATTGAATTTCCTGGAAAACCTCGTCATACTCCCTCTGGTGGAATTTGATGCAATTCTTGGCATGGATTGGCTTTCCTTATATAGAGCCAACATAAATTTTCAGGAGAGGGAAATCACACTCCATATGGAGAATCAACCCACGATTCTTTAAAAGTGTCAGGAGGAAGATGAATCTCCTTTAGCTCCATCATCTCAAGCATGGATATTACTACCTTATGAGAATGCATATCTAGCTCAGATGATTGAGTCCAAGGAAGAAACCATCCTTGAAGAAATGCCTATTGTGAGGGAATTCGCTGAAGTGTTTCTCGAGGAACTGCCCGGTCTTCCTCCAAGAAGAGATGTCGAGTTCTCAATTTAACTTATACCAGGGGCGCTACCAATATCCAAGACTCCATATAGAATGGTTGTTTTAGAGCTTGAAGAGCTGAAGAAACAACTACAGGAGAATCTGGATAAAGGGTTTATACGCCCAAGTGCTTCACCATGGGGTGCACCAGTCCTCTTCGTTAAGAAGAAGGATGGGTCAATGCGGCTTTGCATCGATTATTGTGAACTTATCAAAATCACGATAAAGAACAAGTATCCTCTCCCAAGAATCGATGACTTGTTTGATCAGATGCGTGGAGCACAATACTTCTCCAAGGTGGATTTGCGGTCGGGAAATTATCAAGTAAGGGTGAAGAAGGAAGATGTCCCCAAGACTCCTTTTCTTACAAGGTACGGGCACTATGAATTCATAGTAATGCCTTTCGGACTGACCAATGCTATAGAAATATTCATGGACTTGATGAATAGAGTCTTTATATATTACCTTGAAAAATTTTTGGTAGTCCTTATAGATGATATTATAATATACTCCAAAACCAAGGAGGATCATGAGGAGCATTTAAAAACTGTACTAGAGACTTTGCGCAAGGAGAAACTCTATGAAAAGTATAGCAAGTGTGAGTTCTGGTTGAAGGAGGTCTCATTCTTGGACCATATCATCACAAGCAATGGGATATCTATGGACCCCTCTAAAACAGATGCAATTGAGGGATGGCCGAGGCCAACATCGGTAACGGATATCCGTAGCTTCTTGGGGTTAGCTGGATATTATCGACGATTTGTGAGAAATTTCTCACGATTTTCCAACCCTCTTACCAAGGTAACTCGAAAGGGAGTAAAGTTTTCTTGGATTGATGAAATCGAATAAAGCTTCAAGGAGTTGAAAAGGAGGCTTATCACAGCACCAATGCTCATATTACCCACAAGTGGGGAACTTTTTGTGGTATTTAGTGATGCTTCAAAGAAGGGCTTAGGCTGTGTGCTGAGGAAAAATGATAAAGTGATATCATATGCCTCAAGGAAGTTGAATATCCATGAGAGACACTATCCAACACATGATCTGGAGTTGGCAGCTCTGATCTTTGCCTTGAAAATCTGGCGGCATTATCTCTATAGAGAGAAATGTGAGATATATACTGACCACAAGAGTCTTAAATATATATTCACACAGAAATAGCTTAATATGAAATAGAGAAGATGGATAGAGCTCATCAAGGATTATTACTGTTCAATACATTACCACCCTGGGAAAGCGAACAAGGTGGCAGATGCCCTAAGTAGAAAGGACCCAACAATTCTATCAATGATGAGAATTGAGAAGGATCCAATCTTCTTAGTCTTGATGAAGATGGACGTGGGAATCATAAAGAAGGGAACATAATCAATCCTTTCACAAATGAATTCTCAACCATCTCTTTTGGAAAGGTTAAAGGATGCACAAAAGGATGATGTGGGAATTCAGGAAAAAGTGGAAGCTATCAAAAAAGGGAAATCCTCAGAGTTTAATGTTAATGAAGAAAGAATTGTGCGGTTTGGGAAAAGACTATGTGTTCCATCAAGTCCAGAGCAGAAGAAGGAAATTTTAGATGATGCACATAGTTCGAATTTCTCTATTCACCCAGTGATCAAAAAGATGTATCGAGATCTCTGAGAAAACTTTTGGTGGGATAATATGAAGAAGGAGATCGCTGAATATACATCCAAGTGCCTGGTGTGTCAGCAAGTGAAGGCAGAGAGGCAGAAGTCTAAGGGGATGATGCAACCATTGCCCATACCAGAATGGAAATGGGAGAACATCACCATGGACTTTGTCACCGGACTTCCAAGGAAATCTAAAGGCAACAATGCAATCTGGGTTGTTGTGGATCGTCTAACAAAGACTGCACACTTCATTGCTATTCGGGAGGATTTTTCATTGGATCAACTGGAACAGATATATATTAGAGAAGTGGTAAGGTTGAATGGAGTACCACTATCTATTGCGTCTGACCGAGATCCAAGATTCACCTCTATTTTTTGGAAGAGTCTTCAACATGCTCTGAATAATGAACTGAACTTCAGTACGGCCTATCATCCTCAAACTGATGGACAATCTGAGCGGACTATCCAAAAACTTGAGGATATGTTGAGAGAGTCCTAAATGGACTTTAAAAGAGGATGAGATCAACATCTTCCTCTAGTTGAGTTCTCTTATAATAACAGTTTCCACTCGAGCATCCAAATGGCACTATATGAAGCCTTGTATGGGAAAAGGTGAAGAACACCGGCATGTTGGGATGAGGTCGGTGAACATAAGCTGCTTGGACCATACAAATCCCATTTGTCGGAGCTCGGAAAAGAGGTGGCATCCTTGGGCTTCTCCCTTGACCAAGCTGAAGCTGAGCTTCACCATGTCAAGCTCGAATGGGACCATCTACGGGAAAAGTGGAAGTTGATAGAGATTACCACTCGAGCGATGTTATCCGAGCCACCCCAATAGTCTGTCACCATCGCACACCTTACCCTTAGGTCTTATGCGGCTATTTTAAGGTGTTATGTAACAAATAAGTAGTACTATGTTCATGTACATTATTTTTTTATACAATAATGAATATAATTTCAAGTCATTTTTGATACATTGTAAATAGTTTTTAAAGTACAAATGGTGTTTTTAGTTATTATTTAATTAAGAAATCTATTTTATTAAATTAATGTATTTTTGAATTAAATAATATTTTAATAAAATAATAATATTATTATTAAGTTAATTTTTTATTATATATAAATGATCTTATAATTTTATGAATTCAATTAAAATTTTTATTAAGGTTTGAAAGTTATTTTTGTCAAAACCCGTGAATTTTCGATAAATGTCAGTTTTTATTTTAAAAGTGAACATTAACATATTTAGAAAATTATTTAGATAAAAAAATGTTATTTCTCGAATCAAGACGTCAAAATTTTCCAACGGTGAATTTTTCATAATTTTCTGAGACAGTCAAATTTTTGGGTAAAAATTAAATACCGTTTAAATATATAATGTGTTTTATGACATCATAATGACCTAATAGTGATGTAATAAAATACTATCATCCTCATGTTCGGACAATATATGTTTTATCATTAAAATAATGTGATTTTGGGTTTGTTTGACTTACTTTTCAAAGCATTAATGGACCCCTCAAGACATATTCAACACTTTTCCTTTTTAAATTAATTTCCATGAGAGTGTGACTCACCTCCACATAATCAACCTTATTATTTTAATAAGTTAGGACTTGGGCCTTATAAAATATTGTTTTCCTCTTCCCCTTTCCAAAAACCATGGTATGGTTTGTGGTTTGGATTAATTTAATATAAGGGGTCCCAAACCTAAATAATAAAGAATTCTCTCACCTTTCCTATATAAACCCACCCAAGCTCCCACTTCCTCATCACTAAAATACCTTTTAGTTCGTCCAAACTCTGCCCTACTCTCTCTATAATCCTCCCAAGGTGCCCCAAGCTCTCAATAAGCCTCTCACAAGCCTCTCGCTAGCCTTTGGAAGCACACTTCCAAGTAAGGGTTTTTTCTTCCTTTCTCATTTTTGTCCAATTTTCTTTAAGTTGTTTTTCCCTTTTAATTTCAATTATTAATGTTGGGGTATGGTTTATCACCTCACCCATACTGCCCTCTTATTGTTTTAATGATTGTATACCCCTTTCTCTCTCAATAAATTCCTCCCATGTACACCCTTTACTATGCTGAAATTCAGAAAGGAACTTCTCTCTCTTCTTTTACATTCAAGCAATAATTTTGTATCATGAATCTAAATGCCATTAAAATTGTTGGAACATGTATATATATTACCTAGTTACTGTAAATTACATGTAAATATAATGAGGAACCCCTTTCTCTCTCATCAACCATTTTTTATGAATTCTTATGTCACACCGTTACGGTGCCGAAATCGCACCGATTTTCTAAGCCAATGCCATTGTGTAGTGGATACCATGCCCATTTCTCCATCAAGGGTATCCAACTTTATGCAACTTTACGTATTGATTACAAAGTTTCATGTATGAATTCGACATTCCTTTATCTTGGAATAAATGTTTATGTTTTATGAATCCATGTTTTATGATCCATGTGGCACACTTATGCATGAAATGAAATGTTTAAAAAGGGTGTGCCCTTATAGCGCTCCAATGCATTGGGTAAAGTATAGTATCATGATACGTCATGTGCAATGAGTGTTGACTCATGCTAATTCAAGTGCAACTAGGTTTTACTCATGCTTCATGTGCAATGAGGGTTTACTCATGCTTTATGTGCAATGAGCCTTGGCTCATGCTAATTCCATGTTAAGTGTTGTTGCCACATTTCCATGTTATGATTATCATGCTTTATCATGCCTTTATTTTCATGTTTATTTTATGATATATTGATATTCCTATTGTCTAACATTTATTGTACACCTCATTTTATTCCATGTGTACTCCATTAATGGGCTTTATAGCTCACCCTTTTCTTATGCATGTCCTCAGGTTATCCCATGCAATGCTAAGTATGAGGGAATGTAGTGGTCATGTAAAGGAAGTTTTCAATAAAGATGTTGTATTTCATGTTTTACGTTTTTATGTAATTATCCTAAGCCCCAAATACACTAAACCTCTCGATCTTCTTTGTTGTATCAAGTGAAGTTTTATGTAATAAATCATGTTTAAGTTGTAATAAAAAGAAGGGTTGTCATCAAACTCCCTCATCATCTTCTCTCACATTGTGACCAAAACCACCATCTATCACTGGAAAATGGTGATGTGATTCTCTACTTTATAGAATCTATCTAGTGAATATCCTAAGGATATATGGTCATGTAGGACCTCATAGTCGATGTATCCCAACTAATACTTCATTACATGTTGGAGAATAGGAGGATTCAACGCCATCAAATGAAGAAAAGATTCACCCTCCTCCTCTTCCAGGGTAAGATACAATAGAGCTAACTGATCAGATTCCTCCTCCACCAAGTGAGATTGGGACTTATTATTGAGGGTATTTACCAACACATTTCCCTTACCAAGAGTATAGACTATCTCAAAGTAATATTACAATAGTAACTCCAACCAGTACCTTTGTCTTAGGTTTAGGTATCTATTCATGAATACATACCCAAGAAACTGATGGTATAAGTAAATAATGAAGTACTCTACTAGAAGATAATTCCTCTACATCCTTAGAGAGAAGACCACCACTTCTAACACTAGTTCATTAGTCACATAGTTATTCTCATGAGGTATTAAATACCTCAACCCATATGTGATCACTACCTTCCTATGCATCAACACATATTCGATCCTAGCTCCAAAGGTATTGCAATTTACTATGTACTCCATAACCTCCTTTGGTAGTCTAAAAACTTGATCACTCATCTACCTCAACGTCAACTCCTCAAAGTCTCTTTAGAACCACTTAGTCTAGGTAAATGGATATCCTTTCTATGTAAAAGCTGTCAAAGGGGATGAAATCTTTGAGAATTCATCCATGAACCTCCTGTAGTTCCCTAATAAGAGAAGAAAACACTACACCTATGACCCACTCTTGTGTGGATCCCAAGTAATAATTGCATCAATCTTCATCGGTTCCATAACTAATCCATGCTTAGAAAATTATATACCCAAAAAATCCAACCTTATGGATCCAAAACTAGCACTCTGAGTGATTACCATAAATTTGGTGCTCCCAAATAAAATCCAGGACCATTATCAAGTGATCTTCATGATCCTCCTCTGACATAGAGTAGATGAGTATGTCATCAATGAATACAAAAAAATCAATCCAATTATGGCTAGAAGATCTAGTTCATTGGATCCATAAACATAGTGGAGGAATTAATCACACTAAAAGGAATCACTAGGAACTCATAGTGTCCATAACAACATTGGAATACTAGTTTCAAAATATCTGCCTAAACAATTCTCAATTGGTGGTTGCTGGACCTGATTTGAATCTTCGAGAACTATCTCACACCTCACAACTGATCAAAATGGTCATCAATATTTAGTAAGGGGTACTTTTTTTATTATCATTTCCTAGTTTAGGTGATGATAATCAACACATATATACATGATCTCATCCACAATTTTCATGAAAAACACTGGAGTTACCTAGGGGGACACCTTGGGTCTAATAAAACTCACATATCAAAGGTCCTCAAACTACACCCTCAACTCCTGGAGCTTGGTAGGGGTCATCCAATATTCCCCAGAATATATTGGAGTGGTCACGATGTGAAATTTGATGCAAAAATCCATCTAATGTCTTGGAGGTAGTACTTTAATTTCTTTGGGGAAGACATCCATGTAATCCTCCATGAGTAACGGAACCTAGATGTATGAATAGATTGTTGTGATAAAATATAATCTCAAAAAATAATGGGTGATAGGATGTATCTTCCTTCTCACAAGACATACTCTCTCTACCATGAGATATCTCTCTCCCACAAAAGATAATCTCATCCAATCCATCTGAAGGAATATGACTTGTCTACAGTGATAGTAAATCTAGGCTTAGAATGTGGAAAACTAGTCCATACACAAGATGAAATAACATGGTCTCATTTTTATGACCAAGATGCCCATAAATATAATCTATTCACCAAGAGATATCTCATAGTGTTGACAAATTAGAAAAATCAAGAAGTATTCCCAAAAGGAACCTCCAGCTAAAGCTGTTGGGATAAAGTCTCAACTGAGAGATCCTGCTATCTCACTAGGAGTAATGAGATGAATTAATGACTTCAAAAAATGTTTACTAGTACTAAATAATGATAAAAATAAACATAGATCATAACTTTAATCATCTCATGATCTACCTTGTCATAATCCTGGATATACTGCAACTGACCATAACCCCGACCTCCATCTCCCCAAGCCCGACATGGGCCTTTTCATGGCGGTGGTGGAAGGAGATCATAATTTCCTCCACCACTAGTATTTCTTACTCTAGAAACACCACATACTCCTCTTTTTGGTCCTCCACCTTGGGGAATACCCTAGACACACCTAGGAGAGCCATGATCATGACACTTTCTTCACCATGTCGGTCTATTTTCTGCTTCCATACCTTCCTCAGTACACTGAGTTGAGAAATAACATGCCTTGTGACCTATCCCATCTCCTATATAACATCACCCTTCTCTAGGATTACCTGGTACTCCATATAGTCCCTGATTTATATGACCATGTTCCTTATTTTGGTCATAGAATGATATCTTATTCCAATACCCTATCAATGAGAACCTGCAAGTTTCTGCAGATGACTCTTCCCTTTGATGCCCACTACTAGCTTCATCTTTATAGAATCTCTCATATATGAATCTATTTATCACCTGTGACTACTCTATCAGTACACCATACACGGGGATGCATAAGGATAACACACTATCACATATGTCTTTATGGATACCCTGATTGAACTTATGTGCTAGGAATTAACCAACTCGAATCATGTCAAGGGAAGAACATGTAAGGTCAGTAAACCTCGCAACATACTCAGAAACTATCATCCTTACCTAAAAAAGCTCATGAATCTGAATAGAGAACAAGAATGAGGCGTATTAATCCTACAAAAACATCTACTGGATGTCAGAACAAGACAGTGTTGACTGATCATGAATCTATGTGACTAAACTCCACTAGTTCCCTTTTAATCCATGTAAAAGACTAAATTCTAGTGAAACCATCTAATCAGTTGGTCTCCATACAAGCTTGAAATATAGGATCACCAAATCAAGCCAATCTCCCCTGTCTGGGGATCTGTATCACTGTAGAACCTCAATGGCCTTTAGTGTTGGTACTCACAAAGTGCGATAAGCATGTTTGCATCATCAACCAAATCTGTTGGTATAATTTTTTGATCAATAGTTAGGGGTGATGAAACATGCCCTCCTGGAAGAAAATATCTTGAAATATTACCTCTAAAAAGAGGCATCATCCCTCATCGGATCATTGTCACGATCATGAATTTATAACCTAGATGGTTGTATTTTTGGATTCATCCTAAAAACTAATCAATACATACCATGGTCAGGTGATCATATATATATACAGGGAGATGACTTCAGAAGGGAAGTTAAAAGACTCAATACAATATGATTCATGTGCCAATGTTCCCTGTAACCAATGTCTCAGTATTATGATTCGATAAGTAGGTAGTAAAATTCTTGGTGAGTGGATACATCAGCCATCAAACTAACAGTGGATTCCCTAGCCTGAAAGTTGTACTCAAGAAACTTTGACATCGTTGACCAAAATCCCAACCAAACCTCATAAGGTGAAAAAACTCAAAACATCATCCTGAGGTTGAACTACCTATGATACCAAACTATCATGACCCAACACACATGAACCCATCTAGCTAATGGAAGACTGAGCCTCAACTACCCCAAGACCACCTCCACAGGTTGGGGGTAGCGACAAGTACCAAAATTTGTAACTAAAATTGGTGGACTTTTCCTAAAGTACCTGTACAAACACACCCAACCATCTCTATAAAGAAGTTCAGAATAATAATAATAAAATACAATAACATCTAGAGTAAAAACAATTCATGTAATAACCTATTAGGAATACAAAGAGTGAGAAAGTTTAATATGAAAAGTAAAGGGAAAAAATACATTCCCAAACAGAATAGATGTCTCAACCTGATAATATCTAGAAAAGGAATACTAAGAGAGCTTAGCTCTAGATCTCAAAACCTTGACCAATGTACATGGTCAAAAGCACCTAAGTATCCCTATGCTTCTTTGAAATCACAACCAATCTGTTTTTATTCTACATAAGACACGACACATGTCAAAAATTCCCATATAGGGGTGATTATATACATAAAAAGTAGGATTCCCCAAAAACTAGAGGGGAGAATTAGGATACACGATATAAGTAGTCAAATAATCCCAAAGTAAGAGTAATATGAATCCCAACAAAAAGAATATATATATATATATATATGATCAAATATGAAAAATGGGAGAAAGGGTATCTCTATCTTTTATCCTAGCCCAGGAAAGAGTGAAAAAAGTTCTAAAGGTCCATCATCGATGCTTGGTATTTCACAAGCCTGTATAAAGAAAAAATTGTGCGAAGGACCCACACCTCACAGTAGAGGTGGGGGGGGGGGGATCCAAGTAGAGGACCCATTTCATGATTCAATAGGAGGGTACCACTTAGTAGGTAGATGAACCATTTTTAAAACAAGAGGGTTTTGTTCATTAAGAAGAGGACCCATGCCCAGATACAATAGGAGGGTACTACTTAGTAGGTAGAGGACCCATTCCCCGATAAAATAAGAGGGTGAAACCTAGTAGGTAAAAGACCCATTCCCTAATAAAGTAGGAGGGTTCCACTAAAAGGTAGAGGACACATGTCCTGATATAACATGGTGGTGAGACTAAGTTTGTAGAGGAATCATTTCCTAATAAAGAAGGAGAGTTCCACTTAGTGGGTAGAAGAACTATTCCTTGATACAACAAGAGGGTACCACTCAGTTGGTAGAGGACCCATGACATGATATAATATGAGCATTTCACTTAGTAGAAAGGGGATCCATTCCCTAATACAATAGAAGTGTTCCACTTAGTTGGTAGAGGACCCATACCACAATAAAATGGGAGGTTGCGACTTAATTGGTAGAGGAACCATAACCCAATAAAATAGAAGGGTTCCACTTAGTCTGTAGAGAACCCATGGGGGACCCACACCTTTATACGACATAGTTATCTCTAACCCTGAACTATCTATGATGATCCTGGCCGATCACTACCATCATCAAGCACCGCCTAAAGAAGCATCCTTCTTAGAGCATTTCACATCATATCTCAAAAGACACTATGAAGTCCACCAACACGTTTTATATGAAAAAACACCCAAGATGGGATACTAATGTTCAAAAATCTGATTCAAAACAAAGAAGATACAATAGGTATAAGTTTCACAAAAAATTACATGGTGTGTAAGGTTGGTCACATAGTGTGTGACCTCTCTCGACCTCCTGACCTCCTGACCATGTCCCTTCCTGCACAAATCTTGGCTATCCATGTAGTAGTATACGGTGTGTAGTGCTATCAAATGATGTGTCTCATATTACTGGGGCCTGACTGTGCTCTCCGGTCCATGCCCATATACTTTGGTAAATTCCCCGTGTACTTGGTTATGTACTTGACCATGTACCAACCCATGTAGTTGCCCTGTGTTTATGTACTTGGCTGTGAACCTGGCCATGATCAGGTACTGGTACATGCCCATGTACCTGGTTGTGTCCATGTTTCTGGTCATGGTCAGGCCTGTGTACTCTTAGATTATGCTCTTTGATGCCAGAATATGATCACAAGGTGTGTGGGGGGTCTCACACGGTGTGCACTATTTATCTTCACATGAAAACCCTAGTCTCCATAGTTATGGGACTGCATGCTGTGTGTTCATCCTAATGCGCATATTGTAGTTGTGATTTTTGGGAAATGAATGGTTCTCCTACCACAAAATATTCTTGTTGACCACATGGAATCCACTAAAAATGAAGGAACCATCACCGACCATCAATTTTTAGGCTCTGATGGATGGAAATAGGGAATCCAAAACACTCAAACAAGGCTGTAGAAACTCTTGAATTCCTCCCATCCTCGTCAACACTTTGGATCCAATACCCTCAAAGTATCACCTATGTTTCATATAGATATATACAAAAATCATTGATCTGGTCATTGTGTGCACATCCACCATGAATCTGGGGGGTTTGATCATGGTTGGACCCACCCAAAAATGTCGAACCTTAATATTGTAGGCCAATGGTGAAGAGAGAGAGAATAATGGTGGGAGAAAAGCATAAGAAAAAAGTTGAATCAATAATTTTTCAAGAGTTATTGGCCATAAATTTTATAATTGGAGATAATTGGGGTGAAATCAAGGCAGAGATATATAACAATTGAATAAAAAAATTATTCATTCAATGTATCTCATGTGATGGGTGTGAAAATTATTAATCAAAATTAGATTACAATACATGATTGAAAAATTTAATCAAAGTGGAGGAAAACCATAATTGATGATCCATAACTTGATATTGGATCATTCGTTGGTGAAGAATGCATTCTCCTGTGATCTGAAAGATCCACTACATTAGCTATCCATCAAACCACCTCGATCCTAGTAATGGTCATCATCTAATCTTGATTTTCCAGTGAAGAGTGATGAAACCTAATCTCAGTGATCCCAGGTTTATGAGGCTAACCATAGATATTTTCCATAATGGGATACATATGGAGTAAAAATGGTTTTGGACATTAAATGAATTAATATAATAAATAAGTTAATTAATTCACATAACGTACTCGCCAACGGCTTACTTATACAAATTTCTAACACCAACCAACTTTCAGTTGAGCCTAGGGTAAACAATGTACTTCAAATTCAATAATGGTCTTATATTTTTTATTTGGTACTCTGTTCTAGATATATTCCTTTATCTATGAAAAAATATTCATGAATGATATAAAATAAATTTAATATTTTTATAAAATTAATTTTGGGATCATTGGGCTTCATAATCACATATCCTCTCATCGCTTGGCTCTGAAAAAATATTTATTAATATATTTCCATGTCTTACAAGGAAAAAAGGAGTCCCTGTGTTGGACTCTATTTTCCCTAGTGCTAAAATAATGGGTTCTATAGTTCCAAAATGGATTTTACTTTATACTCAAGAGAGTGATTTATTGATTTAGTTTTTTATTTTATTTAAATACCATAAACACACCCAAAATAATGGAAAACAAGAAAACACAATGAAAATTATTTATAACTTACAACTAAGGGGTTCCCTCCCTCAAACTTATCCATGAAATTATTCCACCTAATTTTCATCATAAAATTATCAATAAAAAGTAGAAAAATGGTAAAATTTTAAAAAATAAATGAAAATGAAGGAAATATATTAACATAATTGTGTAATAAGATTCCCCAATTTAACTTTAATGAAATCGAAATATTTTTCTCCATATTGAAAAAAATAAATGAAAATTTTATTAAATTTTAAAATAGAAAATAAATAGGTTAAGAAAAATAATCTTGAGTTATCCCTCCCAAGAGGGAGTATATTTTTACCATTCACTACTAGAAAAATTTGAGTTTATCCCCAATCTAAATGGGATAGATCTTATTTTATTATAACAATGAAATATTTATGCCTCCAATATTATTTGTAAATTCCATCATCTTCTTAAGACCCCATTTTTTGAGAATAAATTGCTCACTCCCCACTTAGTGTTAACCATGTCATTTAGTGGGGTTAGAAGTATGTATGGAGCATCCTGCATTACTTTATTTTGATGGAATGTGGTTCCAATACGACATTCAACTACACTGGTGGGTAGTCAAGTTGACTCATCTATCCTTTCTTCAAACTTGGTAACATATTCCATATCCTTATCATCTTATATCAAGTGAAGCATAAGTGGTATTGATTCTATAATTTGAAAACATGGAGGATAGAATTGTAAAATTGATTATGTGAAATCAAAATGAAATGAGTTAAAATATTGATAAACTAACTCATATATGCCAACATGAAAATATGGTTGTTCATGTAATTCTCTTGGGATACCACTCATGATGCTTACATGCTATGGGTATTCAAATATTTCATTAAAGTAATACCCATCCACTCCAACTTAATCATCATCATCATTAAAATAAATCATTGTTTTAGATGAATCTATAATCACAACATAGGGGGAGTATATTTCTAATTTATTTTGAATAAAATGTGAGTAAAATTAGTGTAGTTTTGTGTTAACACCCCCTTAGATGTTAGATTGTAGTTCATTATCTATATGAAACACCTTTAAGAATCCATTGGTTTTAGTGGTAAGTTGGTTGTTTTCTTGAAATTTTTCCTTCACCACTACTATTGAGTATATCTGATATTTTAATTCAAGTACTTATTCTTCCACCACTTATTAATCCCCCTATTCTTGTTATTTTAATATCTTTTGACAATTGGAAGTGAATTGATCTACCAAATCCTTTAGTTTTTCCAGATTTAATTCTTTTTTAATACTCTTTTATTACACTTTTGGGTGGAAATGTTAGTCAATATAATTATAATTTAGAATATTTTTTACTATAATTATTATATAATCCACACTTTATAACTAGGAATAATAATAATAGTCTATTTTATAGTAAATAAGATATCCAATTTGTTCAACCTAGTATTATAAATTAAATAGATCTGGAAGAATGAATGATAAGAAAATAAAAAGGATAAAGAATTAACATAATGTGAATAAATGAATGAGTGACCCAATAATCCCTAGAAACAAAATAATATTTTATGAAACTTTTCCATAAGTCCAATCAAATTATTTTTGTAGTTCTCAAACAAATGCACCATCATAGAACAACCTCGAGGTTGTGATATCGAGTAGGGGATAATCATTCATGCTCTTCACACTTATTATAACTAAATAGTTATTTTTTTAAATAATAAAGGAACGAGGAAATGGTATGGTGTATATAAGTGGATTCAAGTGTTATAATGGAAATAAGTAATTAGAAGAATAGTAGAACAACCTAAAATTTTCCTCCCAACAACCCTATCATAATCCCTTCACTAGTGCAAAAAACGTTTTTTACGTCACCATTTTTTACGTCGGTTATATAAAACCGATGTCATAATATGTAAAACGAGGTTTTTTAGGTCGGTTATTTAATAACCGACGTAAAAACCTGTGTTTAGTACACCTTTAACGTCGGTTATTTTTATAACCGACGTTATTAATCGCGCGGCTTCGTTTTTTACGTCGGTTATACATTAACCGCCGTAAAAAACAGAAGCGGGGGGTGTTTGTTATGTCGGTTATTGAATAACCGACGTAACAAATCAACATATGTACGAGTTATTACGTCGGTTATTTAATAACTGACGTAACAAACGCGGTTTTTGAAGGCCTTTTTACGTCGGTTATAAAATAACCGACGTAAAAAAAGAATCCGCAGATGTTTTTGACATCGGTTATTCCATAACCGACGTAAAAAAACGTGGATTTTGAGCCCTTTATAACGTCAGTTATAAACTAACCGACGTAAAAAAAGAATAGGAGGAGGGTTTTTACATCGGTTATTGAATAACCGACGTTATAAATGTTTTTAAAACAATTATAACGTCGGTTATTGAATAACCGACGTGATAACTCATTTAAAAATTTACCCAGACCCGTGGATTGTCATTCGCGAGTTTACCTTCGACAGTCGCGACTTGTCTCTCTCGCGCGTAAACCCGAATCATCTCGTCCATTTCGTTGGTTTAGATTCGTTTTGCGATCATCGTTTCTCATATTTAATCTCCTCGGATCAATCATCTAAACTCGCAGCACTCAGGTAATCCTCCCACTCGTTCGTTTTTTTTCGCGGATAGTATATATATATGTGTTGTGATTTTTTTGTTGAAACTAGCTAAGATTCTTCGATTGCGAACCCTTTTAACTCGTTTTGGCACCATAATCTTATTTATCATACCTAGATCTATTAGTTCGACTTGCAATATTGACTAATTTTATGATTTCACTAATTTTTCATCGTTTTCTATAAATCCCCGAGAGGGTTGGGGCGTGTCCAGGGGGGTGTCCAAGGGGGTAGGGTGTGGGGGGTGGTGTCCAGGAGGGGTGGGGGGCTATCCAGAGGGGTCGGGGGGTGTCTAGGGGGGTTTACAAGGGGGTGGGTGGGTGTGGGGGGCTGTCCAAGGGTGTGGGCGGGTGTTGGGGGGTGTCCAGGGGGGTGTCCAAGGGGGTAGGGGGTGGGGGTGGTGTTTAGGAGGGGTGGGGGGGCTGTCCAGAGGGTTGGGGGGTGTCCAAGCAGGTCGGGGGTGGGGGGTTGTGTCCAGGAGGGGTGGGGGTGCTTTCTAGAGGGGTCGGGGGCTGTCCAGAGGGGTCGGGGGGTGTCCAGGGTGGTGTCCAAGGGGATGGGTGGGTGTGGGGGGATGTCCAAGGGGGTGGCGGCCTGTCCAGAGGGGTCGGTGGGGTGTCCAGGGGGGTGTCCAAGGGGTTGGATGGGTGTGGGGGGCTGTCCAAGTGGGTGGCGGCCTCTCCAGAGGGTATTTGGGGTTGTCCGGGTGGGTGGGGGGGCTGTCCAGAGGGTTGGGGGATGTCCAGGGGGTGTCCAAGGGGGTAGGGGGTGGGGGTGGTGTCCAGGAGGGGCGGGGGGCTGTCCAGAGGGGTCGGGGGGTGTCCAGGGGGGTTTACAAGGGGGTGGGTGGGTGTGGGGGGCTGTACAAGGGTGTGGGTGGGTGTTGGGGGGTGTCCAGGGGGGTGTCCAAGGGGGTAGGGGGTGGGGGTGGTGTTTAGGAGGGGTGGGGGGGCTGTCCAGAGGGTGGGGGGGTGTCCAGGGGGGTGTCCAAGCAGGTCGGGGGTGGGGGGTTGTGTCCAGGAGGGGTGGGGGTGCTTTCTAGAGGGGTCAGGGGCTGTCCAGAGGGGTCGGGGGGGTGTCCAGGGTGGTGTCCAAGGGGATGGGTGGGTGTGGGGGGCTGTCCAAGGGGGTGGCGGCCTGTCCAGAGGGGTCGGTGGGGTGTCTAGGGGGGTGTCCAAGGGGGTGGATGGGTGTGGGGGGCTGTCCAAGTGGGTGGAGGCCTCTCCAGAGGGTATTTGGGGTTGTCCGGGTTGGTGGGGGGGCTGTCCAGAGGGTTGGGGGATGTCCAGGGGGTGTCCAAGGGGGTAGGGGGTGGGGGGTGGTGTCCAGGAGGGGTGGGGGGCTGTCCAGAGGGGTCGGGGGGTGTCCAGAGGGGTTTACAAGGGGGTGGGTGGGTGTGGGGGGATGTCCAAGGGTGTGGGTGGGTGTTGGGGGGTGTCCAAGGGGGTAGGGGGTGGGGGGTGGTGTTTATGAGGGGTGGGGGGGCTGTCCAGAGGGTTGGGGGGTGTCCAGGGGGGTGTCCAAGCAGGTCGGGGGTGGGGGGTTGTGTCCAGGAGGGGTGGGGGTGCTTTCTAGAGGGGTCTTGGGCTGTCCAGAGGGGTCGGGGGGTGTCCAGGGTGGTGTCCAAGGGGATGGGTGGGTGTGGGGGGCTGTCCAAGGGGGTGGCGGCCTGTCCAGAGGGGTCGGTGGGGTGTTCAGGGGGTGTCTAAGGGGGTGGATGGGTGTGGGGGGCTGTCCAAGTGGGTGGCGGCCTCTCCAGAGGGTATTTGGGGTTGTCCGGGTGGGTGGGGGGGCTGTCCAGAGGGTTGGGGGATGTCCAGGGGGGTGTCCAAGGGGGTAGGGGGTGGGGGTGGTGTCCAGGAGGGGCGGGGGGCTGTCTAGAGGGGTCGAGGGGTGTCCAGGGGGGTTTACAAGGGGGTGGGTGGGTGTGGGGGGCTTTCCAAGGGTGTGGGTGGGTGTTGGGGGTGTCCAGGGGGGTGTCCAAGGGGGTAGGGGGTGGGGGGGTGGTGTTTAGGAGGGGTGGGGGGGGGGGGGGGCTGTCCAGAGGGTTGGGGGGTGTCCAGGGGGGTTTCCAAGCAGGTCGGGGGTGGGGGGTTGTGTCCTGGATGGGTGAGGGTGCTTTCTAGAGGGGTCGGGGGCTGTCCAGAGGGGTCGGGGGGTGTCCAGGGTGGTGTCCAACGGGATGGGTGGGTGTGGGGGGCTGTCCAAGGGGGTGGCGGCCTGTCCAGAGGGGTCGGTGGGGTGTCCAGGGGGGTGTCCAAGGGGGTGGATGGGTGTGGGGGGCTGTCCAAGTGGGTGGCGGCCTCTCCAGAGGGTATTTGAGGTTGTCCGGGTTGGTGGGGGGGTTGTCTAGAGGGTTGGGGGATGTCCAGGGGGGTGTCCAAGGGGGTAGGGGGTGGGGGGTGGTGTCCAGGAGGGGTGGGGGGCTGTCCAGAGGGGTCGGGGGGTGTCCAGAGGGGTTTACAAGGGGGTAGGTGGGTGTGGGGGGCTGTCCAAGGGTGTGGTGGGTGTTGGGGGGTGTCCAGGGGGGTGTCCAAGGGGGTAGGGGGTGGGGGGTGGTGTTTAGGAGGGGTGGGGGGGCTGTCCAGAGGGTTGGGGGGTGTCCAGGGGGGTGTCCAAGCAGGTCGGGGGTGGGGAGTTGTGTCCAGGTGGGGTGGGGGTGCTTTCTAGAGGGGTCTTGGGCTGTCCAGAGGGGTCGGGGGGTGTCCAGGGCGGTTTCCAAGGGGATGGGTGGGTGTGGGGGGCTGTCCAAGGGGGTGGCGGCCTGTCCAGAGGGGTCGGTGGGGTGTCCAGGGGGGTGTCCAAGGGGGTGGATGGGTGTGGGGGGCTGTCCAAGTGGGTGGCGGCCTCTCCAGAGGGTATTTGGGGTTGTCCGGGTGGGTGGGGGGGCTGTCCAGAGGGTTGGGTGATGTCCAGGGGGTGTCCAAGGGGGTAGGGGTGGGGGTGGTGTCCAGGAGGGGTGGGGGGCTGTCCAGAGGGGTCAGGGGGTGTCCAGAGGGGTTTACAAGGGGGTGCGTGGGTGTGGGGGGCTGTCCAAGGGTGTGGGTGGGTGTTGGGGGGTGTCCAGGGGGGTGTCCAAGGGGGTTGGGGGTGGGGGGTGGTGTTTAGGAGGGGTGGGGGGCTGTCCAGAGGGTTGGGGGGTGTCCAAGCAGGTCGGGGGTGGGGGGTTGTGTCCAGGAGGGGTGGGGGTGCTTTCTAGAGGGGTCTTGGGCTGTCCAGAGGGGTCGGGGGGTGTCCAGGGTGGTGTCCAATGGGATGGGTGGGTGTGGGGGGCTGTCCAAGGGGGTGGCGGCCTGTCCAGAGGGGTCGGTGGGGTGTCCAGGGGGGGTGTCCAAGGGGGTGGATGGGTGTGGGGGGCTGTCCATGTGGGTGGCGGCCTCTCCAGAGGGTATTTGGGGTTGTCCGGGTTGGTGGGGGGGCTGTCCAGAGGGTTGGGGGATGTCCAGGGGGGTGTCCAAGGGGGTAGGGGGTGGGGGGTGGTGTCCAGGAGGGGTGGGTGGCTGTCCAGAGGGGTCAGGGGGTGTCCAGAGGGGTTTACAAGGGGGTGGGTGGGTGTGGGGGGCTGTCCAAGGGTGTGGGTGGGTGTTGGGGGTGTCCAGGGGGATGTCCAAGGGGGTAGGGGGTGGGGGTGGTGTTTAGGAGGGGTGGGGGGGCTGTCCAGAGGGTTGGGGGGTGTCCAGGGGGGTGTCCAAGCAGGTCGGGGGTGGGGGGTTGTGTCCAGGAGGGGTGGGGGTGCTTTCTAGAGGGGCCGGGGGCTGTCCAGAGGGGTCGGGGGGTGTCTAGGGTGGTGTCCAAGGGGATGGGTGGGTGTGGGGGGCTGTCCAAGGGGGTGGCGGCCTGTCCAGAGGGGTCGGTGGGGTGTCCAGGGGGTGTCCAAGGGGGTGGATGGGTGTGGGGGGCTGTCCAAGTGGGTGGCGGCCTCTCCAGAGGGTATTTGGGGTTGTCCGGGTGGGTGGGGGGGCTGTCCAGAGGGTTGGGGGATGTCCAGGGGGGTGTCCAAGGGGGTAGGGGGTGGGGGGGGGGGGGGTGGTGTCCAGGAGGGGCGGGGGGCTGTCCAGAGGGGTCGGGGGGTGTTATATCTTACTATATTTTGTTTAAAAAATAATATTCAAACATATTTTTTTAAATACACATCGATTTGTTTTATATTTCAAAATTGTTTACATTCAAATTATGATTTTCTTCATATAAACATATATTTTTCTTATCTAAAAAATATATATATTTTTGCTATTTGTTATAGGTAATAATGAGTCGAATTTGGATTACGGCACATCGAATGAGCAATGAATATGAGGAAGGTGTTGATGCCTTTTTGGAATTTGCTAAACGAAATGTTCCAAGTAGTGACATTTTTTTCTGTCCATGCCTGAAATGTATGAATATGAAGAAGTTGAAAAGTAGAGAGATAAAAGATCATCTGATTTGTCATGGTTTCAATCCGAGTTACAACCCTTGGATTTGGCATGGCGAAACTGGAAAGAATGTCACTGATGATAATGAATCGCAAGATGGTAACTCCGATGGAATTGAAGAAATGATTCGTGATATTGTAGCAGAACAAATTGAGATAGAACCGACAGTTGCACGTCTATATGGTGATGCCGAAAAACCATTATATCCTGGTTGTACAGATTTTACGGTTTTGTCAGCGGTGTTAAGATTGATTAACATGAAGGCGAAACATGGATGGAGTGACAAAAGTTTTACAGAGCTGCTACAATTGATGAAAGACATTCTTCCAAAAGATAACGATCTTCCAGATTCACATTATAAGGCCAAAAAAATATTATGCCCAATGGGATTGGGATACAGGAAAATACATGCCTGTCCGAATGACTGCATTATATATAGGAAGGAATATGAATTTCTGAAAGAGTGTCCTAAATGTGGGACATCACGGTATAAGGTGAAAGAAAAATCACAAGCTGATGTAGAGATTACAAAGCTCCCTTCAAAGGTATTTTGGTATCTTTCTATAATTCCTCGTTTCAAACGTTTATTTTCTAATTCACATGATGCAAAAAGGTTAAGATGGCATGCTGATGAGTGGGTATGTGATGGAAAAATACGTCATCCAGCTGATTGTCCACAATGGAAGAAAATTGATGCCCAGTACCCTACATTTGGAAATGAAATTAGAAATCTGAGACTAGGCTTGTGCACAGATGGAATGAATCCATACCGAACCCTCAGTAGCACACATAGTTCATGGCCTGTTTTATTGGTAATTTACAACCTCTCTCTTGAAGTTTGTATAAAGCGCAAATATGTCATGTTGAGTATCATGATCTCTGGTCCAAAGCAACCCGGCAATGATATTGATGTATACTTTTCACCGCTGATTGATGATTTGAAACTGTTATGGGCTGATGGTATTAGGGTGTATGATTCTTATAAAATGGAATATTTTCAACTGCATGCAGTGCTTCTATTCACTATAAATGACTTCCCAGCATATGGAAATTTGTCTGGATACAGTGTTAAAGGGCATAAAGCATGTCCAATTTGCGAACAACAGACGTCATATTGTCAATTGCATCATGGGAGGAAAACAGTATACATGGGTCATCGAAAGTTTTTGCCTATGGATAAACCTTATAGAAGACTAAAAAAGGCATTCAATGGATCACAAGAATTTGATACTGCTCCAAAACCTTTATCCCCAGATTTTTATTTTGAGAGGGTGAAAAACCTTGATGTGACATTGGGAAAGACACAGAAATCTGGTAATGATAGACATATTTGGAAGAAAAGGTCAATATTTTTTGAGCTACCATATTGGAGGTATAATGAAGTCAAACATAATATTGATGTCATGCACGTGGAGAAGAATATCTGTGATTCTTTGATTGGAACATTGCTAGATATTAAAGGAAAGACAAAAGATGGGTTGAATGCAAGGTTAGACCTACTATCAATGGGAATACGTTTGGAGTTAGCTCCCACTCCTAAAGGAAGACGAACATTTCTTCCCCCGGCTTGTCATACATTATCGAAGAGGGAGAAAAGTATCTTCTGTCAGTGTCTTCATGATATCAAAGTGCCTCAAGGTTATTCTTCAAATGTAAAAAATTTTGTCTCATTGAAAGACTTGAAGTTGATAGGTATGAAATCACATGATTGTCACGTCATGATGCAACAAATTCTACCAGTTTCACTGCGTGGAATATTGCCCATCCGTGTTAGAAAGACTATAATGAGGTTGTGTTATTTTTTCAATTCAATTTGTAACAAGGCGATTGATGTGAATGCTTTGAACATTTTGGAAAAGGATGCAATTTTTATACTTTGTCATTTGGAAATGTATTTTCCTCCAACTTTTTTTGATATGATGGTGCATTTAATGATTCATCTGGTTCGAGAAATAAAGCTTTGTGGACCTGTATATCTTCGTTGGATGTATCCTTTTGAATGGTATATGAAAATATTAAAGGGATATGTTAAAAATCCATATCGACCTGAAGCCTCCATTATTGAAAAGTATATTTCTGAGGAGGTAGCAGAGTTTTGTACGAGCTACTTGGCTACAGCGCAACACATAGGTTTGCCTCCATCTCGCCATGAACGGGTTAATAATGAGGGAAAGGGGATTCGTGGCTTGAAAGTCAAATCACTGTCAGCTGAACAGATGAAGAAGTTAGAATCATACATCTTGAATAACATAGCTGATGTTCAACCGTATATCACATTGCATATTAATGAGTTGAAACAATGTCATCCAAAGAAGAAAGAAATGTGGATTTTGAATGAGCACAACAAAACTTTTTTGCCATGGTTTAAAAAGACCTTGCTTGGTAGATCAGATGTATCAGAGACATTAAAATGGATAGTGGGTGGTCCATCTTTAAATGTGATAACATGGTCCGCTTATGACATTAATGGCTACACATTTCATACGAAAGCTCAGGACAACAGAAGTGCAGTTCAGAATAGTGGTGTATTGGTGTTTGCAGAAGCAATGCATTTTTCGAGTGCTAAGGACAGAAACCCAATTTCGGCATCAAGTGCATATTATGGAGTGATTGAAGACATATGGGAGGCTGATTACTTTAAAATTAAAGTTCCTGTTTTTAACTGTAAATGTTTTATCGGTAACAACAGTGTCAGACACGATGAATTTGGAATGACACTTGTTAATCTGAATAGATTGGAAGACACATCTGATTCTTTTATAATGGCAACACATGCCAAACAAATTTTCTATGTAGTAGATCAATCAGATATGCAGTGGGCTGTTGTTTTACAAGGGAAAAAACAATATGTTGGTGAGGATGAATTTGATGAAGATGCTGATTTATGTGAGATCCCTACTTCCATGGAAAGATTAACAGAACATAATGATGAGTATGTTGAAGACATGGTTTGTGCCATAAGGAATGATCACGACGAAGGAATTTGGGAAAACAATCCAACTGTACATTCCTAAAATTACAGGTAACACATGTTTATTTCTTCTTTACATTTAGTTTTTTCATATAATGATAGATATTGTAAATTTTTTACTTATTAAAACATGTATCAAACCAAAATGATAAAACAATAAAAACTGTAAAGAGGAGAAGTCCTGGGCGCACCGGCTGGCCGGTGGTGGATCACCGGTTGGCCGGTGGTCCAGACAGCAAATCTCTGTCTGGTCCACTGGCCGGCCGGTGATGAGCCAGCGGCCGGCCGGTGGTCCAGACAGAGAGGAAGGCTCTCTGTCTGGTCCACCGGCCGGCCGGTGGGGATCCAGCTGCCGGCCGGTGGTCCAGACAGAGAGGAAGGCTCTCTGTCTGGTCCACCGGCCGGCCGGTGATGATCCAGCGGCCGGCTGGTGGTCCAGACAGAGCAAGGCTGTCTGGTCCACCGGCCGGCCGGTGACACCAGGCAGTGGGCAAGTCTACTACCTGGGTCCTCCGGCTGGCCGGTGAGCTCACACCGGCTGATCGGTGGACTCAGTGAGTCCACTTTTCAGCTTTCTTGGGCCAACTCCTTGGAAACCTTTTTCCTATCAACAAAAACACTTGAAAACAAGTTAGAACATAATAACAGTGATTGTGATCATTAAAATCCAAGAGAGAGGGGTACAACAGACTGTGTTTACCATGTTTATCATTGTTTAACATGCTTACCATATTACCAATGTTTACTATTATGTAATTTAGTACACTTTTCTATTTTCTGATTAAGTAGTATTACAATATTTGAATTTGTATATTTGTGAACTAATGTTTGTTTTTTTGATTTGAAGGAAAATGACAGATCAATCAGTTGATCAGCCACATGATTCTGGAGACGAGCATATTGGTCATACATCTGGGGAGGAACATTCACATGCTCCTATTACGAAAAAGAGTTCAAAGGTTGGTAAGCGTGGGTGCACACGTTTACCAACATTATCACTTGCCCGTACGAAGGAGGAGAGGATAGTCATGGAGTTTGATGATGATGATCTTCCTAGAGGTCCAAATGCTAAACATTTTAAGGGTTTTGTAGCAACTCAGGCTAAGAGCAAAGTAAGCATTCTCTATGATGATTGGAGAAGTGTGGATAAGGCGATAATTTCTCAGCTGTGGGAGACCATTTTGGTAATATCTTTTGCTATTGTTTGACTGTTCTTTAAATGTTTCTAGTATATATAATATTTTTAACCTCTTTTTTATCATATGACATTTGATATTCCTGACACTGGAGGAGTCAGGAAGAAATGCTTATCGTTGGCTGCTAGGAGATGGAGGGATTTCAAATCAACCCTCTCATCTGATTTCATTTATGGTCATAGGAGTTGTGAGAATCCATGTCGTATATATCCTTTTATAGATGAAGACACATGGAGACAATTTTTTGAAAGTAGAAGAAAAGAATCATTTTTGGTAAGGGCAATGTAAACTTTTATAAGCTTTCTTATATAAATGATCTTATTATTGTTTTGTTAATGATTACTTATTCTTAATTTACAGCAAACAAGGAAAGCTCATCAAGAGATCCAATCTAAAAATGTATACCCTCATAGTTTATCTCGGGGAGGGTATGCATTATTGGAAGAACAAATGATGGCAGAAAAATTTCAACAACTAAGAGCTGAGTCTTCAAGCTCTGGAGAGGTGTCCCCTCCATCCCCTCCATCTAGACATGAGAAATGGAAAAGAGCTCGGAAGGGCAAAAAAGGACAATATCTTTCGGAAGAATCGAGACTCGTAGTTGAGAGGATTGTAAGATATCTATTTTATTTATTTAAGTTTACTATTTTCGTCATATATTTCCAATCATTATAGAAATGTTCAATTAATTATTACAGGACTCTCTTGAGGAGCAGAGTTCACAGGGGACATTTACACCATCTGGGAGGGAAGATATTTTATCTGTGGCATTGGGAAAGCCCGAACATCCTGGCCGTGTAAGAGGATATTCGGCAGGTGTATCGGTAAGAAAAGTGTTGCCAAGTTCCTCAACTTCTAACGTTGAGGGAGTTTATAAAAAAAAATAGAATCCTTGGAGGCTGAATTCCATAATATTAATGCGACAATGGAGGACAAGATTAGAGCATCGGTGCAGTTTATGTTTGCAGACTTGCAAAGACAATTTCAGGGTGCAGCTCCCACTCCACCTCTCCCAGTAGCTCCCACTCCCCCACCTCAGCCTGCGGACCCCATTTTTGATCCTCCTCCTCCGCCGCAACTACCTACTTATTGTGAATTGTATGTTGATGATCCTCAACATCATATAGTTGCATATGGGATGGTATATTGTATAGGAGATACAGTTCATCATCAACAGTTAGAGGTAGAGAATCAGAGGGTCACTGTACAGGATATTATAGATAGCTCAGCTCGGATACCATTACCTACAGATGAGGTGACGACAGTTGGACATAGTATCGGCCATTTTTTACTTTGGCCATCCAGACTTCTTCAACTCATTACCATAGAGGTATGGATGTTATATCTTTTATTTTATATTTTTATTAATGTTTTATCATTTGAAAACTAATATATTTTTCAATTTATTTTTACAGGAATACTTCAAAGGTAAAGAAATAGTGTATAGACAACAACAAAGATAGATAGCTATGACATCAGATGCAGATACTAGCAGTCTTGACAAATTGTCAAGATATTCAAATTTGTTGGCGGATCATTATGACTTTACAATGGAAGCTCATATCTGTGGACGTGAACTAAGTGTGGGGATTATGAAAACTGATATCATGGAGTTTGTCACTGGAGATAAGTTGGGCATCAACGTGGTGCAAATTTTTATCATGTAAGTCTTAACACCTTTTCCTTGCGTTATATTTATTAAAAATGTATACTTATGTCTGCTTTGTATTAGGTATCTGTATAAAATTTGTGAGAGGAATGAGCTGATAGATGTATATTGATTCGTGGACCCACAATTGATTTCCCCTGAAGCATGTGCATTGGATGAGGAACAAAGAATGATTTATATTGCTGATAGATTTGAAAAGAATGTAATCACACAGTGTTGGATGATGCCTTTTTGTGAGAGGTATGAAACACATCCCTCTCAAAGAGTTAATTATCTTTTAACATAAAAAACCACTAACGTTAAATTTCCTTTTATCAGGGATCATTGGATGTTAGGGGTTTTTTTCCCTAGGGAGAAAGCACTTTATTGGATATGCTCTCTCCATGATGATGTGCGAGAAAGTTTTAAGAATATATTGGAAACGTAAGTTTCAATTTCACAATAGTTTTATATATTATAATGAATTTTAAATTTACCCCATTCGTATTATTTTCTAACATGGCATGGGTCCACTTTCGAAAAAGCGCAAAGAAAAAGAATTTCAAGATCAAATATGTACATGCGAAGGTAAATATCCATTTATAATTTGTACATTTTGATTTATTACATAAAAATAATATATTGAATTTACACTCATTCAAACAGAAATGTCATGAGCAACAAGGCATCATCGAATGCGGATATTACATGTTAAGATTTATGTATGAAATAATAACAACTGGGACAGTTCTGAGTTTTGACCTGGTAAGATTTCCTCTTTCTCATAATATTTCAATTTGATTTATTCATTATACACGTTGACTAATATCCTTTTCCTTTGTAGCTTTTTGATGACCCTCAACCCTTTACTGCTGAAGATATCAAACACTTACAAGTGGAGTGGTAAAATTATTTTACAGGTTTGATTGAATTTTAGTTGTTTGTAATGTAAAATGTAATTTTGAATATTGTCAATGTAATTGTGTATTTCGTAGTCGTTTAGGTTGGATTTAGTTTTTTTTGAAGTTGATAGTGTAAGTTTTGAATGTTATATAAGTGAATGTTTAATTTTTCTCTACTTCTTGTTTTGGTCTACTGTTGATGGTTTTTCTGGTCTGGATTTTGGTATGGGGGGAGAGGTTCCAAGGGGGTGGGTGGGTGTTTGGGGGGTGTCCAAGGGATATGGGAGGGGTGTCCAAGGTGTGTTTGGGGCTGTCCTAGGGGTCGGGGGGGGGGGGGGGGTGTAAATGAGGGTGGGGGGGGTGTCCAAGGGGTGGGGGTGTCCAAGGGATATGGGAGGGGTGTCCAAGGTGTGTTTGGGGCTGTCCAAGGGGTCGGTTGGGTGTAAATGAGGGTGGGGGGGGGGGGGGGGGGCTGTCCAAGGGGTGGGGGGGGGGGTGTCCAAGTGGTGGGGGGGGGGGTGTCCAAGGGATATAGGAGGGGTGTCCAAGGGGTGTTTGGGGCTGTCCAAGGGGATGGGGGGGTTTCCAAGGGGTCGGGGGGGGGGGGGGGGTTCCAAGGGGTCGGGGGGGTGTCCAGGGGGTGGGGGGGCTGTCCAAGGGGTGTGTGGGGGGGGGGGTGTCCAAGGGGTGGGGGGTGTCCAAGGGATATGGGAAGGGTGTCCAAGGGGTGTTTGGGGATGTCCTAGTGTTCGGGGGGTGTAAATGAGGGTGGGGGGGCTGTCGAAGGGGTGGGGGGGTGTCCAAGGGGTGGGGGGGTGTCCAAGGGGTGGGGGGTGTCCAAGGGATATGGGAGTGGTGTCCAAGGTGTCTGGGAGTTCTGTCCAAGGGGCCGGTTGGGTGTAAATGAGGGTGGGGGGGCTGTCCAAGGGGTGGGGGGTGTCCAAGGGTTGTGGTGGGGCTCCAATGTGGTGGGGGAGGGATGGCCATGTTGTTAGGTGGGTATAGATGAGGGTGGGGTTTAGTTGGGGTTTGGGGGAGGGATGGCATGGTAATTTTTGTTGGTTGGTTTCTGGTTGCTTTTTGGTGAGAGCAGTGCATTTATTTTTTTTAAAAATAATATCGCTTTCACGTCGGTTATTTTATAACCGACGTGGTAAATAAATCGATAGTGGTTTATCACGTCGGTTTTTTCGAGAACCGACGTGCTAAACTATTCCCGGGCCTTTTATCACGTCGGTTCTTAATATAACCGACATGATAAAAGGCCTGGGAATCGATTTACCACGTCGGTTATTGGATAAACGACGTGCTAAAACGTTTCCCAGGCCTTTTTATCAGGTCTGTTATTTAAGAAACCGACGTGATAATAGGCCCGGGGAAGGGTTAATCACGTCGGTTATGACATAACCGACGTGATAAACGATATCCCAGGCGTTTTATCACGTCGGTTTAGAAAATAACCGACGTGATAAACCCCCCCACGCATATTTAGCACGTCGGTTATTATATAACCGACGTGCTAAACCCCCCCACCCGCGGTTTATCACGGCGGTTATATAATAACCGCCGTTATAAATCCCCATCCCCCATCATTTTTCACGTCGGTTATTAATGAACCGATGTGATAAAAACCGTGATGTTAGGGATGTTACGTCGGGTTTTAAATAACCGACGTAAAAAACGTTATTTATAACGTCGTCCGTATTAACGTCGCCTAAAAACCGACGTAAATAATGAAAAATAACCGACGTAAAAAATGTTTTCTGCACTAGTGCTTGAAAATATAATCACTTCTTTCCTCAACTCATTAAGTGGATTGAAATATAATACTATTCACTCTCCCTTAGTATAATATAATTAGGTAGATATATCAAATAAACACTGAATATAATTCCTTCAACTTCCCTTACTGATCAATAAACCTTAAATAACTCCATAAATATCCTTGTAAACCTTACCCATAGAGAAATGAAGAAGATATATGGGGATTTGTATGTAGAAAAAAATAAGAGAAGGAATATAAGAGATAAAAAAATGACAACCATTATTTTTTATCATGAGCACATTTGGACTCTCATTAAGATAGAGAAAAAGAATATGACAACAGTATAACATTGGAATTTAAAAGTGGATAAGGGGGGATCTCCTCAGTTATCCAACAATGAGTTTATTTTTTTCATCACTATTGATATAAAACCTAAGTGAAATAAAAGTAAGTATTTTAAATACCTAAAATGGTGGGCACAATCCCATTTTATAGTCTATAAATTAATATTCCTAAGCTTCCCACTACAACTTGTTGAAGATCTCAATGTGGATTTCCTAGAAAGGTAATATACACATGTGGATGGTGCTAAAATTTCCCTATGGATTTCCTTCTCCTCTAAGGTATTTTTAATCACCATAAGATCCTAAAGTGAGATTAATATTTCCCATATGGTCCTTCCACTACTTATTTTATGATATAACTAAGAAACATAAATGATAATGTTATTTTTGTTGAGAAGTCCTGCACATAGCTAACACATGTGCATTAATTTCATCAATAAATTCAAATTTGTGTCTCAATCCTTCATGATGATTCAAGAGTGATCTGGGGAACCCATGTATAATTATTTGAGTTTTTATAGTGATTTGAGTCTTTAAACTTGAAAAATAGAGTATTGTAGACCCCTTATAATATATCTCAAACATACTATTATCCCTACATAGCAGCATGCCTGTAATTTTTATTCAAACAAAACATTGGAAATACAAAGCCGATCCATAATATCTCATCTAGAAATTGGTTTATTCTTAAAAATACCTTATTTAATCACACATATATTTTCCCACTCATGGTTACACTCACACAGATTCCCAGAAACCAATTTACTCATCTGAAACTCAACTTTGAAAAATTTCTCCCCTACAAACATAAAAATTTACCTAAATTAAATTAGGTTATGTTAAATATAATATCAAAATTAGTTAATTCATCGAAAACATAATATTTTAGTCTTTATATAATAACTTACTAAATAAATAGAAATCCATGAATTTTTTCATTTCTTTAGAATTAAGGGAAAATAATGGTAAAAAATTATAAAATCCTAAAAAAATTGAAATAATTATGTCTTCATCAATGATACTAAGGAATTAACTTAATATCCTTTATTTATTTTATATTTCATTTGAATAAAAACCAATAATTAATTATATTTTGGTTATATATTGATTATAAGCTTCAGGTGGTGGATTAATAGGCTTCCATATACCCAAAAGTGAAACTCTATAATTGAATTTGTATAAAAACCCCATATTTATATCATATTAATTAATTGTTGGGATATAAACAATATATATTTGAGTGAATTTAATTGAAACTAATTTGTTTTCAAATAAGAAATATTTCAAAAATTGTTTAATGAAAACCCTAGTATGGATTTGGTGTATTTGTTATATTTACATTTTAGCATTCCATGTTATGTATTTGTTTACTTGTTTTACATTGGTTAAAAAAATATCATGCCTTATAATTAATTTTGGTAACATATTTAAATTTTAATACTAACTTATATAATTAATATATATTATTTTACTTGTTACACATATTACGATCACATAACTCTATGCTCAATAATGTTGTATTGTTTGTATCGTAGTTGGTGTTCTAGAACCAATTTTTTTACATTTATTACATGTATGTTTGGAGATTTTAATTGTAATAAAACATTTTATTACATATTTTTAATTTCTCTATATTACATTAATGTAATAATTTCCTAGAGTATCTGTCACATTTATAATTTTATAACGGTTCCCCACTATGATGAGAACTTTGAAATTTCATGATGATATTCTTAAATATAGCTATACGGTCAGATAAAATAATATTATGGGACACATATAATGTTCACTATTTGGTAATTATATTCTTTATAAGATGATACTTCTTCTTAAGAAGTTCTCACTTGTTAATCTCTGAGATAAGAGATTATGAGAACATACCCACCTATAAAAATTTCACATGTTTATGTGTCTTTGAATATTCCTATATATGATCATATTTAATGGTAATTATACTTTAAGATTATTATTAATTCATGTCCTGAATTTGTTACTTTGATGTACTAACTAAAAACATGATGCCATATGTTCATAGAAAGTAGGGTATATTGGGTGCGTCATGAATGACATGTTATTAATGAATATGGAGAGGAAGGATTTTACCCTTCCATATTAATGGAAGTTGATATCTTGATCATTTTATTGAAATTAAATAATTTCATTAAATTATATGGTCATGGGGTAATGATGATTATATTTCAAATAGTTAAATAAAGATGTATCAAGTGCATAGTTTGGTGAAACGAGTGTGAAACTTACTAGATGAGATATTATAACAAATGGATTATATTACATAGTAAGTTCTAATGTGTGGTTCTAAAAATTTAAACATTAAATTCTCTCTCATGGGTTCATTGACTAATTTTTAGATAGTAATCTTAGACTTTAGGCAAGCCTGAATAATGCCAATGAGAAATTAGCCTAGAGGGCCAGACACTAAGTGTTTCCATTTATCTCAATTAAATTATATTTGAATATAATTATATGAATAAATTTTATTTTATTGATTAGAGAATAATATTATTTCAGATTTATTAATCTTAAATATTCACTAGGTGATAAATAATTAGTTAGTCATCAATGAATAATTTATTTAACTATATAAATAATTCATAAATATTTATTCGTTAGAAAATGAATGTAACACCCAGAAATGTTTCTTTTATGTTATTAATATAACACTTTTTTTATAATGATTTTTTTATTATGAGAACATAGAAATGATTTTAAATTTCAAAGTAAGTTACACATCATGGAAAACTACAAATTAGAATGGTAATGGGGTTATTTAATGATACAATCAAAATTGTATTTTTTCGAAAGACTATAAACATATTTAGTTAAAAAATTGTTTTTTATAAATGTAGAAGTTTTATTTAAAATTTATTTTAATTAAATAATATTATAAAACACTTTTTAAATGATAATATATTTCAATGACGTCCTAAGTAATTTTATAATGGTCAGAATGTTTATTTTTCTATAAAATTTCTAGATTTTAAAAAATATGGATATTTTTTTTAAAAGTTGAAATTATCATATTTATAGAATTTGTTTTGGGAAAACAAGCTTAATTTTTGGACTTATTACATAAAAACTATGTTAGGGTGATTTATTGGGAATTTTCTGACAAATTTGTTTATTTGGTGAAAAAGTGAAAATTACTGCTTTATAAAGCACTTTAATTTTATGACATAATTGTTATGTCAGCAAGAATAAAAATTTATAAAAAAATTTAATTTAGTACAAATTCAATTTAATAAGTATAAAAATTAATTTATTAATTTTAATATTAATATATAAATCTATATCTTACATTTTGGAACAAAAAATACGAATTTTAATATATTTTTTTGATTTATGTGAATTAATTCGGTGGTTTGGAAGGTCAGTTTCGGTTTAAAAAGGTCTTCAATGTCCAATAACGTTCTAACACTTTATTATAATCTATAAATTTGGTTTTAATAGATTAAACCAACAAGTGGTTGGATTTTATATTAAAATAACCTATATTTTAACCCTTAAACCACCCCTCCTCAAGTATAAATACCACCATTTCCCTCGTCACTATCCACACCAAATACTTTGATCATGATTTATCTATCAATTCCCCTCTCAATAGTTTTTCCAAGTTGGTTCCAAGGTTATAAAGTGTCTTTATCTAGATTTAAGAAGCATCCTCCCAATATTAGGGATATTTTCCTCAACTTATTTTTAGTAAAGTTCTGCATTTGTATAAGACTTTGGTTATTAATTATTAGGTTTTAAAAAGATTTTAAATACCCCAATTAATTTTAATATTATTTAGTATTAATGAGATACTTAATTTCCCTCTCATTATGGTTTTTTCCAAAGTCATTACTCTGTCAAAATAAGGGTTTCTCACCCCTCTTTTATGACTACCTTTGTAAGACAATTTAGATTCATTCTTATTTCAATATGAAATATAATTATGTGTAATTACTATAATTTAGTTACTAATTTATCAGTGATAGATTATTATTCCCTCTTATTATACTACCTTTATAAATTGTTGTAATTTTCATGGTTTCCCTTGGCTATAGAGCACCTTAAATTTGGTAAAGAAAAGTGTGTGTGATTTTTCTAGAAGTGAGATCCCCATCTGGATACTACAAGTGGATGTGGATCTATAATTTATGTAACTTGGGGAAACAACCGTAAAATAACTATATTGATCTAGAATTTATTGGGGACCATTGAATGATAATAGTCCTTACTGCACATCTGGTTTGAAACTCCTTGGGTATTTTCTTTCGATAATTAATGTGCACTCTATAAGCCATTATAAAGGATGAGAATATATAGATTGATATTTACATTCAATTGATATACCTATACTGTGAATGTACCCTTAACCACTTATTATAATCATTCCATCAATTGGTTATCTTGTTTTTTTTTCATTTTTAAAATATTATAGTTTCCAAATCTGATTGGTGGATATTCATCAAGGTAGCAACATTAATCCACTGAAATGGGTCCTTTCCCACCCAATGTGTAACCAATGATTATGTTATCTTTCAATCTTCATATTACTCATGGATTTTACCTTTATTCTACATGTCCTTATTTCTATGTACTTGAGGTATATTGGAAATTTGATCTCCCTAGAGAATGATCCATCACTACCTTTTTATTTCCTTATCCTCAGCTTTGTGTGATCATTAATTTCAACATGAACACACTTGAATGAATCTTCTAATTGAATTTTATTTACCTACAATCCCACACATCTATGTATTATGGAAAATTATTGACTAATATATATACCATTTATTATATATGGTGTAAATACCCTATAATTCATTACATTGATTGAATGGTATTTACAAAGATTCATACTTTCCCTGTATACCTGTTTATTTTTCACCATCCAATTATATGATTATTGATGGACGTACATTAGTTTCTCTTATATGGCATTCATGAATTAAGATATATAAAGGTTGCACCCTGATAACAGTCCAATGTTCTAGGTAAGGTGACAAAGTTAACTGATGTAAATTACTCCTAAGAGGACAATACATTGGGTAAAAAATTAATCTCTAGAGATGATATGTTTTATGATACCTTGGTAAAAAACTATGGTAATATGAAGGGTTAAACCTGATAAAACTCCAATGTAATGGGAAAAGTGATAGAGTTGACTGATGTAAGTTTCTCTTAAGAGACTAAGGTATTGGGTAAAGATACCTTGGCCAAAATACTTGGTAATAAGTTTTATGACACCCTTTTGATAGCAATGGTGACATGTTTATGAATGTATCATATTTATGTTTTAGCTACATTTTTATATTATGATTCATGTTCTTTCTATTATGATATACTACATGTTTATATGATCACACCTTATTGATATGTCTCTTTGTCACATGCTAAGTATTTCCTTTATTTATTTTCTTTCTGGGATTTCAGATCACCCCTTTATTTGATGTACTCCCCATGATATGAGATGTAATAAAAATAACTTAGGATTAACCTAAGAAGAAGTCCATAAAGTGGATTATAGGAAATTTTAATGTTTATGATTTTCATTTATTATGTTTCTATTTCTAATACACTAAACCTAAAAGGATCCTTTGTATTGTTAAATATTGTATCATGTAATGAAAGATTTATGTAATAAAAAGGTGGGTCACCATAATGAATATAATATTTAGTTTATTTATTAAATATTTAACAAATATTTATTCTTTGAACTGTGAAGAGAATATTTATTTATGTATAAATATTTATTTTGGTATTCAATAAATATCTACGAGGATGAGATAATCAAGATCATGTTTAGTGATAAATATTAATTTTCTAGCTAGTAAAATAATATTTATCATTGCGTCAGATAGAAAACACCATCAAATAATAATAATATTATTATATAAAATAAAGTTAGATAAGGGTTATTATATTATTTTAGGGTCATTGGGAAATTAAATAATATTTTAACATAAACCTTAACACCATAAATAAATTATTATATCAATTTTTTAGGGTTAATCGAGAATTGAGAATCATTGTGCACAAAAAATTTCTCTTTAGATTCCTCCTCTCATCCTCTCAAGAATGATAAGAACAAGATATATACCATCAATATTGAAGGATATTGTAGTAATCAAGATAAAAACACAAGATAATAAATCTTCTATTCTATAACCCTATATTATATTAGTATTTTTAGAGATCAAAGGAAAATGTGTGGATCACAACTTGAGAGGATCTACTCTGGGTCCTCTCTATACAACAACGGTAATCAAAAAATGGTTTTGGATGATCAAAATATTCATCCAAGAAAGATCTTAAGCCTAGGTAATCTTTATTTAAATCTGGTTAAATTAATTATAAACTTAATAGGCATATTATCCTCTACGGGTTCTGGGATTTATCTGCCAATATTAAATAGAAATATTTCATTGGTCACGACGTTTATGTATAATACCATTTTCAAATGATCCATCAAATCCAGAAAAAACCTAATATTTTTTCACCCAAATTGAATTTCCACTACATTCTGAACCTTTAAGTGGTATTAGAGCAGTCATATTTAAATATATAATTATTTATTTTATTGCTTGTCGATTATTCATAATAGTGGTTAGATATTTCATTTATAGAATATTCTTTCTTTAATATAAAATTTAACTAACATGCTTAGGATACTTTAATATTTTGTGATCAAGATTCATAATTTTTTGAAGACTAATTACATATGGGTGATGATTATAGATTTCACTGGGAGGTGATAATGTTTATGGACAACATATTGGGTACCGTACATGTATCCTATGTTCTCACTATATACCCAAGTTCATTGCACATAGATATGTCAGGGAAAACAATGAACACTGAGTAGTTATTAAACATGGTGTATTTATTATACACCACATGTTGGTCATGATAACCTAGAACATTTTTTAGGCTACATGACATGTAGATGGCGTACAGATCGTGTAGTATACACAATATTAAAGTGAAATTCAAGCTAATCGTGTGGTCAAATACACAGTTTCTAATCATGTGAAACTGACGGCCTATATAATTAATGAAACACATGGCATGCAACCAGCATACATGATTTGTAACTCATTAATTTACACATCTGAAGAACATTTCATGTCATTCATAATATTACGCAGACACGCGGCAAAAAAAACACACAATATGTATCCAAAGTACACATCATGTAGTTATTCATATGAAGAACATGATAATTTAATAGTGGGTTACACAGACACACAACAAGAGAAATACATAGCATTTAGCTGGATAGTACATTCCATATAGTTTGGTTAAGATCCATACTAAATTCCTAAGTGTTTATCCCAGATACATGAAAAATGAGGAACACAACGTGTATCTCATAAATACTTGTTATGTTGTCTCCTAATAAAGGAATGAATTTAATTACATTAAAATAATTAATTTCAACATTAAAACATAATGACACTATTAATAACAGATGTGTTTGACTATGTAATAAAGGTTTTGAATAATTAATAAATAATCAACTAATTTATTTTAATTATATATAATTATTAGTTATTCTATTTTATCTTCCATGAATGAATTAATGATGTGTATCTCCAAGAGATTTTAGATTGTAATTAAGATAAAGGGAATTTTTAATTAATTAATTAATACAAGCATTGTTTATCTTAATAATAAAGAATAAATTGAAGTGAATGATAAACAGTGTAATTTCTCATATCCATTGCATGTTTACGGTTGTTCATGATCATTAAAAAAATATATGTATGAGTTGGTTTTATATAATTTAATTTTATTTCATGGGTATTCAATTATTTATTAATAAATTAAATACAATAGAATGTGTGTCATCCCTCCCTCTTTTATTATGTAGGACCAACATGTCCAAGGTTGTTTATGTAATTCTCCTTAACCAATCCTTGAGTTACCATCACCTACATGTGAGTTATAAATATATATAATAAAAGAAGTATCCCATGGTGCATATAGGTGGTTCAATATGAAACCAACTCAGGTGATATACAAGTGTAATGATGCAGCTCATACCATGACCATAATAAGTAGTTTTTCCCTAGGGTTATAAGTTGATTTATTGTCCACTCAAAAAATCATCAGTTAGATAATATAATGTTCATGTTATTTATTTATTTATTTATTGAAGTCTTATACATGATTTTTTTATGTATGAAAGAATGTGATCACATAAATAAATGAACAAATATTCAATGATGGAATTTAAATAAATGGATTTTATGTAAATATTTTATCAAAACATAGTTAATAACTTAATTGAATTCAACTTAATATTAACAATACATTAAAAGGTTAAAAAAATTATGTGTAGTAAATAAAAAATCTCAAACTAGAATTAATTTAGAGTAATCCTTACATTACTTTATTATGAATAAAAACCATAGAACTCGGTGTCTAACTATCCCTCATTTGGATACTTACTTTTATCATAGAGTTATTATGATTTTTTTTGTTTAATTAACCAATTTACATCAAGATAGGTATCCCTCTCTATACTTTATGTAACTAGATTCAAGTGTTGAGGAAATAAAGGTAAGGGTTTTTGGATTGGAAGGTCCACTCAATGGATCAAGGAGCTGCAATCCCATAGTTGGAAAATACCTTTCTACCTAAATACCTTTGAGTAATTGACCAATCCTTATCTTGGGTCTTGAAAAGGGGTATATGGATCCCTGCCAAGAGAGTTCCTAAGAAAATAGATATTTTGAGTCTAATGGGGGGAGATGTTGGGAATTGATAAAATTGTAGGGGACTTAATAAAATGAAATTCATTATGTATCACATAAATTTTAATCAAGTGAAACACACGCTATCTACTATTTAATAATTATAAAATAATGGAAAGTTTATCATCCAAATTATCCCTATGATCAATTTTATAAAAATACCATATCCTTAGTGGAAGTAATTTTCAAGAATGGTTTAGATGCCTATGGTTTATGTTTCTCCATGAATGGGAATATTACATGCTAGAATCCTCACTGTCTGATCTACTTGAAAAGAAGGTGAGTGATGAAGAGTTCACTGTCTATGATAAACACTTTAGTGACATAGTCAATATTCAGAGTTTAATTCATTCAACAATGTTTAATGAAATCATAAATTCACATGAAAACATGGATTATTATAGCATGATCTAACATCTTTATGGTATATATCAAGAGATAGATAGATAAGAATAGTTTCAGTTATGCAAGGAACTCTTTTAGAGTTAGCTTGAAGAAATTGTTCTAGATTGGCGTCACATAGTCAAACTCATTATCTACATTGATAATATAGAGGTGTAAGGTTAAAATTGCCTAAATAACTACACACTAATCTCATTATTCAATCACTTTATCTGAGATTCTCCATCTTTTTTGTTAATTTCAATATTAACAACATAGAGAAGTCTCTTTCAAATCATAACACATTTATTCACCAATTTGACGATGATAAGATGAGAGAAAATCCTTTTTTTCTTATGGAGGTGAAGATATTTATGTCCAAATATTCTCTACAACTCCCTTCGAACAAGAGAAATGTCAAGGGGAAAGTAAGGTAAAAGGATGTTATCTATTTCACATATGGCATGAAGGTCCATTGGAAGAAAAATTTCACTCAGGTAAAGAAGTAAGGGAAATATATAAGTGATTATGTTATCAATTTATATATATATATTTAAAAAAATTGGGTATTAGATAAAAAATGTGGTTCTCACATATGTATTCGAAAAAATGAACCAATTAGATTTCGAAATTTTGATTAAGGGGAGATAAATCTTTGAGGATCCAATGGATCCCGACTTTATGTCTTGGATATCGGTGACTAAAACCTTATATTATCAATGAAAATGATATTGGTTTAAACATATTTTTATTATGTTCCTTCAGCCACCAAAAAAATTATTTCTATATCTAGACTTGATACATATGGATTTATTTTATATTTTTGAATAAATGTTGTTTATTTTATAAAGATAGAATTTGTTATGGTAAGGGAAATTTAAATAATATTCTTTATGTGTTGGATTACACGAACCAACTGATGGTGATATATAACAAAATTAATTCACATGAATCATAACACACCCAACTATGGAATCAAAGGATAGGTTATGTAAATGAAAATAATATGAAATATTAGACCAAGATGTATATTTAGATTCATTTTCACCAAAACCAATTTGTGTATGTCATGCATGATAACAAGGGAAAATAACCAAATAAGTATTTAGTCAAAAAGGTGAAAGGGATGAAGATATTCTTAAATTAGTTCATAATGACGTGTGTGAACCATTTCTAGTTGAAGCAAGGGGTGGGTACTCATAGTCCATAGTTTTTAATGATTATTTTAGTTTATATGGATATTCAAACTTAATGAGGTATAAGTCATATTATTTTTAATGAAATTAAGGAATTTAAGAATGACGTTGAAAAAACTATTAGAAATAATATTAAGAAACTTTAATCAGACCATGGGGAAAAATATCTTAATCAATTCATCACTTATTATTTATGGGAGTTTGTGATTTTATCCCAACTCACACCTCTATAAACAAGATAATGGAATGGTGTAAGAAAAAAGAGGAACTATAACCTATTAGACATGGTGATATCAAGGATGTGTCATGAAAGTCCTCCATTATCCTTTTGGGGATACATGTAATGAACCTAACCACCAGTGACTTCCTAGAAGATAGTAAGAAATGTGTTACACCTCAAGCCTACCTCTAATAGGTTGGGTGTTAGTGACAAGAACTAAGTAGACGATACTAAAATGGGAGGCCTTATCCTAATTACCTATAAAAAAGTACACACCCATCTCCACAAAACAATGTAGAGATATAATAGACTGAACATCTAGAGTGTAAACCATACTTTCAATAACCTATAAGAAAACATCAAAGTGCATCAAAATAGAATAAAGGAAAAGAGGGAAAATACATTCCCAAATAGAAATGATGTCCCAAACTGATGAAAACTGAAAAATGGAGACTTTAGGGTTCCTATCTCACAATATCCAAGGACGACCATCAAATACAGTCAGTGCCAAGAGCCTCTATGCTCCACCCAAACCAGGTCCACCAATATAAACACCAATATTTCTGTCATATTCATAATACACAACACATGAAGGAAAAACCCATGCAGGGGTGATTATATATATATCTAGTAGGTACCCCATGAACCAAAAAGGGAGAAATAGAAATAAAAATAGTCATCTCAACCCATAAATCAAGAGGGTGAATATAAACCCAACAGATGTGATCCTAAAGAAACACAAGTGAGAGAGAAAGGGGATCTCCATCTCCACAACCTATCTATGAATGATGAGTTATCCTATATCTCCCAAAGGTGCATATATATTTTCTTGAACCATGAAAAACCTCACTAGGATCAATGCATAGGGACCGAACCTCGCTAATGTTCTCCAAAACCGAGGGATAACTAATTCCAATGGAGGAACCAATCCCCGTTGGATCCCAAATACGGGTGGATTAACACTTTTTAGATAGAGGACATGATCCCTATGTAGTGTGGGGGAGTATCGAATATACCTATCTAAAGAGTATGGGGAACCCGTGTCTTAGTGTTAAAGGGGATTACCCACCACAACATCTCTATAATGAACTACACGATCACTGCCAACATAGAAGCATCATTGGTGGAAGCATCATGCTCATAACACATCATGTCATATCTCTAATGAAACAAATGTTAACATCACATTATATGTGAATAAATTATCAATATAGGATATCATGGTCCCAAATCTAAGTCCCAAATAAGGATATACACAAGGTGGAAGTCCCACAAAAAAGTATATGACATGTGCTTGGGGTCACATGACATGTGACATATCCTAGACACCTAGGTGCTTCCACACCTTCAAATATCTTGGATGGACATGTGGTTCTACATAGTGTGTATATTAAGTACATGATGTGTCTTGCTAGCCCAACCCATGCCCATGTCCTGTAGCCCATGCCCCTGTACTTGGCTGTATCTATACATATGTACACTTGGGGTCTGGCCGTGTACTATTACCCAACCATGCCCTGATACATGGGGTGTATTCCCATGCTCTTGAGAATATGTCCATGAACCACTACATGATGTGTTGTCTGATTACTCAACATGTAATCCCAAAACCTCCTCCTTCCCTCAACGGTAAGAACACACAACTTGTACTACAAAAACTACATGTCATGTAATTGATATTTTTGAACTGAAAATCCCTGTGAACCCTATGGAAACCCCATTTTCCATGAATAAGAAACAATCAAACTATAGAGGGCCATTAGTAGTCATAAAAGTGACTTAAAACATTTAAAAAACACATCTATGGATACCGAGGCTTAAAAATCAAAGAAACCACCTACCTCACTGTGAACTATTGAATCTTTGGGTCTAAATCTATGATTAAAAGACACTGCACCTCAATATAATCTTGGTCACTATAAAGGATTAATTATAGTGGAACATCATCTCCCCTTCCTCTTGATTTACCCATCTCACAAGGGAGAAACTGTAATGACCTGAAATAATTAGGAATATTCCCACAAATATTTCTAGGCCTGAGTTCCGAGTCGGTTGGAGGGGGGTTGGAATGTTTTTTAGTGGTGAAATAATTACTTAAAAAATTAATTTAACTAACCTAAACCTAAAAATAATACCCCTCCCCATATATCTTTACGCAAAACGAGCCAAGGAGATCCCCTCCTCTCCTTCACTCCCTTTGGTGATGATGAACCGTCATCGATTCATTGAGATGAGGTGCCTTCAATCCCGATTTTCAACATAGATCATCGTCAGATCAAGAAGAAGAATGATCTGGGTGCTGTTATTCAACAAAATATTTGGTGTTTTTCCAATGAGGTATGAATATTTGAGTTTTTATCCCTATCTCTATTATTTTTCATTATTCTATGTTTTTGGAGCCTTGTTGCATTTGTCCTTGATCCCTTCAAGGTAGATATTTGGGTTTTGGGCTAAATCAGGTGAATTTGACGGAAATTCCTAATTGGGTTTTCCATCTACATGGAATATAGTCTTGTGACACATGCCATGTAGCTCCTCTTGTTTTGGGAAGATGATATTTCAGGACTACACATAGTGTATAAGGGTTACACACAATGTAGCGCATGAGACTGTGTGACTATGGGATATAGCTTAGGTTAGCCATGTGGAAACACATTTTTGTACACTAAAACATGGAAAAATTTCATGGACACATAGTCATATACATGGACACTAGGTCCTATACATGGACATGTGAAAACCAAAATGGGATAGTGGTCTTTTACCCAAACACTCTGTGTAGTATGGGATACACGGTGTGTAAGGGGACACGGTTGGACTGTCCGAGTAGAAGAGGAACGTGGCCAGGAGTCGAGTGATGAGGGATACTATGTGTACCTTATTTACACACTGTGTACCCCTAAATGGGTTGATGAACCATGTTTATAGGTTACATGGGCATATACTCAGGTGAACACACACTCCGTGTGTGTCCTGGTGCATGTTGTGTACTACTTGTTGATCTTATTTGGATCTTCAGTATTCCATATCTTCTTCTCTAGGACTCAGATTTATGATTATGAGTAGTATATCCTGAGTGTTTTTTCACATAGAACATGATGGTGGCCTCTATTATAAATCACGATATACGAAGTGGTGTGGATTGAGGAAGACGCTTGTGGAGCTGTATTGATCCAATGTTATAGATCAATGTGGTTTGTGTACAGAGACGCTGGGACTATTAATCCACTATTGGAATTAGGTGTGGGTTTTTTGTACCTCTATGATTAAGTTGAGATAGGAATCCCTACATCGTGAGAATAGGTTCATTACCTTTGGGTAGATTCTTCTGGGGGTGTTACTCCTCGGATGGACTAGGGTGTGGGTTTTCCTCGAGACATTTGTAAGGTTAAATAGTGATCCCCTACTATGTTAGGGTGCGGGTCATCCATAAATTTTAATTTAGAAGAGTCAATAATCCCCTTCCATGCTAGGGAGTGAGTCCTCTATCCTGGGGTCAGTACTCCCCTATGGTACTAGGATGCGGGTCTCCAATAGTGAATGAAATGATAGAGTCAACACTCCCCTATCGTACCAGGGTGTGGGTCCTCTAGTCACTAAGTGGTGATCCTCTAACGTGATAGGGTGAGGGTCCTTGATCTACGAAGTGGTACTCCCCTATCATACTAGGGTGAAAATCCTTCATGAGTAGTACTCCCCTATTAGATCAGGGTGTGGGTCCTCACTTACATAGTATTACTCCCCCATCTACGAGTAGTAACAGGGAGAGGATCCTATATTGGAGTTGGAGCTCCCTTGGATATCAGATACATTCTTGTTGAGTAGGGCCATCTACCTGATTATAATGGTACCTAGGTAAGATTTAATGCTCCTTTGGAGGACTGAAGTAACGGAAACTCCTTATAGGAGTGATAGAGGTTTCATGGGTTAGTGAGGATAAGTACTCCCTCAACTACGAGGTAGTGGAAAGGTGTGGGTCCCTTTGTTCTCTCTTGTTAGAGAGGATGCACTTGGTGCATAGTCTGAAGTAGTTATCCCTCAAATGTGTGTTGTGGTGAGGGTCAAGCCTCTTCACTTGGGTTCTCTAGCTTGTGATGGGAATAAGGTAACTTCAACATGACCTCTAATGTTGGGCACTAGAGATGGTCCTAGTAAAATGTTCCTGATAGAGCACATTCTCTTGAACATACCATTAGGAATGGTAGGGTCATTCTTGATGGATTGAATCTCTCAGAAGGGTGCCATCTAGTATGGCTAAGCTCATGGAGTGTGTTCTCTTTGTTTTATGTGTTACCTTTAGTACCTCGAGTAGGAATATTGGGGATAGATATGAGGGAAAAACCTAACAAGACTTTGAGTATGATATGAGTACATTTGGTGATTTTTGGGAGTCCTTGTGGTGTTGTCATGCATCAGGGTTGACACCCCTTGTAGACAAAGATGACATTTCATGTAAAACCAAGGATGGTTGGAGATGGAGTTTCTCTCTAAATTTGTTTTCCATATAGCTAGGTCAAGTGGACTATTTCCTTTTAGTTTCTACATTTTTATTTTGGGAATTTTGGGGAAACTACTAAGTATTTTTATACTCAACCTTGAATGGGATTTTCCCGCACATATTTTGGGTCTTGTTCAAACCACAAATCTTTTGACGAATTCCACATAGGACACAAGGTAGGCGAAGCTTAGTGAGCTAAAAAGACTGAGGTGTTTACTGGAGGTTGGATGCGGATCTTTTTGGATGTTGTAGTTGACAGTGATCCCCTCCTTCCAAGAAGGTTGGATTCTTTTACAATTTTCTTTGGTGGGTGTTGTTTTTATTTTTTTCTTTCAGTACTTCTATTTTACTCTAGTTGTGGTATACAGATGTATGCATTAATTGTTTCTTTTTGGTTTTTTACATTTTATCATTTTGTGGGCTTTGAGATGTGTGCATGAATATAAGTACATAGAAGATTCTTCCCATTTTAGTGATATGCCTTCTCGGTACTAGTCTCTATCCCCTATCCTATTGGAGGCGAGCTTGGGGAGTTACTGCCTTGCTGGGTCGGGTCATGATAGAGTGGCATCGAATAAGGATAGTTCCGCATTGGGAATGTGATATCGTGAGATTGGTTTGGGTTGAATAGTAATAGTTTTAGGATGTTTTGAGTTCATATATCCAACCATAGGTTCTTGTGTTGGTGCAATGACCAACATATTTATTTACTGGGACTTTGATGACCTACTTTTCGATTCGGTACAATTGGATACTGGTCGCTGGGAAAGTAGTGGTATATGTATCATATAGGACTAGGATTTTAGTTTTTCTTATACTTATTGATTCATCTCCCTAGATATACTCATTTACCATTGTAATTCTTGATTATATTTTTGGATTCCTCCATGAAGATAGCTAGACAGGATTCTACGACGTGATCATGAGGATGATTTGACCCGTGATGAGGATTCAGTGCGGGGAATTAATTCTGAAGTGTTACCTTCGGGTGGTCTGTCTGTGGTGACACTTCCCATAGAGTAGAAAGTTGTATTGTAAGTTCATGATGAGGATGCACACAGGTTGAGTGTGATTCACAAGTTCTAGAGGTAGCAACCCCTGAGGTACCGAGGTGATCCAGACCCCCAGGTAGCAGATGACTAGCTTGAGGCAGTCACAAGACTTTTCCACTTAGTAAGAAATCCTACCTGTCAGATGGTGGACCTAAAGGTGAGACTTATACAGGGTTCATTCGAGCAATGATTTATTTTAGTGATACAGTCTCATGATGAGGAGATACTCACTTGGGAGGAGTTTGAGTGAATCTTTGGGGAAGAGTTTTACCCAGCTACCTTGAGATTAAGGCGCATCCAAGAGCTTCTCCAACTTTTTAATAAAAGCATGGCATCAGTACAATTTTCTTCAAGGTTCATAGACTTATCACAATTCTCTTCAAATATGGTTTCAGATCCATTCTTAAGGTCACATACCTTCGAGTAGGGTTTTCATCAGGATATCAGGGTGTCTGTGATTCTTCTATGCATTCCTACTTATTCTGGAGTGCTGGTGCAAGCTCGGGTGGTGGAGAGTTTCTTGGATGAGGGATAGGTGGATGTGTCCCACTTTAGTGGTCATGAGGCTGAGGCATCTGTAGTATCTAGAAGACTATAGGTGACAATATTGCAGTGTAGGAGGCATACCCATGCTCAGACTCGAACATGTGGGTCTGCGGTATAGGAGAAACATCAAGGATTAAATTAACCATAGGAGAGGTGATGTTATGCTTGCGACATCTGGGGGAATCTCGCAAGATATTTTCCTACCCATCATGATTTTTAGAGTTTGTAACACCCCAAGCTTCCATGGTACACTTCTCTTTGAATAATATAACAGCATGTGTTGTATGCAACTTCGAGTTCTAACACACCACAACCAATCAAACTAGCTATTATGAATAGTAATACCCACTTTTTAAAAATTTATAAGTTTTATCATTCAAAATGGACTTCATTTTTGGATTTGGGGTATTGAAATTAGCTTAGGGTGAATTTTTGGTATTTTTCTGAAAACTTTCAATTTTTGATGAATAGTGAAAAACACTAAGTTATAGTTTAAAACAGAATCTTTTTTAAATAATTATTTATTTTATTTAAATTTGTTTTAGGTCAAAATAAATAAATAATAACTATATAAGTTCAATGTAATTCATTGTATTCAATTTATAATAATTTTAGATATATAAAATTTTTATTGAACTGTTTACCGTCTTTTACCCACCTCTTTGGAGCATTTGCAAATTTACATAAAACTTAATTTTACCACTTATTTTACTTGAATTTCTAAAATACAAGGTACATGGTTGATATCAGTAAGTAAAATGTGGTTCAATGAGATGAATATAATTTTTTGTGAATAGTAACTTTTTTACTTTTATTTACCACGGTTAAAAGTAAATAGGGTAATTAAGTGTAAAAATTATATTATTATTACCCTAACACATTTCCTAATTCTTTTGGATAAGTTTAATTCGACCAAAAACAACCTTAGGAAAAAAAATATGATCCTTTATGTCCAATTGTATTAGATTAGGACTTTTATTATTATTTAATTCAAAGAAGAGTTAAAAGTGTTAAATTCAAAGTTTAATAACTAAACCATTTTTAATATAGGGTTACACATAAGGTAAATTAGACTATAAATATTAATTGGAAAGCTAGAAATATTTCCAACATAATTTTATTTTATTTATATTTTTTAGACATTAAATAATTAAATTTATTTATGACACAATGATGATGTAGTAATTACCGTATTAATGACATATTAAAATAAGTGATATTATAAATATCAAAATAAATGTAATTTGAGACATTTTATGAATTAAACAAATTTTATAGGTTAATAAGACAGGTTAGGGTTGGTTAGATGAATTTTTTTTGAAGTAATAATTCTGTTATAAATTTACAAAAATAATATACAAAATAGTATCAAAATTGACAAAAAAGTGTTTTTAAAACAAATATTATATTATTAATTGATATTCTATTCATAAAAACCTAAGGTTCTTCCAAAAGAATTATATAATGATAGGTGTATCATTAATGAACCACTTGGGGTTCTATTGGAAGTATATAGTATGTTTATTAACCTTATAATATAAAAATACAAAGAGACATGGTAAATGTCAAACTATTTAACTAAGAGTTAAATCTAAAAGATAAGGTTAATATAGTGACCCAAAACTATCTAAAACCTATTGTTTGAGTGTTTTTCGATCCATAAACATCTTATAATTTAAATAATTCATTTTTTTAGCCATTAGAAACCGAAAATTATTTTATTATAAAATAATATTTCAATCCTTTCCAAAGGTGCCCCTCAACCCTCTTATAAAAGGGCACTCCCCCTTCTCTTTAATTCACACCATCAAGCAATTTTTCATGGACAAAATCTACCTAAATACCCTCTAAAATGTCCTCCCTTCATCCTATAGGCATTAATTTAGTCATAAATCCAACCTAAGGAGCCCTTTTGATCAAATCAAAAGGAAGAACCCAAAGAAGAGGTAAATATTTCATCATGTATTTCAAGTTCCTTTTTTATTCCACATCCTCATTCTTTGTTGTTTCCATTCTAAATTAATAAATACATCATATTATATATAATTTTATGTTATTATAAATATGGTACAACCATATTCATTATTCTATCCATCCTTTGAATGACATGTCACCATACATGCGTGTGTATGACTTACTGTCTCCACATCGTGGTGTAATTGTTATTCAATGCATTATTATTTGGATTGATATAATAATGATGTGTAATTGTTGTAAATAATAAATATAACATGATAATTATTTTGTATATATGATATACCATCCAATTATATATTATTTTAATATCAAAATAAGGATATTTTCACTCGTGCGTACGTACGGATTACCGTCTCCATAAACGCGATGAGATTCATTCCCCATCGTATCCATTCAAGACTAATTTTCATTATATGATTAAAAATAATGTTTAAAGACTTAATATAATTCTGAATATGAATAAGATACATCCTATCCAAAACAAACATTACTTATGTAACAAAGAATATAAAGGAAAACGAATCAGTTAACACCCAAAATGACGATAATACTAAAATATTGTTAACAAAGCAATATTAAAAGATCATATATGATATCATATTAATGTATATGATTCATGTATAATTTAATAACAATTATTTCAACATTATATAGGAGTTTAACCTACCCTCAACCAATGAAAAGTACAAGGTAAGGGTTAATTTCACAATCTCTTCATTATCCAAGGTTGTTTATATGTAATTATCTACTAGGACCTCTTTATCATCCACATCCATGATTCTTAAAAATTCATTTCAAAACATTTTTACTAGTTACTAGAAAATGGGTGAAATTCATTTATACCCTTATTTTACCTTATATGTTTTGAAAGGAATCTTTTTGTCGTTTTCCAAAAAAGGTACTTTTTGAACTTTTCGACACATTTAAGGTAAGAATGTTTTTTTAACTTATACAGCGGGTGTGGATATTTTCTACTATTACAACATCGTCGAATATTACCTTAAAATATTATAAAAATATTTTCAAAATAAATTTTTTATTAAATTATTTCAAAATAGAAAGAGATATTTCTCTAGAAAAGGTTTTGATTTCATCTATGTCAACATCCTTTGATGAATTTTAAGCTTATTTAAAGTTGCATTATTCTGATACAAAACTTCCATATTGTATTTAACGTTTTGTGATATGTTTGAATATGGATGTGTTATTTTTACACCATTCATGGTTTATGGATAAATTATTGACATTTCATATGCTAGTTTTAATATGAATGTTTATGTTATGTTTAAACCTTTTCATATGAGGAATGCATTGGACTTAGTAAGTGATGGGTGGAGCCCTCTATAGCTCCTCAATGCATCGGTAGGTCTCATGAGACAAACTAGTTTCTTGTCATAAGGCCTTGACAAATTATTATTTGTAGTCTTGGCACAAGGCCTTGACTATGTGGTTATGAAAGTCTGGCATTATGCATTCCATCATTATAAAAGTGGCTATTGATATTTCATGTGATTATTAAACTAGTAGAATATCCATGTGAGTAAGTAAATGACATTATTTTGATTTATATTTTCCATAATATGATGAATTTTATGTTGAAAAGGCTTTTTTTTAGTTTTATAAATTGCCTTAAATGTTTATGATTATTTATGAAATTTTCCGCTATATTGTTATCCTTTCTGAGCATTTGAGATCATGCCTTTCTATGTTTTATTTTTCCTAGGATGCGAAGAAATATATTATGACTGACCTGCAGGGATAGTCTATGCGATCTCAGTGTTTTCCATGGAAACAATGTTGTTGTAGTTTTCCATTTTATGATATAATGTAAACCTTATAAATGGATCTAGTACTTCCAAGGCTACTAAACTAATTGGTATTTAGAGACTTGATCTTTTGTGATCATGCCAATGATACGTAATAATTCACTGACTCTAGGTAACTAGGTTTGGGGCGTTATAGTTGGTATCAGAGGAAGTTTAGTACAAACCTTGGATTCTAGATTTAGGTAAATGCTGATTAGAGAACATTACCGTAAGATAGACTTTGAGGATTAGTATAGAAGAACTTCCTAGAATTTTGGTATTGTAGATATTTTGTGAGTTTTCAAAGAAATACATCCCTATCTGGATACGAGCAGGTAGAGATAGCTCTGGCACAGATGTACCTATGAGTAAAACCTGAAAACATCGCTTTGAGCTAGACTCGAATAGGAACTGGTGCACGACAACAGGCTTTGCTGCACTCTTGGTTATGACACTCCTGAGGGATATGTTTAGGATAATTCTCATTTTCTTTAAAAACCATTATTAAGGGTTTATGAGTATATACTTCCTCAAAGAAAGCATTTTTTTATGATTATGGATTATATCTATAAATTGTTCAATTTATGTTAAGTGTATTAAAAGTTTGGAATTATGTATTTCGATTCATAAACTAATCTAGTTTATCCCATTTTTTAGAAATGGTGCCTAGTGCAAGGAATGGAAACCATATCAATGCACACACTCTATATAGGGATTTCTCTCCTACTCAAGATAATTATAGTGGAGCTGGTGATGAAACTGGTGCTGGTCAGTTTATCACCATACTGGGACAACTCACTCAAGTTATGAATAATAACCTTACCCGTATGGAGCACCCTGATCCACAGTGTGGAGAATCAATGTTAGATCACTTCATGAGGAAACAACCACCAACATTCAATGGGGGTACAAATTCACTAGTAAATGAGCAATGGTTAAATTCCTTAGAGAAAATATTCCACGCCTTGGGGAGTAGCGAAAGGGAAAAAGTTGTCCTGGAAGTTGACCGCCTCACCGGAGATGTTGATCAATGGTGGCCATTTATTCAAAACACAAAGGAAGATGATGAATTATAAAATAAGTAATGGATGGAGTTTAAATAAATTTTATTAGAAAAATACTTTCCTCATGACCATTGAGAGGATATAGAAAATACAATTTTTGAGTCTAAGGAAAAAGGATGATGAGAATGTTGTAAAATATGAAGCTAACTTTACAAGGTTAGCGAGGCATGTTGCAGATTATATATGTAAACCAAGAAGTAATATTGATCGTTTCTTTGATGGGTTAAAACCATTTATCCGTCGAGAATTAGTCACACAATACTTCTCATTGTACGAATATATTATCTCATGTGCTATCAATACAGAAAAATAGTTCTCTAAGTCTTTCAACTTTAAAGAAAAGAAAGATAAGAATAGATCTACTGAATACTCTAGAAATGGAAATAAGGGGATGAAGGGAAAAGTTGAATATCCATCCTGCATCAAATGTGGGAAGAAACACCCTAGTACTTGCTTGAAGGGAATGAGAGTCTGTTACATGTGTGGTGAAAAAGGCCACCAAGCTCCTGATTACAAGGGGAAGAAAGAGGATGTCGATGTTGAATGCTACAATTTTAGAGAAAGGGGTAATTATGAGAATGAATGTCCTAAGCATCAGGGGAACTTACCTAAGAAAAGTCCAAGGGATCAAGGCCAAGCTTAAGCTATCACTACTGCTGAAGTTAAAGCTCCAAAAGATGTGGTGGCAGGTAATTTAATGGTTTCCTCAAGTTTAGCAAATTCATTATTTGATTTTAGATCATCGCATTGTTTCATATCTTCCTAGTTTTCTAAGAAAATTAGATATTTCTAATTTGATTTAACAAGGGAGTTATCAGTAAAAACTCCTAAGGGAAGTATCATTGCAACAATGTTTTTTGAATGAGTCCCCATTAGGGCATATAAATGTTCTTTATCTGCTGATCTCATCATCATACCCATTATTTAATTTGATATAATCCTCGGTATGTATTGGATTTCAGACCATGATGCAAAAATTTATTATAAGAATAAGGAGGTTACGATTTTTGATGATGATAAGGAGTACCTTGTCTTTAGAGTAGAAACGTCACCACCTAATTCTTATCTAGATCCACCCCCAATATCTCAACTAAATTAAATTATTGGGGAGGAAGAGAATGAAATAACTGTGGGTGAGGAAAGGAATGTTCAAATAGAGGATCCACCTATTGTGCAAGAATATGTTGATGTGTTTCCAGAGGATTTACCTAGAAATCCTCCAGAATGATAAATTGCGTTTACCATTGATTTAATTACTGGTTCAAGACCCTTATCAAAGACCCCTTATAGAATGGCCACTGTGGAATTAGTGGAACTAAATAAAAAACTAGAGGAATTGAGTAATAAGGGATTTATTCTCCCTAGTGTTTCTCCATGGGGAGACACTGTCCTTTTTGTTAAGAAGAAAGATGGATCTATGAGGTTGTGCATTGAATACACAAAGATCAATGCTATAAAAATAAATAACAAGTATCCCCTACCTCTCATTGATGATTTATTTGACCAACTTCATGGAGATCAATAATTTTCAAAGAATGAACTTCGATCTGGATATCATCAGTTGTGTGTGAAGAAGGAAGACATTCCGAAAACAACATTTCGAACCAGGTAGGAGCATTACGAGTTTAGAGTAATGCCGTTTGGATTGACTAATGCACCCTCTGTCTTCATGGATCTAACGAATAAGGTATTCAAGGAATATCTTGATGAATTTTTAGTGGTATTTATTGATGATATCTTGGTATACTCCAAAAGCTACGAAGATCATGAAAATCACTTGTGCATTATCCTGAAGACTCTTAGAAGATATGAATTATATGGGAAGTTTAGAAAATGTGAATTCTGGATTCATAAGATTTCTTTTCTTGTCCATATCGTCTCTAAGGATGGAATCTTCGTTGATCTTTGTAAGACAATAGCAATCTAAGAATATCCAACACCGACAAGTATAACTAAGGTACGCAGTTTTATTGGTATAGCAGGTTATTATCAGCATTTCGTCCATAATTTTCCCCGATTGGCTAACCCATTAACCAAGATCACACGTAAAGGGGTAAAATTTGTTTGGAAAAAATAATGTGAATAGTGTTTTGAATAATTGAGGAGAAGATTAGTCAATGCTTCTATATTGAATCTTCTATTTGGGAATGATGGGTTTGTTATTTATAGTGATGCTTCAAAGAAAGTACTTGGTTGTGTCCTTCTGCAGAATGATAGGGTTATTGCCTATGCATCACGACAGCTAAAAATTCATCAGAAAAACAATCCTACTATTGATCTTGAGTTAGCAGCAGTGATATTTTCTTTGAAGATTTGGAGACACTATCTTTATGGTGAAAAATGTGAGATTTATACCGATCACAAGAGTTTGAAGTATATTTTCTCACAGAAAGAACTCAACATGAGGAAAAAGAGATAGCTTTAACTACTCAAGGATTATTATTTCATGATAAACTACCACCCGAGGAAGGAAAATAAGGTGGTAGATGATTTGAGTAGAAAATATCATGGAGTTTTGAACAAAATGATAGTTGAAAGGGATCCTATTTTCATGGATCTAGTAAAGATAGATATGGGAATAACCATGGAAGGTGAAACATTAATGCCTTTTCAAATGGTTTCCAAAAAATCATTACCAGAAATGATAAAAAGTTCTCAGGTTGATGATGAGGAGTTTAAAAAGAAGATTAAATATGTGAATGATGGGAGATTGATTGACTTTGTATATGAAGATAGAATTTTGAAATTTGGGAAGAGACTTTGTGGTCCCGATATACCTGATCTAAAAAGGGAATTGTTGGATGATTCTCATAGTTCCAATTTCTCTATACACCCTGGTAGCTCTAAGATGTATAGATATTTGATGGAACATTTTTGGTGGAACAACATGAAGAGGGAGATTGCTGATTTTGTGTCAATATTTATGGTTTTTTAACAAGTGAAAGTTAGAAGGAAACCGTCCGGAGGAGTCTTGCGACCTCTTCCCATACCTGAGTGGAAATGGGATAATATTACGATGGAATTTTTCATGGGACTACCAAAGACTCTTAGAAGGAATGATGCAATATGGGTCAATTGTTGATCTTCTTACCAAGTCAGCACATTTTCTTGCTATAAGAGAAGATTTACCACTTGAACGTCTAGTAAGACTATATATTAATGAAGTTTTGAGACTTCATGGAGTACCCCTATCGATTGTTTCTGATCATGATCCACGTTTTAAATCAAGATTCTGGAAAAGTCTTCAGAAATCCCTAGATACTGAACTTTTTTTGAGCACTGCTTAGCACCCCCAAACTGATGGACAATCGGAACGGACTATTCAAACCTTATAAGACAAGTTGAGATCATGCTCACTTGACTTTCAAGGTATGTGGGTCAATATTTACCTTTGGTAGAATTTTCCTATAATAATAGCTTCTATTCAAGTATTCAGATGGCAGCATATGAAGCGTTATACAGGAAGAGATGTCACACACCAACCTGTTGGGACGATGTTGGTGAAAGAAAACTCATAGGCCCAGAACTGGTAGAGGAAACGATGGAAAAGGTGAAGGTAATCCCAAACCACATCATAGCATCTCAAAGTAGGTAGAAGAGCTATGCCGATAACTGAAGGAAGAATTTGTAATTTTAGGTAGGAGATCATGTTTTATTAAAGGTATCTCCATGGAAGGGTGTTATAAGTTTCAGTAAGATGGGAAAATTAAGTCCCAGGTACATCAGACCTATCTAAATTCTAGAATTAATTGGGGCTGTAGATTACCGTTTGTCAATACCGCCAATTCTCTCCAAAGTTCACGAGGTATTCCACATATCACTGTTGAGAAAATATATGCCTGACCCAATGGATGTACTCACCTATGAGGAATTAGAACCGGAACCCGATCTATCTTATTGCGATGATCCTGTCAAGGTTCTTGATATAAGAGGTTAAGTGCTGAGAAACCGGACGACTCGTCTGCTAAAAGTTCTATGGAGAAACCATGAGAAGGAAGAGGCAACGTGGGAACCTGAGGAACCTATGATGAAGACACACCCGAGTATTTTTATGTAGCAATATACTAGAAATTTTGAGGATGCAATTATTTGATGGAGGGGAGAATGTAACACCCCAAGCTTCCATGGTACGCTTCTCTTTGAATAATACAATAGCATGTGTTGTACGCAACTTCAAGTTCTAACACACCACAATCAATCAAACTAGCCATTATGAATAATAATACACACTTTTTGAAATTTCATAAATTTTATCTTTCAAAATGGACTTCATTTTTGGATTCTGAGTATCGAAATTAGCTTAGGGTGAATTTTTGGTATTTTTTGAAAACATTCAATTTTTGATGAATAGTGAAAACAATGAGTTATAGTTTAAAACAGAATTTTTATTTAAATAATTATTTATTTTATTTAAATTTTTTTAGGTCAAAATAGATACATAATACCTATATAATTTCAATGTAATTCATTGGATTCAGTTTATAATAATTTTAGATATATAAAAATTTTATTGAACTTTTTACCGTCTTTTACCCACCTCCCAGGAGCATTTACAAATTTACATAAAAATTAATTTTACCTCTTTTTTGAGTTGAATTTCAAAAATCCAAGAGACATAGTTGATATCATTAAGTAAAATTTGGTTCAATGAGATGAAAATAATTTTTTCTGTGAATAGTAACCTTTTAATTTTATTTACCACTATTTAAAGTAAATACGGTAATTAAGGGTAAAAATGATATTATTATTACCCTAAAACATGTCCTAATTCTATTGGATAAGTGTAATTTGACCAGAAACAACCTTAGGAATAAAATATGTCCCTTTAGGTCCACTTGGATTAGATTAGGACATTATTATTATTTAATTCAAAGAAGAGGTAAAAGTGATAAATTTAAAGTTTAATAACTAAACCATTTTTAATATAGGATTACACATAAGATAGATTACACTATAAATATTCATTGTAAAGATAAAAAAATTTAATACATAATGGTATTTTATTTATATTTTTTAGACATTAAATAATTCAATTTAGTTATGACACAATGATGATGCAGTAATTACCGTATTAATGAAATATTAAAATAATTGATATTATAAATATCCAAATAAATGTAATTTGAGACTTTTTATAGATTAAACTAATTTTATAGGTTAATATGACATGTTAGGGTTTTCTAGATTAATTTTTTTGAACTAATAATGCTGTTATGAATTTAGAAAAAACAAAATACCAAATAGTGTCAAAATTGACAGAAAAGAGTTTTCAAAACAAATATTATATTATTAATTGATATTCTATTCCTAAAAATCGTAGGTTCAGCCAAAAGAATTATATAATGATATTGTTATCATTAATTAACCACTTGGGGTTCTCTTGGAGGTATATAGTAAGTTTATTAACCATATAATATAAAAATACAAAGAGACATGGTAAATGTCAAACTATTTAACTAAGAGTAAAATCTAAAAGATAAGGTTAATATAGTAACCCAAACCTATCTAAAACCTATTGGTTGAGTGTTTTTTGAAAAATCCCTACCTTATAATTTAAATAATTCATTTTTGAGCCATTAGAAACCGAAAATGATTTTATTATAAAATAATATTTCAATCTTTTCCTAAGGTGCCCCTCACCCCTCTTATAAAAGGGCACTCCCCCTTATCTCTAATTCACACATTCAAAGCCATTTGGATCGTAAAAACTCTACCCAAATACCCTATAAACTTTCCTACCTTCATACTAGAGGCCTTACTTTATTCATAAATCCAACCTAAGGATCCCTTTTGATCAAATCAAAAGGAAAAACCTGAAGAAGAGATAAATATTTCATCACCTCTTTCAAGTTCCTTTCTTCTTTCACTTCCTCTTTTATTATTGTTTCCATTATAATATAATAACTATAGTATCTTATATATATTGTGATGTTATTATAAATATGTTAAGACCATATTCATTATTATATCCATCCTTTAAATGACATGTCACCATATGTGCGTACGTACGGCTTACCGTCTCCACATCGTGGTGTAATTGTTATTCAATACATTATTATTTGGATGGGTATAATAATGATGTGTAATTGATTTAAAAAATAAATATAACATGATAATGATTATTTATATATGATATACCATCCAATTATATATTATTTTAATATCGAATGAATGATATTGTCGTTCGTGCGTACGTACGGATTACCGTCTCCACGAACGCGATGAGATTCATTCTCCATCATATCCATTCAAGAATAATTTTCATTAGATGATTAAAAATAATGTTTAAAGACTTAATATCATTCTTAATATAAATAATATACATCATATCCATAATAAACATTACTTACATAATAAATCATATAAAGGAAAATGAATCAGTTAACACCCAAAACGACGATAATACTAAAATATTATTAACAATGCAATATTAAAAGATCATATATGATATCATATTAATGTATATGATTCTTTTATAATTTAATAACAATTATTTCACCATTATACTGGAGGTTAACCTACCATCGACCGAGGAAAAGTACAAGGTAAGGGTTAATTTCCCAATCTCTTCATTATCCGAGGTTGTTTATATGTAATTATCTACTCGGACCTCTTTATCTTCCACATCCATGTTTCTTAAAAATGTATTTAAAATTTTTTTTAATATTTAATATACATTGGTTTAAAGTCATTTATACACTTATTTTAACATATATGTTTTGAGAGGAATCTTTCCGTCATTTTCCAAAGAAGGTTCTTTTTGACCTTTTCAACAAATTCAATGTAAGAATGTTTTTTTAACTTATACGACGGGTGAAACTATTTTCCTCCATTATAACATCATCGAAGCTTCCCTTAAAAGATTTTAATAATATTTTCAAAATAAATTTTTTCTTAAATTTTTTCAAAATAGAAAGAGATATTTTTCTAAAAAAGGTTTTGACTTCATCTATGTCAACATCCTTTGATGGATTTTAAGCTTATTTGAAGTTGATTTATTATGATAAAAAACTTCCATATTGTATTGATGTTTTTTTGATTTGTTTGACTGTGGATGTGTTATTTTTACACCATTCATGGTTTATGGATTAAGTATTGACATTTCATATGCTAGTTTTAATACTAATGTTTATGTTATGTTTAAACCTTTTCATATGAGGAATGCATTGGACTTAGTAAGTGATGAGTGGAGCCCACTATAGATCCTCGATGCATCGGTAGGTCTCATGAGACAAACTAGTGTCTTGGTACAAGGCCTTGAAAAAATCTTATTTGTAGTCTTGGCATTAAGCCTTGACTATGTGGTTATGAATGTCTGGCATTATGCATTCCATCATTATGAAAGTGGGTATTGATATTTCATGTGATTATTAGACTAGTAGAATATACATGTGAGTAAGTTAATGGCATTATTCTGATTTATATTTTCCATATTATGATGAAGTTTATGTTGAAAAGGCTTTTGTTTTAGTTTTATACATTGCCTTAAATGTTTATGCTTATTTTTGAAAGTTTCTGCTATATTTCTATCCTTATTGAGAATTTGAGATCACCCATTTCTATGTTTTATTTTTCATAGGATGTGAAGAAGTATATTATGATTGACCTACAAGGATAGTCTACGGGATCTTAGTGTTGTCCATGGAAACAATTTTGTTGTAGTTTTCCATTTTATGATGTAATGTAAACCTTATGAATGTATCTAGTACTTCGAAGTCTACTAAACTAATCGGTCTTTCGAGACTTGATCTATTGTGATCGTGCCAATGATACATAATAATGCACTAAATTTGGGTAACTAGGGTTGGGATGTTACAGAGGTAGCCAGATGAGGAGCCTCCTTGGTAGAGACAAAGCTTGTAGAGAGGTGTTTCACAAGGTGGTCGATGAGGCAAAGGAGCTATAAGAGAAGAAGGAGGTGGAAGATAGTTTGTGGTATTTACACCACCCCCACAGGTGGTCTATGCCAGGCTTAGGGAGATGGAGGATATAGGTGAGGAAGGATGAATGTGGTCGGAGCTTTTGACCCAAAGGCTCTATGAGATATTTGAGGTACTATTTGTGTCGTTTATTTTAGTTTCCATATTGATAGACATAGGTTATAGTTTTTATATTCTTACCACGAGTATTGTCTGAGAATTAGAGATTCTAGTTGAACTATTGACCTAAACCTCATGTTTAGAGAATCCTACTAGAGGGGAACCGATGGTCACACTCTGGTGCTGACAGTGTGACCTGGCTCTTTGAGGTGAGATTTTTGGTTGGGATCTCTTGTTCATAGCATCGGGGCCTTACAACGTGATTCTTGGTATGGATTATTACAGTTCATGCCAAGATTGACTATTTTAGGTGAAGGGTTCAGTGTGTCTATAGTGATGGAGTGAGGTTTTCCTTTGTCGGTAAAAAGGAAACCCAAGCATCACAGAATGGACTCATGCATGGAAGGGTACAGTCGATTACTCACCAGCTGGCTAGTATGATCCTCCGTGTAGCAGATTTTATGAATTTATAGTTCTCAATAGTAGTGGAGGAGTATGAGGACATCTTCTCTAAATATGTTCTAGGTTACTACATCACCAGGAGATATAATTATGTTTTCGTGTGCACCCTAGGATGAAATCGATATCTACATGACAGAATAGTATGGATCTCGCAGAGCTTTGAGAGATGAGGGTGCGATTAAGGACTTGCATATGAAGGGCTTTGTAAGACCCAGTGTTTCACCTTGGATGGACCTAGTTATGTTTTCCCAAAAAGTATATAGAATCTTTAGGTGGTGTATGAATTTCTTAGATCTGTGTGTTTAGGGTGAGGTTATGTGATGAAGTGTCTGGGATTGTCCTAGTCTTTCTAGAGGAGTTTCTCTGCTTGACTCATTTTTATGAGGTGGCCCTAAGATAGGGAGATCAACGCTCAGAATCATTATGTAGTGGTAGAGTTAGACCCTAAGATGTTTCCATAGTGTGGATTGGTTTCCTACCATCATTAATCCTATGGAATTCCACTAGTGGGTGGGATAGTATTTCTATTTTGGTAATCTATTTAGCAGCTGTAGGTTGTAAACGGAGGGCCTGGTAAGACCCAGCGTTTGGTTATGGGCAGTCCTGTTTCATTTATGAATACCCTCGCATGTCCATTGTTAAGATTAGATGAAAAATGTTTCAGGAGGCTATTGTATAGTTCATCTAGGGGTGGATGTGAACTGTGGGGTTCTGTTAGTATCTGTGTTAGGTTAGCATGGAGGTGTGCTGCTAGACCCTATGACAACAGATGGATTGTGGTGCTTGGTTCTTTCCCACTTGTTATAGCTTAGGAGACAAGTTTCCATTGTTCCATAATGTTGTCTTAGTAGTATATGGAAATGAAAGTGGTTTGATATCAGTGGTTCTTCTATGTGCGTACTTGTAAGCAGCACGAGAAACCTTGATAAGCTCACAAGCATGAGTGCCTAGTGGAGAGCTTAGTTTCTTACCTTGTGCCTCGGCTGTTGCTTTTCAGGGATGAAAATACATTAAGTGGGGGGAATGTAGAGATCTGGTTTTTGAACCGAAAGACATTATAATATTCTAGTGAATAATTTTGGGGCTGGGCACCGAGTTAGCATGGAAATTCGAGGTCCAGGGAGCCTTAGTGTGGTGATATAAAAAATATTATGTCTTTTGCGTATAGTTTTGCTCGAAATGTAAATAACTCTTGTGCAGGGTCTCAGATCATATTTTTGAGACTGAGGATATGTCCGAAATTTCTTGTTTACCCTAGGCATGATGTAAAATATTTTGCATCGGGAGGTTCAGTTGGAGGTGAGTTGGCAGGTTTTTTTGTGGTGAAATAATTAATTAAATAATTAATTTAATTAATTAAACTAACCTAAAACTAATACCCCTCTCTCATTGCACACAAAGATCCAAGTAGTTACAAACATATCCTTATCTCCATTTAGAGCTGACGAACTAACACCAATTCATATAGGAAAGGTTCCATCAATTCCTTCTTTCAGCACAGATCGTTGTCAGATCAAGAAGCAGCATGATCCGGGTACCATTCCTCAACCAAAACTTCGGTGTTTCGCCAACGAGGTTAGAAGATTTGAGTTTTTTTCCCAATCTCATTTTTTACATTTTTATAAGTTTCTATATCCCTATTTCATTTTTTCTTGATCCCTTCTAGGTAAATATTTGGGTTTTTGGATGAATAAGGGTGAATTGGAGCGAATCGGGTGAATTTACAGGAAATTTACGACTGGGATTTCCATATATAGATAATTTAGTCTAGTTACACATGACATTCATCTCTCCCTATTCAAGGAAGATGATATTTTGGGACTACACGCCTTGTATGAGGGTTACACACTGTGTAGCTCATGAGACCGTGTGACTATAGGACATGGATAGGGATAGCCGTGTGAAAACACATGGACATGCACAAACACATGAACAAAGTACATGGGCATGGGGTCTTATACATGAAAAAAGGTCATATACATGAAAACGGGAAAACCTATATGGGTTGGTGTCCATTTACCTGAACACACCATATAGTATGGGATACACGGTGTGTAAGGGGACACGGTTGACCTTCCCACGTAGAAGAGGAACACAACCACGAGCCTAGTGATGAGGGAAATGGAATGTAACTTCCTTAAATACCATGTAACCCTACATGGGTTGATGAACCGTGTTGAAATGTTACATGGTAAGGTACTCGAGTGGACACACATGATGTGTGTGTCTCGGTGCATGCCATGTACTACTTATTGATTTTCTGTGGATATTCCATCTTCCGTATCTTCTTATCTGGGAATCATATTCAGGATTATGGATAGTCTATCCTAATAAGTTTTCATGTAAAATGTGATGGTGGCCTCTGTTATAGCATACACTATACTAAGTGGAATGGATAGAGTAAAACCCTTGTGGAGTGGTACTGAACTGATGTTGGAGATCAATGTGGTTAGTGTAGAGAGATGCTGGGACTATTACTCCCCTATTGGACTAGGGAACATGTTTTCCTTAACTATATACTTAAGTAGATATGAGAGTCCCCATGGCATGGGTGTGAGTTTAGTACATTTTGGGTAGATTTCTCTGGGGGTGTTACTCCCCTGATGGAATAGGGTGTGGGTTTTCCCCGAGATGTTTTTATGGTTGGATAGTGCTCCCTGACCATGTCAGGGAGAGGGCCCTATGTACATGTTGCTCCAACAAATTCAGTACTCCCCTTCTATTCTAGTGAGTATGTCTACTAGCTGGGGGTCGATACTCATTTGTCGTACCAAGGTGTGGGTCTACCATAGTGAATGAACTGACAGATTCAGTACTCCACTTTCATACTCGGGTGAGGGTCCTCTAGTCATTGAGTGGTACTCTCCTACTAGGTTAGGGCGTGGAACCTCGATCTACTAAGTGGTACTTCCCTATCATACTGGGGTGCAGGTACTTCATGAGTAGTACTCACCTACTGGATTTGGGTGTGGGTCATCACTTACAGAGTAGTACTCCCCTATCACTGAGCAGTAGTGGGGAGAAGGTCTTACATTAGAGTTGGAGCTCCCTCAGCTGTTAGATAAAATAATTGGGAGTGGGCCCATATACATGATGAGAATGATACCTTGATAGTATTTAATGATTCCTCAACTGACTAAGGTGTGGGGCACTCTTTATAGGAGCGATAGAGGTTTCATGGTTTAGTTAGGAGTAGTACTCCTTAGACTACGAGGTAGTGGCGAGGTGTGGGTCCTTCCATTCTCTCTTATTAGAGAGGATACATGTGGTTCATAGTCTAGAGTAGTGATCCCTCAAATATGTGTAGTGGTGATGGGCGAGCATCTTCACTTGGGTTATTTATTCTATGCTAGGTGTAAGGTAACAACAACAGGACCTCTGGTGATGGGCACTAGAGCTGGGCCAAGTAAAATGTTCCTAATGGAGAACATTCTCTCAAATATACCATTAGGAATGGTAGGGTCATTCCCAATGCATTTTATCTCTTGGATGGGTTCTATCTAGGATGGCTAAGAACATGGAGTGTGTTCTCCTAGTTTTATGTGTTACATTTAGAGCCTCGAGTAGGAATCCTAGGGCTGGCTATGAGGACAGAACCTCATGAGACTTTGAGTCTAAGACAAGTGTATTTGGGTGATTTCTGGGATCCCTTGTGGTATTGTCACACGTTGGGGTTGACACCCCTTATAGACTGAGCTGACATGTAATGTACAACTGAGGATGGTTTAAGATGGACTTTCTCTCTCGATTGGTTTTCCCTATGGAAAAGTTGAGGGGACTATTTCCTTATAGTTTCTCTCTTTTTCTTTTGGGTTTTTTGAGGAGCCTACTAATTATTTTTATACTCACCCATGAAAAAGCTTTGCCCCCACATGTTTTGTGTCTTGTGCAGACCGCTGAACTTTCTACGGATTCCAAGGAGGACCCAAGTTAGAGATATCTTTGTGAGCTAGATAGACCAAGGTCTTTATTGGAGCTTTTCTAAGGAGCTTTTCAGTAGTTGCAGTTTATAGTGATCCTATCCTTCTGAGAAGGTTGGACACTTTTATAGTTTTCTTTGGTGGGTTTTTCCCATTTTTCACTTTCAGTACTTCTATTGTACTCTGTTTGTGGGATATATATGTATGCATGCATTTTTTACCTATGATTTTTTTACATTTTAGAATTTTTTTAGTTTTTAATATTTGTATGTGTATACAGATACATGGTCAATTCAACCCATGTGAGTGATATTCCTTATCGGTGCTAGTCGCCATCCCCTGGCCTATTGGATGTAGGCTTGGGGAGTTGTGGCCCAGACCCCATAAAGATGGGTATTGAAATAAATCCTCTCCCTTTCTCCTAGTATTCATTGGAAAACCAAATGGGAGGGGCTTATTTTTTTACTTTTTAATTAATTATTTAATTTAAAGTATTTAATTAATTATCTCATCTACCAATGGTCTCCTTCCACAAAATTCCCAACACCGACTAACTTTTTGTCATTCCTAGGGTAAAAACTGTGTCTTAGAAACAACCATGGTCTTGGATTTTTCATCTGAGGTCCCAATCAATAAGAAAACCATTTATTTTGAAAGCATGTGCATGAATGCTTTAATTTATATTAGTTTTTTTAATATATTAATTTTGGGGTATTGAAATACCAAATCACAAAAATAAATTTGATGAAAAATCCATAGATATATTTTCAAATATTCAAAAGACTAAACAAGAAAAACATAAGTCTTTAAATTCATCCAAACTTTAAGGATTTCCCCCTAAAAAAGTACAAGCTACACGAATAGGTGCGTGTAGTAAGTTCGTATATGACTCCCATATTCCTAGGATCTTTCATGCATGCTCCCATTATTCCAAATTACTTAAACCAAAGGTATGGTCTATCCATGCATGATCCTCTCCTTCTGATCCTCGATCGCAACCAGGTACTCATTAAAGGTGGATCTATCCTTTATGTCCATCTATCCCCAGTCAATAACTAGTGTTGGTTCATGCATCCATTTCATAAAATTCTATACATGGAAGATTTCATGAATTTGATCCAACTTTGGGAGTAATGATAAGTGGTAAAAAACGATACCAGTCCTCTATAGGATCTAGCATAGTCTAACGAAGATTTCTTATCTACATAAATATTAGTAATACACATCAGGTGGAGACTCTAAAAAACATGTGATATACCTAATCGAACTACAAAGGCCCATAAAAATAATCTATATAATATTTCTTTTATCTATGGGATATCTTTATACACTCATTGATCACATGATCCCTCTCTTTCATTGAATTCATTGACTTTATCACAATAAGAGATGTCCCTCCAATCTCAGTCCAACATAAGGGTGACATGCAGGATCTCCCATATAGGGTCTCAAAAGGATTCATGGTGGTAGTAGAGTGATAATAATTACTATAATCATAATAAATAGAGTTAAAGTGATTCTCCTAGATTAGGAAAAAGTATAACAAATAGGATTTTAGAATATCCTCCAAAACCTGGATATTCCACTCGATCTGGCCATTTGTCTGGGGGTGAAATTTTTTACTAATTAGTAAATGTGTCTCAAAATCCTCCTACAAACCCCTCCAGAACCATGAAATGAACCGAGAATCATGGTCAAAGATGATCATAATGGGTACCAAATGAATACAAATAATATCATACACATACATCTCCCCCAAACACTCAACTAACATCTATTCCCTAATGACAAGAAAGTGTGATGAATTGGTGATTCAGTCAAAAATCACATAGATAACATCATTGACTCTCACTGTTCATGGATGCATCATTATAAAATCCATCAATATTCCATCCCACTTTCATTTTAGGATCTCAAGGGTCTGATTCAATCCTGAAAGAACCTAATGTTTAACCTTTACCTACCGACATGTGAGGCACTGAGAGATGAACTAAATAACACTCTACCTCATTTAGACGCACTAAAACCTCCATTGAAGGTCCTTGTACATTTTTTCTATGCCCAATTTTTTATCCAATATAGAAGTATGAAACTACCTTAATGATTCATCATGAAATGTGAACAAAAATACCATTCATCACTATAAAATCGTAATGTGCTACCCTCCTTCAGAAAATCCATATAGCGAATCTCCTAAGGATATCTGGTTATATTCGACCTCATAATAAATGTATCCCAATTGGGCCTCCCTCACACACTAAAGGAGTGGTGGAATCACTAACATTAACTGAAGATAATTTATACCCCTTTCCACCACCAATATTAGTAGTAACAAAGCCAATTTCTCAGACACCTCATCCACTAAGCAGGAATGCAACTTCCTACTAAGGGAATCATCTACTATATTTCCTTTCCCTAGAACATAGAATATCTCAAAGTCATATTACTATAAGAAATCAAAAAAATTCCTCTATATCAAGTTAAGATTTATCTATGTGAATATGTACCTAAGACTATGGTTGTATGAGTTAACAATGAAACACCCACCTGAAAGATAATGCCTCTACATCTTCAAGGTGAAGACTACTGTTACCAACTCTAAGCCAAGAGTTGCATAGTAATACTCATGGGGTCTCAACTACCTCAACTCATAAGAAATCACTTACTTTATTTTCATCAATATGAAACTGATCCCATATCTAAAGGTATCACAAAAAACCACATACTCAATGAACTTCTCCAGCAGTCTCAGTACAAGAGAATTGTCCAACTTCTACCTCAACACCTTAAAGAATATATGAAACTTATCTGTCAAGTAAAATGGATTCCTTGGACACATAATATTAGTAAAATGGGATAATATACTATAAAATAATTTTATGAGCCTCCAATAGAACTTCATAAAACAAAGAAAAATAAGCACCTCAAATACACTATTGGGTGGATTCCACGAGTGAAGATGACTCAGTCACATGCTATACCATTCAGAGCTCCACCGACCCTTCTATCAGTATGTTTTGAAACAACATCCACTCAGTCCCATGATATACATTAACATATTCAGCCACTAAACATCGATTTTTTAATAATCTCTCTGTAACCAAAGATCGCTCTAGTGCTCCAGCATAATTGGGAAGGCATAGAGAGACGATGCTAGCATGGGTGTCTTTGTGAAGTCCATGTTCAAAGTTCTATTCTTAGAGTAGCCATAACTCACCATATTGAGAGAGTAACACATGAGGTTTGTGAATATATTGGTGTAATCTACAACCAAAATATCACCCTACTACAACTTGGGAAGTTCCTAAATCCAGATTAAGTAAATCTTGAATAATAATACTCATCAAAGAATATCTATTAATAGTATAACCCTGTGAGTGTCAACTAATCATGTGTCTGGATAACGAGTCTCCACAAACATCTTTTAGCTTCATAAATAAGACTAACTACAAGTGAGACCATCTGATCGGTCAGGGTCTATATAGGCCTGAAGACTCAGACCATTGACTCAATCCAATAAACCACAACTTGAGGGTATAAATCACTATAGAACCTCAATTGTCTTTGTTTTTGGAACTCATGTAACATGATAAGCCTACATATATAATTTTTATGACCTGATGGAGCTATCAACTTCCCAATAGGCATTCAATCATCCACCTAACCAACTAAAGTAGGATCCACACACTACTCAATAGGTGATGTAATTTCTCAATGCATGTCTGGAGGAAACACCTCATGAGTGGGTCCCAAAAATAAGGCCTCATCACTCAATAGATCATACTCATTATCTAGTATTGACATCCTAATTGGATTCTATTATGAAGGAATACTAGAAGTTATCTATATGTACCAATGTTAGATGAGAATATATGAGGAACTGACTCAAGAAGGACATGAAATTCAAAAGACTAAATCTTACATGATGAATGTACCATTTGTTCCCTTTAAATGTTGTCTAAGTATACTTATTTGATAAGTAGTTAGTCAAATTCTTGGTGTATGGATATGTTGATCACTACACCAACACTAGGTTCTATAGCCTTGGTTCTAAACTCTAGACACTCCGACACCATTTTCCTAGGTTCCCAAACCAAACCTCACATAGGTTCAACTTTAAAACATTAACTCAAGGAAAACACCACCTCTAATATGAATCTATCATGAGAAAACCCACTATGTCCAACCTGGAGAGTGGTAATCCATGTGAGACACCCCAATCCCACATCCAATAGGATAGGGGATAGAAATGAGCACCGAGTAAGCAATACTAAAATGGGATACCTTAATCTAAGAACCGATAGGCATGCACACAACTAGATCCATAAAACATTGTAGATATTAAAAAAAAATATCTTGAGTGTGAACCATACATGAGACAACCTATAGGAAAACATCAAATTATATCATTTTTGAAAAAATAAAAAAGGGAAAAACACATTACAAACTTGAAATGAGGTCCCAGCATGATGATAACTGGAAAAGGGAGACTATATAGAGCTTATGTAAACACCCTAAACCTAGTAGCCCAAATATAGTGGTTACTTTATTAAATTAGAATATTATACAAGGAATCTCATTCTGAAGGATGGAGTATCTTGACATTTTTGGAAACCAAATTTCATACATGAACTTTACTTTACAATTTAAAATATAAAATAAAACATATATAATTCTTTTAGAATACCATTATTCCCCTAGATTAAACCTGCATATCAATCATAATATACATATTATAATATTGGAAAAAATAAAACATAATCAAGGTATGAGATCAGATTCTTAGTAAGGGTAAGCATAAAATATAATCTATTATGAATAAATAAGCATAAACATTATAGAAATGTATATAATTGAAGCACAAGCCATTTAAAAATAATTTTGAGCATAATGTGGAAAGAATAAATGAGAATAAAATAATTACATATAAATAATCACATGGATATTCTACTAATTGAATAATAAAATTAAATATTAATAAAAAATCATATAATGTGGGAATGCATAATTATAGAGATCACAAACATACCATCAAGGATTTAACCAAGAAACTATACATAAATGGGTAAGGTATCAACCAATACCCAAACTAGTTTGTCTCATGAGACCTATCGATTAATAAAGGGGATCTAGGGGCCCCCAACCGTCATTTAATAATTCTAATGAATTGATTATATGAAAACATAAACAACATAAACATCCATATTGAAAAACTAGCATACAAAATATGAATACTTTAACCATAAACCATGAATGGTATCAAAATATCACATCCACGGTAAAAATGATCATAGAAACATCAATAAAATAAGGTATATGGTATCATTAGAGATAAATATCAATCAAGAATAAGATCTAAAAAATTATTTTAATATAAATAATAATATTGTAACAAAATCTTTAAAAATTTCTTGAGTAAAATACTCCTTTTTTATTTTTTAAATCATTTATTTAAAAGGCCACACAATTTAAAAGAAAAAAGTTTCATTGAAAATAATATTGCAAACTTGAAAAAGAAGCTTTAATACATTAAGATTTCATGAAGGTAGAAAAATTTTATCATTCTATATAAATTTTAAAAAAACATCCCTTCCATATTTTGTAAAAAAATTATAAAGTACCTCATTTAGAAAACAAAAAAAATTCCTTTAAAAATGTTTTATACAAATTAAAACATTGGTAAAAAGACTATAAAAGTTTTTTGGATAATAGTAAAAATATTTTTGAAAATATTTCAATGAAACATGGACATGGATAATAACTATTCCGCAACAAATACTCATGTATAAATAATCCCAGATAATAATGCGATTGTGAAATTAACCCTTACCTTATACTTTCCTTTAATTTAATATGATTTAAGCTACTATATAATGATTTAAAATATGTTATTAATTTATAAAATAACCATATACATATTTATGATATCATATAGGATCTTCTTATATCACTTTGTTAATAATGTTCTGCTATTACCCTTGTTTTGGGTGTTAAATGATTCATTTTCCTTTGTATGTTTTGTTATGAAAGTCCTATTTCTCATGAATAGTATATATATATATATATAGATATTTCATTTAAAGAATTATATTAAGTTCCTAAATATTATATTTACTCATTATATACATTTTTATAATAATTTGGGAATAGTTAATGTGGAAAATAATTGTCATCGCATCATGAAGATGGAAGGTTGTACGTATGCACAAGCGATGATATCATTCCATTAATGGTGAAAGGGTAAGAAATTTGATGGTGTTTTAATTATATAGAATCAATATCATGTAATATTTATTATTTATATCAATTATATCCTTCATTATACCCATCCAAATAAAGTGGTGATGAAAAAAGATTACACCATGATGTGGAGATGGTAAGTCGTACGTACACATGCGCAAAGCTTCCATTTTTAATAGTTTGAATATATTATAGAATATTGTTTTCCCATAATCATAATAATATATAAGAATATATATTATACTATAGATATTACTTTATAATGTAAAAAAACATGAATAGTAAATAGAAGAATAAATTAACTTGAATGAGTTGGTAAAACAAATACCTTTTCTTCAATGGAATTACTTTAAAAATATTGTAAAGGGATTTAGAGTTGGTATTTTTGGCAGACTAGAACCACCATAACTTGGATAAGGATGTTATGAGTATAAATGGATAGGTTCTGGTTGATATATAAGGCAAAAAGTGGTGCGAGAAAGTGTGGGAGAAGGTGGCTTTTATAATTGAGGTGAGCGACACTTTTGGAAACTCTAAAACTATTAAATTAATATAAATTAATTTTTATTTTGAAATGAATCCAAAGTGAGTTATTTAAAATATAATAAAAGTATAGGTCTAAAACCTTTGAAATAATAATTTTATACAAGATTAGGTTATATTATTACCCTTATTTTTTTGTATTGAGCCCTTATTTAATCCCTTTAACTCTTACCGTGATAATATGTTTTTTGATTTATTAAGGGTTAATATAGTTACTCTATAATGAAAAAAGAACCATAAATGGATAATTTATGAAAAATTTAAATTCATTCCAATAATTTGGGGGAATTTTATATTTTTATGAATTTTATATCATTTAATAAACTATTATTTATTTTAATATGACATTAATGAAAATTCCGATACTATTCATTACTTTGAGTTTTACAAAAAAGCTAGAAAACAAGTTAAATTAAAACACAAACTTCTAATATATCACTAAAATTTAAAATTTATCTAGAAAATTCTTGTATGACATTAATTATTTAAAATTTTGATTATTTTACTATATTTATAATCATTTATCTTATATTCCCATTAATTAAATAATTAATGCATTATAATTGTGTAAGCCTTTAAGATAATTATTTATTTCTTAAAAATTTAAAATAAATTATCCTGATAAATATAAATATTTTTATCTTTCATATGAAATTTTATAGTTGAATTTATCTTTATATACCCCAATATGAAAAATGATATAATTATTAAAGTTACGAGGACACCATCTTTATCTTTTCTTTAAATAAAATATAATAAATGTAATACTCTCATATAAGTGGATTAAAAAGGTTATAATCTCATACCAAAGATGATTTGTCTTGAAGAACACTTATCCAATGAAACTTGGACAAGTGTTAGGATAATTTTATGATATTTATAATATTATTTTAACCCTTAATTACTCGATTTACCTTTAAATCTCTTAAAAAATATTACTAAAATTTCTATTCATAAGGTTCAAAAATAAAAGAGACCTATTTAAATAAAATATAAACATTGATTTCAAATATGGAATCAATTTTTCAAAATTCAAAACAAATAAGTTGTAGTAATTAATTTAAAATTAATCCCATTTAGGGAATGCGAAATTGGGGTTTTAAAGTGAAAACATTCAAAAGATTGAAACGTTTTTATATCCAAATTCAAAATAAAATATATTCCAATGAACAAAATTAAATTAAATGATAGAAAAGTCACCTAATTATACTTTAAAACCAATTAAAAATATATTTTAACACAATAAATTATTTGGATGAAAAATCTATTTTCAATTAAAATGCATTATTTTATTGCTATTCATCAAAACATGAAAATTATCAGAAAAATAAAAAAATAAAAAAAGTAAATTTTTATATTATTATTTAATATAAGTAGTTTATTTTTTAAAATATAATTTATAATTGTGTTAAAAAATATATTTAAAACAAGTTCACCATCAAAAGGTGGTAAAACCATATTTTTATAATAATACGTCTTTTATGTATAAAATTGGATTTGTTCTTATATCATGTCTAGAAAACACATAGAATGAATGTTAAATATTATATTGAATATGTTTTATATATTTTTTATTAATATAATAAAAAAATGTTTGATTTTTTTATTTTATTAGTATAAAATAAACTTTTGCACATTTAAATAGTTTTTAGAAAAATATTTCCTTTTATCTTAAATTTTTTTATCTTTATTTATAAATAATTGGTCACCATATTTTCATAATCTAGTTAATACTATCCATTCCTACCATTCCAATGGCTCAGTTATAATGGTAATATTTATATTATAATATTTATTTTTTTCTTTTAAGCTCGATATGGCGTATCACGTAAGTTATCGAACATAGCATTTCCTTTTAAAGGCTCATGATATTACATTATCCCCCCATTAATAAATTGCATCCAAAAAATTTGAAATCCGGATAAAAAACTAGGGGTTGTAATTTTAAAAATACCTTTTTGAGAATCCCACATCAGATAAAGATTAATGAAACATACACTTTAAAATTAAGTAAGGGAAGTACGAAGGTCACCTACGATTACACATACTAGGGTTCGATGTAGGAAAACATGAAAATGGAAGATAAAAATAAAAATCAAGTTCTTATGGAGAGTAATGTATAACATGCTCATGATTAATTCAACATTAAAAAAAACATTAAATTGGTTATTGGTTAAAATACAATTGATTTCTCATAAATAAAAGTAAACAGATAATGTTTTTGTTCAAAAATAATTACCTAGAGTTAAGGGATTGTTTTTCTATAAAAATATGAACATAATTGATTTATTTCCATGTCATATTCATAATCTCATCCTTTGGTTATACTTCAATCTATTTTCACTTCATCCCCTATACTTGGAAACAAATGTTAAAAATGATTTCTTTACCCCTGAATCACTTTTATGAATCATAAGATCCCTGAGTCATTCCTTTACCTTAAAAATTATTAATGAAACCAAAATGGTTAGCACATGTTACCCAATATGATAAATTATACTTTAAACTCTAACAATAATATCCAAAGTTTAACTTAATCCATTCCATAAGTTGCTACCTTAAGACTCATCCAAAATACATCAGTTCAAATTCAAAAACCAAATATTTATAAGTAAGGTCACTAAATTTACAAAATAAAATTAATATCATATTTTATCCAAACAAAAATAATTTAGATATTTTTGTTACATATGGAATATATTAATGTCTTGATCACCTTAAAACCTTAATAAAAGTAGGCATGATTCTAAATTTGTAAAGAATAAGTACTATAGTACAATACTTATATATCTCATGATTCTTATATCCAGAATATCATAACATAATACTTGAATACAAAAACAAAAATAAATTAATTATTTTTCTTCGACTGTAGTAACCACATACACTTGGACTTAAACCCTTTACTTCTTCTAAGTCATATTTCCTTTATTCTTGGGATATTCATTAGCATAGTGCACCACCTTATTACAGTTGAAAAATTTTCACATTGAAAGATTCTTATTTTCCCTAATAATCACGATCCTAGGTAGCTTTAACTCCAAACTTATAAAAAATCCCATTCCATTTAGGCAAGTACTAAGGTGTTTCTTCCTACAATTATCACATGCGGGAAAATCGTTTATTAACTTTTCCCTTTATTTGTTTCTTGATCCACCATTTTATTATTCTCTTGATTTTCATTAAAGTAACTTGACTTAGGGAATTATTTCTCTTTCTTGATAGAGCATGAGACTATATCTTCATATGATCAGAAATTTTGGGAGGCCAATTCCCTTCAGAGGAAATGTTTTAAACCATAAAAGAATCAATCAATATTTATCTTTGTATTATGTACATAATTCACAAAACTAATTTATAATATAGTAAATTTTGATTCATACTTAGCAACATTATAATACTTAATTTTTCTGAAACTCAAGAATTGTCTCTCCATATCTTCTCTATGTTCGTGAGGGAAATATTTTTCCAATAAACTTTCCTTGAAATTATTCCATTACATGTTTTATATTTCCTTTTCCTCCTTCACGTTTTGAATCATTGAACACCATTTATCCACATATTTTGAGAGATGATAAGATACCATGATAACCTTCTCCCTTTAATTACTTCCCATCATGAGGAACATACTTTCTAATGAACTTATCCATTGATTAGGTACAAATGGATTTGTAGTCCCATTGAATGATGGAGGTTGTTGTCTTATAAAGTGGTCTAACATTATACAAACATGTTGTGGATTAGGATTCTTCATACAGGTAAGGTTATTTTCTATATCTTGGGTTAGTTTTCCTAGTACGGTTATAATTTATTCATCACCAATTGTAGCTCCAACTCCAACATTTATAGGAGGGAAATACATACATGTATTACGTGTGTTGATACGGTTTCCATTCCTTACACTAGGAACTATTTCTAAAATAATGTAATACACTATATTAGGTCATAACATTATGAAACATAAGTATAATATTAGAACTATTGAATTACATAACATATATTAAAAATTTAGGTACAATTATTCTCTAAATCATTAGCTTAGATTATTTGGATATATTTCCAAATTCTTTTATAGGGTTTCATTATCTAATCAATGTTTTCCTAAAACTAGTTCCCATGGTTTCTACTAAACTTACTTTGATACCAAATATAAAGATCTCAACCCCAGTAGCCTAGATTTGGTGGTTAATTTATCACATTGATATATTATATACGTAATATCACCTTGAAGGAACAATACATTTTGAAGTTTTGGAAACCAAATTACATACCTGAACTTTAATTTATAATATATAATATAAAACACACCATAGAGAATCTTTTAATAACACCATTATTCCCCTAGCTTAACCCTATATATCAATCATATTATATATATTTTTATCATGGTAAAAATAAAAGATAATAAAGGGGTGAGCTTAGATGCTCAAAAAGGGTAAGTATACAACAGAATGTATTATGAATAAATAATCATAAACATTATGGAAAGGTATATAACTGAAAAACAAGACATTTAAACATGATTTTGAGCATAGTATGGAATGAATAAATGAAAATAAAATAATTACATATAAATAATCACACCAATGATCTATTAATAGAATGATCATTGGGAATATCAATAACTAATCTCATAATGAGGGAATGAATAATGCTAGGCATCATAAATATACCATCATGGATTCATCCAATACACCATACATAAACGGGTAAGGCCTCAGCCAATACCCAAACTAGTTTGTCTCCTGAGACCTATCGATGCATCGAGGGGATATAATAGGCCCCACCCCTCACTTACTAAGTCCAATGCATTCCTCCTATGAAAACATAAACAACATAAATATTCTTATTGAAAAACTAGCATGAGAAATGTGAATAGTTTAACCATAAACCAGGAATGGTATCAAAATAGTATATCCATAGTTAAAATGATCATAAAACCTTCAATAAAATAAGGTATATGGTATCCTAATAGATCAAACTCAATCAATATTAAGATCCAATAAAGGATGTTGACATAGATAAAAATAATCTAACAACATCATTCCAAATATATTGAGAGAAATACTCATTATAAACTTTAAAATAATTTATTGAAAAGGACACACAATTTTAAATGAAAAATTTTTCATTGAAAATAATATTTTTAAGATTTCAATGTAATATTCAAGACATTACAGTTTCACGCAAATAGAAAAATTTTATAATGTCGTATAATTTAAAAAACATTCCATCTGTATTTTGTCAAAAAAATCATAAAGTACCTCATTTGGAAAATGATAAAATGATTCATTTAAAACCATTTTATAAAAATTAAAATAAGGGTAAAAAAATTTAAACATTTTTATTATAATAGTAAAAATATTGTGAAAAACATTTCTAAGAAACAAGAACATGGATGATAAATATTCCCCAGTAGATACCTATGTATAAACAATCCCAGATAATAATGAGATTATGAAATTAAAAATTACCTTGATTTAAACATTTTATTAATTTATAAAAGAACAATATCCTTATTTAAGATATCATATATGATCTTCTTATACTATTTGGTTAATACTTTTCTGCAATTAACCTTGTTTCGGGTGTTAACTGTTTCATTTTCCTATACATGTTTTTTCATGTAAGTCCTATTTCTTATGAATAGGATATATATATATATATAATTCATTTAAAAATGATATTAAGCTAATATATATTATATTTACCCATTATATACATTTTTATAATTATTCTTGAATGATTAACCTAGAAAATGAATCTCATCGTGTCGTGGAGACGGTAGGACGTATGTACGCATGAGTGACAATATCATTCTCTTAACGATGAAAGGGTAAAAATTTGATTATATATTAATTATATATAATCAATTTTATTTCAAATTTATAATTTATATCCATTATATAAATCATTATATCCATCCAAATAAAGTGGTTATGAAAAAAAGATTACACCATAGCCTGGAGACTATAAGCCATACTTATGCACGCGTGGTGCTTTACTTTTTCACTAGATGGATAAATTATAGAATATGGTTGTACCATATTTATAATAAAATATCATAATATATTTTATACTGGATTTATTACTTTATAATGGAAACAACACATGAAGAGGATGTATAAGAATAAATGAACTTGAATGAGTTGGTAAAACAATTACCTCTTCTTCAATGGTCTTCCTTTAAAACCATTCTCAAGAGATTTATAATTGGTGTTTTTGGAAGATCAGGAACTATATAAATTCTATAAGGATGTTTGTATGAGAAATTTATAGGGTTTGGTTTACCTAGAAGGCTCAAATTTGTGTTAGTAAGTGAGGGAGGATGTTCCCTTTTATAATTGAGGTAAGGGTCACTTTTGGAAACTCAAAAACTGTTAAATTAAAATATATTAGTTTTCATTTTAAAATGGATACAAAGTGATTTATTTAGAATATAAGATGATTATAGGTAGAAATATTCTAAAAAAATAATTTTTAGACAAATTTAGTTCATATTATTACCTTTATCCTTTATCTTTAACCCTGATTTAATCCCTTTAACTCTTACCGTGATAACATGTGTTTTTATTCCTTGAGGGTCAATATAGTGAATATAATGAAAAAATAACCATAAATACATCAGTTTTGAAATATTTAAATTCCTCAAAATAAATTGGTCTAATTTTATATTTTTATGAATTTTATATAATTTAATAAACTATTATTTATTTTAATATGACCTTAATGACAATTTTGATACTATTCCTTACATTAACATTTAAAAAAAACAATAAAACGAGATATATTTGAAAAAAACTTTTAATATATCAATAACATTTAAATTTCAACTATAAATTTTTTGGATGATATTAATTATTTAAAATTATTTTTATTTTAATAATTTTATAATCATTTATTTGATAGTCCCATTTATTAAATAATTACTCTATCATCATTGTGTAAGACTTTAAGGGAATTATTTATTTATAAAAAAATTAAAATAAATTATCATGACAAATATATATATTTCAGATTTCAAATAAATATTTATAGTCAAATTTATCTTCTTTATAACCCTATATTAAAAATGATATAGTTATTAAAGTTATGAGTATGACATCTTTAACTGTTTTGTAAATAAAATATAATAAATACAATACTCTATTCCAAGTGGCTTAAAAAGATTATAATCATGGACCAAAGATAATTTTATATGAAACCCACTCATAAAATGAAATTTTTACTAGTTTAGGGTAATTTTATAATATTTATAATATTGTTTTTACCCTTAATTTCTCGATTTTCCTTTAACCAAGTTAACAAAAAATTAATAAAATCACTAATCATAATGTACAAAAAAATAAGGGCCTATTTAAATAGTTTTTACTCAATTATTAAAAATATGGAATCAATTTTTAAATATTTAAAACTCATAAATTTTAGTAATTAATTTAAATTAATCCAGTTGACAGAATGGGAAAAAATGATCTTAAAGTGAAAAAATTCAAAAGATTTAAATGTTTTTATATCAAAATTCAATGTGAAATATATTCCAGTGGACAAAATTAGATTAAATGATAAAATATTCATCTAAATATACTTTAAAACCAATTAAAAATATAATTTAACGCTGTAAGTTATTAAGATGAAAAAGCAGTTTTCAATTAAAATAAAATATTTAATCATTATTCATCAAAACATGAAAACTTATCAGAAAAATATCAAAAATTAAACAATAGTAAATTTTTTATTACTCTTTAAAAGTATACGTTTATTTTTTCTAATATAATTTATAAAAGTATCAAAAACTATATTTAAAACAAGTACGCCATTAAAGGGTGGTAAAATTTTCTTTTTTATAAAAATACATCTTTTATGTATAAAATTGATTTGTTCTTATATCATATATAGAAAGAACATAATATTAATGTTAAATATTATATTTAATATTATATATATATATATTTCATTAATATAATTCAAAAAGTATGATTTTTTCATTTTATTAGTATAAAATATACTTGTGTACATTAATATAGTTTTTCAGAAAAAGACTTTCATTTATATCAAAAAGGGGTTTATCTTGATTTATAAATAATTGGTTACTATTTTTTCCTAATTCAGTTAATCCTATTAATTCCTTTCATTACAATGACTAGGTTATAGTGGTAATATTTAAATAATAATACTTAGTTGTATGTTTAAGCTCGATGTGGCGTATCATGTAAGCTATCAAACATAGTGTTTCCTTTTAAAAACTCAAGATGTTATAGCTTGCCTCAAAATATACAAGGTTGATCATTAAACATAGTCAGCACCATGATATGCTATTCGCTACCAAAACTAGGTCCATCAATACCATCATCAATCTGTCTATCATCTTTATATAACATAACATGTTTAGAAAAATCCCATGTATGGGTGGGTATATACATACCCATTAGGCACCCCAAGAACTAGAAAGGGAGAAATATAAATATAAAAAATCAGACCAAACCATAAATCAAGAGGGTAAATATGAACCCAATAAATATGATCATAAATTAAACCAAGAAAGATATAAAGGGTATATCCATCTCCATATCATATCTAAGAATGATGAGTCATACTGCAACTCCCAAAGGTCCATATTTGATAGATAAAACCATGTGAAAACTCACCAAGATTATTGTGGAGGGTCTAAAACTCACCACTATGCTTCATATCTTAGGGACCAATAACTGCATTAGAGGAACCTCTCACCATCAAATCTCAAATAAGGGTGGGTAACACTTCATAAATAAAAGATTCATACCCTTTATAGTGTGGGTGAGTAGAGAATCTACCTATATAAAGAGTGTGGGGACCCACACCCTGGTGTAATAGGGGAGTACCAACCTATGTATCTCTCTAGATGACAACCAGATCACTAACATCATCCAAGCATCACTAGAGTAAGATTCATGCTTATAACCCCTCATCTCGTATCTCTGATGCCAAAACATAGGCTACCATCACATTCTAAATGGAAAACTGCATAATATAGGTGACTCGTGGTACCAAATCAAAGTCCCAAATAAGTATATACATAGGGATTAAGTCTTATAGAAAAATACACAACATGTAATTGGGGTCAGATGACATGTGACATCTCATGGAAACCTAGGTGTGTCCACACAGTCACATGGAATGGATGGTCATATAGTTTTTCATGGTGTGTATATGAAGTACATGACAAGTATTGCCTATCATGGCCTATGCCCATGGACTCTGGCCCATGACCATGTACTTGGTCATATTTGTGCCTGTGTACACCTAAGGTCTATCCATGTATTATTAGATAGAAATGTACCATTATATGGGTTGTCTTACTTTGTCCATGGTCGCATGGCCATATACTAGTACATGGAATGTAGTCTGATTACATGGTGTATAGTCTTGTAAACTATTTCTTCCCTCTATAATAAGAACAAACAACATGTATTACAGAAACCAAATGCGATGTGATCAGGATTTATGAATGAAAATTCCCTGAGAACCTCAAAGAACCCCCATTTTTTCTTGATTAATCACTGATCAACTGTTAGGGTTATTTATTAGTCAAAAGGGGATTTAAAACCTTTAAACAACACAACTCTAGGGATCGAGGCTGAAAAATCAAATAAACAACCTAATTCAAGGAGAAATAATGAACATTTGGGTCCAAATCCTCTCCCGTAATCCATTAGACCTTGATTAGATCTCAGTCACCATTAAGGAAGATGTCCAGTGGAACCTCCTGTCCACTTCCTCTTAGTTCAGCCATCACTCAAGGGAGAAACCCTATCCCTTCCTTATATTATGTGTTAGAAACCCAAATGGGAGGGGTTTATTTTATTAATTTTTAATTAAATAAAAAATATAAATTATTTAATTAATTATCACATCTTCCACCGGTTTCCTTCCACCAAACTCACAATCAGAAACAAAATTTGATCATTCATAAGATAAAATCCACATCCTAGAAACAATCATGGTCTTGTATTTTCCATTCAAGGAATCAATCAATGAGAAAACCATTTATTTCAAAAATATGTGTGTACATGATTTAATATATATTAATATATTTGATATATTAATTCTAGGGTACTGCAACACCAAAAAACAACACCGAATCCAAGTAAAAATATTTAGATATATTTTGAAATATTCAATGGACTAAATTGGTGAAACTAGATTCATTAAAATACACATCATATGCAGTATCAAAAATAAAAAACTAGATGCCAAATAAAGTGGAAGACTATATTACATACCAATTTTGGAGTGTAAAGAAACTCATACTGTCATACCTTCATGTGTAGGGTTAAAAGCATTTCAGAAAAAAAAATTCACCCTGAGGCACAAAATGTAGCATTATAGGACACCCTAAGGAAAAATGGTTATTACCTATAAGACCCCTTATAAAAAAGAAAAAAGTGGAATGTAATTACATATTACTTGAGAGGTAGAACATCTCTAAAAGATATAATATGAGTGAGATAGAGTTTGATGAAGTCTAGGACCAAGGTACACAAGATTTGGTTTAGAACAAATTCCCCAAATCCCCCTTGAAGAAGAAGTTCTAGAGACAAAAGTACTACATCACAGTTCAAGAGAGGTTAAAGAACATAAAGGATATGATTTTCTAGTCGCTGATGATGGTGAATCATTATTATTTGATCATAATATGCCTATAACCAATAAGGATGTAGTAGGTGGCACAAATGTTTCCAAGTGGAAAAAAGCATTGAATTTTAAAATGGATTCCATGTACCAAAACCATGTCTCAGTTTTGGTAAATACTTCAGTGGATACAAATCCCAATGGTTTTAAATGATTATTCAATAATTAACTAGACATGGATGGAAATGTTAATACTTATAAGGCATGATTGGTTAAAAAGGGGTTTATACAACATCATGGTATAGAATAACAAAACCTTTTCACTAGTTTTTATGCAAAAGTACAATAGAATTTTTCATTCCATTGAGACTTACCATGACTATGAGATTTGGAGAATGGATTTAAAAACAACCTTACTTAATGGGAAAATTTATGAAGATATCTATATGACCCAACTAAAAGGGTTTGTGACTTCAAAGGATTTTAACAAGGTATGAAAATTAAAAAGATCCATTTATGAATTAGAGAAAGCATCCAATTCAATAGAAATTTGGTTTGATGAATCTATAATGGAATTTGGTTTTATAAGGAATGAATGTGAGACTTGTGTCGATAAATGGTTTAGTGGGAGTGTGGTCATTTTCTTAATAGTTTAATCCAATTAAATATTACTTATTATAAATTATATACCAGTTTTATAGCCAGTTAAAGCCTGGTTAAATAAAAGCCTCTCTATGAATGACCTAGATAAAGTAGTATAAATTACTAGGATTAAGATCCATCATGATAGATCCAAGATGCGACTCAGTCTAAGTCATGGTAAATACATTGATAAGATATGGAAGTGATTCAACATAGAATAATCTAAGAAGGTATTTTTTCCAATGTCACTTGACATTAATTTTTTCTAAGGAAATTGTACTCATACACATGCAGAAAGATAAAGGATGAAAATGATTCCATATTCACAAGTGATTGGGTTCTCCATGTATGATATGGTCTGTACTAAGCTAAATATCACCTATGCATTCATCATAGTAGAAAGATATCAATCTAACCCAAGTGACCACCATTGGATGGAAATTAATACAATCCTTATGTTTATGAGGTATACTAAAGATTTGTTTATGGTCTATAGAAGAGATTATGAACTAGTTATCAGAGGATATGCATATTCTAGTTTCCAAATATATCATGATGATCTGAAATCATAGATGGGATATATATTCACTCTCAATAGAGGTGTTGTGATGTGGATGAGCTTAAATAAATCTATAGTCATATATTAAATAGTAGATTCTAAGTATGTTACAGCTTTTGAGGAAGATAAATAAGTGGTTTCGATATGGAAATTAATACAAGAGCTTGATGTGGTACCTAGTAGTAATGATCATATCACTCTATTGTGATAATACTATAGTAGTGGCATTTGTAAAGGAGTCAAGGTCACATCAGGGGGCAAAGCACATACTTTTGAAGTATCATCTCTTGAGGGGTTTTTATCAAAGAGGTGAAGTTACAATGATAATAATATCTATAGAAGACAGTGTGGTGGAACCCTCAACTAAATACTTAACTCAGCAAAAACATGATCATCATGTGAGGTCTAGCATACTGAAATTCTTAGTCAGTTGGCTCTAGTCCATGTGGGAGTCCATTGGATTTTTCATTCTACAACCAATTGTTTTTACTTTTTTACATGTATATTAAAATACTTAAAAATTAATAAAACATCTTATTTCATATTTTTCATTATTCTATATGATTTAAAAGTAATAATGTTCTAGAGTATCTATAAAATTGATAATGTAATATTATTTCCCTTCCATGATGAGAACCTTGAAATTTCATGATGATATTTTTAAATATAGTCATATGGTATGATAACATACTATGATGGGACACATGGAATGTTAAATTTTAGGTGCGAGTACTCATAAGTAGATGAGACTTCTCATGAAGTTCACACTTAGTAATCTTCAAGATGATAGATTCTGAGAACAAAATCACTTGTAAAAATTGTACTTTTTATGTGTCATCTTATATTCTTATCTATGAGCATGTGTAATGTAACTTAGGATTTAATATTATTATTAATGTGTGTCCTGACTCACATATTTTTATGTACTGATGAAAACCATGGCACCATATGTTTATAGGAAGTAAGGTAAGTTAGGTGCATCATGAATGATGTTTTATTGATGAATATGATGATAAAGTATTTGTCTATTACATGTTAATAGAATTTGATATCTCTAATATTTTATTTAAATGGAACAATATCATTAAATTCCATGGTAAAGGTGAAATTATGAGTTTACTTTAGATAGTCAAAGAAAGATGTATCAAGCACATAGGTTGGTGACTCTAGTGTGAAACCTTCTTGATGATATGTCATTATAATGAGATTATATAAAACAATAAGAATTCATAGGTGGTTGTTGACATTGAGACATAGGTTGGTGACTATACTTTGGGTACTCCCTACACAACAATGAAAACCCAAAAAGATTTTTAGATGATCAACATATTCATTAAAGAAATATCATAAGACGAGGTAATATTTCTTTAGATCTAAATAAATTAATTATAAATATAACATGGAAAAGACCCTCTCCATGTTCTGGGATTTCAATGTAAATATTATATAGAAAAATTTTATTGGTCAAGATGTTTACGTATTGAACAATTGGAGTTTGATCTATCAAATTCAAAAGAATCATTAATGGTTATTTTTCCTAAAGGCACTTCTGCTATGTCTAAAACCATTAGTTTGGATATTTGAGATTGTTAAATTATACTAGAAAAGTGATGTATTATATACTAGTATAAAATGTGGTCAATTAAACTTATTGGTTATGAATAGATTGATTTTATATGATAGTATCACACCACCCTAACTCTATTATACCCACAAATGGGATGGTTAGATCAACTAACCCGAATCTATTATACATGTTTCTCTTTCCCCAAAATGGGATTGGTGGTTCACCCTAAATTCAATTATGTTTTTTCTAAAATCTAGGTTAATATCAAAGAATGTTTTATAGGTATTTACCATCATAGTATATGGAGTTATTTATTTTATCTATAAATGAAAGTATTTAATGTATGTTAAATATATTGTTGCTTTATTTATGATTTTATCTGGGCTTATTCTATTGCTGCATACACTTGAGTATATGATAGGTGCTTAGGGGTGGGAGGCAAGTACCTAATAAGTATTTCATACTCACACTCTACATGGTCCCTTATCAAGGTGTATACAAACCATTTTTTACAAGACATAGTTAAAGGAATAGTTCCTAAACATGGGACATAGCTACACATGGAGCATAGTTTCTAGATGGACTAATTTTGGGAACATGGAGGGTGATCCAATTAGTGGTATAAGGGATTTCCACCAAACTTACTCCAAGATTTCACTCTCTTGGGTCATTGGTTTTTATGAGGATTATTCAATTTCAGTTGGATCTTTGTGTACTTATATAGTTTTTTCTACTTTACAATTACTTCATTCATGGTATGGTTTTTTAACCATTATGATGTATGATTATTATGTTTATACCATATCATGGATTATTTGGAGATACATTATTCCAATTGCTTCCACTAATACTAGATTATACCCATAGTGTCCTCGGGACCCATTTGGTCATTCCACTTTAGGCATATACTCATTGGGATTATATTTTTATAGTAATGGGGAAAATCATCTCCCATTGATTTATTACTAAAACCTTGAATCTTAATCCAACCTATAGTGATCAAGATATATGAATGAGGTGTTTTGGTGACCGAAACAAATACTATTTAGGTAATTAGGAAAAGTTCATTACTTTTCGGTCTGATTGAGGTGAATCATGGTGTTGTTTTTATGTTGTTGTTAATCATTTACTGAATGTAATTAAAAAAGCTTTTATGAGTTTTACACTAGTATGATAGGTGAATTTCATGATAGAATTGGTAAATATAATTGATAATATTTCTATTATTTCATATTTTATGGATCTATCTTAGTTGTGTGAGTTAAAAAGTTAGTTAGACTATCTTACATTGAAAGGGTTTATCAATAATATCATTTATCTCTGGGTTACACTAATTTTTTTCAAGAAGAAAGAATAAAGTTTGAGGTTGTGTTTGTACTATTGAAAGTTGAATCAAGAGAATATTAAGAACTTATATAATCTACCTTAAATCAATGATATATTTATTCATTTTAGGGGAACTCATTAGTTTTCTTAGAATAATCTTTAGTCGAGATATAATCATCTTAGGGTGTGAGATAATAATATTCCAAAGGCAACATTTCAAAGTTGGTATGAGCATAATTTTTTTTATCTAATTAGAGTAATTATTATGATTTATGTTGTGTTGAATTAGGAATGAGTTTGGGGGGGTTTGATGATGTGATATGGGAAATTTTTGCGTTGCAGATCTCATCAACTCTAGCCTTAAGAGAGGAATGATTCAATTTATGATATTGAGTTGGATAAATATGTACATGAATGAAAATACTTGTGAAATTATCTATTCAATGATATATTTTTAGTTTATACAAATCACAATAATATAAAGTATTTATTTTTTCAAAGTGATCTTATCCTCAGGAGGAAGGGGTGGGTAGAGTATATCTATCTTTTGAGTTCAAGATGGTGTATAATATTAGAATGGGGAATGTTATGGAATACTTCTTAAGAAAGAAATATCATTTAATGTTTTTATGGGAATATAATAATTTATGGTTTCATATGAGTATCTTCTTAGAGTTATAATTAGATCGCCTAAGGAGCAAGGTAGTATTGTTTTAACACCTTTTACTATTGCTTAAACCTTAATAGAGTGAGTGAAAAGTGATTGAGTTCATAATAAAAGTGCTATTTTATTCGTTGAAATATATATGGAGGTGATTATGTTCTTTGTTGGACCTTGAGTATTGATTCTCTCTTGCATATACATGGGAACCCTATGGTTCCATCTGATATGTAGGAAGTGGTGATGGATGATTTTATAGAAATGTATAAACCTAGGGATATCAAGTTTTATGATATCCCTGAATCATAGTATGGAAATATATACATGTAAATGAATACATCATATACTTTGGTTGTTTCCATCATATATTATGATTGACATGAAATATAAGATATCACATGCATGCATTTGGATATCTTTTCAAAAACTGTTTCTTCAGTTATAATTCAAAAAATGTTGAATAATTGTTAGTTTTTTAAACTTAAAACATTTATTAAAATGTTAATGGAATGAAATGTCCAACATTAAAAAATACTCAACTTCCATGATATGGAAGCATATTCTTGAAACACTCTCAATTAAATAAAGACTAGATATAAAATGGGATGTTTCCCCTTCTATTGGTGCATCCTCACTATGTTCCATTAGTTGAATCTCTCTTCATCCTCATTATTCACTTATTTTTATTAAATTTTCCAACACCCCTTAGAAGAACATAGGTTCATCATAGTACAATAATGGATCTTTTAACTACTCTACCACTTAAAAATGTTGGAGGCATTTGGTTACTACTTTGGGGATCTCTATCAAGCATGTGTTAATGAGTCAAGATAGAGGGAGTCTTATTTGAGGTATGCTATATTATTATTCAGTTTTAGTAAAAATATAAATCAGGAATATTATGGGTTGTTTCAATTGTATTTGATCATTAAAGGATCTCCATAAATCCATTAGTGGTATCATAGATTGTTCTTCAATGGATCAACATGCTAGTAGTATGTTTTTTGAAGAACTTTTTATTGTAATCATTTTTATCTAGTTCATTAAACAAAATATGTTTTTATTATTCTGTTTGGATTCATCATAACATAATATTTCCATGTATTTCAATGTATGATATTTTTTAATATCATATATTTGATCCATGTTATATGATATGATAAGATATATCTTAAAATATGATCAGTCTTGGAGTTTTAGAAAATAGAGTACCACTGCATAATTATTTAAAATATCGATCAATCATAAAATATGATTGGATGCCTATGTTTTTTGTAAAAACCTTATGCAATGTGTAATGTTTTTGTCCTTAAAAAAACACAAACCTCATAAAAAATTATACATTATGTAAGTATTTTACATTTTCATGGTTTTATCACCATTGTGTCATATATTATAATGGATATGACCCATATCTATCACAAAATATGATATATGAATTTTTTTTTAAAAAATTAATAATTTTTTAAAATATTATTATGGTTTATAAAATTTTATAAATTGTAAATTTTAGGTAATATAGAATGATATTTTTCATGATTAAATTAAATATGAAAATTTCATATTTGTATCTCATGTTTTGGATAATAAATAAAGAGTTCATTTATTTATTTTTATTTCTTTTATATATTCATGTTTATAATTTTTTTTATGAATTATGAATATTATGTATGCTAAATTTATGTAATAATTTCCTTTCAGGAGATTTTCATTCAATGATTTACTAATTAGGTATGAAAATATAAGATTTATTTTTCATCTACCTTGACCATAGGTTATTGTTGACCTCACCTGTTTTGATAATCCCAATCTTGTATTCATATGTTTTAACAATCCCAATTATGTTTTCATATATTATGATATTCAAAATTACTATTGATCTACACTTTAATACTTTCAAATCGATATACACTTTATGTTAATCTCTCTTATCCATGTTTATATAAGTTTTGAAATGATTCTAAGTGAATTAGATGTGTTTTGCATAAGACAATCAAGTGTAAGTATCACTGACCTGCACAGAGCTACCGATGGACAGAGCTACCGATGGACACAGAGCTACCGATGCACAGATCTACCGATGCACAGAGATACCGATGGACAGAGAGCTACCGATGCACAGAGCTACCGATACACAGAGCTACTGATGCACAGAGCTACCGATGCACAGAGCTACCGATGGACAGAGAGCTACCGATGCACAGAGCTACCGATGCACAGAGCTACCGATGGACATCGAGCTACCGATAAGAGCTACCGATAAGAGCTACCGATAAGAGCCACCGATAAGAGTTTGTAGAGTTACCGATGGAAGATCCTACACCGAGTCAACCATACACGTTTACAAACAAACGGCTACCTATAATGAACTGCGGAGTCAAATCCTATATCCTCGACACTATTTGTTTATTACACTAACGGTTACATTTGTTACTTTTGATGCATTTAATGTTATTAAATGATTTATGTTTCCATTTCAGGAAACCGTACCAAGTATGATCGAAAAGCATAATCATTCCTTCTCAGAAAGACAAAAAAAGGGCATAAAAAGACATTGTGTATGTATCAGAAAATGGGAGAGAGACAAGAGACTTGAAGAGATTGAGCACACAGAACACACTTACGATCAAGCTCAAAACGTGCCAAGAACAACTAGAGAACTTGCACTCACAAGACTACTACTACCAGACTCCAGAACACAGAGCATACATCGAGCAATCTATGCTAAAGAAGAACTACACAGAACACTTCATTTTTTGAGCCGATATCCAAACTGAACCTGGAATCACTGAAAGAAGAAACGATACTCTGTTTTTTAGTCAAATACTAGAGAAGGACTCAGAACCATTTCTGACCAAATCCAAAGTAGTCCAGAGCTGCACTGCAATCACGAGAGCCATTCTAAACTCTATATCTTGCTCTAAGTGATTTAGTATTTGCATTACGAGCAGTGTGTGTAGCCTGTTAATTATTACACACAAACTGTCTCCTGAACCTTAACTGGAGGATTTGTAAATCCTCACTCACAATCCTTACATCCTTTATTTCCCACTGTGGATAGTGGTAGAGGTCGAGTGTGACCTGGACAGCTTTGAGCTGTTGTTTGTTATCCCACGTATAACTGTGGTAGAGGTCTCTTGACCTGAACAGTGTGATCACTGTTGTTAACCTAGATCCAGGGTGTGGATCACTTTATATAAATTTTGAGAGGACTAAGTCTCGGCTTGAGACTGAACCTCTTGGTTAACTCTTGTGTTTTTAGTTACAACCTATATCCATACTATATACATTTATTTCATATTCCACCTGCTATTACTTTGAAATATAATTTATTTCAAAAGCTACTTTGATAGTTAAACTCGCAAGTGTTTATATTTATTATAAACCAGTAAGTTAGTTTCAAAAGTTAATCTAATCATCAGATTAAGTTAACTGAGAATTAATAAATCTTTGAGAAACTAATTGAACCTTTATAATCTATATAAATTCACTACAGTTTAATTTGTTTTTGAAATTGGGGGATTTTAATAGAAATTGTTTTTAGCAGAAATTTTAATTGGAACTCAATTCACCCCCCCTCTTGAGTGTCCACTCCGACCAACATTTGGTATCAGAGGTTGTTTGTTTTGCAAAACTTTTTATTTACTCTTCTTTTCAACTGTGATTTTAGTTGTATTTTAAAGTTCTTAAAATTTCTGTTATTTCTAAATTTTTATCTATTTAAATTTTGTTTATAATGGATAATATACTTGAGGGTGCTGCTACTAACCGACCACCTTTCTTTAATGGAAATAACTATGCTCAGTGGAAACTTAAAATGAAAATTCATCTAGAAAGCATGAGTTTTGATATTTGGACTGCTATTGAATCTGAATACAAAATTCCCACTACTGATAGATCTACTTGGGATGAACCTACAAAGACTGCTAACAATAATAATTGTAAAGCTATGAATGCTATATACTGTGCTCTAGGAGATGAAGAATTCAACAGAATTTCTGCATGCAAAACTGCTTTTGAAATTTGGGATACCTTGGTTGTTTCTCATGAAGGAACAAATAATGTTAAAGAAATGAGATTGAACACTTATACTATTAAGTATGATAATTTTAAAATGAAGTCTGATGAACCTATTTCTGACATGTATCTCAGGTTTAATGAGATAGTCAATACGATGAATTCACTCGGAAAAGCTGTTCCACCAAAGGAACAAATTATGAGAATATTGAGATGTCTACCAGACCGATGGAGAGGCACATCTGTCTCAATCAGAGAATCATGTGACATTTCTACTCTACCTGTCAAAGAACTTATTGGAAAATTGATGATGTATGAAGAAGAGCTCAAGGTAAACAAAGAGGAAGATGATGAACTGAAAAGAAAATCTGTAGCTTTCAAGTCTACTGCCTTGAAGATTAAGGAGAAGGAAAAAATACAAATGGAGGATGAGAGTTCAACAAGTAAAAACTCAGAGTATGAAAGTGATGCAGAAATGGCTCAGATAGCCAGGAGATTCAAGAAGTTTTATAGGAAAAAGAAATTTTTTAGGAAAACAAATTACAAAGGAAAGTATGATCAACAAGGAAAATGGAAAAAGGATTGGAAGAAAGCTGACATGACTGATGAAGTTGTCTGATACGAATGCAAGAAAAAAGGACATATCAAAGCAGACCGTCCAAAGTTAAAATTCAAAAATAAATATGATTACAAAGACAAGAATTACAAGAAATCCATGAAGGCTACCTGGAGTGCTTCAGAAGACAGCACTAGTGAAGCCGAATCTTCGGACTCTGAAAGGAATCGAGCCAACATGTGTTTCATGACAAATAATTCTGAGGTAACATCTGACACTCCTGTTTTAAATTCATATTATTCTGGAGATTATTCTGATTCAGAAAACATGTCAAAATCTGAACTATTTGAGTATTGTGATATGTTAGAAGAAACCTGTAATGAGCTTAAAGACAAATACAAAGGTTTAAAGAAACAATATGCTTTATGTGTTAAGCATAAATCTGATCTAGATATAGAAAAGGAAAAGAATGCTCAACTACTAAAGGAAAATACAGAACTGAAACTATCAAATGAGCAACTCAGAAAGGACTTAGAAAAATTTACAAATGGAAAGGATGCTCTAACTCAAATGCTAGGAAAGCAAGTTGCACCTACATATGCTACTGGTTTAGGATACCAACTTGGACAGAGACAGTTCACTAGAACCCGATTTATTCCTAAGTCTGAAAAAAATATTGCTAGTTCCAGTTTTGGAAATTCATATGCTTCAACAAGATATTCATATGGTTATAGACCAAATAAAGTTTATCTTTCAAAATCTGTTACTTCTGTTAATTGTATAAAACCAATAAAACAAATCTGGGTACCTAAAGCCCTGATTGCAAACCTATCTGGACCCAAGAAAATCTGGGTACCAAAGTCATTTCCTGTTTAAATTTGTTTTATAGGAGACCTGCTTGAAGAGCTGTCACAAGAAGATATGGTATTTAGACAGTGGGTGCTCAAGACACATGACTGGAGATTATTCTTGCTTCAAGAGCTTAATAAAGGTTGATGGAGGTCATGTAACCTTTGGTGACAACTCTAAAGGAAAAATCATTGGCCTAGGCCAAACTGGTAACACTAACTCAATATTAATTTCTAAAGTTTTATTTGTTTATGGACTTAAATATAACTTGCTTAGTATATCTCAATTATGTGACGATGGTTTCAATGTCAAGTTTGAAAATGATTCCTGTGTTGTTTTTAACTACAAAAATGCTTTAGTATTTTCTGCTCTAAGGAATGAAAATGTTTATGCTGTTGATTTAAATTCTTTAGCCAAACAAAATATTTCTTGTTTGAATTCTTTTCATAAAGAATCTTGGCTATGGAACAGAAGATTAGGACACTGCAACATTCACTCACTTAGAAAACTGTCTAGGAAAAACTTAGTTAGAGACTTACCTAAATTATAATTCCCAAATGAAAAAGTGTGTAATCCCTGTCAAAAGGGAAAACAACACAAAGTTTCTTTTAAATCAAAGAAAGAAGTCTCAACTTCTCAACCACTTGAGTTGGTTCACATGGATTTGTTTAGACCATCAAGAGTTTCTAGTTTAAATGGGAAGCACTATGTTTATGTTCTAGTAGATGACTTCTCTAGATATACTTGGGTATATTTCTTAGCTCACAAAAGTGAAGCTTATTCTTCCTTTGTTAAATACTCCAAGTCTGCAGAAAATCTTAGTGGACTCAAAATTAAGACCCTGAGAAGTGATCATGGTCGTGAGTTTGAAAATCAAGACTTTGAATCTTATTTCTTACACAATGGCTACACTCATAACTTTTCAGCTCCTAGGACACCTCAGCAGAATGGTGTAGTAGAAAGGAGAAACCGAACCCTTCAAGAAATAGCTAGAACCATGCTCAATGAATATGAACTGCCTATTTACTTTTGGGCGGAAGCTATAAATACAGCTTCTTATGTTATCAATAGAGTCTTGATCAGACATGTTCTTAAGAAAACCCCATATGAGTTATGGAACAATAGGAAGCCTAAGGTTAATTACTTCAGAGTTTTTGGTTACAAAGTCTTTATTCTTAACACAAAGGATAATATGGACAAGTTTGCTTCTAAAAGTGATGATAGAATTTTTCTGGGTTACTCTACTACAAGTAAAGCTTATAGAGTGTTTAATAATAAATCCAAATGTGTGGAAGAATCTGTTCACATCAAATTCGATGAAACCGATCCACATGAGCCTAAAACCTCTCTTGATAATCTTAAGGAAGATTTGTCTGTTCTGGACCTCAATGATAAATCCAAAGAACCTGTTATAAAAACTTCCAGTTTTGGACTTTTTCCAGAATCTGTTTCGGTTGAACCTGAACCTACTGATGCACCTGAAGTGTCTAGTCCTACCTTTACTAGATCAACAAGAATTCTAAAGATTCATCATTTGGATGCTGTTGTTGGTAATCTTCATAGAGGAACACAGACTAGAGCTTCTCTAAGAAATCAGGTTGAACATCAAGCTTTTCTCTCCCAGCTAGAACCCAAAAACATTAATGATGCTATCGTTGATGAATTCTGGGTAATGGCTTTGCAAGAAGAGTTAAACCAATTTGAAAGAAACAAAGTCTGGGAATTAGTTGACAGACCTAAGGACACACTAACAATAGGCACTAAATGGGTTTTTAGAAATAAAGTTGATGAATCAGGAAACATAGTTAGAAACAAAGCTAGGCTAGTTGCACAAGGATATAGTCAATAAGAAGGCATAGACTATGAGGAGACCTTTTCACCTGTAGCTAGACTAGAAGCCATTAGGATTTTACTTGCATATGCTGCACATCTAAATTTCAAGTTATATCAAATGGATGTCAAAAGTGAATTTCTAAATGGTTTTATAATTGAAATTTTTTTTGTAGAACAACCTCTTGGATTTACAAACCACCATTTTCCAAATCAAGTTTTTAAACTTTCTAAAGCCTTATATGGCTTAAAACAAGCTCCAAGAGCTTGGTATGATAGACTCAGCAATTCTCTTATTTCAAAAGGTTTTACTAAAAGGATTGCTGATCCAACTCTTTTTATTAAAAGAATTTCTAAAGATATTTTAGTTGTACAAATCTATGTTGATGATTTTTTTTTGGATCTTCTAAACATTCTTTATGTACTGATTTTTTAAAAAGTATGCAAAATGAATTTGAAATGAGTTTAATGGGAGAACTCAAATACTTTCTTGGATTTCAAGTATTTCAAAATGAAAATGGTATTATTTTGAATCAAAGTAAATATACAAAGGATATTTTAAAACGATTTGGTTTGGATAGTATTAAGGAGAGTGAAACTCCTATGATTACAATCTGTAAATTGGATATAGATGAAACTGGGAAACCAGTGGATCAAACCAATTATAGGGGTATGATTGGTAGTTTACTTTATCTTACTGCTAGTCGACCAGATATTATGTTCAGTGTATGTATGTGTGCAAGATTTCAAGCTAACCCGAAAGAATCTCATTTGCTTGCTGTTAAAAGAATTTTCAAGTATCTCAAACATACTGTTAACCTTGGTTTATTTTATCCAAAAGGACAATCCTTTGAGTTAATGAGTTATTCAGATGCTGACTTTGCTGGTTGCAAATTAGATAGAAAAAGCACTTCAGGAACATGTCATTTATTAGGAAAATCTTTAGTATCTTGGTGTAGTAAAAAGCAGAATTCTGTAGCTCTATCCACTGCTGAAGCAGAGTATATAGCTGCTGGTAGTTGCTGTGCACAAATTATGTGGATGAAACACACTCTCTTGGACTATGGATATAATTTTAAGCATGTTTCGATTAACTGTGACAACACTAGTGCAATAAACATCTTGAAGAACCCTGTATATCACTCAATAACCAAACACATTGATGTAAGGCATCGTTTTCTGAGAGATCATTATCAAAAGGGTGATATTTCTCTTGAATTTATCGGCACTGAACATCAATTGGCCGACAATTTCACAAAACCCTTAAGTGTGGATAGGTTATGTTACATTAGGTACGAGCTGGGGATGTTTAATCTTCACCGATAGAAATCCTCACCAATAGAAATCCTCACCAATAGAAATCCTCACCGATAGAAATCCTCACCGATAAAAATCCTCACCGATAGAAATCCTCACCGATAAAGTGCTGTTTTAAATCTTTTGTTTGCCGTCAAGAATGTGAACCGTTTTATTTTATTTTATTTTTATTTATTTAACTTATGATTCCTAAATGATAAAACTAAGTCTAAGCCGCTTCTCACTCCACCGAACCCAAAACCTTTTACCTTCGAACCTTAGAACCCGAACCCTCTGCAAACCTGAGATCCCTCGAACCAGCGATGGCAAAAACCCAAATTCCTGTCATCCGAGAAGACTGTGTTGAGCCTAAAGAAAAAAGGTAGAAGTATGAGCCAGAAGCGAGTAGTGCTGTTAGAAATAGGTCAGGAAGGAGACCAGTAAATCCTCATCTGCAAAATAGAGCTATTGTGGTCGAAAAAGAGCTATGTGTAGACTGGTTGCTGCCCAGCAGGTCCTTGGTGCTCGAAGTTCTGGAAGCTCAGAGATGGGTAGACTTCTTTTCAAATAACAACGGTCCCTACTACCCAAAGTTGATAAAACAGTTTTACGAGTTCGTAAGCTTCGAGAAGTTAGAGAATGAGAACTGAGTATCTTCGTTTGTAAATGGTAAAGTGCTATCATTTTCATCAGTATAATGGGCTGATTGCTTAAAAGTTCCTCATGAAGGTGTGTCTGGATATGTATCAAGAGCAATGCCACCTACCAGTGACATTTTTGATCATGAGACCACGTTGAAAGAACTGACTGGTGATGAAACTCCAAGGCAAGTGGTTGCTGTAGAAATGGATGGAGAGAACAGATTACTGTTCATGTTTGTTCAACATGTATTGATACCAAGGAGAGGAGACTTTTCTAATTTGAGATATCAGGATATCTATCTCCTACATCTTTTGAGACATGAGGTCAAAGTCAATTTATGCAGATTGGTTATGAGTCAAATGGAAGATATGAAAAGGCTAAAATAAAATACTAACACCCTATTCTTTGCTAAGCTGATTTATGTAATGATCAAAGTGAAAGGGATAGCTGAGTCTCAAGATGAGACAGTTGTAGTGAAGAGCAACTTTTGTATCACTACTACAATTTGAAAATATATGAAGATTAATTAGAATCTGTGGAGAGGAGAATGGGTCAATGATGACCAAAAGGTATATGATAAGTTCAATCCTGTGGATTATCCTTCAAGGCCAAAGGATAAAAGAGATCCAGGTCTAGGACCTGATGAAGAGGAACTTGAGTACAATTATGAGTCAGAAGAAGAAGAAGAAGAGGAAGAAACTCCTATGGATGAGGGAGGAGATCCTGACTTGCCTCCAAGCCCTGTTGCTGAAGTTATGTCTTTAGAAAAGGAAGTTCTAGGAGAAGTAGAGACACCTACTAATGAGGAAGACTAGTCGGTCTCTAAGTATGTAGAGGAAGAAAAGAATGTCTCTGAATTATCTGATTTTTCTGAATTGAGTCTGATTCCAGTTATTGGAAGCTCAGTTATACCTTCTATGGATGAAGAAAGAGAAAGAGGGGAAGCTGTACCTATTCTAGAAAATCATCCTACTACTGCAGAGATGGAAGTTATTGTGGAAGATTCTGATGAAGAAAGACCATCAGAGAATGTAGTTGCTATATATGAGAATGCACCCATTGAGGGGGTGCATCACACCAAGTTTGGAAATGTTACAGTGACTATCGAGTCTGAAGACTGGGTAGAAGACCCAGGTTTTATAGTCTTTAGCTTGGATTATCCTGATTTGGATAATGAAGTATCTTTGAATAGACCAAAGATCAGCTATGACATCAATTCTGAGTTATTACCTGCTGATGTGGTCTGAGTACATGATTTAGATGTGCTGAAAGAAAATCTCAAAGTCAGTTTTGTAGAATAAGTAAAGAAAATGGAATATTTTTTAGTATCCTCAATTCAATCTGTCATGGCTGACTCTGTATTCAGTTTAGCTTCTGAAAGAGTATCTACTACAGTTGCTCCTACTGATTTTGTTACAAAGTCTGACCTCGAATCCCTAAAGCATGAGCTGAAGGAATCCTTCAGTGCCTTTGTTGCTGAGATGAAGCACTGTTTTGGTGAAGAAATGAAGATTTTAGAAAGGTCTTTTGAGATTTATCTTGGTTGCAATCTGTCAAGTTTTGTGGGTGAGCTAATGGAAGAAGTCAAGGAGTGCCAGACTCAAACTTCTAGGCTAGAAGTAGAACTTGAAGCTCTACGGATATCTGTTGTTGCCTTAGACTCTTTCATGAGTTCAAAATCTCAAGCTGATAAGGATTTAGCCTATGTGAATAGTGTTGTAGGTCAGCTGGTCTCGGTGTTTGAAGCTTTCAAAACATATGTGAAGGATCATGTCAAAGATCAGGACTCTCAAATGCAAAATCTGATTAGTGGGTTGACTAAAAGCTTCAAAGAAACTGTATCCTTCTCTCTTGGTCCTCTAGTTCCAAAACCTGCAATTGATCTGAATCAATTTCGTGCTCTGATGAAGGAGGAGCTTGGTTCTATGTCAACTAGTGGCTCTGTGGACTCATCAGATTTAAGTCGCGTTGTGCTATCTACCAGGGATTCAGCCAGAGAAATAATGAAAATCATCCAGGACTACATGAGAGAGGCCTATGCTTCTCAAGAAGCAATCAAGAATAAGGTGGATACTTATTTTGAAAAGGTTTATACCAAGCAACAACTGACCAACCATTTCAAACTTCTACTTGAGAATCTAAAGTTACCTCCAGTGACTCAGGCCTTCAGAGAGCAGGTTAGTAAGCTCAGGGAGCTTACTCCTGCTTTGGATAAATTCATTGAAAATAGAGATGATTTTGTGTCTGCAATGGAGAAAGGAGGAAGCATTATAATGGATTTCAGAAACCTGTTGCTGCCCTTCCTACATGTGGATGCCAGACCGGTCATTGTACCTCCTGCTTTGCCTGCCTCTGCCTCTACTGCATCTCTAGTTCAGATGACTCCTGCTCAAGCCATAAGAAGTCTCACACCTATGATCCCTCAACGGACTTCCCATTACAGGCCCGACACTGTATCAGTTGCTCAGCCCCCTCTGATCATTTCTGGAATTCCAAAGTCCTCCCCAGTATCCTCAACAACTGATTTCTCTTCTGATCCCAAGGGAAACGCTCACATTGAAGATGTGGATTGATAATGTGGTAAGGCTGTTTGATAGGAATCTTTTTTTTTCTATTCTGTTTATGTACTTTTTTGTCAGATCTAATACAAATGAATTTTTTTCCACTGTCTCAGTTTATCAGTTTTCTATGTTTGGTTTCCCACTTTTTGATTATCCCAAAGGGGGAGATATAAAAGGAGAAATATAAAAGGGGAGAAATATGCTCAAAGGAGGAGCCTTTGATACTATTTCTTACATGCCTTTGATACTATTTCTTACATTTCCTTTTTTGGTACCAATTCTTTCAAAGCTTCTCTCTGATACTGTTGTATTTAATTCTACCTATGATAATTTTTGATCTATATCTTTCTGTTACTATTTCCTCTTTCCTCTAATACTGTCTTCTTTGAGAAAATTGAATATTAATGTTATACTATCTAATACTATATTCTCACTATCCTAAAATGGCCATATCATAAGTTGTGATTATGAAAAAGGGGGAGATTGTTGACCTCACCTGTTTTGATAATCCCAATCTTGTATTCATATGTTTTAAAAATCCCAATTATGTTTTCATATATTATGATATTCACAATTACTGTTGATCTACACTTTAATACTTTCAAATCAATCTACACTTTATGTTAATCTTGCTTATCCATGTTTATATAAGTTTTGAAATGATTCTAAGTGAATTAGATGTGTTTTGCATAAGACAATCAAGTGTAAGTATCACTGACCTGCACAGAGCTACCGATGCACAGAGCTACCGATGGACACAGAGCTACCGATGCACAGAGCTACCGATGCACAGAGCTACCGATGGACAGAGAGCTACCGATGCACAGAGCTGCCGATGCACAGAGCTACCGATACATAGAGCTACCGATGCACAGAGCTACCGATGGACAGAGAGCTACCGATGCACAGAGCTACCGATAGACATCGAGCTACCGATAAGAGCTACGGATAAGAGCCACCGATAAGAGTTTGTAGAGTTACCTATGGAAGATCCTACACCGAGTCAACTGTACACGTCTACAAACAAATGACTACCTATAATGAACTGTGGAGTCAAATCCTATATCCTCGACACTATTTGTTTATTACACTAACAATTACATTTGTTACTTTTGATGCATTTAATGTTATTAAATGATTTATGTTGCTATTTCAGGAAACCATACCAAGTACGATCAAAAAGCATAATCATTCCTTCTCAGAAAGACAAAAAAAGGGCATAAAAAGACATCGTGTATGTATCGGAAAATGGGAGAGAGACAAGAGACTTGAAGAGATCGAGCACACAGAACACACTTGCGATTAAGCTCAAAATGTGCCAAGAACAACTAGAGAACTTTCACTCACAAGACTACTACTACCAGACTCCAGAACACAGAGCATACATCGAGCAATCTATGCTAAAGAAGAACTACACAGAACACTTCATTTTCTTAGCCGATATCCAAACTGAACCTGGAAGCACTGAAAGAAGAAACGATACTCTGTTTTTCAGTCAAATATCAGAGAAGGACTCAGAACCATTTCTGACCAAATCCAAAGGAGTCCTGAGCTGCACTGCAATCACGAGAGCCATTCTAAACTCTATATCTTGCTCTAAGTGATTTAGTATTTTCATTACGAGTAGTGTGTGTAGCCTGTTAATTATTACACACACACTGTCTCCTGAACCTTAACTGGAGGATTTGTAAATCCTCACTCACAATCCTTACTTCCTTTATTTCCCACTGTGGATAGTGGTAGAGGTCGAGTGTGACCGGGACAGCTTTGAGCTGTTGTTTGTTATCCCATGTATAACTGTGGTAGAGGTCTCTTGACCTGAACAGTGTGATCACTGTTGTTAACCCAGATCCAGGGTGTGGATCACTTTATATAAATTTTGAGAGGACTAAGTCTCGTCTTGAGACTGAACCTCTTGGTTAACTCTTTTGTTTTTAGTTACAACCTATATCCATACTATATACATTTATTTCATATTCCACCTGCTATTACTTTGAAATATAATTTATTTTCAAAGCTACTTTGATAGTTAAACTCACAAGTGTTTATATTTATTATAAACCAGTAAGTTAGTTTAAAAAGTTAATCTAATCATCAGATTAAGTTAACTAAGAATTAATCAATCTTTGAGAAACTAATTGAACCTTTATAATCTGTATAAATTCACTACAGTTTAATTTGTTTTTGAAATTGGGGGATTTTAATAGAAATTGTTTTTAGCAGAAATTTTAATTGGAACTCAATTCACCCCCCCTCTTGAGTGTCCACTCCGACCAACAGTTATGATCTCAAATTAAGATATTAGATATAGTTTATGAATATTAGGTTTTGGAGTTATTATTAATTATATTCTCCCTTGGGTAAAGTATATTTGGTTAGTAGAACTTTAGGTTGGAATTTTCATTAACATAGAGGCTTATGAATTATTATAGAATGGTTGGGTTGGCTATCTACGGCCCCATGACTACTCATGTAGATATTGTCAATCTAATATGATTTTTAACCTTTACATGAGGAATTTATATGTATTATGAATGAGATGACTTTGGATATGTATAAATATGTTTGGAATCTATTTTTGGATAAGTAACACAAACTTATGGGTTGTGTAAAAAGTTACACATTAATGTGGAATGGACATGTTAATTTTTTTGTTGGAATAAGGGTTCCAAAAATAAATCATTAGAAGTATCCATACACATGGGAATAAAACCTGTGAATATAATTACTACATAAGATTAAACTGTCTTGGATTAAATATGAATGTGATTCATATTAATTTGGAGAGACTTTTTAAAGATACCCCCTTAAAATACTAAATGTGATATTCATTTAAAAGAGAAACTTTTCAATGCATTGATAATACAAACATTTATGTCATACTAAAGTTGGGTGCCCCTAGATTATCTTGTGTGAGGAAAGAATGTAATGAGTGATCCAACAAGGATTATTTACATATTATTGGTTTTTTATTTGGGTTACACTGGCTGGGAGACACTAATTGGATTAGGTTACCAGAGGAATAGAGTTGAGTAAATCCATATGATGCATTTGTATAAAGAACTATACACTCACCTATCCTAGAATCATGACTGTTATGATTGAAAAGTTTGTCTACCTAAATTTCCAGGTGATGAGATAAATTCCAAATTGGACCATGAATTAGTGAAATATAAAACTTATATCACTAAATATATATGGTTTATGGGGTCATAATTTTTATTGAGATTAATTTCATTAAAAGTTATTGATGAAATGATATAGAAAATTTTACTTACCTATTGATATATCTTTGTTTTAGATTATGGATTCCTTTATGACAATATTTTTTAGGTATATTATAGACATGACCTATAAAATATTCTATATTTATATTTATGTTTGATAAGTGTTATTAAATAGAATCATTATAAGAAACTAAATATGAATGTTATAGATATTAATTTCACCAACTCTAACTCATGGCCATTGGATACTGGGCATGCATCACACTATTTGATGATAAATAAAGACTCGTAGATAGGAGGTAATTTGAAATGGTGAAAAAAATTTAATGGAGAAAGAGTTTCTCCATTGGAATTCGACACTTATGATCTATCTTTAACAAGTGGATTAGTTCTATAAAAATAGAAATTTTATTATGTTCCCACCATAAATATATATTTTATTTCTATATATTGATTAAATAAGATGGGGTTTTCATTCATTATTAAGAACAATATTTTTTCTTTGTATAAAAATGAAATTTTTTATGGAATTGGGAATATGGTAAATGGTTTATACATTATAGAGATGGATAATCCTATCTACACTATTTATAATAAAAGGGTTAGGGTTTATTATAATACAACCTACAATTGTCATTGTATCCTTGGACATATAAATCAGAAATGCATGTAAGGAATCTATAAAGATGTTTGGTTGGAACCATTCAATTATAAATCATTTATTACTTGAAAATATTTTTTATTAGGTAAAATGACCAATTTTTTTAATAGGAAAGGTGAAAGGGCTTGTGGGATGTTAGATCTCATACACAATTATGTATATAGAGCAATGAGTAAATAAGAAAGTAGAGATTTTATCTAATTTATTACTTTTATTGTTGAATATAGTCAGTATGGCTATATATTTCCAATAGATTCTAGTTTGAATGTTTTTAAAGGTAAAATAGTTTTATAATGAAGTACATGATCAATTAGAAAAAAAGTATTAATATTCTCTTATTAGATTGAGGTGGTGAATACTTATTCCTAGAAATTACTAATCATATAAGATATTGTTGAATTGTTACAAAAATCACTACTCATGGAACACCATAATGGAATGGTGTGCCTAGATGGAAGAATCGTACCCTACTAGACATAGTTTGATTGAAGGTGATTCAGTGTGACCTTCCTATTTCATTATTGGGTTATTATATATAGATCACAACATTCCCACTAAATTACATTCCATATAAAGTATTACTAAATACACCATGTGATATATAGACTAGGAAACATCCCAAAATGTATTTTTATGAGGATTTGGGGTTGTAATGAATATTTATGACATTTATATTTCGATTAACTTAACTCCAAATCAAAGAAATTTTTATTTTTAAATTATCTCGAGGAAAATATGAGATATTGTAACACTCTGAGATTTTATGAAAAATATAGATATATTTTTTAGGTCTTATTTTATACTCAACACCAAGAGAATATTTCACTACACACAACACTGGCTTGGATTGTGTTACACGTAAGAGAAACCTTCCTCGATAGCTTGCGTTGCACGCAATGCCGAGTTTCACTAAACAATGATATATTGTTATAATATTATGAAATAGCCATTATGAATAGTATTAAATGTATTTTTAATTTTATAACATTATAATTCATCTTACATATTTTCATGAATGAGGTAAGAAAACAAAATCAATTTTTCGGATAAAAGAAGTATATTTTAAAAACAAATGCAGTTTTACCGCCTTTTGATGACGCACCATTTATAAATATATTTTTTGACAAGTTTATAATTTCAATTATACAAAATAAAATTCTTATTTTGAATCATTCTTTAAATATTTATATTATATAAATTTTTGGTATTTTTCTGATAAGTTTCTTATTTTAATGAATAGTAAAAATACGCTAAATTTTAATTAAAAAGAACTTTTTTTCATCAAGATAATTTATATGGTCAAATTATAATATTTAATGGTTTTAAAGTATAAATAGAATATATTTTTACCATTTAATATAATGTATGTCATTACCATTAATTTTACATTAAATTCGTAGGTAAAAACATTTCAATCTTTAGTAATGTTATAACTGTTAAAACCCGTTTTCTTAACAACGAGATACATTTTAAATTAATTATTGAAACCTATGTGTTTTGAATTCTGAAAAATGGATTCCATATTTTTATTCAGTGGGTCCAAATTATGTTAATATGTTACTTTTTTTTTCATATTATGAATAGTAACTACGATAATTTTTATTTACTACAGTTAAAGATAAATCGGGTAGTTAAGTGTAAACCTAAGATTATAAAATTACCCCAAAACATGGAAAAATTCTATTGGATGAATAAAAGTAGACCCATATCACTTAAGGGTCGTAAAAAATTCGTTTCATGGACTTTTGACCATGAAAATGAAATAATTATTATTAAAACCAAAGATAGTGACAACATATCACTCTCTTATATCTTATAAGTGTAACAATTTTAATTTAGTGATAAACTTCATAAAACATCGAATATAAATAGTCTCCAGAAATATAATAAAATTATCTACATCATTATAATTTATTTTGAATATTTAGGGATAAGATAATTATCATTAATTATGACACAATAGTGATGTAGAAATTATTTTGTTGATTGAAATATCAAATAAATGGTTTTAAAAATATTAAAATGAATATTATATGAAATAATTAATGTGCTCCATTAATTTTATAGATAAATAAGAAATTTTAGGAATCTATTAAATATTTTTTTTCGAACATATCTTCTGTGTGGATTTTATTTAAACTCCAATAAATGAATAGTGTCAAAATTGACACTATTGTTATTTTATAAAAATAACATATTATTAAATGGTTTAAAAATCACAAAAATATTTAAAAAATTTAAATTGAAATTTACATGGTCTAAAATGTCATAATGTATCCAATTCTGGACAATTAAAAACACATAAGTAATTATTTATAACAATTTACAATTTATAATATTATTACCACAAATACAATTAAATAGATTAAATAAGGATAAATCAAGTTGATAAGGTTTAAAATAAATTCCCAACATGTCTAAATTTTATTGTATAATGCGATTAAAACCCTATCTCATCTAATCTTAAAATTTAAGTCATTTGTGGAGGTTTTTATGTGGGTTTTGAATTTATTATAAATTAATATTTCTTATGTTTCCAAAGGTGGTTCTCTCCTCCCTTATAAAAGGTCACCTCCTATCTCTCCTCCTCACACCATTTTGATCCATCAAGCTCTGCCAACCCCTACCAATTTATCTTCTCCACTTCTCTAGAAACATACTAGAGTTCCTGGTCTTCTTCAAAGACCAAATTTAGTGCCTTAAGAGGAGGTTAAGAAGAGGCACATCTAAGAAGAGGTAATATCCTTTACCGATTCTTTCAAACTTATTTCATCTTATACTTCCTCTATATGAGTTGTTTTATTATTAAGAAGTAACTCCAGTATCAACTGTATACTGATATGTTATTATGAATATGAAACAACCATGTTCTATCTTCTATCCATCCTATGAAAAAAAACAAAATCATCAACTGTGCATACGTACGGCTTACCGTCTCCACGCCGTGGTGTAATCTTTTATTTCATCACTAACATACTTGGATGGGTATATGATGGAAGAAATAACTATATATGATTATTATATAGTAATATTGATTCTGAAATATTATACACCATACACTTCAATACAATTCCACAATCATGGGAATGATATCATCGCTCGTGCGTACGTACGGCCTACCGTCTCCACGATGTGATGCGACTCGTTCTACATGATCTTCATTGAATAATGATTATATAAATGAATTTAATTAATAAATATTATATATATTACACTAATGAAATTCTTTAAATGAGGTATCTATAACCTAAAAAGAGTAATAATAATTTATTCAACAAAACATGCATAAGAACATAAAGCAATGAACACCTGAATAGCAAGTAGAGATATTACTAATAAGAAGACAAGAATATGACCATATATGATATCATAACAATGAATATGATTCTGTAATAAGTCGATGACATTACTTAAATAATTATACAGGAGTTTCAAGTACGTATGAAACATATCATACATAAGGTAAGGGAAAATCTCACAATGTCATTTTTATCCGAGATTGTTTATACTTCAGAATTTACTGGGGAATATTTATCATCCACACCCATGTTTACTCAATATGTAATATTATTTCCATCCTCATAAAATTGTTTAAATATAATTGTACCTATTGGTAAATTTCTAGTAAAAGATATGAAAGTAATATTTTATTGTTTTCAGTACGAGATACTTTTTGACTTTTCTGGCCAAAGTACGAGAAGCATGTTTTTTTACTTATACGGCATGAATGGATTTTTATGATTTCATAGAACATTATTTACATGAATATTCCTTTACAAGTTTTCAAGTTTATTTTTAATTAAATTCTTTTAGTTTGAAATTTTATTACATGTTAATAAAGGAAAAATGTTTTTGAAGTAGAAATGATATTTTCCTCAAGAATGGAGTTCAATTGTTTTATAAAAATTATTTTCCATATAAGATAATATAGGGTTCTATTTCTATACCTATTTTTACATTGATTTTATTATGTTATTATGGAATTATTTTTATGAAGTCCTTTTATCTTATATGGATTATGTTATGATGTCATGATGTTTAAGAATCCCATTTTTATTACATGGGTTATGCTATGATATAAGATTTATGACTTTGTTGCACACATAAGAATGGTTTAATTATGAGATGGATATGACCTATATCTCCCTCCAATTCATTCTGTAAAGATTTATATCTCATGAGATAGGCATGGTTGGAACAACAAGTTAATCTTATTCAGTGATACAGGACTGGAACGAGGAGTGAACTAAGTTCAGAAATGGACTTTGTCCACTATGATAGTCTTGGAAATGAGTCTTGACTAATAAGAAATGATTTTCTATGATTATGTGTGTATGCCACAAAGTTTAATGTTTTATGTTATGATTATTGGGATTACATTTCACTACTATGATTTATCCCATGTTATGATATTATGATCTCTTTTGCAGGTTAAGATTTTCAAAATTTTATGTTCTTTTGAATATGATATGACTGATACTTCCATTGTTTACCCTTACTGAGCATTTGAGCTCACCATTTTGTATATTTTATTTCCCCAAGGTCAGGAAGAAGGGTATTAAGTAGGATATTCCAAAAGGGACTCTAGATATGATGAAATAAACGAGAGACAATGTAGATGATTTATGAACCAGTTGTTTATGTTTCCCAGTTTCTAAAGACACTATACCTATACAATCATATTAGGGTTTTGTTACATGTTGTAATAAGTATGCTTTAATTCTGAAGTAATAAATATGTATGTAAAGTATATGTCGTTATAGTTGGTATCAGAGGAATGGTATAGTCAACCTTTGAAACTCGGATGTGTAAGACTTAGTAAGAACCCTAAGGATATGTCTAAGCATAGAACAAAATATTAGTGTTTTAGAAATGGCAACGAATAACCTATGATAAGACCTTAAGTGTGAAATTTTATTATTGATTATGTGGTTTTCCTATTATCATTAGTGTTTCTCACACTATGCTTATTGGTTTTAGTTGATGGTTGGAACCCAATGGAACCGTGTTAATGCTGAATGCGATGGGAAATGTAATGATTGTCCCCCTGAGCAACCAAAAGTTATGGGAGATGGAATGCAAAAGCTTGTAGCCATGCTCACATAACTTTCTCAAGCTATGAATCATGCAGGAACTCTAAATGAGAAAAGGAAGGGGAAAAATTCCATTGAATCCTTCATGAGGTAGCATCTACCCTCATTCAACGGGTCTACTGATCCATTAGTGGCTGAACAATGGATGAGTACCACTGAAAAGATATTTTCAGTTCTACAGTGTTCTGAACTTGATAAAGTCATCTTAGCAGTATATTGTTTGGAAGGTGAAGCTGATCAATAGTGGAATCCTATCAAGAATACGAGGCAAAGAGACAAAATTGAGTCTATGTAATGGGACTAGTTCAAGAACATATTTTTCAATAAGTACTTCCCTCGTATTCTTCGAACAAATATGGAGAAGGAGTTTCTTGAACTAAAGAAAAAGGATGATGAATCTGTTGGTACCTACGAAGAAAATTTTACAAGACTTGCAAGGTATGCTTCTGGAATTATTATCCAACCTGAGAGTAAGATCGATCGATTATTTAGTGGCTTAAAACCAAGTCTTATAAGGGTGTTATCCATAAGGGACTTCAATAGCTACAATGAAATTTTTCGATGTGCTCTCAAGGTTGAGATGGAGATTGGAGTAATCCATCAGTCATATGGGTTTGATAAGAAGATGAAAATGGAATTTAAAGGGAAATATAAAGACCACACTGAAAAGAAGATGAGTTTTAACTTATGCTCAAAGTGTGGAAAGAAACATGGAGGTAATTTTCTTAAAGGGATAAGTAAATGTTTCAAATGTTGAAAAGAAGGTCATCGGGCAATCGAATGCTACAATGATGGGAAAAGATGTCAAGTGATGCAAACAAAGAAAAGGCTACATAGAATGCACCACCTACACTTCAGTGTTACAAGTGCAAGGAAATGGGGAATTATGATAATCAATGCCCTATTCCAAGGGTTTTTTTATGATGATCGATGCCAAAAAACTCTTAAGGCCAAAGACAAAGGAAAGTCACGTGAAATTTCTATCAGCGATGTGGAGTACGATAACAAAGTGGTGAAAGGTACACTTACCATCCACTCTGAAGTAACAAATGTTTTATTTGATTATGGATCCACCCACTCTTTTATTTATGAAGAATTTTTTAAGGGTATCACCGTACTACCTCAGAAATTAGCTGTTGAGCTAGTAGTGACAACTCCTAATGGCACAACTGTCCCATCAAAACATTACAATTCTTCCCCAATTGAGGTTTTTGGGAAAGTTCTTCCTGAAAATCTTGTGATCCTTCCTATAGTGGGATTTGATGTAATTCTTGGCATGGATTGGCTTTCCTTATATGGATCTCATATTGATTTCCAAAAAAGGGAAGTCACCTTTCATATTCCTGATCAATCTATGATCATCTATCGATGCAAGGATGAATATAACCTTCCAGTTGATATTTCTTCCATCTTATGGGTCTTGATTTCAATAAATGAAGGATATTTATCTCAAATGGTTGGAGAGAAACTCACAATTAAGAATATACCCATTGTAAAGTAGTTTGATGATGTCTTTCCAGAGGAATTTCTAGGACTTCCACCAAATCGTGAAGTTGAGTTTTAAATAGAGCTCATACCGGGTGTTATGCCCATTTCAAAGACACCTTATAGAATGACCCCAATTGAGTTGCATGAATTGATGAAGAAACTCCAAGATAATCTTGATAAGGGATTCATACGCCCTAGTTCATCACCTTGGGGAGGACCTATTGTATTTGTTAAGAAGAAGGATAGATCAATGAGACTCTGCATTGATTATCGAGAACTTAACAAGATAACTATCAAGAAAAAATATCCTCTCCCACACATTGATGACTTATTTGAACAACTACACGGAGCTCAATAATTTTCCATTATTGATCTTCGTTTAGGGTATCATAAATTAAGGGTCAAAATGGGTGATATAACAAAGACGACTTTCCGTACAAGGCATGGACACTATGAATTTATAGCGATGCCATTTGGTCTTACTAATGCCCCTGCTATCTTCATGGAATTAATGAATAGAGTGTTTAGAGACTATTTTGATCAGTTTGTGGTAGTCTTTATAGATGATATTCTTGTCTATTCAAAGAGTAAGGAAGAACATGAAGATCACTTGAGAATTTTATTGAAGACCCTGAGAAAGGAGAAGCTTTATGCCAAATTTACAAAGTGTGAATTTTGGCTTCAAAATGATTCATTTTTGGGTCACATAATCTCAAAAGAGGGGATATCTATGGATCCATAAAAAACAGAGGTTGTCAAAAGATGGTCAAGACCAACAACAATAACTGAGATCTGAAGTTTTCTTGGTTTGGATGGATATTATCGATGTTTTGTCAAAGATTTTTCATGATTATCTAATCCACTCACAAAGTTGACTCAAAATTGAGTTAAGTTTATTTGGACAGAGGAGTGTGAAGAGAATTTAAAGGAGTTAAAAAGAAGGTTATCCAGTGCACCTGTGCTCACACTTCCATGTAGTGGAGAAAGATTTGTGATCTACAGTGATGCATCCATGAAGGGATTGGGGTGTGCTCTCATGAAAAATGATATGGTGATAGCTTATGCCTCACGATAGTTAAAAATCCACAAGAAAAATTACCCAAATCATGATTTGTAATTTGCTGTGGTAATCCTTATATTAATGATTTGGAGGAATTATCTTTATAGTGAAAGGTGTGATATTTATACTGATCATTAAATATTAATGTATATTTTCACACAAAAGGAGCTGAATATGCACCAAAGAAGATGGTTAGAGCTGATTAAGGATTACTACTGCTAAATTAATTAGCACCCTAGGAAAGAAAACAAGGTGACAGACACATTAAGTCGACAAGACCATGCTAGCTTATCCATGACGAGGATCACAAAAGATCCAATATTTATGGATTTACAAAGAATGGATCTTGGAATTATAATGGAAGGGGAAAAATCTTATATTTCTCAAATGAATGTTCAACCATATATATATGTGAAGATTAAAGAGGCACAGAAAGAAGATGTAGAGTTACAAAAGAAGGTGAGAAATGTTCCTGAATTTCACATTGATTGTGATGAAATAATAAGGTTCAGGAATCGAGTTTGTGTTCCTCCCATCCCAGAATTAAAGAAGGAAATATTGGATGAAGCTCATAGTTATTCATTCTCTATTCAACCTGGAAGCACGTAGATGTATAGGGATCTGAAAGAGTACTTCTGGTGGGATGGTATGAAAAGAGATGTTGCTGAATATGTCTCTCGATGCTTGGCTTGTTAGTAAGATAAAGATGAGAGACAAAAGTATAAGGGGATGTTACAACCATTACCCATACCAGAATGGAAATGGGAAAACATCACTATGGACTTTGTCACTGGACTTCCTAAAACATTCAAAGGCAATAATGCTATCTAGGTTATAGTAGATCGTCTTACGAAGCTTTCACAATTCATTACTATTAGAGAATATTTCTCTCTTGATCAGCTTGCCAGGATATATGTGAAGGAAGTGGTAAGATTTCATGGAGTAACTCTTTCCCTTATATCTGATTGGGATCCGAGGTTTACCTCAAAGTTTTGGCGAAGTATTCAGCATTCTCTAGATACAGAGTTGAGTTTCAAAACTGCTTATCATCCTCAGACAGATGGTCAGTCTAAGAGGACAATTCAAACTCAAGAAGACGTGTTGAGAGCTTGCCCTATGGATTTACAAGGTGGTTGGGATCAATACCTACATTTGGTGGAATTTTCTTATAATAATAGCTTTCACTCCGGTATTCAGATGGCTCCTTATGAAGCTCTCAATGGAATGAAATGCCGAACTCCAACTTCTGGGATGAAGTTGGGAAAAGAATGCTATTAGGACCTGATCATGTTGATGAGATGGAAGAAAAGGTCTGATCTATTCAACAACACATAAATGCATATCAGAGTCGACAAAAAAGTTATGCTGACAACTGAATAAAATACATAGAGTTTGAAGTGGGTGATATAGTGTTCTTATGAATATCTCCTTGGAAGAGAGTAATGAGATTTGGAAAGAAGGGAAAGCTGATCTCTAGGTATATTTGGGCCTTTTGAAATACTGTATCGTGTTGGGAAGGTAGCTTACCGATTGGCACTACCGCCAAATCTATCTCAAGTTCATGATGTGTTCCATATATCTCTCCTGAGAAAGTACATACCTGATCCTTCACATGTACTAAGCTCAGAAGTTGTACTGCTGGAGCAAGATCATTCTTATAAAGAACAACCGATAGAGATTATGGATCGTAGAGAAAACGTTCTACAAAAAAAAGACCACTCACTTGGTTAAAGTTTTATGGAGGAACCACCAATTAGAAGAAGATACATGGGAACTTGAGGATATGATGAGGGAGAGGTATCCTCATCTGTTTGTTACGAAATGATGAATTTTGAGGGAGAAATTCATTTTAAGGTGGGTAGAATGTGACACCTTGAGATTTTATGAGATATATATATATATATATTTATGACTTATTTTATACTTAACACAAAGAGAATATTTCACTACACACAACACTGGCTTGGCTTGCGTTACCCGCAAGAACAACCTTCCTCGATAGCCTGCGTTGCACGCAATGCCGAGTTTCACTAAACAATGATATATTATTATAATATTATGAACTAGCCTTTATGAATATTATTAACTGAATTTTAAATTTTATAACATTATAATTCATCTTAAATATTTTCAAGAATGAGTTATGAAAACAAAATCAATTTTTCAGATAAAAGACATAATTTTCAAAAAAATCCAGTTTTACCGCCTTTTGATGGCGCACCCTTTATAAATTTATTTTTTTACAAGTTTATAAGTTCAATTTTACAAAAAAAACTTCTTATTTTTAATCATTCTATAAAAATTTACATTGGATAAATTTTTGGTATTTTTCTGATAAGTTTCTTATTTTGATGAATAGTAAAAATATGCTAAATTTTAATTAAAAACAACTTTTTTTCATCAAGAGAATTTATATGGTTAAATTATATTATTTAATGGTTTTAAATTATAAATAGAATATATTTTTACCATTTAATATAATTTATGTCATTACCATTAATTTTACATTAAATTTATAGTTAATAACATTTCAATCTTTAGCAATGTTTTAACTGTTAAAACCCGTTTTCTTAACAACGGGATAAATTTTAAATTAATTTCTGCAACTTCTGTGTTATGAATTTTGAAAAATAGATTCCATATTTTGATTAAGTGGGTACAAATTATGTTAATAGGTTACTTTTAATTTTTTAATATTATGAATAGTAACTACGGTAATTTTTATTTACTACAGTTAAAGGTAAATCAGTTAATTAAGGGGAAACCTAAGATTATAAAATTACCTTAACACATGCCAAAATTCTATTGTATGAATAAAAGTCGACACATATCACCTAAGGATCAGAATAGATTCATTTCATGGACTTTGGACCATGAAAATGAAATAATTAGAATTAAAACCAAAGAAAGTGACAACATGTCACTCTCTTATATCTTATAAGTGTAATAATTTTACTTTAGTGATAAACTTCATAAAACATCAAATATAAATAGTATACAGAAATATAATAAAATTATCTACATCATGAGAATTTTTTTGGAATTTTTAGGGATAATATAATTATCATTAATGATGACACAATAGTGATGTAGAAATTATTTTATTGATTCAAATATCAAATAAATGGTTTTAAAAATATTAAAATGAATATTATATGAACTAATTAATGTGATACATTAATTTTCTAGATAAATATAACATGTTAAGAATTGATTAAATATTTTGGCTCAAACATATCTTCTTTTTGGATTTTATTTAAATTCAAATAAATGAATAGTTTCAAAATTGACACTATTGTTATTTTATAAAAATAACATTTTATTAAATGTTTTAAAAATCAAAAAATTATTTAAAAATTATAAATTGTAATTTATATGGTCTAAAATGTCATAATTTCTCCAATTATGGACAATTCACAACACATAAGTAATTATTTGTAACCATTTAAAATTTAAAATATTATTACCACAAATAAAATTAAATAGATTAAATAAGGAAATATTAAGTTGATAAGGTTTAAAATAAATTCCCAACATGTCTAAATTTTATTTTCTGATGAGATTAAAACCCTATCTCATCTCATCTTTAGATGTAAGTCATTTTTGGAGGTTCTTATGTGGGGTTTTCATTTATTAAAAATTAATATTTGTTATGTTTCCAAAGGTGCCCCTCTCCTCCCTTATAAAAGGGAACCTCCTCCCTCTCCTCCTCACACCATTTTGAGCCTTCAAGCTCAAAAAAACCCTACCAATGTCTCTTCTCCACTTCCATAGAAACATACTAGAGGTACTGTTCTTCTTCAAAGACCAACTTTAGTGCCCTAAGAGGAGGTTAAGAAGAGGCGCGTCGAAGAAGAGGTAATATCCTTTACCGATTATTTAAAACTTATTTCTTCTTCTACTTACTCTATATGAGTTTTTCCATTATTAATTAATAACACCAGTATCAATTTTATACTGATATTTTATTATGAATATGAAACAACCATGTTATATCATCTATCCATACTATGAAAAAAACGAAATCATGACGCTTGCGTACACATGGCTTACCGTCTCCACGCCGTGGTGTAATCTTTTATTTCATCACTAACATACTTGGATGGGTATATGATGGAAGAAATAACTATATATGATTATTGTAAAGTAATATTTATTCTGAAATATTATACACCATACACTTCAATACAATTCCACAATCATGGGAATGATATCATCGCTCGTGCGTGCGTACGGCCTACCGTCTCCACTATGTGATGTGAATCATTCAACATGATCTTCCTTGAATAATGATTATATAAATGAATTTAATTAATAAATATTATATATATTAAAATAATACCATTCTGTAAATGAGGTATCTATAACCTAAATAGAGTAATAAGAATTTATTCGACAAAACATGCATAATAACATAAAGCAATGAACACCCGAATAACAAGTAGAAATATTACGAATAAGAAGATAAGAATACGACCTTATGTTATATCATAAAAGTGACTATGATTCTATAATAAGTCAATGACATTATTTAAATCATTATACAGGAGGTTCAGATATGTACGAAGCATACCAGATCTAATGTAAGGGAAAATATCACAATCTGATTTTTATCCGAGATTGTTTATTCTTTAGAATTTACTAGGGAATATTTATCATCCACACCCATGTTTACTAAATATGTAATATTATTTCTATACTCCTAAAATTTTTTAAATCCAATTTTACCTATTGGTAAATTTTTAGTAAAAGATATGAAAGGAATCTTTTGTTATTTACAGTATGAGATACATTTTGACTTTTCTGGCCAATGTACAAGAAGAATGTTTTTTAACTTATACGGAATGAATGGATTTTTATGATTTAATAGAAAATTATTCCATGAATCTTCCTTTACATGTTTTCAAGTTTATTTTTAATTAACTTTTTTTAGTTTAAAATTGTATTACATGTTAATAAAGGAAAAATGTTTTTTAAGTAAAAAGGATATTTTCCTCAAGAATGGATTTCAAGTATTTTATCAAAATTATTTTCCATCTAAGATAATATAGGGTTCTATTTCTATACCTATTTTTACATTTATTTGATTATGTTATGATGGAATGATTTTTATGAAGTCCTATTATGTTATATGGATTATGTTATGATGACATGATGTTTAAGAATCCCATTTTTATTACATGGGTTATGCAATGATATATGATTTATGATTTTGTGGAACACATAAGAATGGTTTCATTATGAGATGGGTGGGACCAATATCTCCCTCCAATTCATTGGGTAAATATTTATATCTCATGAGATAGACATGGCTTGAATGACAAGTTAATTCGGTTCAGTGATACAAGACTGGAACGAAGAGTGAACTCAGTTCAGAAATGGACTTTGTTCAATATGATAGTTTTGGAAGTGAGTCTTGACTAACAAGAAATGATTTTCTATGATTATGTGTGTATGACAAAAAGTTTCATGTTTTATGTTATGATTACTGGGATTACATTTCACTACTATGATTCATCCCTTATTATGATATTATGATCTCTTTTGCAGGATAATATTTTCAAAATATTATGTTCTTATGAATATGATATGACTGATACTTCCTTTGTTTACCCTTACTGAGCATTTGAGCTTACCCTTTTGTATGTTTTATTTTCCCCAGGCCAAGAAGAAGGGTATTAAGTAGGATATGCCAAAACAGACTCTTGATATGATGAAATAAATGGGAGACAATGTATATGCTTTATGAACCAATTGTTTATGTTTCCCAGTTTCTAAAGACACTATACCTATACAGTCCTATCATGGTTTTGTTACATGTTTTAATAATAATGATTCAATTCTAAAGTAATGACAATGTGTGTAATGTATGGGATGTTATAGATATTATTTCTATAATCCTACTAAACACGAAGTGTTTGTGGCCCGACAAGGTGTTTTCCATGAGAAGGAGAACATAATTAAAGGATTCAATGGGAACAAAGTTTAACTTGGAGAAGTTCCAAACAAACAAACAAAATGTGATCCTAAGATGGAAGTTGTGTCAATTGCACAAAAGAATTATGGAAGAAGAACCAACTCAAGCTACATAATAACCTCTAAGGTTTGGTAGGATTTGTACGGATCCCAATAGATATGGATTTCTTATGGAAAATGATGATGAATTAATTTTCATAAGAGATAAAACTAAAACCTACTGTTAGGATATTGGGAGTAATGATTATGAGAAATGTTTTAAGGATATGGAATCTGAAATTAACTTTATCTAAGTTAACCATGTTTGGAACTTAGTGGCCATACTAAAAGCACTGAGTCCGGTAGAGTGAAAGTGGGTTTTCCATAGGAAAATTAAATGGATGGTGGAGTGTCTACCTATAAATAATGTATAGTGGAAAAGGTTAAAAGTGAATTTTTGGTATTGACTATAAATAATAATTTTCCCCGATTTCAATGATAATGTACACTCACATATTTTATTCCATGATAGTTCATTTTTATTATGAGATATATAAAATGGATGTCAAAACTTATTTCCTAAATGGTTTTTTAGTTTATGACCTTTATATAATACAACCCAAAGGTTTTGATGTTACAAACGAGTATACTAAGGTATAAAAATCACAACAATATATTTTTGTTTAAATAAATATTCTTAGAGTTGGAATATTTGGTTTAATGATTCAATCAGTTTTTTTTTGTTTCATTAAAAATATGGATGATTACTTTTTATATAATAGGATTAATTGGAGTGTTATAGTGATTATGATGTTGTATGTTAATGACATACTCCTTATCACAAATGACATCCTATCTTTACACTCTGTGAATACATGGTTAGGTAAATGTTTCTTTGTGAAAGACAATGGATAATTATCCTACATATTGAATATGAAGATCTAGATAGATAAATATAAGAGGTTTCTCATACTAATTTATTATATATATATATATTAGTAAATTTATAAAGTGGTTTAATATGGTAAAATCTATAAATATTTCATTACCAGTGTTTTATAGCACAATTTTTCGGAAGATTTTATATATTCATCCATCATAGGTTCTTTCATATATTCCATGATGTGTACTCAAACTGATATCACTCATTACTTTAGTATAACGATTAAAAACCAATCCATTTCTAATGAGGGTTACTGGATTTCTGTTAATAACATCCTTAAGCACTTAAGAAGAAATACAGATATGTTCTTGGTATTTGTAGGAGTGAATGAGCTCATTTTATATGGTTATAGAGTTTTGAGTTTCCAATTTGATATAGATGACATGATATCTCAATCAGGTTTAGTGTTTTTCCTGAATGGTCCAAACAAGCTTTCATGAAAAATTAAAAAACGTAGGTGGAGTACATTACTGTATCAGATACTATAAATAATGATTATTAGATAAAAATTTACTTTATAAACATGTGGTGGTTCTTATCATCAATGAAAAAGTTTAGATTTACTATGATAATAATGGATCCATTTCTTAGGTGAAGGAACCACAATATCACCAAGGGACCAAACACATCATTTACAAATACCATATCATGTGATAGATCATTGACAGAGATGATGTTAAGATATATTGTGTGGCTATAGAATAAAATATAGTAGATCAATTGAAAAAACCATTATCATAGCATAAGCATTAAGGTTTTATTGAATCTCTTGATATATGATACAAAAGAGATCGATGTAATGGTTGGATAATGTATCATAATTTTATAATAAAAGGAAATATATGTTAATCATTCATCTATGTTTATTATAATTTATTTTTTATGAATAGTGTAATTATATTACCCCATCAATGTATGACTTTAATTTTTCCCGAATCGATGATAATCATGAAATATTATGGGATGTGATGATATTTTATATATCAGAATGACTAGTGGACTCATGAGATAATTAGTGGTGAATTATTATTTGGATTGACTTACTGAAGTATATATCATGGAATTTCATATAGTCTTTAATATACATTGGGGTGTATATTTATTGGGAGTATTTTTTACCCAAAGTTAGTAAGATACCTTATAGGATAACCTTCATACAATGATACCTTTTCTTATGAATGTCTTAAGACTTAGCTGATCAGGGGTGGTTGACTATATTTTAGATCATGTCATCAGTTGGAGCTCAACCAATATGTTATTTTTCCACTCATATGATTAGAAAATAAATTTTCCATTAATTTAATTAGACTAATGAAATTAATGACCATGATTAGTTAAGTCACATATAATGTATTGTGTTCATCTACTTGATTAATGACACGTGATGTATTCATCAACCAGGTTAGTCATTTTTGAAGAATAAATAAAGTTTGAGATGACCTATACTATATTGACATTGTTCTAGGTCTATTGGTAACTAATTCCATTGTAAAATAGGTTATATAGGTATATATATAATGTATATAATACATCTTGTGGTGGACATGTTCATATGAAGATATGAGTTTGTTTGATGGAGATCACACCTAACCCCATAATATCTTTTGTAATAATTATTCTTTGTTGAAGTCTTCCTTAAATCTTTGAAATATATATTTAATATTTTATTTTCAATGATACTAAGGACCATAAGATTACACAATTAGGTCTTTAGATAATTTTTAAGTTTTATAAAAATTATTCATTCCAAAATGAATTTTTTTGACAAACCACATCCAAATTTTTTTTTGATGAATTCATAAAGTGTTTTAAAATTTTGTATAAGTCCTTGTAGGATTTTGTGTTAGTGGGGGATTGCTGGTAATGAAAAAATGCAAGAATATCATATTTTTGGATGGTAATTATTATTTTCTAAGTGTTCAGATGTTTTTTCAATATGTGAGAACCAGTAAAGGTGATGATTAATGAATTTGATACGAAGATATAGAATGAATAAATAACTTAAGAAGTTCGTGACAAAGAGGAATTGGAATCCATGCTGTATAAAACCTAGAAATTTATATCTATAAATTATTGAACTATTCTTAAAGTATAATGACTTGTCTGAATTAAGTGTAAAGAAGTGAAAATTGATTGCATAAGTAAAATGTGATTTATTCGAAGACCATAAACATATTTATTTACATGAAGACATATAGAAGTTGTGTGTCCATGAAATATTATTGAATGAAAAAATATGATTTCGGAATCCCATGTATTTGTTTTATATATATAAATTTAAGACCATGATTTTTTTTTATATTTTTACCTGAAGATATTTGAGATGTAATTTGAATTATATGAATAATTTACAAACTCTTTTTATATGAGTTTAGTAAAAAAACATGTCCATCCCCTATCTATAAAAGGGGAATACTCAATCACACATATGGGAGAAGAGATCACTATGTAGGGGCTAGTATATATGGATAGCTTGAGGTGGAATGGAGGATAGCATGATCATAAATAAGCCAAGAGCATGCACACAACTCCACACAGAAGTGGAAGAGTGACACTATGTTGGGAGACATGGTGGAAGAGATAGAGGAATCCTAGAGAGGACACATATACTCACAACTGGAAAATGGAGTAAGTTCTCAGTATTATTAAGTAGAATATTAAAAAAACTAAGTTAATGTGGGATAACTGAATACATGGATATTGTTTCTCAATTATTAAAAAGACAAACATAATGTAGTATTGAATTAGAAGCTTCCAAAGAGACATATTATACCTTTACCCATCGAGGTTTCTATACTCTACAAGGTTGATGATCTAACCACATGATTAATATAAGGATTGAATATATCAGTTTTAAATGAGATCAACCAGATATATAAATATATTCCATGAGTATGAGTTGAAAAAACCTCTATTAATGTGGACATTCCGTGTGAGAATTGATCGTGCACAGATATTCAGTCAAGATAAATATTCCGTGAGAACTGAAAAAACATTTTGTAAATTATGAACCTTCTCTAAGTGTCTTGATTCCATATGAACACGGTTTTTTTCATGAAGAAGAGATAAAACATAATTTTAGATCATTCCAAGAGATGAACAACATGGATCTTCCATGATGTTGAGCTACTATAAGAGAATAGAACTTATATTCATCAAAGATAATCGACCATTAGATGAAGAATATTTGGTTACGCTACATTGTGAGTTTTTGTTATTAGAAATATAATATGTTTCTATGTTTTTATATTCATCATGGTTTTATATATCATGATCAATGAGATTATCATGGTACTCATCGAGGAAAATATTTTGAGAATCTCAAGAAGGCAGATCCAAAATATCTTAAAATACAATTGACCTCGATGTTTCTAAAAAATAGATTATCAGAACATACATATTTAAAATTTTAATCAATCATAAAATATGATTGGATGTGTAGGTTTTTATAATAATATTATCCAATGCGTAAGGTTTTTACCTTTAATAAAACATACACTTTAAGAAAACCCTTATACATTGTGTAAGGTTTTTACCTTTTAATGGTTTTATCACCATTGTGTCATATATTATGATGGATGAGACTCAAATATATCATAAAATAAAATATAAGCAATGTTTTTTAAAAATAAACATTTTTCTAAATTTACTTATAGTTTATAAAATTTTTATAATGTATAAGCTTTCAGTAATATAAAAATATATTTTTAATGCGTAAATTTAAAATAAAAAGTACATATTTATATCTCATTTTTTGGATAATAAATAAAGAGTTTATTTATTTTTTTATTCCTTTTTAATATTCATGTTTATAAAATATTTTTGAAATATGAATATTTTTTATGCTAAATTTATGTGGTAAATTAATATTAGGAGATTTTTATGTCATCAATTACATGTTAGGTATGACAATATAAGATTTACTTTTCAACTACCTTGAACTTGGGTTATGATCTTGAATTTATTTATTAGATATAGTTTATGCATATTAGGTTTTAGAGTTATTAATTGGATACTCCATTGAATAAAGTATCTTTGGATAGTGGGTCATTGGGCTGGACTTTATACTAACCTAGAGGATTATGAATTATTTTATAATGGTGGGGGTTATTTATATATGGCTCCATAATTAATCATGATAAAATTTTTAATCTCATAAAATTCTAAACCTTTAAATTAAGAGTTTATGTATCTTATGCATCAGATGAATTTGGATATGTTTAAATATATATGTATTCTATTTTTGGATAAGTAACACAAACATGTGGGTTGTGTGAAGAGTTACACATTATTATGTAATGAAAAATTTAGTTTAGTGGTTAGAATAAGGATTCCAAAAAATAAATCATTAGAAGTATGCATACACATGAGAATAAAACATGATAATTTAATTATTTCATAATATGGAGTAGTCTTGGATTTAATATACATGTGATGAATATTAAATTGGTGATAATTTTAAAAGAAAATACCTTATAATACTAAGTGTGATATTCCTTTCAAAGTGAAACTTTTCAATTCCTTGACCATCCTACTAGGAATGTCTTGATAAAGTTGGGTGCCCCTGGATTATCTTTTATAAGGAAAGAAAGTAATGGGTAATCCAATTAGGATTATACACCTATTATTATTGTTTTATTTGGGTAACACTAGCTATGAGACCCAAATCAGATTATGTTAGCATAGGAATAAAGTTGAGTGAATCCATATAATGGATTTTGGATAAAGACTTATCCACTCAACTGTGTAACAATCATAACTATTATGAGTAAAAGGTTACCCTACCTTAATAACCAGACGATAGGAGAAATGATAAATCAACCCCAAAAATAGTGAAATATGGATCTAATCTCACTAAATGTATATAGTGTATTGGGTCAACATTTTTAGTGGGAGTAATTTCATTAAATATAACTGATGAAAATATATAGAACAAGATAATTAACCATATATATGTATTTGTTTTAGATTATGTCTTAACTAATGATAATAATTTTGATATTATTATATACATGACATATAGAAAAATTCTATATTGATATTTAAGCCTGCGAAGAGTTATCAAAGAGAAACATTTTGAGCTTATAAATTTGAATGTTATGGAGATCAATTTCACCAACTCTGACTCATGGGAATTGGATACTGGGTGTTCATCAAAAAATTTTGATGATAAACAAAGACTCAGATATAGGAGGTAATTGTAAAGGGTAAAGAATATATTCATGTTGGTAATGGATCAAGAGTTTCTACATTGGATGTTGACACATATGATCTGACTTTACCAAGTGGATTAGTTCTGTAATTATAGAATTGTTGTTATGTTCTCACCATAAATAGAAATTTTATTTCTATATATTATTTAAATAAGATGGTATTTTCATTAATTATTATGAACAATATTTAATCTATGTATAATAATGAAATGTTTTATTTAATTTGGAATATGGTAAATGATTTATACTTTCTATATGTGTATAATACTATCGGTAACATTAAGAGTAAAAATGTCACCTTCCTTTGGAATTATCTCCTTGGGAATATAAATAAAAAATGAATCTAAAGATTCCCTAATGATATATAGTTGAAAAAATTCAATTATGAATCAATTGATACTTGAAATTGTTTTTCATTAAGTAAAATGAACAAATAATATTTTAAATGAAAAAGGTGAAAGGGAATTTGAACTATTGGATCTCATACATAGAGATGTATATGAATCAATGAGTACTCAAGAAAGTGCTGGTTTTATCAAATTTATTAATTATAAATGAATCTATTCAGTATGGTTATATATTTATAATAGTAACAATTTTGAAACTTTTAAAAAGTTCAAATAGTTTCAGAATTAATTACATAATAAATTGAGAAAAAGTATTAAGATTATCTTATTGGATTGAGGTGGTGAATACTTATGAAAGGAATTCACTAATCTTCAATGATATTTCATAATTATTCAAAAAATCACTACTCTTGGAACACTATAATTGAATAGTGTGTCTAATAGGAGGAATATTATCCTATTAGACATTATTTTGTTGATTCTGAGTTAGTGTGATCGTCATATTTCTTTATGGGGTTATTATCTAGATACTATTGAATTTCCAAATAATTACATTTATTTTAAAGTATTAATAAAATAAATATTTAAGATATAGACTATAAGACATCACAAAATGTATTTTATGAGGACTTGGGGTTGTGAATCATCTGTATGACATTTATATTTCAATAAACTCATACCTAAATCAAGGAAATTCTTATTTTTTTATCCTAAGAAAACTATGACATATTATTTCTATAATTTTAATAAACTATAAGTGTTTGTGCATGATGTAGTATTATCCTTGAGAAGGATCACATAATTCAAGGAGTTTGTGGGATGAAATTTGAAATTTGAGATGTTAAAAACCTACACATATCAAGTGTTCCTAAGATGGAAATTGAGTCTATTACACAAATATTTGTGGAAGAAGAACCAAAATGAGCTACATAAGAACCTCGAAGGACTATTAGGATTCATCAAGAGACCAAGAGATATGGATTTTCAATGGAGAATAATGGTGATGAAATTGTCCTAAGAGATGAACCTACTACCTACTATGAGGCTATTTGGAGTTATGATCTTTATAAATGGTTAAAATCCATTGAATCTAAAATAGAATTCATGTATATTAAACAATATTGAAACTTAGTAAATGCAACTAAAGAAGAGATTCCTATAATGCGAGAGAGGATTTTCCAAAAGAAAACTGAAATGGATTGTGTAGTGTCTACCTATAAAGATTTTTTGGCAGAAAAGGGTTATAATTAAATTAATGGTACCTACTATAAAGAAATGTTTTCACCAGTTAAAAGGACAATGTAAATTCAGTTATTTCTTTCCATGACAGTTCATTTTTATTATGTGATATATCAAGTTGACATCAAAACTTCTTTATATAATTGGAATTTAGTTGAGAACCTATATATGATACAACCTAAAGGTTTCAAATTTCAAAGTGATTATACTAAGGTATACAAGTTACAATGGTCCATTTTTGGGTTGAAGAAAGCTTCTTGGAGTTGGAATATTTGGTTTAATCATTCAATCAAAGCATTTGGTTTCATAAATATATATATATATTGTTCCATTGTATATGAGTATATTAGTTGGAGTTTTATAGTGTTTCTGATATTGTATGTCAATTAAATACTTCTTGTCATAAGTGTTATCCCAACTTTACACTCTGTAATGATGTGATTGGGAAAATTATTCTATGGTAAATACATGGGTAAAGTAGCCTAAATATTGGCTATAAATATCTATAGAGATAGATATAAGAGATTTATCAAACTAATTTAAGAAAAATACATTGGTAAATTTCTAAAGTGGATTACATGGTTAAATCTGAAAATGTGTCCTTACTAATTTCTCATAGCATGAGTCTTCGTAAGATTCAGGATATGTATCAATCAAAAGTTCTATTATGTATTATATGTTGTGTAATTGACATGATGTTTCCTATGATCTTATTTTAACCAGTTGATACCAATCCAATACCAGAGAGGGTTAATATATTTTTGTTAATAATATCATTAATTTTTTAATAAGAACTAAAGACATGTTCTTGGTCTTTTTAGGAGTGAATGAGGTCAACGTAAATGGTTACATATTTTCAAGTTTTCAATATAATAGATATGAAATGATATATCCACCTAGTTGTGTGTTTTTCTTGAACGTTCTAGAAAATCTACCATGGAAAACTTGAAAACATAGGTAAAATACATCATTGTATCAGATACTGTGAATGTAATTATTTATATTAGAATAATAATGTCTAAACATGAGGTGGTTCTTATCATCAAGGGAGACATTAAGATTTACCATGATAAAAATGGATCAATTTTTTATTCTATGCAACCCTACTCTCATTAATGGACAAAACACATCCATTAAAAATACCATGTCATATGATAGATCATTGAGATGGGTTGTGTTAGGATCTAATATGTGGATAAATAAGAAAATGCAGTAGATCCATTAGAAAAACCATTATCACAATAGAAGCATGAGGGTCTTGTTGAATCTCTTATTATATGATATATAAGAGATTTATGTAATGGTTTAATAATGCATCATAATTTTATAATAAAAGGGAATATCCATCTATTATTCATTCATATGTACTATAATTTATTCTACACAAACAATGGAATGAAAATACCCCATAAAAGTATGAGTTTGAGTTGTCCTTATTTGATGATCATCATGAAGTATTATGAGTTGTGATGATTTGTTAATATCAGAATGAGTAGTGGACTCATTAAATAATAAGTGTTGAATTATTATTTGGACTAACCTAACATATTTTATCCCATGGAATTCCATACAGTCACTTATATACTAAGGGGTGTATGTTTATTATGAATATTTGTTACCGAAGGTTAGTAAGATACCTACCATGTGAACCATTATATTTTGATACCTTTATTACACAATCTCTTAGACTTAACTAATTATGGGTTTCCTAAGTATGTTATAGATCATGTAGTTATATGGAGCTTAGAAAATATAGAATTTGTCTACTCATATTATGAGAAAAGATATTTTCCCTTGATTTAATTATACTAAGGAAATGCATGAATGTGCATAGTTGAGTCACAAATGATATTTTCATCTACTTGGATTGTAGAGACCCAAAGCTTGACGTACATGAACATTACATTACTTTTGCGGAATACTTAGTACATAACAAAAACACACACACAAGGATCGTAATAGTTTAGTGTCTTTGGAAACTCGGAATATAATCTTCTAATCCTGGTGAAAGATCTTCAACATATCCCATAAAGATCTTCTTTTTTTATACCTAAAACCTTTATTTATATCCTGGGGAAAAGAAAACATAAAATGGTGAGCTCAAATGCTCAGTAAGGGTAAAAAAAAGAAAAATCAATCACATCATATTCATAAGAACATAACTTTTGGAAATCTTAACCTGCAAAAGAGAGCATAATTTCATAACATGGGATAACTCATGGAAGTGAAATGTAATCACAATAATCATAACTTAAAACATTAAACTTTGTGGCATACACACATAATCATAGAGAATCATTTCTTGTTAGTCAAGACTCATTGCCAAGACTATCTTAGTGGACAAAGTCCCTTTCTGAACCGAGTCACCCTCGTTTCAGTCCTGTTTCACTGAACCGGTATAACCTACCATTCCAGCCATGTGTATCTCATGAGATATAAAATCTTTACCCAATGCATTGGAGGGAGATATAGGTCCCACCCATCTCATAATGATACCATTATTATGTGTGCCACATAATCATAAACCATACATCATTGCATAACCCATGTAATAAAAATGGGAATCTTAAACATCGTGACATCATAAAACAATTATTATAAGATAAAGGAATTCATAAAAATATTTCCATCACAACATAATCAAATCAATGTAATAATAGGGATAAAAACAGAACCCTTTATTATCTTATATGGAAAATAATTTTGATAAAACACTTGAACTCCATTCTTGAGGAAAATATCCTTTCTACTCCAAAAACATTTTCCTTTCTTAACATGTATTACAATTTTAAACTAAAATAAGTTTATTAAAAATAAACTTGAAAACTTGTAAAGGAAGCTTCTTGGAAATAATGTTTTAAAAATCCATTCATGTCGTAAAAGTTAAAAAAAACATTCTTCATACTTTTGTCGGAAAAGTCAAAAAGTACCTCGTACAAAAAAACGACAAAATATTCCTTTCATATTCTTTACTAAAAACTCATCTAAGGGTAAAATTGGATTTAAACTATTGTAAGTGGATGGAAACAATATTACATATTGAGGGAACATAGATGTGGATGATAAAATACACCCCAGTAAATACTAAAGTATAAACAATCTCGGATAAAAATGAGATTGTGATATTTCCCTTACCTTAGGTCCGATTTGCTTCGTAAGTGTCCGAACCTCCTGTATAATGATTTAAATAATGTCATTGACTTATTACAGAATCATATTCATTGTTATTATATCATATATAGATCACTTATGACTTTTTATTACCCGTTCTTTTGTAAATTCCATGTTAAAGAGCGTTTTGGGTAAAATTGTTTCATTTGTCATCCGTGTTTTGACTTGTAATTATTCATATGATTACTTAGATCATGATTACTTAATTACAGAATATAAAACATGATTTATATATATATATATTCAGAATATACATATATATAATAAATCAGTAAATGGAAAGAAATACACCGTTCATGGAGACGGTAGTCCGTACGTACGCATGAACGCTGTTTTCGTTTTCTTATTGAATTGAATGGAATTAAGTAGATGACATACATATAAATATACATAAATCCAGTATCATTATAATGTCATATATTTCATTAGTACTTATTATATATACTTTATAATCATTCATGAATGGTTAATCATTGAGAATGAATCTCATCGCGTCGTGGAGACAGTAGTCCGTACGTACGCACGAGCGATGATATCGTTCCCATGGTCGTGGAATTGTGTTGAAGTGTATGTATACTATTTCAGTATCAATATAATTTTATAATAATCATATATAGTTACTCATTACACCATTACACCCATCCAATTAAGGTGGTGGCGGAAAATAGATTACACCACGGCGTGGAGACGGTATTCCGTACGTAAGCACGCGCGGTGATTTCCTTTTTCCGTAGGATGGATAGAAGGTTAATTATAGTTGTTTCATATTTATAATAACATATCAGTATATAATAAATACTGATGTTATTACTTTATCATGAAACAATTAAAGAAGAAGAAGTTGAAGAAGAAAGAAATTGAAAAAGATCGGTAATGGATATTACCTCTTTTTGACGCGCCTTTTCTTAACCTCCACTTAATGAACTAAGGATGGTCTTTGAAGAAGACCAGGACCTCTAGGATGATACTAGGGAAGTGGAGAAGATATTTTGGCAGGGTTTGTCCGAGCTTGAAGGCTCAAATTTGTGTGAGGAAGAGAGGGAGGAGGTGCCATTTTATAAGGGAGGAGAGGGGCATTTTAGGAAAATCCCAAATATTATTTTATATTAAGGTCAACTTCGGTTTATAATGGTTCCAAATGGTCTTATTTCGAAGATAAAGTGGGTATGGGTCTAAATACTCTCATCCAATAGGATTTAGACAAGTTTAGGTTATTATTTTAACCTTATCAATTAGATTTAACTCTAAGTTAAATAATTTAACTTTTACCGTGTCTTTTTGTTTTCTTACACTATATGGTTAATAAACTTACTATATCAAGCCAAACGAACCCCAAGTTGTTTAATATTAATATATATATCCTTATATAAGTCATTTGTCCGAACCTTAGATTTTTAGGAATTAAATAACAATTAATAATATAATATTTGTTTTAAAAACTAATTTATGTCAATTTTGACACTATTTGGTACATGATTTTTATGAAATTTCTAATAGAATGATAAGTTCGAACCAAGTTACTTAAATCAACAATAACATGTCATATTAACCTACAAAATTAGTTTAAGTCATAAAAAGTCTCAAATTACATTTATTTGGGCATTTATAACATCAATTATGTTAATATTTTCCTAAAAAGGTAATTACTGTATCATCGTTGTGTCATAAATAAATTAAATTATTTAAAGTATAAAAAATACAAATAAAATACCATTATGTAGGAAATATTTTTATATTTCTAATGAATATTTATAGTCTAAATTATATTTTGTATAACCCTATATTAAAAATGTTTTAGTAAATAAACTTTGATTTTAACTCTTTTAACTCTTCTTTGAATTAAAAAATAATAAATGTCCTAATCTAATCCAAGTGGGCCTAAATGATAATATTTTACACTCAAGGTTGTTTTTGGTCGAGATACACTTGTCCAATAGGATTAGGACATGTGTTAGGGTAATATTAATATCATTTTTACCCTTAATTACCCTATTTACTTTTAACCGTGGTAAATAAAAGTAAAAAGTTACTATTCACCAAAAATTACTTTCATCTCATTGAACCACATTTTACTTACTGACATCAACCATGTCTCTCGGAGTTTTGAAATTCCATTCACAGAAGCGGTAAAATTAAGATTTATGAAAAAATTAATTTTTTTAACTACCACTTAGTAGTTTCACTATTAATCAAAAATTGAAGTTTTTCAGAAAAATGCCAAAATTTCACCCAAAGCTATAATTGATATTCCGAATTAAAAAATTATTTCTATTTTACAAAATTCCCAACATATAAGTTTCATTAATTAATTTTATAATTAATTTCCGCTGTCACAATAAATAACGTGTTTTTAAGAGATAATAACTATCAAATGATTAACACTTGTTTATGTCTGGTGTAAATGTGAAATTACATCCAATGACCAAAATTGTATTGAATTGTGAAAATATATTCTAAATATAATTTAAAACCACTAAAATTACTAATTTATCACTATTAATTATTTCGTTTAAAAAAGTTGTTTTTAATTAAAATTTAGTAATTTTCACTATTCATCAGAATATGAAAGTTATTCGAAAAGTACCAAAATTTCACCTTAGGCTAAATTCGATACTACGAATCCAAAAATAAAGTCCATTTTGAAAAATAAAATTTACAAAATTTAAAAAAGTGGTTATTACTATTCATAACGGCTAGTTTTAATAATATTTTAATAGCATATTGTTGTTTAGCGAAACTTGGTGTTGCGTACAACACACGCTATCGTGGAAGGTCGCGATTGCGTGTAATTCAAGCCAGGTCAGAGATGTGTGTTGTGTAAACTCCTTTTGGTGTAGCGTATAACACCAGACATTAATGAAATTAAAAAGAATATTTTTTCATAAAATCTCGGGGTGTTACATTCTACCCCCCTTAAAATGAATTTCGCCCTCAAAATTCGTCAAGGTTATAAATGGTTTACTACTCGAAAGTTTTTTAATAGAAACCCACATCGTAAAAAGGAATACCAAAACCAATATTTAAAAACAAAATTATGAAACGTAACGGTTACCCAAATAAACTAATCGCTGGGTTTCCACATAGGTGAAGATATGGATATGGAAGAGAAATCTAACTATCATGTTCTGATGGAGAGTGGTAGAGAACATGGCTATGGAACATCCGGCAATCACAAAGCCATAAATTTTTTATGATCTAGGGTACCATCTGATTCATCGGATATAAGGGCACTAGGACAACATTTTTGGTTTTCAAGATCATTTCCCTAAAGTTGAAAATTTGAATTAGAATAAATACTTACTTTATTTTGGTACAATCTCACTGTTGTTCGTGCCTTGAACAATTTCCACTTCATCTCTTAAATAAATGAAGTTGAATTTGTTATTCGTGAAGTGTTAGCAGATCATATGATAGAATGACGGGTTATTCCATCTATCTCAAACAAAAGGTTAGAAAAAATTATATACATAAGTCGATCTATAGTGAGATTAATCATATATGGTTCCTAAAATGGACTTATACTTCATATATCATACTGCTTAATATAATAAAACTAGTTTCTACTAAACAGAGACTTCCTGTAGGCCAGTGGTAGGCGACAAAGGCCAGTCGCACCTTGGTTGTGGGTTCGATTCCCACAGCCTTGTCCGACGCGATGGGCTGTCGCCCGTCCTGCAGGTTGTCCTTTTTCTAAAACTATATTACTATAACATCCCATAAATAATATCGAAAAAAAATTCTATCCTTAAACAATTCTAACTTATGTCCAACATAATCAATTCCAATCTTTAGTCTTATCCATAATACTGCAGTCCACTCTCATAACATAGTGAAAACGATTACCAGAGATTTAATACCATCGTTGATCCCCATATATCATAAGATATGTTTTGTTGGTCACATTACAAACATTTAAAGTCCTTAATCATGTATTCTCTTGAATACCTTAGTGGAAACATGAATGCAGTTAAAAGTTAACACCTTCCCCATACCAAAATCCTCAAAATTCCATATACTCAAACCATGATATCACTTAGTCCTTATATAAATCATGAGCTCATGAATACTGTTAAACATTTCATTTTCTCGTTTTCCCTTCATTATGCGCATATCATCTTATTTCCAAAAATATCTCAATCACTTTGAATACCACATTAGACCAACACATAAATATTCCATACTTTATGATACCACATTATTTTGGAATCCTATTACATAAACACTTAATCATTCCACCACATCGTTGTCATATTCAACATCGCCAATAGTGATCGCATGTGACTTTCCTTTGTCCTTTGCCTTCAGTGGTTGTTCATGTTGATCATCACTAACCCTTGGATTAGGGAATTTATTAGCATAATGCCCCATTTCCTTTTACTTTAAGCATTGAAGTGTTGGTGGTGCGTTCTCTGCAGTGTTTCCTTTATTCACATCATTAGAAACCCTTTTTCCATTACTTCGACACTCAGCTGCTCGATGACCTTCTTTTCCACACTTAAAACATTTTCTAGTCCCTTTAAGACAATCTCCACCATGCTTCTTTCCACACTTTGTGCATAAGGAAACATTCATCTTCTTTTCACCATTATTCTGAGATTTCTCCTTGAACTCCATCTTTCGTTTCTTGTCAAAACCATGAGATGGATATGTAACACCAACTTCCATTTCTACCTTGATATCACAACACACAATTTCTTCATAGCTACTGAAATCTCTTATAGCTAATGCCCTTCGAAGACTTGGTTTTAAGCCACTGAAGAATCGATCAACTTTACTTTCAGGTTGGATGATAATGCCAGATGCATACCTTGGAAGTCTTGTAAAATTCGCTTCGTATATACCAACAGATTCATCATCCTTTTTCTTTAGTTCAAGAAACTCCATTTCCATCTTTGTTCTAAGAATACGAGGGAAGTACTTACTGAAAAACAAGTTCTTGAACTCGTCCCATTCCATGGACTCAATTTCAACTCTTGGCCTCGTATTCTTGATAATATTCCACCATTGATCAGCTTCACCTTCCAAACGATATACTACTAAGATGAATTTATCATGTTCAGAACATTGAAGAACTGAAAATATCTTTTCAGTAGTACTGATCCATTGTTCAGCAACATGTGGATCAGAAGACCCACTGAAAGAAGGTGGACGTTACCTCATGAAGGACTCAACAGAATATTGTTCCCTTCTTTGCTCATTTGGAAGTCCAGAATGATTCATAGCTTGTGTAAGTATAGCAATAAGATTTTGCACTCCATATCCAATAACATTTGTTTGTTCAGGAGGACCATCATTACATTGTCCATTGCATTGATCAACACGGCTCCTTCGGGTTCCAACCATCATCTAAAACCCAAAAAGAATAGGGTGAGAGGCAAAAATCATGCTAGGGAAAACAACATAATAAAGGGGGAGTACCTTCAATATCTAACATCTTAGGTTTAATTCTATGATCGTTAGCGTAATTCTAGTACTATAACCTATACGTATGCTTAACCTTAGGGACATCCCTAGACATACCTTAGAAATATCTCTAGGGATCTCACTAACGTTTTCACATCCTAGTTTCCAAAGGTTGACTAAACCTTTCCTCTGATACCAACTGTAGAGACCCGAAGCTTGACGTACATGAACATTACATTACTTTTTCGGAATACTTAGTACATAACAAAAACACACACACAAGGATCGTAATAGTTTAGTGTCTTTGGAAACTCGGAATATAATCTTCTAATCCTGGTGAAAGATCTTCAATATATCCCATAAAGATCTTCTTTTTTTTATACCTAAAACCTTTCTTTATATCCTGGGGAAAAGAAAACATAAAAGGGTGAGCTCAAATTCTCAGTAAGGGTAAACAAAAGAAAAATCAATCACATCATATTCATAAGAACATAACTTTTGGAAATCTTAACCTGCAAAAGAGAGCATAATCTCATAACATGGGATAACTCATGGCAGTGAAATGTAGTCACAATAATCATAACTTAAAACATTAAACTTTGTGGCATACACACATAATCATACAGAATCATTTATTGTTAGTCAAGACTCATTTCCAAGACTATCTTAGTGGACAAAGTCCCTTTCTGAACCGAGTCACCCTCATTTCAGTCCTGTTTCACTGAACCGGTATAACCTACCATTCCAGCCATGTCTATCTCATGAGATATAAAATCTTTACCCAATGCATTTGAGGGAGATATAGGTCCCACCCATCTCATAATGATACCATTATTATTTGTGCCACATAATCATAAACCATACATCATTGCATAACCCATGTAATAAAAATGGGAATCTTAAACATCGTGACATCATAAAACAATTCTTATAAGATAAAGTAATTCATAAAAATATTTCCATCACAACATAATCAAATCAATGTAATAATAGGGATAAAAACATAACCCTTTATTATTATCTTATATGGAAAATAATTTTGATAAAACACTTGAACTCCATTCTTGAGGAAAATATCCTTTCTACTCCAAAAACATTTTCCTTTCTTAACATGTCTTACAATTTTAAACTAAAAAAAGTTTATTAAAAATAAACTTGAAAACTTGTAAAGGAAGCTTCTTGGAAATAATGTTTTAAAAATTCATTCATGCCGTAAAAGTTCGAAAAAAACATTCTTCGTACTTTTGTCGGAAAAGTCAAAAAGTACCTCGTACGAAAAAACGACAAAAGATTCCTTTCATATTCTTTACTAAAAACTCACCGAAGGGTAAAATTTTATTTAAACTATTTTAAGTGGATGGAAACAATATTACATATTGAGGTAACATGTATGTGGATGATAAAATACACCCCAGTAAATACTAAAGTATAAACAATCTCGGATAAAAATGAGATTGTGATATTTCCCTTACCTTAGGTCCGATTTGCTTCGTAAGTGTCCGAACCTCCTGTATAATGATTTAAATAATGTCATTGACTTATTACAGAATCATATTCATTGTTATGATATCATATATGGTTCACTTATGACTTTTTATTACCCGTTCTTTTGTAAATTCCATGTTAAAGAGCGTTTTGGGTAAAATTGTTTCATTTGTCGTCTGTGTTTTGACTTGTAATTATTCATATGATTACTTAGATCATGATTAATTAATTCCAGAATATAAAACATGATTTATATATATATATTTAGAATATACATATATATAATAAATTAGTAAATGGAAAGAAATACACCGTTCATGGAGACGGTAGTCCGTACGTACGCATGAACGCTGTTTTCGTTTCCTTATTGAATTGAATGGAATTAAGTAGATGACATACATATAAATATACATAAATCCAGTATCATTATTATGTAATATATTTCATTATTACTTATTATATATACTTTATAATCATTCATGAATGGTTAATCATTGAGAATGAATCTCATCATGTCGTGGAGACGGTAGTCCGTACGTACGCACGAGCGATGATATCGTTCCCATGGTCGTGGAATTGTGTTGAAGTGTATGTATACTATTTCAGTATCAATATAATTTTATAATAATCATATATAGTTACTCATTTCACCATTATACCCATCCAATTAAGGTGGTGGCGGAAAATAGATTACACCACGGCGTGGAGACGGTATTCCTTACGTACGCACGCGCGGTGATTTCCTTTTTCCATAGGATGGATAAAAGGTTAATTAGAGTTGTTTCATATTTATAATAACATATCAGTATATAAGAAATACTGATGTTATTACTTTATCATGAAACAACTAAAGAAGAAGAAGTTGAAGAAGAAAGAAATTGAAAAAGATCGGTAATGGATATTACCTCTTTTTGACGCGCCTTTTCTTAACCTCCACTTAAAGAACTAAGGATGGTCTTTAAAGAAAACCAGGACCTCTAGGATGATACAAGGGAAGTTGAGAAGAGATTTTTGCAGGGTTTGTCCGAGCTTGAAGGCTCAAATTTGTGTGAGGAAGAGAGGGAGGAGGTGCCCTTTTATAAGGGAGGAGAGGGGCATCTTAGGAAAATCTCAAAATATTATTTTATATTAAGGTCAAATTCGGTTTATAATGATTTCAAATGGTCTTATTTCAAAGCTAAAGTGGGGATGGGTCGAAATACTCTCATACAATAGGATTTAGACAAGTTTAGGTTTTTATTTTAACCTTATCAATTATATTTAACTCTAAGTTAAATAATTTAACTTTTACCGTGTCTTTTTGTTTTCTTACACTATATGGTTAATAAACTTACTATATCAAGCCAAACGAACCCCAAGTTGTTTACTATTAATATATATATCATTATATAAGTCATTTGGCCGAACCTTAGATTTTTAGTAATTAAATAACAATTAATAATATATTATTTGTTTTAAAAACTAATTTATGTCAATTTTGACACTATTTGGTACATGATTTTTATGAAATTTCTAACAGAATGATAAGTTCGAACCAAGTTACTTAAATCAACAATAACATGTCATATTAACCTATAAAATTAGTTTAAGTCATAAAAAGTCTCAAATTACATTTATTTGGGCATTTATAACATCAATTATGTTAATATTTTCTTAAAAAGGTAATTACTGCATCATCGTTGTGTCATAAATAAATTAAATTATTTAAAGTATAAAAAATACAAATAAAATACCATTATGTAGGAAATCTTTTTAGATTTCTAATGAATATTTATAGTCGAAATTATATTATGTATATCCCTATATTAAAAATGTTTTAGTAAATAAACTTTGATTTTAACTCTTTTAACTCTTCTTTGAATTAAATAATAATAAATGTCCTAATCTAATCCAAGTGGGCCTAAATGATACTATTTTACACTTAAGGTTGTTTTTGGTCGAGATACACTTGTACAATAGGATTAGGACATGTGTTAGGGTAATATTAATATCATTTTTACCCTTAATTACCCTATTTACTTTTTACCGTGGTAAATAAAAGTAAAAAGTTACTATTCACCAAAAATTATTTTCATCTCATTGAACCACATTTTACTTACTGAAATCAATCGTGTCTCTCAGATTTTTGAAATTCCATTCACAGAAGCGGTAAAATTAAGATTTATGAAAAAATTAATTTTTTTAACTACCACTTAGTAGTTTCACTATTCATCAAAAATTGAAGTTTTTCAGAAAAATGACAAAATTTCACCCTAAGCTATAATTGATATTCCGAATTCAAAAATGATTTCTATTTTACAAAATTCCTAACATATAAGTTGCATTAATTAATTTTATAATTAATTTCCGCTGTCACAATAAATAGCGTGTTTTTAAGAGATAATAACTATCAAAAGATTAACACTTGTTTATGTCTGGTGTAAATGTGAAATTACATCCAATGACAAAAATTGTATTGAATTTTAAATATATATTCTAAATATACTTTAAAACCACTCAAATTACTAATTTATCACTATTTATTATTTCGATTAAAAAAGTTGTTTTTAATTAAAATTTAGTAATTTTCACTATTCATCAGAATATGAAAGTTATCCGAAAAGTACCAAAATTTCACCTTAGGCTAAATTCGATAATACGAATCCAAAAATAAAGTCCATTTCGAAAAATAAAATTTACAAAATTTAAAAAAGTGGTTATTACTATTCATAACGGCTAGTTTTAATAATATTTTAATAGCATATAGTTGTTTAGCGAAACTTGGTGTTGCGTACAACACACGCTATCGTGGAAGGTCGCGATTGCGTGTAATTCAAGCCAGTTCAGAGGTGTGTGTTGTGTAAACTCCTTTTGGTGTAGCGTATAACACTGGACATTAATGAAATTAAAAAGAATATTTTTTCATAAAATCTCAGGGTGTTACATTCTACCCCCCTTAAAATGAATTTCGCCCTCGAAATTCGTCGGGGTTATAAATGGTTTACTACTCGAAAGTTTCTTTAATAGAAACACACATTGTAAAAAGTAATACCAAAACTAATATTTAAAAACAAAAGTATGAAACGTAACGGTTACCCAAATAAACTAATCACTGGGTTTCCACATAGGTGAAAATATGGATATGGAAGAGAAATCTAACCATCATGTTCTGATGGAGAGTGGTAGAGAACATGGCTATGGAAAATCCAGCAATCACAAATCCATAAATTTGTGACGATCTAGGGTACCATCTGATTCATCAGATATAAGGGCACTAGGACAACATTTTTGGTTTTCAAGATCATTTCCCTAAAGTTGAAAATTTGAATTAGAATAAATACTTACTTTATTTTGGTACAATCTCACTGTTGTTCGTGCCTTGAAAAATTTCCACTTCATCTCTTAAATAAATGAAGTTGAATTTGTTATTCGTGAAGTGTTAGCAGATCATGTGATAGAATGACGGGTCATTCCATCTGTCTCAAACAAAAGGTTAGCAAAACTTATGTACATAAGTCGATCTATAGTGAGATTAATCATATATGGTTCCTAAAATGGACTTATACTTCATATATCATACTGCTTAATATAATAAAACTAGTTTCTACTAAACATGGACTTCCTGTAGGCCAGTGGTAGGCAATAAAGGCCAGTCGCACTTTGGTTGTGGGTTCGATTCCCACAGCCTTGTCCAACGCGATGGGCTGTCGCCCGTCCTGCAGGTTGTCCATTTTCTAAAACTATATTACTATAACATCCCATCAATAATATCGAAAAAAAATTCTATCCTTAAACAATACTAACTTATGTCCAACATAATCCATTCCAATCTTTAGGCTTATCCATAATACTGCAGTCCACTCTCATAACATAGTGAAAACGATTACCAGAGATTTAATACCATCGTTGATCCCCATATATCATAAGATATGTTTTGTTGGTCACATTCCAAACATTCAAAGTCCTTAATCATGTATTCTCTTGAATACCTTAGTGAAAACATGAATGAAGTTAAAAGTTAACTCCTTCCACATACCAAAATCCTCAAAATTCTATATACTCAAATCATGATATCACTTAGTCCTTATATCAATCATGAGCTCTTGAATACTGTTAAACATTTCATTTTCTCGTTTTCCCTTCATTATGCGCATATCATATTATTTCCAAAAATATCTCAATCACTATGAATACCACATTAGACTAACACATAAATATTCCAATACTTCATGATACCACATTATTTTGGAATCCTATTACATAAACACTTAATCATTCCACCACATCGTTGTCATATTCAACATCGCCAATAGTGATCGCATGTGACTTCCCTTTGTCCTTTGCCTTCAGTGGTTGTTCATGTTGATCATCACTAACCCTTGGATTAGGGCATTTATTAGCATAATGCCCCATTTCCTTGCACTTGAAGAATTAAAGTGTTGGTGGTGCGTTTTCTACAGTGTTTGCTTTATTCACATCATTAGAAACCCTTTTTCCATTACTTCGACACTCAGCTGCTCGAAGACCATCTTTTCCACACTTAAAACATTTTCTAGTCCCTTTAAGACAATCTCCACCATGCTTCTTTCCACACTTTGTGCATAAGGAAACATTCATCTTCTTTTCACCATTATTCTGAGATTTCTCCTTGAACTCCATCTTTCGTTTCTTTTCAAAACCATGTGATGGATATGTAACACCAACTTCCATTTCTACCTTGATAGAAAAACGCAAAATTTCTTCATAGCTACTGAAATCTCTTATAGATAATGCCCTTCAAAGACTTGGTTTTAAGCCACTGAAGAATCGATCAACTTTACTTTCAGGTTGGATGATAATGCGAGATGCATACCTTGCAAGTCTTGTAAAATTCGCTTCGTATATACCAACAGATTCATCATCCTTTTGCTTTAGTTCAAGAAACTCCTTTTCCATCTTTGTTCAAAGAATATGAGGGAAGTACTTACTGAAAAACAAGTTCTTGAACTCGTCCCATTTCATTGACTCAATTTCATCTCTTGGCCTCGTATTCTTGATAAGATTCCACCATTGATCAGCTTCACGTTCCAAACGATATACTGCTAAGATGAATTTATCACATTTAGAACATTGAAGAACTGAAAATATCTTTTCAGTAGTACTGATCCATTGTTCAGCAACAAGTGGATCAGAAGACCCACTGAAATAAGGTGGACGTTGCCTCATGAAGGACTCAATAGAATATTGTTCCCTTCTTTGCTCATCTGGAAGTCCAGAATGATTCATAGCTTGTGTAAGTATAGCAATAAGATTTTTCACTCCATCTCCCATAACATTTGTTTGTTCAGGAGGACAATCATTGCATTTTCCATTGCATTGATCAACACGGTTCCTTCGGGTTCCAGCCATCGTCTAAAACCCAAAAAGAATAGTGTGAGAGGCAAAAATCATGCTAGGGAAAACAACATAATAAAGGGGGAGTACCTTCAATATCTAACATATTAGGTTTAATTCTATGATCGTTAGCGTAATTCTAGTACTATAACCTATACGTATACTTAACCTTTGGGACATCCCTAGACATACCTTAGAAATATCTCTAGGGATCTCACTAACGTTTTCGCATCCTAGTTTCCAAAGGTTGACTAAACCTTTCCTCTGATACCAACTGTAGAGACCCGAAGCTTGACGTAGATGAACATTACATTACTTTTGCGGAATACTTAGTACATAACAAAAACACACACACAAGGATCGTAATAGTTTAGTGTCTTTGGAAACTCGGAATATAATCTTCTAATCCTGGTGAAAGATCTTCAACATCTCCCATAAAGATCTTCTTTTTTTATACCTAAAACCTTTCTTTATATCCTGGGGAAAAGAAAACATAAAAGGGTGAGCTCAAATGCTCAGTAAGGGTAAAAAAAAGAAAAATCAATCACATCATATTCATAAGAACATAACTTTTGGAAATCTTAACCTGCAAAAGAGAGCATAATTTCATAACATGGGATAACTCATGGCAGTGAAATGTAATCACAATAATCATAACTTAAAACATTAAACTTTGTGTCATACACACATAATCATAGAGAATCATTTCTTGTTAGTCAAGACTCATTTCCAAGACTATCTTAGTGGACAAAGTCCCTTTCTGAACCGAGTCACCCTCGTTTCAGTCCTATTTCACTGAACCGGTATAACCTACCATTCCAGCCATGTCTATCTCATGAGATATAAAATCTTTACCCAATGCATTGGAGGGAGATATAGGTCCCACCCATCTCATAATGATACCATTATTATGTGTGCCACATAATCATAAACCATACATCATTGCATAACCCATGTAATAAAAATCGGAATCTTAAACATCGTGACATCATAAAACAATTCTTATAAGATAAAGGAATTCATAAAAATATTTCCATCACAACATAATCAAATCAATGTAATAATAGGGATAAAAACAGAACCCTTTATTATCTTAGATGGAAACTAATTTTGATAAAACACTTGAACTCTATTCTTGAGGAAAATATCCTTTCTACTCCAAAAACATTTTCCTTTCTTAACATGTCTTACAATTTTAAAATAAAAGAAGTTTATTAAAAATAAACTTGAAAACTTTTAAAGGAAGCTTCTTGGAAATAATGTTTTAAAAATCCATTCATGCCGTAAAAGTTCAAAAAAAACATTCTTCGTACTTTTGTCGGAAAAGTCAAAAAGTACCTCGTACGAAAAAACGACAAAAGATTCCTTTCATATTCTTTACTAAAAACTCAACGAAGGGTAAAATTGGATTTAAAATATTGTAAGTGGATGGAAACAATATTACATATTGAGGGAACATAGATGTGGATGATAAAATACACCCCAGTAAATACTAAAGTATAAACAATCTCGGATAAAAATGAGATTGTGATATTTCCCTTACCTTAGGTCCGATTTTCTTCGTAAGTGTCCGAACCTCCTGTATAATGATTTAAATAATGTCATTTGACTTATTAAAGAATCATATTCATTGTTATGATATCATATATGGTTCACTTATGACTTTTTATTACCCGTTCTTTTGTAAATTCCATGTTAAAGAGCGTTTTGGGTAAAATTGTTCCATTTGTCGTCCGTGTTTTGACTTGTAATTATTCATATGATTACTTAGATCATGATTACTTAATTCCAGAATATAAAACATGATTTATATATATATATATATATTCATAATATACATATATATAATAAATCAGTAAATGGAAATAAATACACCGTTCATGGAGACGGTAGTCCGTACGTACGCATGAACGTTGTTTTCGTTTCCTTATTGAATTGAATGGAATTAAGTAGATGACATACATATAAATATACATAAATCCAGTATAATTATTATGTCATATATGTCATTAGTACTTATTATATGTACTTTATAATCATTCATGAATGGTTAATCATTGAGAATGAATCTCATTGCGTCGTGGAGACGGTAGTCCGTACGTACGCACGAGCGATGATATCGTTCCCATGGTCGTGGAATTGTGTTGAAGTGTATGTATACTATTTCAGTATCAATATCATTTTATAATAATCATATATAGTTACTCATTATACCATTATACCCATCCAATTAAGGTGGTGTTGGAAAATAGATTACACCACGGCGTGGAGACGGTATTCCGTACGTACGCACGTGCGGTGATTTCCTTTTTCCGTAGGATGGATAGAAGGTTAATTAGAGTTGTTTCATATTTATAATAACATATCAGTATATAATAAATACTGATGTTATTACTTTATCATGAAACAACTAAAGAAGAATAAGTTGAAGAAGAAAGAAATTGAAAAAGATCGGTAATGGATATTACCTCTTTTTGACGCGCCTTTTCATAACCTCCACTTAAAGAACTAAGGATTGTCTTTGAAGAAGACCAAGACCTCTAGGATGATACTAGGGAAGTGTATAAGAGATTTGGGCAGGTGTTGGCCGAGCTTGAAGGCTCAAATTTGTGTGAGGAAGAGAGGGAGGAGGTGCCCTTTTATAAGGGAGGAGAGGGGCATCTTAGGAAAATCTCAAAATATTATTTTTATATTAAGGTCAAATTCGATTTATAATGGTTCCAAATGGTCTTATTTAGAAGGTAAAGTGGGGATGGGTCTAAATCCTCTCATAAAATAGGATTTAGACAAGTTTAGGTTATTATTTTAACCTTATCAATTAGATTTAACTCTAAGTTAAATAATTTAACTTTTACCGTGTCTTTTTGTTTTCTTACACTATATGGTTAATAAACTTACTATATCAAGTCAAACGAACCCCAAGTTGTTTAATATTAATATATATATCCTTATATAAGTCATTTGTCCGAACCTTAGATTTTTAGGAATTAAATAACAATTAATAATATAATATTTGTTTTAAAAACTAATTTATGTCAATTTTGACACTATTTGGTACATGATTTTTATGAAATTTCTAAGAGAATGATAAGTTCGAACCAAGTTACTTAAATCAACAATAACATGTCATATTAACCTATAAAATTAGTTGAAGTCATAAAAAGTCTCAAATTACATTTATTTGGGCATTTATAACATCAATTATGTTAATATTTTCCTAAAAAGGTAATTACTGTATCATCGTTGTGTCATAAATAAATTAAATTATTTAAAGTATAAAAAATACAAATAAAATACCATTATGTAGGAAATATTTTTATATTTCTAATGAATATTTATAGTCTAAATTATATTTTGTATAACCCTATATTAAAAATGTTTTAGTAAATAAACTTTGATTTTAACTCTTTTAACTCTTCTTTGAATTAAAAAATAATAAATGTCCTAATCTAATCCAAGTGGGCCTAAATGATGATATTTTACACTTAAGGTTGTTTTTGGTCGAGATACACTTGTCCAATAGGATTAGGACATGTGTTAGGGTAATATTAATATCATTTTTACCCTTAATTACCCTATTTACTTTTAACCGTGGTAAATAAAAGTAAAAAGTTACTATTCACCAAAAATTATTTTCATCTGATTGAACCACATTTTACTTACTGACATCAACCATTTCTCTCGGAGTTTTGAAATTCCATTCACAGAAGCGGTAAAATTAAGATTTATGAAAAAATTAATTTTTTTAACTACCACTTAGTAGTTTCACTATTCATCAAAAATTGAAGTTTTTCAGAAAAATGCCAAAATTTCACCCAAAGCTATAATTGATATTCCGAATTCAAAAATTATTTCTATTTTACAAAATTCCCAACATATAAGTTGTATTAATTAATTTTATAATTAATTTCCGCTGTCACAATAAATAGCGTGTTTTTAAGAGATAATAACTATCAAAAGATTAACACTTGTTTATGTCTGATGTAAATGTGAAATTACATCCAATGACCAACATTGTATTGAATTGTAAAAATATATTCTAAATATACTTTAAAACCACTCAAATTACTAATTTATCACTATTAATTATTTCGATTAAAAAAGTTGTTTTTAATTAAAATTTAGTAATTTTCACTATTCATCAGAATATGAAAGTTATCCGAAAAGTACAAAAATTTCACCTTAGGCTAAATTCGATACTAAGAATCCAAAAATAAATTCCATTTTGAAAAATAAAATTTACAAAATTTAAAAAAGTGGTTATTACTATTCATAACGGCTAGTTTTAATAATATTTTAATAGCATATCGTTGTTTAGCGAAACTTGGTGTTGCGTATAACACACGCTATCGTGGAAGGTCGCAATTGCGTGTACTTTAAGCCAGGTCAGAGATGTGTGTTGTGTAAACTCCTTTTGGTGTAGCGTATAACACCAGACATTAATGAAATTAAAAATAATATTTTTTCATAAAATCTCGGGGTGTTACATTCTACCCCCCTTAAAATGAATTTCGCCCTCGAAATTCGTCGGGGTTATAAATGGTTTACTACTCGAAATTTTTTTTAATAGAAACCCACATCGTAAAAAGGAATACCAAAACCAATATTTAAAAACAAAAGTATGAAACATAACGGTTACCCAAATAAACTAATCACTGGGTTTCCACATTGGTGAAAATATAGATATGGAAGAGAAATCTAACCATCATGTTCTTATGGAGAGTGGTAGAGAACATGGCTATGGAAAAGACAGCAATCACAAAGCCATAAATTTGTGACGATCTAGGGTACCATCTGATTCATCGGATATAAGGGCACTAGGACAACATTTTTGGTTTTCAAGATCATTTCCCTAAAGTTGAAAATTTGAATTAGAATAAATACTTACTTTATTTTGGTACAATCTCACTGTTGTTCGTTCCTTGAACAATTTCCACTTCATCTATTAAATAAATGAAGTTGAATTTGTTATTCGTGATGTGTTAGTAGATCATGTGATAGAATGACGAGTCATTCCATCTGTCTCAAACAAAAGGTTAGCAAAAATTATATACATAAGTCGATCTATAGTGAGATTAATCATATATGGTTCCTAAAATGGACTTATACATCATATATCATACTGCTTAATATAATAAAACTAGTTTCTACTAAACAGGGACTTCCTGTAGGCCAGTGGTAGGCGATAAAGGCCAGTCGCACTTTGGTTGTGGGTTTGATTCCCACAGCCTTGTCCGACGCGATGGGCTGTCGCCCGTCCTGTAGGTTGTCCTTTTTCTAAAACTATATTACTATAACATCCCATCAATAATATCGAAAAAAAATTTCTATTCTTAAACAATACTAACTTATGTCCAACATAATCCATTCCAATCTTTAGGCTTATCCATAATACTGCAGTCCACTCTCATAACATAGTGAAAACGATTACCAGAGATTTAATACCATCGTTGATCCCCATATATCATAAGATATGTTTTGTTGGTCACATTACAATCATTCAAAATCCTTAATCATGTATTCTCTTGAATACCTTAGTGAAAACATGAATGCAGTTAAAAGTTAACACCTTCCACATACCAAAATCCTCAAAATTCTATATACTCAAACCATGATATCACTTAGTCCTTATATAAATCATGAGCTCATGAATACTGTTAAACATTTCATTTTCTCGTTTTCCCTTCATTATGCGCATATCATCTTATTTCCAAAAATATCTCAATCACTTTGAATACCACATTAGACCAACACATAAATATTCCAATACTTTATGATACCACATTATTTTGGAATCCTATTACATAAACACTTAATCATTCCACCACATCGTTGTCATATTCAACATCGCCAATAGTGATCACATGTGACTTCCCTTTGTCCTTTGCCTTTAGTGGTTGTTCATGTTGATCATCACTAACCCTTGGATTAGGGCATTTATTAGCATAATGCCCCATTTCCTTACACTTGAAGCATTGAAGTGTTGGTGGTGCGTTCTCTGCAGTGTTTTATTTATTCACATCATTAGAAACCCTTTTTCCATTACTTCGACACTCAGCTACTCTATGACCTTATTTTCCACACTTAAAACATTTTCTTGTCCCTTTAAGACAATCTCCATCATTCTTCTTTCCACACTTTGTGCATAAGGAAGCATTCATATTCTTTTCACCATTATTCTTAGATTTCTCCTTGAACTCCATCTTTTATTTCTTGTCAAAACCATGAGATGGATATGTAACACCAACTTCCATTTCTACCTTGATAGCACAACGCACAATTTCTTCATAGATACTGAAATCTCTTATAGTTAATTCCCTTCAATGACTTGGTTTTAAGCCACTGAAGAATCGATCAACTTTACTTTCAGGTTGGATGATAATGCCAGATGCATTCATTGGAAGTCTTGTAAAATTCGCTTCGTATATACCAACAGATTCATCATCCTTTTGATTTAGTTCAAGAAACTCCTTTTCCATCTTTGTTCGAAGAATACGAGGGAAGTACTTACTGAAAAACAAGTTCTTGAACTCATCCCATTCCATGGACTCAATTTCATCTCCTGGCCTCGTATTCTTGATAGGATTCCACCATTGATTAGCTTCACCTTCCAAACGATATACTGCTAAGATGAATTTATCATGTTCAGAACATTGAAGAACTGAAAATATCTATTCAGTAGTACTGATCCATTGTTCGGCAACAAGTGGATCAGAAGACCCACTGAAAGAAGGTGGACATTACCTCATGAAGGACTCAATAGAATATTGTTCCCTTCTTTGCTCATTTGGAAGTCCAGAATGATTCATAGCTTGTGTAAGTATAGAAATAAGATTTTTCACTCCATCTCCCATAACATTTGTTTGTTCAGGAGGACAATCATTGCATTGTCCATTGCATTGATCAAAACGGTTCCTTCAGGTTCCAGCCATCTTCTAAAACCCAAAAAGAATAGTGTGAGAGGCAAAAATCATGCTAGGGAAAACAACATAATAAAGGGGGAGTACCTTCAATATCTAACATCTTAGGTTTAATTCTATGATCATTAGCGTAATTCTAGTACTATAACCTATACGTATACTTAACCTTAGGGACATCCCTAGACATACCGTAGAAATATCTCTAGGGATCTCACTAACGTTTTCGCATCATAGTTTCCAAAGGTTGACTAAACCTTTCCTCTGATACCAACTGTAGAGACCCAAAGCTTGACGTACATGAACATTACATTACTTTTGCGGAATGCTTAGTACATAACAAAAACAAACACACAAGGATCTTAATAGTTTAGTGTCTTTGGAAACTCGGAATATAATATTCTAATCCTGGTGAAAGATCTTCAACATCTCCCATAAAGATCTTCTTTTTTTTATACCTAAAACCTTTATTTATATCATGGGGAAAAGAAAACATAAAAGGGTGAGCTCAAATGCTCAGTAAGGGTAAACAAAAGAAAAATCAATCACATCATATTCATAAGAACATAACTTTTGGAAATCTTAACCTGCAAAAGAGAGCATAATTTCATAACATGGGATAACTCATGGCAGTGAAATGTAATCACAATAATCATAACGTAAAACATTAAACTTCGTGGCATACACACATAATCATATAGAATCATTTCTTGTTAGTCAAGACTCATTGCCAAGACTATCTTAGTGGACAAAGTCCCTTTCTGAACCGAGTCACCCTCGTTTCAGTCCTGTTTCACTGAACCGGTATAACCTACCATTCCAGCCATGTCTATCTCATGAGATATAAAATCTTTACCCAATGCATTGGAGGGTGATATAGGTCCCACGCATCTCATAATGATACCATTATTATGTGTGACACATAATCATAAACCATACATCATTGCATAACCCATGTAATAAAAATGGGAATCTTAAACATCGTGACATCATAAAACAATTCTTATAAGATAAAGGAATTCATAAAAATATTTCCATCACAACATAATCAAATCAATGTAATAATAGGGATAAAAACAGAACCCTTTATTATCTTAGATGGAAAATAATTTTGATAAAACACTTGAACTCCATTCTTGAGGAAAATATCCTTTCTACTCCTAAAACATTTTCCTTTCTTAACATGTCTTACAATTTTAAACTAAAAGAAGTTTATTAAAAATAAACTTGAAAACTTGTAAAGGAAGCTTCTTGGAAATAATGTTTTAAAAATCCATTCATGCCGTAAAAGTTAAAAAAAACATTCTTCGTACTTTTGTCGGAAAAGTCAAAAAGTACCTCGTACGAAAAAACGACAAAAGATTCCTTTCATATTCTTTACTAAAAACTCACCGAAGGGTAAAATTTTATTTAAACTATTGTAATTGGATGGAAACAAAATTATATATTGAGGGAACATGGATGTGGATGATAAAATACACCCCAGTAAATACTAAAGTATAAACAATCTCGGATAAAAATGAGATTGTGATATTTCCCTTACCTTAGGTCCGATTTGCTTCATAAGTGTCCGAACCTCCTGTATAATTATTTAAATAATGTCATTGACTTATTACAGAATCATATTAATTGTTATGATATCATATATGGTTCACTTATGACTTTTTATTACCCGTTCTTTTGTAAATTCCATGTTAAAGAGCGTTTTGGGTAAAATTGTTTCATTTGTCGTCCGTGTTTTGACTTCTAATTTTTCATATGATTACTTAGATCATGATTACTTAATTCCAGAATATAAAACATGATTTATATATATATATTCATAATATACATATATATAATAAATCAGTAAATGGAAAGAAATACACCGTTCATGGAGACGGTAGTCCGTACGTACGCATGAACGCTGTTTTCGTTTCCTTATTGAATTGAATGGAATTAAGTAGATGACATACATATAAATATACATAAATCCAGTATCATTATTATGTCATATATTTCATTAGTACTTATTATATATACTTTATAATCATTCATGAATGGTTAATCATTGAGAATGAATCTCATCGCGTCGTGGAGACGGTAGTCCGTACGTACGCACGAGCGATGATATCGTTCCCATGGTCGTGGAATTGTGTTGAAGTGTATGTATACTATTTCAGTATCAATATCATTTTATAATAATCATATATAGTTACTCATTACACCATTATACCCATCCAATTAAGGTGGTGGAGGAAAATAGATTACACCACAGCGTGGAGACGGTATTCTGTACGTACGCACGCGCGATGATTTCCTTTTTCCGTAGGATGGATAGAAGGTTAATTAGAGTTGTTTAATATTTATAATAACATATCAGTATATAATATGTACTTATGTTATTACTTTATCATGAAACAACTAAATAAGAAGAAGTTGAAGAAGAAAGAAATTGAAAAAGATCGGTAATGGATATTACCTCTTTTTGACGCGCCTTTTCTTAACCTCCACTTAAAGAACTAAGGATGGTCTTTGAAGAAGACCATGACCTCTAGGATGATACTAGGGAAGTGGAGAAGAGATTTTGTCAGGGGTTGGCCGAGCTTGAAGGCTCAAATTTGTGTGAGGAAGAGAGGGAGGATGTGCCCTTTTATAAGGGAGGAGAGGGGCATCTTAGGAAAATCTCAAAATATTATTTTATATTAAGGTCAAATTCGGTTTATAATGGTTCCAAATGGTATTATTTCGAAGATAAAGTGGGGATGGGTCGAAATCCTCTCATACAATAGGATTTAGACAAGTTTAGGTTATTATTTTAACCTTATCAATTAGATTTAACTCTAAGTTAAATAATTTAACTTTTACCGTGTCTTTTTGTTTTCTTACTCTATATGGTTAATAAACTCACTATATCAAGCAAAAAGAACCTCATGTTGTTTACTATTAATATATATATCCTTATATAAGTCATTTTGCCGAACCTTAGATTTTTAGGAATTAAATAACAATTAATAATATAATATTTATTTTAAAAACTAATTTATGTCAATTTTGACACTATTTGGTACATGATTTTTGTGAAATTTATAACAGAATGATAAGTTCGAAACAAGTTACTTAAATCAAAAATAACATGTCATATTAACCTATAAATTAGTGTAAGTCATAAAAAGTCTCAAATTACATTTATTTGGGCATTTATAACATCCAAGGTGTTAATATTTTCTTAAAAAGGTAATTACTGCATCATCGTTGTGTCATAAATAAATTAAATTATTTAAAGTATAAAAAATACAAATAAAAAACCATTATGTAGGAAATCTTTTTATCTTTCTAATTAATATTTATAGTCGAAATTATTTTATGTATAACCCTATATTAAAAATTTTTTAGTAAATAAACTTTGATTTTAACTCTTTTAACTCTTCTTTGAATTAAGTAATAATAAATGTCCTAATCTAATCCAAGTGGGCCTAAATGATAATATTTTACACTTAAGGTTGTTTTTGGTCGAGATACACTTGTCCAATAGGATTAGTACATGTGTTAGGGTAATATTAATATCATTTTTACCCTTAATTACCATATTTACTTTTAACCGTGGTAAATAAAAGTAAAAAGTTACTATTCACCAAATATTATTTTCATCTCATTGAACCACATTTTACTTACTGACATCAACCGTGTATCTCGGATTTTTGAAATTCCATTCACAGAAGCGGTAAAATTAAGATTTATGTAAAAATTAATTTTTTTAACTACCACTTAGTAGTTTCACTATTCATCAAAAATTGAAGTTTTTCAGAAAAATGCCAAAATTTCACCCTAAGCTATAATTGATATTCCGAATTCAAAAATGATTTCTATTTTACAAAATTCCCAACATATAAGTTGCATTAATTAATTTTATAATTAATTTCCGCTGTCACAATAAATAGCGTGTTTTTAAGAGATAATAACTATCAAAAGATTAACACTTGTTTATGTCTGGTGTAAATGTGAAATTACATCCAATGACCAACATTGTATTGAATTGTAAAAATATATTCTAAATATACTTTAAAACCACTCAAATTACTAACTTATCACTATTAATTATTTCGATTAAAAAATTTGTTTTTAATTAAAATTTAGTAATTTTCACTATTCATCAGAATATGAAAGTTATCCGAAAAGTACCAAAATTTCACCTTAGGCTAAATTCGATACTACGAATCCAAAAATAAAGTCCATTTTGAAAAATAAAATTTACAAAATTTAAAAAAGTGGTTATTACTATTCATAACGGCTAGTTTTAATAATATTTTAATAGCATATCTTTGTTTAGTGAAACTTGGTGTTGCGTACCGCACACGCTATCGTGGAAGGTCGCGATTGCGTGTAATTCAAGCCAGGTCAGAGATGTGTGTTGTGTAAACTCCTTTTGGTGTAGCGTATAACACCAGACATTAATGAAATTAAAAAGAATATTTTTTCACAAAATCTCAGGGTGTTACATGGATGGTCAACATGTGACGTGATCATCTAATATATGAATGACATGTGATGTATTCATCAACCTGGTCTATAATTTTTGGAGAATCAATAAAGTGTTATTTGACCTATACTATATTGATATTGTTCCATGTATAGTGGTCACTCGATGTCAGGAAAAAATATATTATATAGGTATATATAAAATATATATTATAGATATTTTGGTGGAATGTTCATATAGAGATATGAGTTTGTTTTAAGAAGATCACACTAGACCCCTTAATATCTTGAGTTGAAATGATTATTTGCTGGAAGATGGTGTTCTATTTCATCTATAAAATATGAATTTCATATTACTTTTTCAATGATACTAAGGCCCACTAGGTTACACAATTAGGCCTTTGTATAATGATTAAGTTTTATATAAATTATTTTTTCTAAAGTGAAATGAGTTTGATAAACTATTTCCAAAAGAGTTTTGGATGGATTCATAAAGAGTTATGAATTTGGGTATATGTAATTAAATTATTTTTCTATTAGTGGGATATTTTTATTAATTCAAAAATCCATGGATATCATATTTTATGATATTTCTGAATTTTGTTATGTAATAGTTGTTCCCTAAATTTTTAGTATCATTTTTTTTTCAATATGTGAGAATGAGTGAAAGAGATAATTAAAGAAATTTATTTGAAGATACAAATTTAAGAACTCACTTGAGAAGTTAAAGAAGAAGTGGTTGAATATTTCATGAGTATGGACATTCTGTGTGAGGATTGGTCATGCATGAATCTTTGGTGAAGATTGAGATTCCATGAGAACCACACAAACATTATGTGAATGATGAATATTAAATGTGTGACTTTATTTTATATAAACATTTTTTCTTTTATGAATAATATGCATAACCTAACATGGGATACTTCTGAGATATGAAAAACATGGATCTTTTATGATGTCGAGCTATTATAAGAGAAAAGATCTTACATGCATCTAATATGGTCAACCATGTGAAGAAGAAGATGAGATCACACTATAGTGTGAGTTATGGTTACTAGAAATATAATATGATGATATGTTTTAGTATTAATTGGGTATTTATATATCGTGATAAATGAGATGATCATGATACTCCTCAAGGATAAGAATGTGAGAATCTTGGGAAGGAAGACCCAAGATACATTCATGAAGCTTGATGTTTCATACATTTAAATAAAATGATGAATAAAAATAAATGATTTTCAGGACATAAATGGTTTATTCTAATCTATTCATTATATAAGATTCATTTACTTCTATTCATTCTATGATGATGTTTCATGAAGAATGGATAAACAAAAATCTTACAATCACTTAAGCATGAGAGTTTCTATTAAATAAATAGTTAGAACTACCTGAATAATAAATTATTATTTTGTGAATTGGAATTCATAGTATTATAGACACAATGAATTATTAAGATTGTGTACTTCCATTCAATAATCCATGTAACTCGTTCAATGCATGTATTCCAAATGAATCGATGTGAAACACCATGCATGCCTTGCATGTAGATGATCAGCTCACCTAAATAAATGACTAATTTTATTATGGTTATTTTTAAACCACATGAGATTTTAATACCAAATATCTTTGGGTTTTTAAAATGATGATATTCTCAAAGATTTAATAATATATATTTCATGGATAAATAAAAGAAGAAAACATACTAAGTATTCTTTTAAAAAGAGATATTAATCTCATATTTAAATGGGATTTAAATTAGAATAATTTGATGTGTTTTAATGAGGATTAAAATGTATTTGGAATTTTGATAATAATTAATGATTTTGAATTATAAAAAATAATGGCAATTATTAATAATTTTAGGAATTTTTATATTCTTTAATATTTTGTGTGTTTATATAGAGATATGAATATAGGTAAAAATAAGAGAAAAACATTAATTGAGTGAACTTGAATCTAGTGTGTAATAGAATTTTTAGATTTGAATACTTTATAATATCAAAGAGAGAAAACTATTAAAGATGAGAGGTTTTTAAAAGAAGTAGGATCGTTTCAACTAAGCATTCAAAGATCTAAATAATCATATCAATTAAGACATGATAAGATTTTTAAGTCTAATAGAATTACATCATGTAGCTACTGAAGACCTTAAATAGTTGTATATGATAAAACATGATCCTTTAGAATCATGGATAAATACTATCATACATAATTTTGAAGATATTTCTAGTTGTGTATTATCCTCGAAAATGTGAATAGATGTTCTAGTGGATTATAGAAGTAGTGGTAACATAATGGATTCTATACGGGGACATAGTTTTTCAAGGAAGACATAGTGAAGTCTGTATAGATAAGACCAAATTTTCTTTGGTTGTAAATAATTATTTGAGATAGTATAGAATCCATGTTGGGGGGAATTACCGACAATATAAGGATTATGATTTTAGGGAGAACCTTGTAAATACCATGTTTTTCTCTATCATTTACTATCACTACACATGAGGTGAGGTTGTGAGACTAATTTAGTATATCGATAACTCTAATAGGTTCAATTTCCTGAATTTAAAAGGTAAATAATTCATAAAATATTATACCACTGTTTCACCCCCAGTGGAATATAACCGGTCCTTAGGTAATTCAGTTTTTTATCAGAGTAATGTTCCCTCTTAAAATACAATGTTTTTCTCTAATGTTTTTTAATATCCTTAAAAATGTTTATATATTTATAATACTCGAATATACCTAATATAGAGAACCTATTGTTGGGCGGAGAAAAAGGGAAGTGATGGCAAGAGGGGGGGTGAATTGCCTTTTAAAAAATGATTAACAAATTAAAATCAAAGTGAAAGTGCAGCGGAAATAAATGAGGCAAGACACAAAATTGATAACGGAGTTCGGCCAAAAACCCGGCCTACGTCTCCGCTCCCAACTCAACCGTTGAGATATTCTACCGCTTGCTTTTCAATGGTTTTAGCAAGAAACCCACTAGACTTTACAGGTAGTCTAGAACCTATTACAGCTTTCTTTTTTTGGTTATGCAAGAACCCACTTGCTTTCAATGGTTGAGCAAGAACCCACTCGCCTTCTTACAGGTGAAGGCTAGCTCACCTTTATCTCAAGCCTTTTACAAGGTAAGGCTTGACCAACCCCTTCACACCTTGAAGGTGGTGTGAGAACCCAAAGAAGAGAGGATGAGAGAATTGGGAGTTTGTAGGCACAAACTCAAATTTAAGCTCAAAATGAATAAAACAATAAAAACCGTATTTGGAGAAGCCTTGGGCGCCAATGGATGATTGGAGTTGAAGACGTGCACTCCCAAGCTTCTTTGGTGATGCTCCTTGGATGTGGAATTGAATTGGAGCGATTGGGGTTCCTTGGAGGAAGTCCGCCGGAGGTTCGCCAAATGATGTAAAATGTGTCCGTTGGCTTCCGTATGGCTTCGTTAAGTTTCCGGGGCTTCCTAGTCCTTTATTTATAGAGGGGGAACCCTCAAATGGCCTTAGGGAGTCTTCGGAGCTGTTGGAGAGGTCTTCGGAGCCGTTGGAGGCCAAGTGGACAGGCTGGTCAAAAGCCCAACGGCTAGTTTGACTGGCTCCACTGGCTGACCGGTACAGAGCCACCGGTTGGCCGGTGTGTGCAAAATGGAGAGGCCTTCGGGCTCAAGCTCCACCGGCTGGCCGGTGGTGAGGCCACCGGTTGGCCGGTGCTGAGGCAGTAGCAACCACTATTCATGTGGGTGCCACCGGCTGGCCGGTGCTGAGTCCACCGGTTGGCCGGTGCTGAGGCAGTGGCTGGACTCTTGGTCTGGGCTCTACCGGCCAGCTGGTGCTGAGGCCACCGGTTGGCCGGTGCTCTGGACAGTGGAGAGCCTTTCTGTTAATGGTCCATCGGCTGGCCGGTGTCATGACACCGGTTGGCCGGTGGACTGAAAACAGTCCAAATAAACTCCTTTGCCACTTCTTTCTCTTGAAATCATGCCTAACAACACAAACACTTGAAAACAAGATTAGATAAATGAGAGAGTGATTGTGATCATGAAAATTAAACCGCGAGGGGTTCGAGAGGTACAACAATCTCCCCCTATTTTGATGATCACAATCACTAAAACAAACAATGTAAAATATTGAAATGAAAAGCATGCTTTAAAAGATTTCTCCCCCAATCAACCAAGAATTTCTCCCCCTTTGTGATTATCAAAATAGCACGGGGCATAAAACTTGATTGAGGGAACCGTTGAAAAACAAGATGGAGATTTTAAACCAATTGAAATTTTTTGAAATTTGAATTGAAAGTTTTGAAAAATTTGAATTGCAAGTTTTGAAATGAAAAAATTGAATAACATTTTGAATTGAAAGTTTTGAGTGAAAAATTGAAACCAAGTGTTGAAATTGAAAGTTTAAATCAAGAAAAAAAATTGAAATTGAAATCAAAAGGGCTTAAACGATCCTAACTCCCCCTAAATAAAAACAACAAATCACCGGGGAGAGGTTTATCAAACCGAGACAAATTTTGGGCCGGTAAGACTCGCTAAAATGGATTTTTCAATCCATACTTGTCTAGTGGCGGGTCTTCTCCTATAAAATTCATCATTTAAGAAAATGGTTTTGGGCCTACCGTACCGGGCATTTTTGCAATTGCACTCATAGATTAAGTGCCCGAGTTTTTTGCAATAATTACAAAATTTAAATTGAGAGCACCCCCTTACAAAAATAGTAGGTGCATGGGAAGAGGAAGCTTGCTTGGTATAGCCAAGCCCTTGGGTGGTCCTAGATACACGTTGGGAACCAAGTAATTTGGTCAGATTTTGTTCCCCTTGGGTGAACTTGGCTAGGGATTCCCTTAAATCTTTGATGGTTGATTCCATGGAATCAACATCGGGAATGTTTTGGATTTTGAGGGACATCTCTTCCTTCTCTTTAAGAAGTTGTTCTTTTTCAGAAGAGAGTTTTTTGAAAATCTTTTTTAAAGCAACAAATTTGGAAGAAAGTTCGTGAAAACCTTCCTCCAATTGATCTCGCGCATGTTGGAGATCCTCGTATGACAAATGATTTAAAGAATTTGAAGAACAAGAGGATGAGGAGTCGGAAGATGTTACCTCATGAAATGCCATTAGGAATTTTTTACCGTTGTCGCTCGAGGAGGATGAGGAGGATGATGTGGAGCTATCACTCCAAGTGGCCTTGAATGCCTTCTTCTTCTTTTGCTTGGCCTTTTTCTTTTTGAGAGGGCAATCGGGCTTGTCATCGCCTTTAGTACCTTCATGGGTTACTTCTAAAAGATTCCAGATATCATGAGAAGATGAGCAAGTAGAAATACGATAAAATTCATTACGGTCTAGCCCACAATGAAGAGCATTCATGGCTTTGCCATCAAGCTCAAAATTTGCAATGTCTTCGGGGGTCCATTTGGATTCATCGGGAGAAGAAAGTGAAAAGCCATGCATGACAATTTTAAAAATAGGATAACCAATGCTTTTAAGAAATGTATTCATGCGGGTTTTCCAAAAAGAATAGCCGGTTCCATCAAAAAATGGAGCACGACCCAAAGAATATCCTTCGGGGGCGAAAGAGGTTGAAGTCATCAAAAAAAGATCTTGAATTTGAAACCGGTTAGGGTATTACTCAAATTTTGCCTCTGATACCAATTGTTGGGCGGAGAAAAAGGGAAGTGATGGCAAGAGGGGGGGTGAATTGCCTTTTAAAAAATGATTAAAAAATTAAAATCAAAGTGAAAGTGCAGCGGAAATAAATGATGCAAGACACAAAATTGATAACGGAGTTCGGCCAAAAACCCGGCCTACGTCTCCGCTCCCAACTCAACCGTTGAGAGATTCTACCGCTTGCTTTTCAATGGTTTTAGCAAGAAACCCACTAGACTTTACAGGTAGTCTAGAACCTATTACACCTTGCTTTTGTTGGTTATGCAAGAACCCACTTGCTTTCAATGGTTGAGCAAGAACCCACTCGCCTTCTTACAGGTGAAGGCTAGCTCACCTTTATCTCAAGCCTTTTACAAGGTAAGGCTTGACCAACCTCTTCACACCTTGAAGGTGGTGTGAGAACCCAAAGAAGAGAGGATGAGAGAATTGGGAGTTTGTAGGCACAAACTCAAATTTAAGCTCAAAATGAATAAAACAATAAAAACCGTATTTGGAGAAGCCTTGGGCGCCAATGGATGATTGGAGTTGAAGACGTGCACTCCCAAGCTTCTTTGGTGATGCTCCTTGGATGTGGAATTGAATTGGAGCGATTGGGGTTCCTTGGAGGAAGTCCGCTGGAGGTTCGCCAAATTATGTAAAATGTGTCCGTTGGCTTCCGTATGGCTTCGTTAAGTTTCCGGGGCTTCCTAGTCCTTTATTTATAGAGGGGGAACCCTCAAATGGCCTTAGGGAGTCTTCGGAGCCGTTGGAGAGGTCTTCGGAGCCGTTGGAGGCCAAGTGGACAGGCTGGTCAAAAGCCCAACGGCTAGTTTGACTGGCTCCACCGGCTGACCGGTACAGAGCCACCGGTTGGCCGGTGTGTGAAAAATGGAGAGGCCTTCGGGATCAAGCTCCACCGGCTGGCCGGTGGTGAGGCCACCGGTTGGCCGGTGGTGAGGCAGTAGCAACCACTATTCATCTGGGTGCCACCGGCTGGCCGGTGCTGAGTCCACCGGTTGGCCGGTGTTGAGGCAGTGGCTGGACTCTTGGTCTGGGCTCTACCGGCCGGCCGGTGCTGAAGCCACCGGTTGGCCGGTGCTCTGGACAGTGGAGAGCCTTTCTATTAATGGTCCATCGGCTGGCCGGTGTCATGACACCGGTTGGCCGGTGGACTGAAAACAGTCCAAATAAACTCCTTTGGCACTTCTTGCTCTTGAAATCATGCCTAACAACACAAACACTTGAAAACAAGATTAGATAAATGAGAGAGTGATTGTGATCATGAAAATTAAACCACGAGGGGTTCGAGAGGTACAACACCTATAATATGTTTTATTGAATTTTTTTGGAGGTTTCAACCAATACTTAGAAATATAGTAAAAATAAGAGTGGAAAGGGAGATGAATAAGAGTCCAAAAGTAAAGAAATAAATATCACTAACTAAATGAAATTTTATTGGTACAATTACAAATAATTATTTTTATTTTTATTCATATAATAAATCGTGTTCAATATATGATGATGATATATCATGTAGTGATCTTCATTCAGTAATTAAAGAGCATCTGAAGAAAGTTCTCAATGAATAAGTGAATTGTTTTTTATAACTATGAAAGGTATTTAGGATGAGAAAATGTAGCTAAAAAAGATTTTGAGTCAATGGAAAAGGTATTGGATAAAAAGGTTTGGCATACTCAACACCCACAAAAACATTTGAGACAAATGATGAAATAATATCAATTTTTAATAAAATATATGTTAAAGATATTGAAGAATTGAAAAGAATATTTTTGAGAAAGCTGTTTCAATTTTTTTTATAGATTATTTCCATGCCCCTGAAAAATTTCATAAAATATCTATGGATGACAAATATGTTTAATTGGAGGTTAAGGAAAAAGTAATCAAAGAGTTATAAAATTATTTATAAAGATTAAAAAGAGTGCATGAATAAAAAAATCAATAAGATAAAATATGATCATGTAGAAATCTTTTGATTGGTTAAGTATGAGAAGAAGTCACTCAACATGAAGTGCCTTATTCTTGAGATAAGTCTAATAAGTCTTGAATCCACACAAGTAGGGCCTTCCCACGATTTTGATAAGAAATACGTTACTACTCAAATTTCTATTGAGAGTCATGATTAATGTATGACACATACTTGTAACAAGAAATGCATGAGATCATATTTCAATCAAATAGAAACATTCTCCAAGAAGAAGGTAACCCATAACCTAGACATTTCTTATTATATTTATACTACTTCACTCGACAGTATAGGTTTGAAAGAAAATATTTGGAAAATATGGATGGTGAAAAATATTGATAAACCCACTAGATCATCAATGGTGGATGAGAGAATATGTATAAACAAATGTTCACCAAGAAGTGTCTAAAAGAGTGGTGGTTCCACTCAGAAATAATAAGGTTCATAAATGTGGAATCTAGATAGATTATACATAACAATAAGAGAAACATATTTATAGGATATTTTTGTTATTTATTGAAGTCTGGGCACAAAGCATTAGATTGTTGACATGACTTTCCAATTTATGAAAATATTAGAAGGCCAAAAGTAAGGGTGAAAAAAGGCTAGAAAAAGGGATGAAACCCAATAATCAAAAGAAAAATATATAGAGAAAAGAAGTGCATCCCTTGAGGGAGGGCACACATGAGAACTTAAATAACGGGGTATGAAAATTACAATCATGGAATTTTTATGATTGTATAAAATGTACTTATAAAGAGGGAGTTTTAATTGATATACGAATAAGAAAAAGGGTATTTATGTTATTAAAATTTAATTATTTTGAGGGCTTGTTAATTTATATGCATGTTACTCATATTTCATGTTAAATTTGTTTAAAAGAACCCATAGAATTAGATTCTATGTATGGTATCACTTGTACATTTTTTATAAAAATAATGATAACCATTGTTAACTCTATATCTTTTATCCCATATAGACATAGAGTAGAACAACTAATGGTTTTATCCTATGTGAACATGTGTTATCATTGATCTATCATAACAGTTAAAGATATAATAATGAAAGAGAGTATAAGGTGTTTTGAGAAGGAATGTTAGACGATAAGTCCCCTAAATGGTCCCTTTGCATTTTATTTTCAATAATGGGGCAGAAATAAATGATCAAACAAATTGACTTAACGATGTGAGGTGATATTGAAAATAGACACAAAGGGGGATATTGGTGTTCCCTAAGTGTTTTTTTGAATTTATTTTCAATATGTAAATATGAGATAATCAATGAAGGGGATGATTAAAGATGTTTATATGGGCCTACGGGTTGAATAAATCACTTAAGAAGTTCATGAAAAAGTGGTAGTGGAAGTCATGATAGATAATTTATGGAAATTTTATTTTGAAGATTTTCAAATTGTTTATAATTTCTAATGACATGTATGAATAGAGTTTGAAGAAGTAAAAATTGTTTACATCAATAAAAGATGATTGAGGTGAAGACTGTGGAAATATTTAATTGCATTAAGATATATTAAAGTTACGAGTCAATGAAATATTGTAGTATGAATAAATTTTATTTGAGAAGTCCATGCATTTATTACATGTATATAAATTGAAGAAAATTTAAAAAATATTATATTGTCTCATAAAATGTTTGAGATGGAATTGAGATTATATGAATAATTTACTACGTCTTTTTATAAGATTTTTTGTAAAAAAGATAGATATCTAATAGAAATCCAAGGGGTCAAGTCAACTCTATGTTTAGGAACATTGCTCACCATGTGGGATCTAGATCACATGGCTAGTCTGAGGTTGTTAGGATACTATAATGCACATACAAGAATCAAGAGCATAGAAACAGAAATAAATAAGAGTGATAGAGTACCACCGTGTGGGGCGACATGTCAGAGGTGAGAATGAAAGACCAGAGTGAGACTAGATACTCACAATTGGATAGCATATGAAGTGCTCGATATTATTAAGAAAAAAATTACTGAATCAAAGTTATATATTTGATAACTGTATACATAGATACTATTAAAACTTCATTAAAAATATGGACATAGAATATTTTTGGATGATAATCCTCTATGGTGTCATCTTATACCTTTGACCTTTGAGGGGTCTTTACACTAAATTGTTGAATAGAACATACTCTGGAGAAGAGGATTAACTGTATGAGTTGTGAATGAGACTGATTATGCATATAAGGATTGGTCGTGAGCATGAGAAGAAGAACCTTCTATGAGTATGGAAATTCCGTGTGAGCATCAACCATTCACAGATCTTCTGTAATGATGGAGCTTCCTTGAGAATCAAAAATATGTTTTATGAGTGATGAATCTTCTGTGAGTGTCTTTCTTCCACGTGAACATTGATTATTCCATAAATAATATTTCAAAAAACTTTTGTGAGATACTTTCAAGATATGGAAAACATGAATCTTCCATGATTTCAAGCTACTATAAGATCATATATCTTCTGTGAATCAAGGATAATCGACAATATGATGAGGTAGATGTGATCACACTGTAGTGTGAGTTTTTTTTACTAAAAATATAACATTATGCTCTATTTTTATATTCTTCATGGTTTTTTATATCATGATAAAAGATATGATCATCATACTTACCAATAATGAAAATGTAAGAACCCTTGGAAGGAAGATCCAAGATACATGCATCTAACATCACATGTCATGCTTATAAACCGAATGACATATAAAAATAAATGAAGGTTGCAATAATAATGGTTCATCCCAAGCAGTTCACTATATGATATTCATGCCCTTCCATACATGATATGATGATCTAACATGAATAATTGAGAAAATCAAATCACATGGGAACTTAAACATGAGAATTTTTGTTAAATAAACAGACAAAACCACATGAATAGAAAATGATAACCCATGTATTTTATGAAATGAAATTCACAAGATTTGAACTATATAAAATAAGGAAACTTGTTTACTTACATGAATGAATCCATGTAATGGGTTAAATTCATGTATGCTAAAGTAATCCACCTAAAGCATCATGAATTTCATGCATGTTACTAATGAAATCATGTGAATCAATGAGTGATTATATTGTGCTTATTTTTAAAGCATGTGAGATATTAATACTCTAGATCATTTCATATTTAAAATGAAAAGATTATAAATGATTTGATAATGCATATTTCATGTATAAATAAAATAGGGAAACATATTGAGTTTTATGGATGCCTCAAAGTTGATATTAATCTCAATTTAAAGGGATTTTAAATGAGAATTATTGACTGAGTTTTATTAGTGATTCTAATGGATTTGAATAATGATTACCATAAAGGATTTTTAATTACCAAAAATCCCTATAATATAAAATAATGAGAGTGGAAATAATTTTTGATTTATTAATGTTTTGTGTATATATATATAAATGCAGGTGAAATGGAGATAAATAACTTAATTGAGGGAAATTACATCTATTATGCAAGTGAATTTTGAGATCAATGTATTTTCTAGTATCGAAGAGAGAAAATTTTGGATATAGGAGTTGTTTTAGAAAAGGAGACCAATTACACCTAAATATTGGAAGGATGAGAGAATCAAGTCATTCAAGATCCAAGAGGAGTTTCAAGGATAGAAATATTAGCGTATATAGTTGTTGAAGACCTTGAATAATTTTACATGAGTAGAACTAATCCTATAGTATTGTGGAGTAAGACTATCAACCAGAAGGTTAAATTCCTTTCTAGTTGTGGATCATCCTTGAAGAAGTAAAAAAGTCTTCCTATGGAATTTGGAAGGAGTGGAAGCATATTGGATTTCATCTTGGGATACAATTTTTGGAGGAAGAAATAGTGAAATCTATGTATATAGGATTGTATTTTCCTTGGTTTTAAATAATTGTGGGAGATAATGTAGAATCCATATTGGGAAGAATAATCAATATGAAAAGGAGTAGGCTTTTAGGCTGAACCTTGTAAATACTATGAGCTACTCGATCTTTTATTATCACTACACATGAGATGAGACTACTAGATTATATTGAGTGGATCAAAAAGTTTAAGAGGTTAAAGGGATTTGATTTAAAGGGAAAAATCATAAAAAGTGTGTATTTTCGATTTACCCCTCTTAGTGGTACCTAACCAGTCATTAGACTCTATGGTAATATATGCATGTAGATGAATATATCATAGCCTACAATTTTTTCCATCATATAATATGATGAGAATGTGATATAAGATATCATAAGCATGAATTTGGTTACCTCTTCATACATGGTTTATTTGGTTATGATCCAACAATATTGAATCATTTACGAAATTTCACACTTAACAAATTCATTAACATGTTCAAAGAATGAAAGCTCCAAATGAAAGAAACGCTTGGTTTCCATGAGGTAGAAGATGATTCTCAAAAAATTATTTATTAAATGAACAGTGGATATTAATGGGATGAGGTCCCTCCTATTGTCATACCCTCATTTCATGCCATTAGTCGAATATCTCATAGCCCTCATTCTTTATTTAAGTTCATTGAAGGATCTAACACCCCTTTTAAAAATGTCCGGTCCTCATGATATGATAGTTTATATTTTATAAGGTGTACCACCTAAGAAATACTTAATCATTTGTTTATTGCTTTAGTGATATCAGAAAAGTATTTATTGATGATTCAAGATGGAGAAAACTGTGTTTCAGGATTCCATTTTTCTCTCCAGTTACATCATATTGTGTATTTTGAAGATAGATTAGGAATACCATGGGTTGTATCCACTATGTTTGATAATTAGATAATCTCCTTAAACCTATCATCTTTCTTATATTGGTTAATTTATATTAGTTTGATAAAGATGTATCATGGGTTTTGATGACACATTTTTGGATTTGGGATGAAGATGAATATAGTTGGGTTTATCTCAAGAAGCATTTCTTCTTGGCAAGTATAGGTGGTGCATTAGAGGCCTATGAGTTCATTGAATCAATTGCCTATTTTTTTGTGGAAATGAGATCAATATAAAAAAAGTAATTAGATATTTTTTAACCACGTCTTTGATAAAAAAATTAAGTGTTTTTAGATGAATTCTTTTAATTATAAGTGAACAATGATGTTTTTTAGCCACATTTCTAAAACACAAGATTAACTTTTTTAATTATATTTAAAAAAACTCATTTAAATAAAATTTTTTAATCATGTTTTTTATTAATAGGGTTACTTTGTTGAAATTTTTAAAAAACTTAGGTAAACAGGTAAGCTAATAACATTTTTCTCCCTTGGGGTGGATTTGTGGTTAGAGGGGTTCATTGGAGGCCACATCGCTTAGAGATTGACTCCCATTGGTTTTACTCTTATTCTTATAATTACATGCCCTCATGATTTAACCCTGATGAATGTTAAGGGAATCCCAAGATGATAAATTTTACCCACTTACATACATCAGGAATATCATGATTTTTATGGATCATGTATAAGAAAACATTTTACCTATAATCTCCCGGCCTGACCTGTTGGGTACAAGCCCAAGTCTCACATCAGATTCAACTAAAGATGGTAGATCACATATAATATTTAATGGAAAATTCATCTTATCAGCCATGGGTTTTAGTATGGAACCCAATAAGTGCTTATTTGTTATGCCTGGTAGACCTAGGACTGAGGAAAATGGTCCGGATAATTGGTATCAGAGCTATGGTGTAGCCCAGGTATGATATAGTGCTGAGTATTCACCATACCAGTTTGAAAATGATAGTAGTTACTAATTTAAACATGTGAATCCATGGTACCATGTGTTAAAAGTATTCCTGATAGTGGTGGTTAGGTGTAAAGTCCCAATTATGAGAAATAATGGTGCAAGATGGTTGGATTTGATGTATTATCAATGAAGGGAAGTCTTAATTGTGTGGTCTGTGGTTTGAGGGGATGATTTTTGGGTATAAAACAATCCCACAAAATATTACACCAAATATTATGTCTCACATATAATCTTGGATTGGAAATTCCTCATATCACCCATGGGTTTTAGGATGGAACCCCAGAAGGGCTTTTGTGTTGGACCAGGAATACCTAGGGATGGGAAAAATGGTCCTAACACGACTAAATCTCAAGTATCCATATTGAACCCTTTACCACTTGTAATCTAACCTCTCTTGTTCTCATATCCATCGTTTCCCATGAAAATCTCTAAAAATCCTTTCCCATATCCCTCACGTTCACCCACAATCCACAATCACCTAAACCCCCATCTATAGAGAATCTTCTATAGCCACCATCGCCCATAGCTGTGTTATTGTCTCCACCATCTCCCAAAATTGTTTCCATCACTAAAAGAATATGGCATCACTCACAAACCATCATAAACCACATCATTTCTTAACACAAAATCCCTCCATCAATTTCAAAAAAACATCTCTATTTATTATTATTTTGAGTAATAGGTTGGAAAATGGTCTCATATACAATGACTTCACCACCATCCTGATGAACCAACATGGTTATAGTGATAGGAACTTCAAGAAAGAGGAGATTTATCCTTCAATATTCAAGGGTATGTGTCATATTTATTCTATTTATTATATTTTATCTCACATAGAACATTGATTGGTAAGTATTTATTGATAATAAATATGTTTATTAGTATGTTTTTTATTCAATATATATTTAAATTTGTAAATATAATGATGTAATGATGTTTTTTTAGTATTCAATATAAACTATGGTCACTCAGATGATATAATCGATTTATTCTAGTTTATAAATGATGCGGAAAAAAAGAAAAAGAAAAAATAATCTAGGAACCCTATGTTTCAATCATGTGATTACATTCTCCACCAGCTTGGCCTAAAACATCAACCCAAAAGGTATTTAAAATTATGATCTTATTGTCTTACATGTTATTGGTCTCTTAGTTTTATTAAAGTACAAGGTAAATGATAAAACATTTAAATGAAATAAAATTAATTTTTTAGGCAGTTATTTTAGTATCTTGTTTTTTCATTTTCGGTAAGGGAACTAGACAACTACTTGATTCAACAATGATTTAAAAGTTTAAATTGGACACAACTTTTGAAACCAACTACTCCATCACTTTATTGGATTTGATTATTTATATTTAATAAAATTAAATATTAAGTACTAAATTATGTTTTTAAAATACTATAATTATATTAATATTTGAATCTATCTAAATGATAAAAATTCTACCAATTTGGATCAATATTTTAACCAATGAAAACTAAATTTTGAACATTGTTTTATCATTTATATTTATGGTGTTTATTATTTATGGTAGTGTCTCAACTTTTAAGAAGCCAACATTAAAACATTTCCCAAAAATGGCCTAACAAATAAACTAGAAGATTTCTATCCCACTTCTAATGCCTATGATTTAATTACTATTTTTTATGAGTTGTTAGAAAAAAAGGTAGATCTATTTTTTTTACATTTGAGAAAAATCACGATTTTTAAAAAAATATATAAAATGTTTACACATTTGAAAAATTCTTTTATCACTTATCACTTATGATAAATAATTTGAATAAAATAAGTGGTTCTGGTTTTGTTTCATGAGAAACACATAAATTTATTTTTATTTTTAGTTTTATGCACATCTAAAATAGTATATAGATTTATTTTTCATTATTTTTATTCATATTTTAAGTTGTATAAATAAATTACCCTTTTTATGTCTATATATATATATATATTATTCATGTGTTATATATTTTTTAGAAGGGAACAATTTTCTTTTCTTTATTAGTTCATCATTAATAGTGTCAAATTAGAGTGCCTTACCTAATACTTATCAAATTAAAAAAAGAAATTTTGTGTTTTATATGAGAAATGAACTAGAGGTGGATTTTGGGAGCTATAGGGGACCTAGTATAGTTCACCTGGAGTTCAGTAAGCCATCTTGAGGCATTGTATGCCTTCAAACATCACCGAGAGGAAAATTGTGATACATTGGGAATCTAGTAAAGGCCATTGAGATCCCAGTGAGGTAGCCTCAACCAATTTTTAATGGGGTAATTTTCAATGCTGTATTTTCTTGGGAAAATGTTTTTTAAAAGTTTGTAAACATGTTTTTAAGGTATTTTAGATGGTTGATATTTTTTTCCATTGTAATTTTTGAAGTGATGTTTGTATTTTCATTTAAATTTTATAATTTATATATTAAATAATTTTTATAGAACCAATCACCTGTAAGTGGTTTGTACAAAAAATATACAAATTTATAATTAAAAAATTACTTTATAGAATATATTTTTTTTTCTATAATTTAATGAAGTATTTTTCATAAGCATAATAAAAAATATTTATTTATATGAACTAATTTCTATATGAAAAATGAACAATTAACTTTTTTTTATTAAAGTGTTATGAAGTGAACCATTAAAGTTGACACATTTGTGATTGTTATATTCTAAAAAATATGTACACTTGAATTCTATAGAAAAATACTAATAATATAGAACTTTTATCATGTGGTGTGATGACACCTTGGTTGGTGTGTTCACATGTTTTTATTTGTTTCTCAAGGTAGTGTTCCAATTTTAGACACATTTGTAATTTTAATGTTATTTGAGGAGTCTTGTTTTATATATTATCCTCCTAATCATGATATTCATATCTAATAATTTATGGGTTTTAATAAGATGTTTTGTTCTAATAAAAATATTTAAAATAATTTTTTTATTAAATAATACTAATTAATAAAATTATGTACATTAAAAATTAAAAATATTTAAAAATATTTTATTAATATTATTTTTTGTGATATAGATATGGATTTTTACATTACCTATGTTTATAAAAAACATCAGGAAATGTAGTGAGAGTAAATATACATTTTCTAAAAAAACAACACAAATTATCCATGTTTTTTAATGTGTCATTAATTAGATATATTTTGAAAAAACATGGAAAATTAGAGATGATTTTATAAATGTGTATTATTAAACATGTTTAAAAACATGTCTCATTTAACCACATTATATTTCCACCAAAGTAATGGAATTAATTATATTTTAAAACATTTATATCTTAAAAAACATGGCTAAAATGTGTTTTTCTTGTAGTGGATGAGATAAAAATGGGTTTTTGTGATATGCATTGTGTGATCATCTGGAGGTAGTGTTGTAGTTTGGGTGGTGATTGACCAAATTATGAAAATTTCTCATTTCTTTTTGATTTGGGTGGCATAGGCAGTTTATGAATAGAGAAAGTTGTACGCATTTAGGGCATTGAGTAATCAGGTGAAGTTGAGATTTTCATGACATGAATAGATTGAAAAGTAGTATGATTCTACTATATAGATCATAGATGATATGTGGAAGATTATTTTTCTTGATTTTAATGTGTGTGAGGGGATTATTTAGATTTAATAGAGTTTTTATATAATAATATATATTAAGAACTGATTCATATGACACCATTTGAATCATTGTGTATGAGAGGCCATATGAAATTCATTTTATTAGAAGGAGGAGGGTGAGTTTTCATTTTTCAGACTAGAAATGTGAAAGAGACTATTAAAATAGTTCATTATATTAGGAAGTGGTTAGACCCAACTCATTATAGGAAGAAATATTTCAAAGATATGAGATGATAAACTTTGTATTTATGTGTAGGGATTATTTGTTCCTTCATGTTTTACATTGATTGAGATAAAGGAAACTAGGAAACTAGAGGGAATTATTACCTCAATTAGTGGGTTTATTTTCAAATTATTAATGGATTAGGGAGGTTATGTAGGAGTTATATTTTCTTCCATGATTTGGTGGAGTATATGATCTATTTCAAGTATCACAGATAAGGATACTTGAGTTTTAATCATCCCATATGGTTTATTGTGATGATATATAGTTGGAGGCATATGGATCCTTTATTTGAAGAAGATACTCTCTAAAGATATATCTTATATATGACACATGACTATATCGACTACATGGTATATTAATATTCAATCATGAGATTAGATTCATGCATGAAGCTTCCTTTAATCGAATGATAAAATGAATATTTAGTGCTAAAATTTTAATCATTAAAACTCATTTAAAACTATTTTGTATTAAAATTTTATATGAGATATATTGATAGGGAGTAAATGCATATGATGCATTCATACATTCATGAACTGGAAATGAAATTTATTACCGTGTTTCAACACATGAACAAATGTAGCTTCAGTTAAGGATCTTACTTGATTCCCTATATAAATGACTTGCATGTGATGAAAGTATGTGTGGTTATTACTATTCTTGGATAAAACTTCTTGGAATATGTATCTATCTTTATTATTCTCCTTTGTACATGAGGCACTAGCATGCCATGGAGGAAGGATGGATTCCATCTGAATGTTAGATGATTTTGTGTATTTCATGGATACACTATAGAGGTGAGATGATTTTTTTCCACTTCATGATATTTTTCAAATTATTAAAATAAAGATCAAGGGTTGAAACAAATTAATTTGTGTAAGGAATTCCAGTGTAGTATCTCTTCATTTCACTATTTCATATATAGTTTCATATTATCTTGCATGGAAATCATCAGAAAAGGGTTTTAATCACTTTTGCAACTTATGATAATTGTTATTAGACTCTAAAGAACCCCTAATTGGTATAAAAAATAACCCATGGTATATTTTTATAAAATCATGTGTGATAATGAATAATAAAACAAAAAATAGCGCATCATTTTTCAATTTTTCAAAAATCTAGAAAAATGATTGACCTTTACACAACTGGGCTGAGTAAAGGTTACCAAGACTTTAACCTTAGAAAATTAAGTTGTTTTAGGGTATCCAGGATGTTACCTATACATGATTAGTCACATAAAGGTAATTAGTGACATAACTTTACATGAAGGGGCTCATGTAAGGGTAAAAATGATTTTCATAGGGCCATGTAAAAGAAATTATATGTGTTAATAGCTTGCATAAAGGTTATTTCATGATACCATTACCAAACAAAGGATTTCATTGGTTACAAAAGGGAAATCACAATTTTTTGAATCTCACATTGGGGTATATGATTTCTATTTAAAGGTAACCTACCACTTACCCTTGCATGAAACACAACCACATAAAGTTAACTGAGGTTCTACCTTTACGCAGATAGATTGCATAAATGTAACAATCATGTTACCTATTCATGTGGACTCCATAATCAAATTACCCTTTTATAGAGTGTTTTGGTAAGGGTATATGTAGCACACCCTTATGCAAAATATGGATTGTGTATAACGTTAAATAGTAAAGTTTTTAATAATTATTTTTAAGATTTTTAATGGTTTTAATGATTCATAAGATGTTTATAAATCATTATAAAATATATTTTGGGAATATTTAATTTATAAGGAATTTATAAATAAATAAATAAATTATCAATGGTTTTTCATTAATTAAATAAATGTTTATGAAACTTTGAATTTTCTAAAATATTAAAATTTAATATATGAAATACCTTTTATATAAATTATAAATAAATTCGTATGATTTAGAAATAATTTTATTTGTATAAGAATCATAAGAAAAAATTTATAGTGTTATAAATTATGAAATTATACCGAAATATAATATTTAAATTACGAATAGTTCATAATTAATTAATTTGAAGTGTTCAAATTAAAGAATATTTATTTGGATATCATTTAAGCCACATCAACAATTGTTTTGATGATTGGTATGATCAAGGTTTAAATAATGTTTAAGTATATTATATTTAGATTATGTAAAATTTTTACATTATAAAAATTAGGTTATTAGTAGTTTATAATTCATATAATATCATATATTTAAAATAAAAATGTCATATAATGGAAAATATAAAGGATTTAATATTGAATTGAATATAAAAGGTTTATATTCAAAATTGTGAAATGTTTATAATATTAAAGCTAAAATTATAAAAGAGTTTATAATTAAATAACTATTTATGAATTGTTCATAAATTATTATCTCATGTTTTAATATCTAAATTGTTCATTTATTTAAAGTTTATTCCATATTTTATTCATAGTTATAAACTATTTATATGATGGATATTGTATGCTTTAGTTTAAAATGTTAAACAAATTCTACATAGAGGGTTGCATTATATACTCTGTATGATAATAATTTTTTTCCATCTACCATGCCCTAAGTTTGTATTTGAAGTTATTATCCTAAATTTAGTTGTTAAATATAGTTTTTTCATATTGAGTGTTAGAATTATTATGAATAAAATTCTTTCTTGAGTAAAGTATCCTCAGGTAGAGGAACTTGGGGTTAGACAACCTACTTACATGTGGATATTTTCAATCTCATATAATTACAAACATTTACATGAAATGTTCATGTACCTTATATATATGATTTATCCATATATGTATGAATATAATTATCTTCTAGTTTTGGGTGAGTAACATAATCTTGTGGGTTGTATAAATAGTTACACATCAATATGGTTTGAACATATTGGTTTGGTGGAGAGAATACGATTCTAAGATAAGTTATTAGACAAATGCATACATAAAATAGAATAACATGAGATACGTAACACCCCCAAATGATAAAGGGTTAATTGACTAAATGATATGACTCATGTCAACAAGTTGAACCTTCTTTTTCAGAAGCCTACCAGATTAGAACTCAAAAGTTAAGCATGTTTAGCCTGAAGTAGTGATTAGGATGGGTGACCTTCTGGGAAGTTTCTCAAGGTGTGTGTGAGTTAGGAAAAATCACACTGTAAAGGACATGTGTTGACCTGTGGGGACTATCATTAGCCAGAGAACCCGTTTGGGTACATGGGTGGGCCCTAGGGTGGGGACTACGTGTCTGTGGGGAAATTGGTGGTACCTGGAGGGCCAGGACCCAACGATCATGTTAAGGCGGGGTGTATGTGCTATCACTAGGACCTAGTTGTCACATTTGTTATCAGAGGGAGGTGGGGGGGGGGTGATTATAACACCCCCAAATGATAAAGGGTTAAATGACTAATTGATATGACATATATTAACAAGGTACACCTTCATTTTTAGGAGCCTACCTGATTAGAACTCAAAAATTAAGCGTGCTTAGCCCAGAGTAGTGATCAGGATGGGTGACCTTTTGGGAAGTTTCTTAGGGTGTGTTTGAGTGAGGACAAAGCACTTTGGTAAGGACATGTGTTATCCTGTGGGGACTATCATTAGTTAGATGACCTGTTCATGCATGTTTTTGTCTGGTAAATTTTTAATAGCATGAGAACTCATTTGGAAAACATACCTTTATATATTATATTTAAAACATGAAATTGATGTTTCTTTTATTTTAAAGGATGTGCATTGGGAATAGAATATTGGGCTAACCTACTGAGTTTTAATACTCACGCCTATAGTCTTCTTATGTTTTTATAGCATGAGACCCCATTTGGAAAACATACCATTCTATCTTATATTTAAAACATGAAATTGACATTTCTTTTATTTTAAAAGATGTGCATTGGGAATAGAATATCAGGCTAACCTACTGAGTTTTAATACTCACGCCTATAGTCTTCTTCTATTTTTTAGCCCATGTGCAGGTTTCATCTTGAGTTTGATCACCTTGGGCAACGTGTGATCATTGTATTGGAGAGTGACCAGTAGGGTCACATGGATTTAGTTGGTTTTAGGGTTTGGTCAGTTGAGTTGTTTTTTTAGTTGTACATTTAGTTTCTTGTACAAATATTGCTCAGTTAAATTTTATATAAATATATTTTTTGATGTCCATTTTTTTCTCGCTGTTTGTTTGATTGTTTATATATGGGTGAAATCGTTCCCCTGTGTACTTTTTTATGCCCTTGGTGCTTGTCGTCATCCCAAGAGGATTGGGAACACCTCTTAAGGGCATGTTTTTGTCTGTTAATTTTTTTATAGCATGAGACCTCATTTGAAAAAAAGAACTTTATATCTTATATTTTAAACTTGAAATTGATTTTTCTTTTATTTTAAATGATGTGCATTGGGAATAGAATATTGGGCTAACATATTAAGTCTTAATACTCATGCCTATAGTCTTCTTCTGTTTTTAGCCCTTGTACATGTTTCAGCTTGAGTTTGATCGCCTTGGGAGATGTGTGATCATTGTGTTGGAGAGTGACCAGTGGGGTCACATGGAGTTAGTTGGTTATAAGGTTTGTTCAGTAGAGTTGTTGGTTTAGTTGTACTTTCAGTATTTTTTACAAATAATGCTCAGTTCAATTTTTATATAAATGTATTTTGGGTTGTCCATTTCATTCTGTTGTTTGTTTGATTGTTTATATATGAGAGAAATTGTTACGCTATATACTTTTTTGATGCCCTTTGTTCTTGTCGCCATCCTGAGAGGATCAGGAACACCTCTCGGGACTTGTCGCGGGCTGGCCTGGGTGACTGGTTTAGGGTCAACTCGGGCTGGTTCGTGACAAGACAAGATTGTGATATTAAAATAACCTTCATATACTAAATGTTAGATTCCTTACACATAAGAACTTCTAAAGACCTTGATCATCCAACCACATAGTATACTTCCATAAAGAGGTGCCCAAATATTTTCTTATATAAGAAAAACAACTAATAAGTGACACTGGATTACCTTGCTGGGTTATTCTGAGTCTTAGCTAAGTTCCCCTAGATTGAACAATGTTACCTTGTTTTTGACCTATGTTTTTGGTACATATGATAGGGAAACCCTAATGGTTAGGATACTAGGATAATAATGTTGAGTTAATCCATATTATGGATTTGGATAAAGATTTATCGGCTCAATTATCCATGATTCACAATCATTGTGATAGAGATGATTTCCTACCTAAATAACCAAGTGGTGAGATGAATGCCATATAAAACTCATTTATTTAGTGAAATATGGATATTGGTCCACTAATATGTAATGAAACAACCAAGTTCAACTAGAGAATCCACCTTAATCTTCCTTTCACATGATATGGGTAAAACATGATAACAAAAACCAATCATGTATATAAGAAAAAGGCATAAAACCAGATTATGAAGTGGAAATAGAAGATATAACAAAATATTCATACAATCAAAGAAAAATAGTCAAAAACAGAAAGTAATTCAAGTCTCCACATGAACAACATTCACCTCTAGACCATCCTATACCAAAATAAATATAAACAAGATAAACAAACATACTACAAGACACTCTTACCTTTATCTGAATCCTACAAAAAAACTTCTACTAATTCATAAATTCACAAGTAGGTTGTGATTCAAAACCTAGTATGATACCACCATAATTTCTATACAAGGACTAATATCAAGAATTCCACAATTCTATCTTTCAAAATTAAAAAAATTACAATGCATTTTTATAAATCCAAACCCATTTATAAATCATTTCCCCCTTTTCTTCAATAGTTTTTCATAAAATTAATTCATATTAACGATCGATAAATATAAAAAATAGAAGTGATAAAAATAAGAAATCACATCCACACATCAAGAGGTATACATGTAAACACATATACATGAAACAACCTATCATTAGAAGCTATATGATATAACCTATTATATAAAAACATATTAGAAATAATCCATGATAAAAAACCATGTTATAAATAACCATAAATGAAAAAGAACCTTTGTCACAACCTGTACTTGGGACCCGTTTTGTGACTACCCCAAGACCGCCTTCCATAGGCTAGGGGCTGGAGACTAGCACCAAAGGCGTAAATCCTGAAAAAAGGGGAAGACATTGCCTTTATAAAGTAAAAAAACACCACAGAGTAAGCAAGATGAAGTAAACACTAAGTAAACTGGGTACAACTGTAAATGCTGGAAAGTAAATGGTCCAGAATAAAAACCCAACTGAAGTAAAGTACAACTGAAAAGAAAGTACAACAAATGAAAAGTAAAGCAGCAACGCCGAGCCATCCACTGAAAATCCCACCTGAAGGGTGGGTAAAGATAGCCTCCTCAGGTCCTCGGGTCCAGCCGACCGCTCCGTGTACGTCCCACCCAGTGGTACACCTCCAGGTACCGACTTGCTCCACAAGCCTCAACCACAATCAGCGATGTCCGTCATCTGCATCCAACACAATGAAGTGCGGGAATAACCCGTGATGGGGTGAGTATACGCTACTCAGTAGGGACCTCGAGACCCCGAAGGTCTCCTAGAATCCTCAAAGGATAATCCACAAAGGAAAGATACAATCACGAAGTAACAACCAAAAATAATTATGTATATGCCCATACATATACCTAAGTCATCAATTCCAGTTCGGCTCCAACATCGGAGCCCAAGTTCAATCTACACCACACATGATAGCACAACCAATCCACACCGGATAACACAATCCAATCCACTTAGGATAGAAAGTCAGTCATATCAAAGATAATGATTGAAAGTAAAGACTCAGCTCACATAGGTATACATCATTTGTAAATCAAAAAGAGATGATCAGATGTAGTTACTGATTCATCTAGTCGGGACCCTCAGAGGATAATAGACCAGCTAAGCTATCAGACCCACGTAAGGTACTAGTCCAGCTACTCTGTCGGACCCACGTAGGATACTACAACAGAGTTCAATACTATTGCACCCACTTAGGATACAAGTACAATAGTCGTCACCACCGAACCCACAGAGGATTCCAGTACGGTTGTCGTCATCGTCGAACCCACAGAGGATTCCAGTACGAAAGTCTTCACCGAAGAACCCATGGAGGATTCCAGTACGGTTGTCATCATCGTCGAACCCATAGAGGATTCCAGTACGAAATTCATCACCATCGAACACATGGAGGATTCCAGTACGGTTGTCATCGTCGTCGAACCCACAGAGGATTCCAGTATGAAAGTCTTCACCGTCGAACACACGAAGGATTCCAGTACGGTTGTCATCGTCGTCGAACCCACATAGGATTCCAGTACGAAAGTCTTCACCATCTAACCCACAAAGGATTCCAGTACGGTTTTCATCATCATCGATCCGAAAGAGAATTCTAGTACAAAAGTCTTCACCGTCGAACCCACGGAGGATTCTAGTACGGTTGTCATCGTCAGTCGCAACCAGCTCTAAGGTTCCTGCACACAGCATGCTCGTTTCCGGGAGGGTCCGCTCCACGAGCCAAGGGGTCGATAAATCAACTGAAACTTAGTCCAGAGTTGATATATCCCAAAGTTCTGCCTCGTCGATAGGAAATCAACGTGGCAGATGGTGCGTCAATCGGACGCCCTGTCTGAGAGTTAAAGACGTTTTCGTTCCAGGGCCCCGGTTGGGTTTTAAGTCAAAACCAACCCAACCATACTCCAACTACATCCAAACATCGAGAAAAGTAAGCCAAAAGGTCTGTCTCACTAAGAGTAATCCAACAAAGTCGATGGCATGTCAATCGGACATCCGGAGCTCAAGTTATAGGTGTTTCCGCTGCGAGGGCCTGCTTGATTTCGTGTTTGAACCAACCCGACCATACACAAAGTTTTCCGAAACCTTGAGTGTAATATACCGAAACGACCGTATCGATCCAAGGATCGCATCGCAACTGAAGGTGCGTCAAATGGAGGTCCATATCCTAGGTAATGGGTATTTTAACGAACTAGTCCGTTTTTAGGGGGTATTGGGCCCGGACCGACCCAGCCCGAGACCCCCTTGGTCGGTTCGAACCGGGTCGACCCGAACTAGGTCCGGGTCTATCCCACTAGGGCACGGCCAGACCCGGATGGTGCGGCCAGGCCCAGCCGGCATGGGTGGCCTGACAGAGTGCGGGCGGCCCGGCCCGGCGCGGGCAGCCCGACGCTGGCGGCCCGACCCGGTGCGGCCGGTCTGAGCGATGCGGCACCCGTGTGCGGAGCGCACGCGAAAGGGGGGGGGGGTTACAGCCCCCCTGGTTGAATGAGCCACCCAATCCGGAATGACTTTGGTCATTTCGGTTCTCCCTCAACCACTGCGGCTCTGCTGCAGCGGTTTTCTCCGGCAGCGCGTCGCCGCCCCCGATCGCAGGCGCCGCCGCGCCGGCGCGGCGCGCCACCGCCTTCTGCGGACCACCGGACGCGCTCCGGTGGTCCGTTTTGCCTGCCGTCTTCACCAGCCATCCTCCCGGGACCCGATCATTACTGCGACGACTTTAAAATTTCGTTGCGGTCTCGTCTCACTATCACCGTCAATCCGCGCACAAACAACAATCTGGGGAGGGTTGTCGGGCCATGTTGGTTCAACCCGCGCCCTCCGCGTTAGGTGTTATCAAATTGCATGACTTAAATAGGATTTTAAAAAGAACAAAATTTCAATTTTACTTAAATAAAATTGAATCAAAAATTATACCACAACCTCTTAAATGAGTTGTAGCATACTAATGTTCTCATCCCGCAATTTAAAAAAAGAAACACTCACGGACCAACTCAATTTTGAGTTGTTATGTGTTCTTTGTTTAGAAGGAAACAACCATGGGAATGAATATCATTCACAAAATAATCCCCTACCTCAATGAAGTCATCGAATGAGGGTCGTCGCGGGAAGAAGACGTCGCGGAAGACGGCGTCACGGAATGAGGCTCTGTAAGCGTCGTCAGTGATCGCCTGATGAAGGATGCGGCGCGTCGTCGTTCTCCGAAGGAGGCATCTCTCACTAGCTGTTGAGAGGAGAAGAGACAGCATGGTGATTCCCTTGCGGTGATGGAGTTATTCGTCGCCAACTCGACATTCTGCGCGTTCTTCGACGAGGAAGAAGATGTTCTTTAGAGCGCAAGAGTTTTCTTCTTTGTACCACACAACGAATCCACCAACAATAAAATAAGACCTTGTCTTATTTTATTCGCACACACACACACCAACATTAATTTGAAAATCAAATTATCTCATTCAATTAATTGACTTAATTGAAGAGCGTTTAACAATCAAATTAATTTTGAGGGTTGACTTTACATTAAATTTGGGGTGTGGGTGAGTTACAAATTAATGGGGGTTTGCCAACTTAATGGGAGGTTTGAGGAAATTGAAAAAGTGGGGCTCGTGTGGGGCCCACCTCACTAATATCCTATCAAGAGGAGTTAGGATTTAGTGGGTCCCACATCAACTTCCATACGTAGGTTATAACTACACATAGAGAAATAAAATTTCAGCAAGTATTTTATTTCATTCTTTAATTAAACCAATTTATTTTTAACATCACCTCTCGAGCAAATGAAAATCTAGAGAAAGTGTTCCTAAGAAATTATTGGCACTGCAGTTCCATTGGTTCCCTCAGATTTTGATTCCGAGCACCAGTTCAAAAGTTAGGAAAAACCCGCTCGTTCGTTCACTGAACATACCAGAGCTAAACTTCGGAAAATGATTCCGGGCACACCGGGCCTCGGAATCAGGTGTCGTCAGAAACTTCATACTCATAAAATTTCAAAGTAAATTAAAAAAAATTTCCTGTGAAATTTACGGGTCTTTACATTACTACCACCTCAGGGATTTACGTCCTCGTATAGATACAACACAAACTAGGGGAACAAATGTGGTTACTGAGCACGCATCTGAGCCTCCCGCTCCCAAGGGGTCTCCTGAAGGTTCTCGTTCTGCCATCTGATGCGCACTAGAGGAATCGACCATCCACATAGGACCCGCTCCAGTTGATCCTCGATCACCACTGGGACCTCTGCAAAATTCACCCCATCACCAAAGTCCAGTTCCATATGGTCGATGATATATGTTGGGTCAAGCACGTATCTCCTCAGTTGAGATACGTGGAAGTCATCGTGCACCTAGTGAAACTGAGGTGGATGGGTCAAGCTGTAAACCTCCTCACCTACCCTGTTGAGGACCTAGAAGGGTCTGATGAGGCGTGTAGATAACTTGACGCCCCAGCCAAAACTCCGTAATCCACGTCGAGGTGAGACCCGTAGGAAAACATGGTCGCCATCCTCGAACTCTAGTGGTCTCCATCTCCTGTCAGCATCAGTCTTTTGTCAGCTCTAAGCTGTCCTCATCTGCTCCGGGATGACATGGACCTTCTCTGGTCCTACAAGAGGTACTAAGATTTCTTCTTTTCCGATAAGATAAATCTGGTCTCATCCCCTGTATGAACCACATTCTTTTCCTAATACAGTCAAATCTAACATGGATGATACTAATACTTACCAAGGATGACGTCGTAAGGCCTCAACGCTTCTACCAAGATATCTAACCGTTACTCTCACCTCCAAGGGTTGAGTCACACTATCGTCATCAGTGTGTGGTCACTGGGTCTCCTCCAGTAGGTATCTCAAAAGTGAGGGTCAAGTCAACAGTTTTAAATTGGAACCTCTTAGTATCAACTTCATAAGAAGGACAGGGAACAAAATGTCACAAGAAAAAGTGTCTTTTAATACTGCAGCTCAAGGTACAAAGACACATAAAATCAACAAATCTAGTAGCGACATGAACAAAAGTCCCCATGTCTTGAGCTAGTCCCGCTCCTGTCCATCTGTTCCCGGAGCTTCATGGTCATAAGCCTCAGTAGCCTGTAGTTGATCTCTCCCCTGTCCACCCATTTACTTTGGTCGGGGCGGTCTTCCTGGTGGTGGTGGTGGTGGGGACTCAAAGCATCTCCCACCACCCGCTGCTCGGCCATCTCCTCTGCCTCGTCCTCCTGCTCCCTGTGGACCTCCATGGTCGAACCTATGCCTGGGAGGTCCCTCTACTGCCTACTGCTCATCAGCAGGATGAGTCGGGCAGTCTCGAGCCATGTGACCCTACCCGCCGCATGCGTAGCAATGCCTGCTCCTCGTGTAGCTGGCTCTCCTTCGTGTGCCCCGCACAACCGAAACTGCATCCTGAGATTTCTCGTCTGATGGTCTAGCCCATTTGGACCTCGGCGTCATCTGTCTACTGCCTGCTGTGGAAGACTCCGCTCTATGCCATCCTGTGGTGGGTCTCGCTGCTGATGGTTGCTCGGTGAGAAAACTCTCCACTAGAAGGGCTCTCTCCAACACCACTTCCTGCGTTGGGATGCTTAGGGAGATCATCAAATCCCTGATCTCATGCCTCAATCCCTGCTCGAAGGTCCGGGCCTGAAAGAACGGGTCTCGTACCATATCTATGGAGTAGCGCAAGAGATCAGTAAACCTCGCTGAGTACTGGGCAACGATCATGCTACCCTGCCACAACTGTAGTAGCTCCTGAATGTGCACCGCACGGAGGGTGGCTGGGACAAACTCTCAGTGGAAGAGGCTTTGAAAGTTCGTCCAGAGGAGAGATGCCTCGTCGTGCACCTGGAGCATCAAACTCCACCATCTACCTGCTGCCTCCTGTAGAAGGATCACTATAAGGATCACCATGAGGTCAGCTGGTGTCCCAACTAACCTAAAAACTCGAACTACAGCCTCTAGCCAATCCTCGGCTGCCTGATGGTCTGTCTCCCCGTGGAACCTTGGTGGTATCTGACACTAGAACTCGTATAGTGCACTAAGGCAACATGCACTCTCAGCGGATGGGGCTGGTGGAATCAGTGGCTTGGCAGGTAGAGGTATCGTCGGTGCTTCTGCTGAAAAAAGGCTCTGTACCGAGGCCTCGTTGCTCGGTGGGCTGTCGTCTTGCACAAAGCTCGGAACCCTAGATGGATGTCATTTTGGGGCCATCCTGAAAAGAAACAGGTGCTCCACGGTCAAAATAGTATACCTAATGTGCTGACACAAAGTAATCACAAAGAAAACTTTTGAAACACACATGCAATCAATGTTTTCATGCACTGAGTCAGAAATCAGAAGTCAGGGTCCTGGTGTATGGATATATCGGCCGCCGCACCAACACCGGACTCCCTGGACTAATAACCACACTCAATACCCTTAACACTATTTCTTCACATAGAAGGAAGATCAGAGTCCTGAGTTCTGCAGTAGAACTGAACTCCTTTGATACCAATTTTTCACGACCTGTCCTCGGGACCCATGTCGTGACAACCCCAAGCCTGCCTTCCATAGGCCAGGGGCTGGAGACTAGTACCAAAGGCGTAAATCCCGAAAAAAGGGGAATTCATTGCCTTTATAAAGTAAAAAAACACCACATAGTAAGCAAGCTAAAGTAAACACTAAGTAAACTGGGTACAACTGTAAGTGCTGGAAAGTAAATGGGCCAGAATACAAACCCAACTGAAGTAAAGTACAACTAAAAAAAATGTACAGCAACTGAAAAGTAAAGTAGCAACGCTGAGTTGTCCATTGAAAATCCCACTTGAAGGGTGGGTATATATAGCCTCCCCGGTTCCTTGGGTCCAGCCGTCCGCTCCGTGTACGTCCCGCCCAGTGGTCCACCTCCAGGTACCGACTTGCTCCATAAGCCTCAACCATGATCAGCGATGTTCATCGTCTTCATCCAACACAACGAAGTGTGAGCATAGCTTGTACAGGGGTGATTATACACTACTCAGTAGGGACCCCGAGACCCCTAAGATCTCCCAGAATCCACAAAGGATAATCCAAAAAGGAAAGATACAATCACGAAGTAAAAACCAACACTACTTAGGTATATAACCATACATATACCTAAGTCATCAATTCCAGTTCGACTCCAATATCCGAGCCCAAGTTCGATCTAGACCACACAGGATAACACAACCAATCCACACAGGATAACACAATCCAATCCACTTAGGATAGCAATTCAATCATATCGAAGATAATGATTGAAAGTCAAGACTCATATCACACAAGTATACATCATTTTTAATGAAAAAGGAGATGATCAGAAGTAGTTACTGATTCATCTAGCTAGGACCCTCATAGGATACTAGACCAGCTAAGCTATCGGACTAACGTAGGGTACTAGTCCACCTACTCTATCGGACCCATGTAGGATACTACAACATAGGTCAATACTATTGGACCCAAGTAGGATACAAGTACAGTAGTCGTCATCGCTGAACCCACGGAGGATTCCAGTACGGTTGTCGTCGTCGTCGAACCCACAGAGGATTCTAGTACGAAAGTCTTCACCGACGAACCCATGGAGGATTCTTGTCATCCTCATCAAACCCACAAAGGATTCCAGTATGAAATAATTCATCGTCGAATCCATGGAGGATTCTAGTATGGTTGTCATCATCATCGAACCCACAGAGGATTCCTGTCCGAAAGTCTTCACCATCGAACCCACGGATGATTCCAGTACGGTTGTCATCATCGTCGAACCCACAGAGGATTCCAGTACGAAAGTCTTCACCGTCAAACCCATGGAGGATTCCAGTATGGTTGTCATCGTCGTCGAACCCACATAGGATTACAATACAAAAGTCTTCACCATCGAACCCATGGAGGATTCGAGTACGATTGTCATCGTCAGTCACAACCAGCTCTAGGGTTCCTGCACACATCATGCTGGTTTCTGGGAGGGTTCGGTCCACGAGCCAAGGTGTCGATACATCAACTGAAATGTATTTCGGAGTTGATGTATCCCAAAGTTCCACCTCGTCGATAGGAACTCAACGTGGCAGACGGTACGTCAATTGGATGCCCGGTCTGAGAGTTAAAGGCTTTTTCGTTCCAGGGCCCCGGTTGGTTTTTAAGTCAAAACTAACCCTACTGTACTCCAAATTCATCCAAACTTCGAGAAAAGTAATCCAAAAGGTCCTTCTCACTAAGAGGAATCCAACAATGTTGACGACACGTCAATCAGACGTCCGGAGCTCAAGTTATAGTCGTTTCCACTGCGAGGGTCCACTTGGTTTTGTGTTCGAACCAACCCAGCCATACCCAAAAGTCTCCAAAACCTTTATTGTGATATACTGAAACGACCGTATCAATCCAAGGATCGCATCGCAACTGACGGTGTGTCGATCGGAGGTCCGTAGCCCAAGTTACGAGCGTTTTAACGAACCAGTCCATTCTTAGGGGGTATTGGGCCCGGACCGACCCAGCCCGAGACCCCCTGGGTCGGCCCGAACTGGGTCGACCCGACCCGGGTCCAGGTCTGGCCCACTAGGGCGTGGCGCGGCGCGGCACGGCGCGGTCGGTCCAGCCCGACGCGGAGCTCGCGTGCGAAGCGCACACGGAAGGGGTGGGGGGGGGGTTACAACCCCCCCGGTTGAACGAACCAGCGCAGCTTAATGCCGCACCGCCCAATCCAGAATGGCTTCGGCTGTTCTGGTTCTCCCTCCACCGTCGTGGCTTAGTCGTGGTGGTTTGCTCCGGCGGCGTGCCGCCACCGCCGTTGCCTTCTGCGGACCACCGGACGCGCTCCGGTGGTCCGTTTTGCCTGCTGTCTTCGCCAGCGGTCCTACCTGGACCCGATCTTCACTGCGACGACTTTCAAACGTCGTTCCGGTCCCATCTCACCATCGTCATCAATCCGCGCACCAACAACAATCTGCAGAGGGTTTTCGGGCCATGTTAGTTCAGCCCGTGCCCTCCGCGTTAGGTGTTATCAAATGGCAAGATTTAAATAGGATTTTAAAAAGAACAAACATTCAATTTTACTTAAACAAAATTGAATAAAAAATTATTCCACAACCTATTAAATGAGTTGCAGCATACTAATGTTGTCATCCCACAATTTATAAAAAGAAACACTCACGGACCAACTCAATGTTGAGTTGTTCTGTGTTCTTTGTTTAGAAGGAAACAACCATGGGAAAGAATATCATTCACAAAATAATCCCCTACCTCAATGAAGTCGTCGAATGAGGGTCATCGCAGGAAGAAGACATTGCGGAAGACGGCGTCGTGGAACGAGGCTCCGTAAGCGTCGTCGGTGTTCACCCGATGAAGGATGTGGTGCGTCGTCGTTCTCTGAAGGAGGCGTCTCTCACCGGCTGCGGAGAAGAGAGGACACGACACAACGATTCCCTTGCAATGATGGAGTTCTTCGTCGTCGACTCGACGTTCTTCGATGAGGAAGAAGATGTTCTTCAGAGCGCAAGAGGTTTCTTCTTTGTCCCACACAACGAATCCGCCAACAATAAAATAAGACCTTGTATTATTTTATTCACACACACACACGCCAACATTAATTTGAAAATAAAATGATGTCGTTCAATTAATCGACTTAATTGAAGAGCGTTTAATAATCAAATTAATTTTGAGGGTTGACTTGACATTAAATTTGGGGTGTGGGTGAGTTACAAATTAATGGGGGTTTGCCAAATTAATGGGAGTTTTGAGGAAATTGAAAAGGTGGGGCTCGTGTGGGGCCCACCTCACTAATATCCTATCAAGAGGAGTTAGGATTTAGTGGGTCCCACCTCAACTTCCATACATAGGTTATAATTACACAGAGAGAAATAAAATTGCAGCATGTATTTTATTTCATTCTTTAATTAGACCACTTTATTTTTAACATCACCTTCCAAGAAAACACAACTCCAGAGAAAGTGTTCCTAAGAAATTACTGGCGCTGCGGTTCCATCGGTGCCCTCAAATTTTGATTTCGAGCACCGGTTCAAAAGTCAGGAAAAATCCGCTCATTCGTTCACTGAACGTACCCGAGCTAAACTTCAGAAAATGATTTTGGGCACACCGGGCCTCGCAATCAGGTGCCGTCAGAAACTGCGTACTCGTAAAATTCCAAAGTAAATTAAGAAAAAATTTCACTTGAAATTTACGGGTATTTACATTGATTGTAACATCCCCAAATGATAAATGGTTAATTGACTAAATGATATGACACATGTCAACAAGGTGCACCTTCCTTTTCGAGAGCCTATCTGATTAGAACTCCACAGTTAAGCGTGCTTGGCCTGGAGTAGTAATCAGGATGGGTGACCTCCTGGGAAGTTTATCAGGGTGTGTGTGAGTGAGGACAAAAAACACTGGAAAGAACATGTGTTGGCCTGTGATGACTGTCATTAGTCTGATAACCCGTTCAGGCACGTGGGTGGACCCTGGCGGGGGCCCATGTGTCTACGGGGCAACTGGTGGTTCCCGGTAGGCCAGGACCCGACGACCATGTAAAGGCAGGGTGCCTGTGTGGTGGGCGGGACCCGGTTGTCAAATTTGGTATCAGAGGTGGTACCCAGCCTTAAGTGCGGTGCACTACCTGGGTTGAGATGTAGGGCCCACAACCAGGGCATTGTGCTCTAAAGGAGGGGGGGTGATTGTAACATCCCTAAATGATAAAGGGTTAAATGACTAAATGATATGACTCATGTCAACAAGGTGCACCTTCCTTTTCGGGAGCCTATATGATTAGAACTCCACAGTTAAGCATGCTTGGCCTGGAGTAGTAATCAGGATTGGTGACCTCCTGGGAAGTTTTCTCAGGGTGTGTGTGAGTGAGGACAAAGCACACTGGAAAGAACATGTGTTGGCCTGTGGGGACTGTCATTAGTCAGATAACCCGTTTGGTCACTTGGGTGGACATTGGGGTGGGCCCAGCCTTAAGTGCGGTGCACTGCCTGGGTTGAGATGTAGGGCCCACAACGAGGGCATTGTGCTCTGGGGGGGGAGTGATTGTAACATCCCCAAATGATAATGGGATAAATGACTAAATGATATGACTCATGTCAACAGGTTACACTTTCCTTTTTGGGAGCCTATCTGATTAGAACTCCATAGTTAAGTGTGTTTGGCCTGAAGTAGTAATCAGGATGGGTGACCTCCTGAGTAGTTTTCTCAGGGTGCGTGTGAGTGAGGACAAAACACACTGGAAAGAACATGTGTTGGCCTGTGAGACTATCATTAGTCAGATAACCCATTCGGTCACGTGGGTGGACCCTGGGGTGGGCCCCACGTGTCTGCGGGGCAACTGGTGGTACCTGGTAGGCCAGGACCCGACATCTATCTAATGGTGGGGTGTCTGTGTGGTGGGCGGGACCCAGTTGTCACAACCTCACATATTGGGATCTAGCCCATTGGACACTATTTACTAGACACTCATTATCCAAAACTTACATATATTTATTCCAAAATATTTTGAGACCTGCCATTTGATATCAAAAAATGTTACCTACTAGTGGTGAAAAAACAATAAGTATACCAATGTATCTTTCTCAATGCAACCAAGGTTTGATAATGTGAAATTTTCCAATAAACTTTCAAAACCATGCTCAAAATTTAATAAAACATTTTCATATCCTATTCGATATGATTCCGAGTTTGAAAATCCATTAAAAAACAATAAAATTCAATTTCAAACAAAAATACCTTGTTGAAAACCTATTATTTTCTCAACAAATCATTTAATCCATTTATCTCTTCAAATCAATGAAATATCCAAATAAATTTATCAATAACAACATGAAATTCATCAAATTAACCCATTTTTTAGAAACACCTACCTATACATGGTAGAAACAAAGATTCTAATAAAAACTATGACTAGAAACCAAGATAAATATCATGAAATGATGAGGCACACCAAGGAACTGAAATGGATCAATAGAAAACACTATCCAATCACAAATTTTTCTCCAAACAATAGCTACAACCAAAACCAAAGAAAAACTAAAAAGATTACATACACAGAGTAAAGAAATCCAACCAAAATGGTAATCAATTGCTGAATAAAGTGATCATGATGGGAGGAAATCAACCAAAAATCACTCAGGGTAAGCTCCATGTAAAGATGGATTGTCTACATAGATAAATGAAATGGAATGATTCATGAGAAAACCTAAAAACCACAACTCCTGAAAATTACATTGAGTGTAGTAACATTACATGTCGTGTTGTCCATGAACGTTGGGACAACAAAAAAAATGCATCACATTTTTATAAAAAATGGATTTTTCCATTACATGGCATGTAAGCCACACACTATTTGTAACCTTTCCCATTATATAACCATTTCACAGCTTCTTCTAGAAAATTATTACACATCATGTTATCTCATTACATGGCGTGTAAATCCATAGAAGACTGCAAAAAATATAGATTTTATGCTAAAAAATATAAAAAATCCATGACTTCAAAATTATAGGCATCATATCAATTCATTCTTGGAATTACTCAACCGATGAAAAAGGAAAACCAAAACAAATATTAAAATATACTTGATAGAAAGGTAATGGGGTGTTACATAATGTGTATGATGAATATTAAATGGAGTTATAATTTTAGTGGGATCCCATTTAATAAAAGTCCTTATTAAATGGTTAATAATACGTGATATCCTATGATAAAATCTTCTATTGTAGAAAATATCATCATCATTATCATGCTAATATTTGTTATCAATCTTTGATAAAGATAATCTTAACGTAAGTTACTATTATGAATGGTAACTTACATAAAGTTATTATACAATATAGGTGATTTAAGAAAAGTTATTAAGAAAATTACATGTTTTAGAATAGTTACTTATTTAGTAAATAAGCATTGAAATTATTCAATAGGTGAATCTAGATTCTTATGGAATGATAGAGTGACTAATTCAATGTTTCAAAGGAATTATATAAAAAATTACAATATGAAGTGTAGTCTCCTTTAATATACTCAATATTATTGTCTATATAAATGATTTAAATAATTTTAGTCTCATATACTAAATATGATTATGTATATAAAATAATATTCAATATAATTTAATATATTAAATGAATTTATGAGACTAAATGTTTCCTTGAAGATTTATTGGTTGTAGAATTAAATTCTATTGTTTTTATAGATATATGATATCGACACTATCATTTACATGTGTTGTAAATATACATAATCCCAGAAAGAGAAAATAATTGATGTTTGGAGCATGAAGGTTGCTATCAAGTAATGAAGAAAAAGAGTTGCTACATTGATAAATTGAATAATTCAATATTAGATAATCTTATCACAAGATGTTTATTTTTTTATCTCATCCAGATCTTGAGAAGAGAATTCAAATAGTGGGTTTTCAAATGAAATGAGAACGGGTTCATGATACATGTATTTTATGATTTTTTCAGTTTTATAACATACATTAAAGGGATACTAAAATGGATTTTTCTGGTTAAGTAATTTATCTTATTTCCATATATAGAAATGTTATAAAAATATGATATAATTAAACAAAAAATTACCCAATATTCTCAAAGTCTTAGAGATATATATGAAATTGGAATAAAAAAGATAGGTTATAAAGTAATTTATAAAAGTAAAAGTAGGTAACTGTTTAAACTAGAAGAGTAAAAGTTGGTTTAACGTTTAATAATGTTTCATCAAGAAGCTAAGAAATGTAATTAAAGCCTAGGTTTATCTGTAAGGAAGTGTAATAATTCAATATGATTGGATTATCCAAGATATACATAAAGGAGTTTGTATAAATCCATTAAATCTCCATGTTAGGTTTGGAAGTTATAGAAATTAATGCTTTGATTTTAAAAGGGATGTGATAGTAAATATATATTTTAAAAAGTAATATAAATATATATGACTTCAAAAATCCAAGGAATAATTGATTGAGCTAGTTTTTTATATTTATGAGATGGAGTAAATAGTTACTATATTGAGGACTTGAATGTAAAGGATTATATTAAGCTCAAGTGAATCTAAGTTAAAAATATATATTTTCATCATATTTTTCTAATATGATATGTGGAGTTGTTGGAAAATAAGTAGTTGTTATGAAAAAAAACAAATATGATGAAGGGAATACACATATTTTATAATTCATATTTTTTAATAACATGTCGTAAGAGGAAGATTCAGATCATAGTGTTTTTTCCAGGTAAAGTGTTTACCCAAATATTTGTTAAAATATGAGGGAATGTGTTCCAGCCACCCATTGGTGGAATATTTTAATAAATTATTATTTTCAAATGAAAATGTTCCAAACACATAGAATGTAGTATATGACATGGAAAAAATAGTTTATTTATTATATATATCCACTAAAAGGAAATAAATGTTATTTTTTAACACAAAGGGTTTGTGTATCTTAGTAAGATTTTCTGATGAGAATGTAATGTCTAAGAGTATGGAGGTAGTATGTTTTTATTTAAATAAGTTTAAAGTTAACAAACAAAGGAGTACACCATTATAAAGTTAAAGAACATAATACCCTAAGAGAGTTAGGATGTATTAGTAAATAATAGTGTAATTAATTACATTATTTCAAGTAATCATTTTGGGCAATAAAATTCCAAGAATAATTATGATGAAGTTAAAATTTTCTAAATAGGCCAAAAATATTACGTCATAACATTTGATGTTGTGGAGTTAAGAAGTTTCAATATGTTTAAGAAGTTTAAAAGTTAGGAATATTATTCGTAAATATCACCATTATTAAGACTATATTTCTTCATAAATATTTCTTACTAAAAGGTATATTGATGGAGTTTTATTAGATGGTCACATAAAGCTATGACATATGTTACATATGATATAATTAGTTAACAAAACCAGAACATGTAGAAAATATAAGGTTGATCTAGTAGTTATGTATTTTTGATATGTTAAACTTGTTCTTAGGTTGGGTTTGTTAAATATTATTAAATATTTTATGAATATTAAAATGTATCATATTATAGGAAACCTCCATTTTATCATTCCTTTATATCGACTACATATTATATAGATATACATTTCATAAAGTTTAATGGTAAATTCCCCCTCAAAGTATGAATTTTATTTTATCCCTAATAGATGGTCATGATGAAGTATTATAGGTTATGATGAGATGTTAATGTTAGCCTGAGTAGGATCCTCATACAGAGATACAAAATATTCTCATGAGACACAAAACAAAGAATAAGATTCTTTTTGTTCACTTGATGACCTACTAATTATACCACAAAGAGTGGCATACACATTTCTCTGGTATACTAGGGGATGGATGAATCATATCTAAGTTCCTACTTCTTATGTTTGGTGAGATACCTAGCATGAGAACCTTAATTATTTGATACGCTACTTGAACAAGTATACATATTAACCTAGATAATATGGGGGTGGTTGAGTATGTTGGTGATCATTACATTAGTTAGAGCTTCACCAAGATGAGATTTGGCATTTCATATGATGATTATGACATCTGATCTCTCGATTGGGACAGACTATAAGAGTGTATGACAAAACCTTGATACTTTATATCTATTCGTATAAGGGAAATGTGATGTTATTATCAATAAGGATGAATTATTTGTGATGTAGTCATCAAGAAAATAAGTCTATACTCTAAGAATCGAGAATAGATGAGTTGTCTATATGAGATATAAATGCTTCATTCCCCATGTTCACTCATTGTCTTCGAAAAAGGGAATATATGGGAATGAAAATATTCATATGATGAATACTGGTAAACAAAAGTATAAAGATACATGTGTTTGATGGATATCATTCCAGATTACTTTATAGCTTGAGTAACATCAAGGTTTTTCTAGAGGCCACTCTTTTCTAACATATATGAATCCAGATATTCATATTTATTGTCAACACTAAAAGGACTGTGAGGTCACACTTTTTTGTTGACTGAATGTAGATTGAGTTTTTCATAGAGAGATACATTAAAAGTGTTTTAGAGTTTATCCAAAAAAGTTTTTAATGAGTATTCACAAGGTATTGTGTACGATGTGATACAAGGTGAAGTCAATGATATCTTTCCAAAAGTGTTTTGGAAGATATAAAAATGGATTTATTGATACTTTTTCCAAGTTATTATATAAAATGAAATATAAGGTTAAATGAAAAATATTATATTAGGATTTAGTGAAAGTGAGAGATTGAAGTAGATACACCCTAAAGCTATAACCTATATACAATGGATGACTATATCGAATGTATGAAAAAAATAAGATTTCATGAAGGAAAATTCCTTTAATCGAATGAGAAAATAATTATTAAGTGTGTTAATATTTGATTGATCTAAACTCATTTAAATATATCATTTATTTATGCATTATATGAGATATAATTCTAGAGAGTAAACATATGCAATGCATTCATACATTCATGAACTGACCAAGACATTTATTCATGTGTTTAAAAACATGAATAATTGATACTAAAATTAAGGATAATCCTTTATTGACTATATAAATGAAATACATGTGATGAAAGTATGTGTGGTTTTTATTATGATCATCCCAAATGCCCTGGGACTTGTATCTCTCTTCATTCTTCTCCTTTTCACATGATGTACTACCATACATTGGGGGAAGGCTATATCCCATCTGAATGTAAGATTATTCTATATTACCTATTGATACACTATGAAGGTGGGAATATTTTTCCCACTTTATTATATTTATCAAATGCATCAAATAAAGATCAAGGGTTTCAATATATTCCTTAGAGTAAGGTATGCCTATACAATATATATTCTTTTCAGTATTTTATACACAGTTTCATATTATATTTTATAAAGGCACTCTAAAAAGTGTTATAATCACTTCTGTATATTTTGATAATTGTTATTAGACTCTAAATAACCATTAATTATTGAGAACCTAGTGCATATTATTGATCACTATGAAAATATTTTATGGGGGAAGACCATGACACCTTTTCATGTGTTGTGTAAATATGGTTGTACTCATGAGGGAACATGGAAGAGGGAAATAGAAATTAGGTCTAATTGGTCATATTTTTTCATGGGAGATGCTCATTGAGGAGTTTTTAGTGACACCAAGTTTCTCATGCGAGTTTTATATTTATTTCTAGATGATTTTTGATTTTAAATTAATTGATTTTTAATTTAATATTGAGGTTAAAAAATGTTTGGGAAGAAACTTTTGTGTTTTATAGGATAATTTATTTAGGAGGTGTATTTTGGGAGCCATCAAGAAGCTAGTGGGTATCATTGGGAGTTCAATGATCCATATAGAGGAATTATATGCCACTGAACATCATCAGGAGGCCAATTGTGATCCATTGGAAATCTGGTAAAGGTCACTGGGATCTTAGGGGGGTAGCTTAAGTCAATTTTTAACGGGAACATTATCATAATTTTCTAGTCAATTTTCGATGGTTAAATCTTGATTTTGGGATTTGTATGAAAATTAATATATCAATAATTCTAAAAATATCTATTTTTCTGCTATATATTCTTTAATCGATAGCACATCAATTATTTTTGGAATCATGATCCATCAAGTGCATCAGACTCAAGATAATGAGTTGATTAAAATACCAATGGTTATTTTTAAAGGCAATGAGGTATACTTTTTTGTTTGATTCCAATCCATATTTGATTTTTCTAGTTTGGGTGAGTCATTTATTTTTTAGTATTGAAGATGAAATCAACGTTCAATTATTGTGTGGATTATTGATCGATCACTTGGTATGTTATCTGAAGTCTCTTTATGATTTAATATACTACCACTTGTGAATTATTCTAATGCACTAAATGGATTTGACCGAGGTGTGTCCAAATGGAATGAAAATAGAAATTAATTCAATGATGAATTAATTGAATTTATTAATGAGATTTTATTGAGTAAATGACGCATTAATTATTTTTAGAAATAAGTGTTTATTGATTACTGATGAGGATATCTTGTGATAGAATGAGATTTATATTGAACTATTATTCTTCACTGTAAAATAATATTAAATTGTGATTTTATATGTTATAATTATATTATATAACCTAAATATAAATTTTTAAATATGGTTTTTGGGTGTGAATAAACCATTATGAATCTATACTACTAGAAAATAAGCCTATTTTTATGGTTCAAAACTATGTCAATAGGGTCCAAAACTATAGTAATAGGTAGTTTCCATGGTTGTGATGTATATTGGTGCTATCTACATTGATATAGAAATATATCCATTATTCAAAAAAATCCATGAAAATAGACCCCTCTAGGTATAGTTTTCAAATCGTTGTAAAAGGGTATTCCTTTTATCCCCGCATATATACAATTTTTAGATCATAGTTGTAAGTACCCTATTGTTATGGTTTCAAAACCATGACAATAAGTTAATAATAATAAAAAATTCATGATGGGTTGAATTATAGACCTCAAGGAATCAAATAAGGGGAAAAGAAACTGAACTAAGGTTTATTTTTTGGAAATTTATAAATACTTTATTTACTTATAGTGAAATATTAAATATTTAGTATTTTTATTTTTACTATACATTGAAATATATAAAATTATTGGTGATACTCATTCCCAAGGTGTGTAAAATTGTAGTAATATGTGACTCATATTAGCATGATTTACTCAGAATATGAAAATAGGTGTCAGGGGGTCATTCTTATAGACACAATTACTATAATCATAGAATTAGGGACTACATGGTGCCTGTGTTTCACCATAAAGAAATTATTAGAATGTGTTATATTTTCTTTTAAAATGAAATGTGAATTTTTATGGGGATATTTAATGTTTTATAAATGATGTGTGATTATTGGTAAATGTTTTTGGTGGAAATAAATAGGGGATTTGAATATGTTTTACATACTGAAAATTATGAATTGAAGGAGGAAATGAGAATTTTCTATAAAATATTTTTATTTGAACTTTAAAGGTGTGTTTGGATAATGTGGGCTGATTAAATAATATTTTTATGTGCTAAAAGTTATTGTAATTGTGACACACTAGATTCATGGTTCCCCAAACCCATGATAAATTTATACTATTAACATGTTAGATTTGATACCAATTAAAGTGATCCAAATTCAAACTTCCATAACTAAAAATTAGAAGAAAAAATCACCTAAATCACAAAGAATATTTTTATATCTAGATCTTCAGAGAATTAGGAAAAATAACACAGATTAAAGTCCATGCCTTTATCATTAAAAGATAATTTTCCCCTTCAACACATATTTTATTATTCTCTTACAAGTCTTAAACATTTCCTATGAAATAGGTTCTTATGAATACACACTTATTTTCCTTATTAACACTTTTTATTTGTTAAATATATGTCACTATTAACCATTCTAAAATTCTTAAAAATACTAAGACCATGTGAATTTTTTTTAAACATGGGATGAGAAAAACAAATATCAGTTAGAGATATAAAACAAGGAAACCCATTAATCTATTTGAAATTTATTAAAACCTAAAGGTTGTATTAATTTTATTATAATAAAATTGAGTTTAAAATAACCACTTAATCTTAAAATCAACATTTTCCCCCAATTTTTTCAAAAAATATTTTATAACAAAACACAAAATAAAAATCATAATTCATGATATTTTCTTAAAAAACTTGAAATATTTTCCTTGAAAACAAACATTTTACCAATAAGATATCAAAAACAATCTCTTAATTCAATGTTCATTTTTTAACTTATAAAACCAAAATATTTCCATAAAATCCCTCAAAAACTATAATATTAAATATGTCTAAGAATAAAAGTATAAAATAATCACATGGATAACAATAACCAATTTCATAATTATGTAATTCATAATTCCATACATCATAAACATATCATCAATACCTCATTCCAATACATTATAATGAATTGGGTAATCATACACCCAAAACTCGTAATAGCTTGTCTCATGAGACCTATCAATTCATAGAGAGGCTATAATAGGGATGAAACATCACTTACATAGCCCAATGTATTTATCATATATAATGAGTGAAAAAATAAATACAATATATAATCAATATAAATATTCATATTGAAAAACTAACATGAAAATTTCAATATGTCTTTAGTTAATAAATTAAATAACATGATCATAAGTCATATATAAAAATAATGTGGATGATATAATTGAAGTATATCTCCATTAAAGAATAATAATCATCAAAGTATGATGAGATAAATGAAAATACATTTAAAATAACATTCATGTACTTCTTTGTGATCATGAGAAAATATCCTTTTCTTCTCCTAAAAATTTTAATAAAACATTTAGAATATTTAGATAATTGCTTTGAAAATAATATTTAAAACTTTTAAAAGAATATTCAAAGTAAATAACGGTCATGGAAGTGAGAAAATATTTCCATGCCATATATGTTAACATAAATCATTTTTAGACTTTTATAAAAAGTCAAAATTAAGTCATATGGAAATGTTTTAAGAAGATTCCTTTTAATAATTTTAAAATAATGTCAAAAGAAGTTTAAAATTAAAATTAACAAAATTTTAAACTTTAATAAGAAAATTATTAAACCATTTATGAATATGGACATGGAAGAGGAATATTTTGAAAGGAAAAATTTTAAAAAAATATTTTAAGGGAAAAACCCTTACCACTTTGGTAAATTTTGAATCAAAATATAATTGAAGAAAAAAATTGAAAATGATGTGTAAACCAATTATAGTTTAGTAAATTAAGTATAAAAGATATTCATTATAGTTAGCTATAGATTGAACAAATATAATTTTATAATTAATTGCATTCTTTTCTAATAAATACAAGCGTATGATGTAGAGGCCTAGTTTCCTTTGAATTTTTGACATAAAAGTACATAATGTTAAACATAAAAACAACATTTTTATTTTAAACTTCGCAGAATTATCTTAAATACCATATATATTCTAAAACATCATAGGATACCCTAGAAAAAATACATAAGGAAAATGATGAGCTATAAATCCTAGTAAGGGAATAAACCTGATAATAAAACATAATATGAGATTCAAGATATATAACATGATATAATAAATAAGATGATCATAATAATTAATGAATGGAATAATTAAATTATTTTATAAAATTATAAACATGTGGAAATACTATAAAACATGATACCATATACATAATTCAATTTTCACTCTCAAAACTACATCATAAAGTAGAAAAAGTCCCATAATGTATTAGGTTCGCTCCCTAATCCTTTACATAACATCTCATGAGATATAAACTTTTACCTAACGCATTAGAGAGATATATAATTCTTTTAACACCCTTTAAATTAATAAAAATTATACATATGCATGCCACATGAGGAAAATAAATCATATATAAATCATAATAATGATCAAACCCATGAAAAGGAATTGAGTTTAACAATTTTGATTTAGGACATAATCGAAGGATAAATCACAAGGACTCCAAATAGAATAAGTAATTATATCATTTGGATGTTCATATTTGAAAATTAAACATAGTACTTGATCATTTAGTTCTAATATAGTGATTTCATGTGAATGATAGAGGAGAAGAAAGATTTGAAAATGTACCACTTGGGTGATGTTTTATGAAATAAGTAAATGTTGTTTTAAAGAAGGAAAGACCTTATTATTTTACATAAAACCATAATTTAACCAAGAAGATTATATATAAAATTATGATGTTTTAGAAGCTATTAATGGATTAAATACACTTTATGAAGGTGATTCTTGATATGAGATAATAAATTTGAAATTTTCATTAAACCACATTTACTTAAAGGTTAGAATTTCGAATGGAACTAAAAATATGTATAACCCCAAAATAAAAAGAATATTTGATTAAGTATATATTTAATGGACATATATGCAAAAAATAAAAGATTTTTAGGAGAAAATTATTGCATAAAAGGGATAAAAAGAAATTGAATTCATAATAAAAAAGCAATGAAGGTAGTTTATGGGATCCATTTTTATGTTTCAAAAGGCCTTTTTTGAAATACCATATCATAAAAAATAATAATAAAACTTTATTTTTATAGGATAAGGTAAGTATTAAGTTCATATGAGATAAAACATAATTAGGTTTCCAATTAAAAAGGATAACATTGATGGGAAGGGAATCTATAGACAAAGAGGGGAAACCATTGTTTCAGAGGACGAGAATAATTCTCAACATAATTGCGTTTTCAAGAAGTATTATAATTATTTAATAAATAATATTTGAATAAAAAGTGATATCCAAAGATAGAAATAGTGTATACTATATGAAATTAAGGAAAAAACTGAAGGAGAAACATTATAAATCAATAATAAAAATTGAGTTATGAAAGACGCTTACATTTTAGAGAATACATCAATTGTATCTCACAAAAACAAAGGACATGGTTTGAAATTAATTTTCATGGTTCAATAATAATTTGTGATATTAAAAATCATGGGGGAAGTATTCACATTTTTATAAACCGAATATGGTATCCATAAAAACTAGAACCCGACCCAGCTTGTGGAAAGGCCTGAAGGATGTTCCCAATCCCCACGGGCTGACAAAAGTTCTTGGGTATCATAAAATAAAATTTTGGAATGATTTACCCGATTTTATAAACATAAAACAACATTTGAATCCAATAAAACCAATATGGATTTTTCAAACAAAAAACATATTTTAGTAAATTTCAGAATTGAATTACACAATCTAAAACAATGTTTAAAGACTATTAAAAAGTAACAAAACCAAAAAGGATAGAACAAGAACGTCCTCATGGAAAGGGGAACTGCCCTGAACCCATCTCCAAGACACTGCCCCAAAAAGGACTGCTAGAAACCCAAACCACTAACACCAAAGCTTTACCCAAACATGTGACAAAATAAACAAGTCTACTTACACCAAATGTTTTAAGTAGCATGTGATCCAAATCCCAGTAGGATGCCACCACAAAAATATTCCTTGTGATAATAAATATTGGAAAAAAATCTTGCAAGTTTTGTAAACAAGAAATGCTAGTAACTATTTCTGATAGATGAAACTTTAAATAAAATAACAGCTTTCAAGTGGGATACATTAAAAGAAATAAACACTTTTAAATAAAATGACAAAGCTACTATATTTATCCATACAAACATTCCATATGACTATGGTAAGTATAATATATCTAATGATCATAATAAACAAAAAACAACCATAGGCACTAGCTCACTGTGGGTCCTAGGTACCTCATATCTCAGTTAAGGCAACCATAAAAATATCCATTCTCATACACATGAGCCACTAGTGGGGATTATACCCATTCCCTATTGGTCCCCAAAAAAAATCATAATCATAGTTTAGTTAGTGTTTTTATCGTCAAAACTGCTACGTGAAATAGGGTACAAATCCCACGGGATCACTAACATACTAGTACACGTCCACCCACCAAGATACCTGGGTTTTATCTCTTGTGCTCAAACAAGTTCCACAAGACATAATATACCATTTTCACATTCATATACTAGTTACAAGTCACAAACACAAAAAAATACCACACACGTGTCACATGATCCCCTTTTTCATTAAAATTCATTTTGAAAATCATACTCACACCAAAATAGCCCACAATACATTTAATCTCTCTTTCACACTTCAACAAACCTTTAAACAATTTTATAAAACCTTTTCAAGATAGTTCACATCACATAACAACCCTTTAACATTAAAATATACCATTTAAAAAGTAAAATCCTACCCAAATATCTTGGTAACATAGTTTCACCTTCTATATAAATCAATAAAGCATTTAAAAGCTTCAAAAAAAAATTCCAAGGAGTGTAACCATGTTTTTCACATAAAATCATTCTAAAAACCCTCTTTGAAGACCAAAAGAATACAAATATTACATAAAAACATAATTTTCATCCATAACATCATTTAATAAAACTATTACATGAATCATAAAACAACCCCAATGAACGAAACATGGAATACACACAAAATATATTCATTTTTGCACAAAAATGCCACTTAAAAAACTACCGCTTAAAAAATGATACCAAATATAATTTTTGGACAAAAAATGGAAGATAATCATTCTAAAAATATAAATCAAGCATACCTAACTCATACAATAATGCTTAAACATGGAATCACCTACAATTTGTGCCAAAAACTCCAAACCATTGTGTGAAACTTCAATCGCACCACCGCCACACCACAAGTGGGTGAAAACCAACCTAAAACACAAATATTTAACCAAAAATACACAGGGTTAAACCCTAGGTATAAAACCTAACTACTGGAAATTTAATAACTTCATGAAAGGGTGGAATAAACCCTAAAGAGAAGGAATAAATCAAAGAGAGAAAGACTTACTTGCATGATTTTGAAGTCTCACCCATCAAATTTCCCTTAAATATTGATTTCTAAGGGGGGTGAGGGAAATTGGAGGCTATCCATGGAGGTAGGGAATGAAATGGGGAAGAACGAGGTGGATTTGGTTTATTTTTGTAAGGGAAAAAGGGTCAAGACACATACAATTTTAATGTGTTGGACACCTTACACGGTTTGGCTACATGGTTTAGTAAACCGTGCGGCTAAACCGTGGGGCTTGTTCTGGCCACCCAAAAACATTCCATTATCCTCAAATTTTGGGGGAGGGTACAAGGGGGAAACCTAAGAGGAATAATAGGCCAAGGATAGGGGAGAAAAATTCACAAAATAAAGCACTCTTTTCACCCCATGAACTCATCCAACTCAAGGGTACAAACCACCTCAACAACATACCCCATGAAAATGTGTAACTAGGAGTTTCAATATTTCATCTCTAAAAACACACATCCTCATTCTATCCCCTTGACCAAATACATGGAAAACTACTACCCAAGACTCCCAAGACTAGTGAGTTAGATCAAGAACACATGAGACACCAAAACATTAAACTCAGAACACCTGGAAACCAAGAGAAAGCTAACATCCAAAAGAATATTTGAAACAAAGAATAAAATTGAAAATCTATATGTGAAACGCATAATACAAACTAATATTGTTGTATAATATGAAACCATGACTCAACTAACGCCTAATGATATAGAAATCATTACATCATGTCCAAAAGTAATTTGAATTTACATTTAACTTCTTAAATAATAAAATTATGTTTGTTAAAACTTTACTATGAACCCTATCTTCTTATATGTATTTTTATAAGGTCTATTTATCATCATGTGTTTTCAATTCATTACATTGTTTCTATTGATATCTATTAGTTATAATTTTTCATTCAATTTCTTAAAAAATGTAATGGCATGGTGACCAAGGTTAATGTTTTGTAAAATAGTTTCATAATATGCATAATTATAGAAATTTATTTCATTTATTATTCCATTATAACATAATTTATTCAGGTAAATAGGTTATCCATGACTGGACTCAAATTATAAAAGGTACTTTGATATGTATTTTTTGGTTTTTAAATTTACTATAATCATTTATTATTAATATTGATCATTAAATTTCTAATATTATCATTACATAATGTTAATGGTTTAGTAAATAATATTTTTATACATCAAATACATGTTTTATTCCACCCACGTTAGTAAGTAAGGAAAACCAAAGAGAAACACCATCATGTAGAGATGGTAGTCCGTATGTACACACGACAACGTCTTCATTTTTCTAAAGGGTTTGAGGAAAGTTATAAAATAAATGTTTCATTAATATAAAATTGTAAAATAATATTAATAATAATGGTGTTATAATATTGTCATGGATATAAGAGGATTGAGTTAGTAGAAGTAGTAAATAGTTAATAAGGTGTAGTGGAAAATATTACCTCTCACTTTGGGTGTTTTCCTTTGGCCACCACTTTAAGGCAACATAGATTAGTTTTTGGTAAAGACTAAAGATTTTAGGCCACGTGTATAGGGTTAATAAGAAACTAGGGTAGAGTGTGGGTCAATAATAAGGTGCTTAAGTAGTTTGGAGAGGTGTAGGGGTGGCTGTTCATTTTATAATTGAACAGAAGATCATTTTTTTCACATATAACTATTTAATAAAAGACCACATGTTTCTCATGAAATAATAAAAAATACAAAATAATTGATTTTGAGAATGGGAAAGGTATATATAATGACCCTCGTCATTATTAAACATTTAAGCATGCTTTATTATATAAAATTACACTTAATACTACTCCGAGGATTGAGAGGTCAAGTGTCTTTGGAAATCAAGAACATTACATGACAACTTAAAACATGAAATACAACATCTTTATTTCAATCTTATTTGGTATGACCAACTCATTCCTTCATACTTAACACTACATGGGATAACACGAGGACATAAATAAGAAAAGGCTGAGATATAAAGCCAATTATGTTAGTAAACAAGGCCTCACATTAAGAATATAATACATGTTATGCAATAATCATATCAATGTAGCACAAGAGAAACTTGATCATAAAGGCTTGATATAGCATGGTTATCATAACATAGAAATGTACACAGCATAGAACATGATATTAGCATGATCCAAGGATAATTGAACTTGGATTAACATGAAGATACCCTAATTTCACATGAATTATCTTGAGTAAACCCTCATTGAACATGGTATATCTTGACAATAAACATTACTCAATGCATTGGAGCAATATCTGGGCTCACCCTTCAAGAACATTTTAGTCTCATTCTCTAGTGCACCACATGGATCATATAACATCGATTTATTCAACATCATCACTTATTCTGTGATCAAAGAATGTGGAATACGTACACGTAAGAACCATTGAATAAGTATATGTGCATAAAGGTGAATACCCTTTATAGAGAAATGGGTATGGTATTCATGACACAATGATTTTGGCATAAAATAATGTGGTGTAATTTTGGAAACATAACAACGTCATATAGAAATTCAGAAACAGGGTTGATGAGAGAGAAAGGGGTCTCTAATAATTTATAAATGAAATAGATAGTAAGGTGATAATGGAACATAATATCCCAGTATATTAAATGGAATTTAGATGCATAATATTGAGAAAAATCTTGAAAAGAAATAAGAAGAGATAAATCTCTTATAGAATTTTAGCATCGTAACAGGTGTACATGAAAGGCAATAATTAGAGAGAGAAATGGGTCTCTCTTCATTCAAACATAAGGAGGGATGAATGTGGGAGGTGTTAAATCATACCCCAACATTTTTAATTTAAAATAAAAGGGTATAACAACCTAATGAGACTTGGATAAAAATGAGAAAGGAAGGAATCTCTTACAGAATATCGACATAGTAACAAGTGTTCTTAAATAATCATAAGAGAGATCAATGAGAGTGAAATGAAGATAAAATCATTTTTAAATATAATTTAAAGTATGGGTATCATGTAAAATCATAACCCAATATATAAAACTTGAATTTAAGATGCAAAATATAAAAGTGATGCTTGAATGGAAATGAGAAGAGAGAAATCTCTTACAGAATTTCGGCATAGTAAAGGATTAAGTAATGGTCCAAATGAGAGAGGATAAATGAGCCCTAATTCACATAAAATAACATATACTATAGGTAAGTGATTAAAAAGTAATTAAAATAAAAATAATTTAAATTAAAAAGGATAATTTCAAACAGGGTTCCTGAATTGAAAGATAGAGAGAAAGGTGAGGATCCCTTAGTAAATTTCTGCATGGTAACATGTGCACATAAGGGTTCATAAGATGAATTTAAGAGATTGAAGAGGGATCTAATAATTTATAAATAAAATTTGAAGTAATTAGGATATTTAATAACACATTAAAACATAGGAATGAGAGAGATTAAGATACATAACATGAAAAGAATGCTTGATAAAAGAGGAGGGTGGAAGATCCCTTACTTGGATGTGTGACTCCAATGACATAGGAGAGGCTTCTTGGGAGATTTGGTAAAACTTGGGAGGACTCTAATGAGTGGATACCATAGTGTGGATGAGATAAAAATGTTTTTAGTAAATAGTAATGGGAGATTGGGTGAGTTTATATTGGAAATGAGAAGGAATTCTTTATTATTTAGGTTTTGGACATTACACACTAAAATATTCAAAACCACAAACCATCCCATGGTTTATGCCAATGGGGAGTGGTATATAATATATTATCAATACGAGTTCTGAAAATATTAAAATATTATGCTTGCTTATGTGGCAGTGAGTCACACTCTCAAGGAAGTCATTTTAAAATGTTAAAATATTTTATTTGTCTTGGAGGGTCCACTAAGGAATTATAATATTAATCAAACAGAAGTAAAACCAAATTATATTAAATGTAAAACATATATTTTCCAAATAACCCTCTTATAGTATTTTATTAAATCACTATTCGGTAATCATTATGTCATAAAACACATTATATATTTATATGATATTTAATTTTTACTGAAAAATTCGATTGTCTTAGAAAATTATGTAAAATTCACCGCTGGATAATTTCAACATCATGATTCCAAAAATAATATTTTTTTATTTAAATAATTTTCAAAATATATGAATTTTTACTTTTAAAATAAAAATAGGCATTTATTGAATATTCATGAGTTTTAACAAAAACAGTTTTCAAACCTTAATAAAAATTACATTTGAATTCATAAAAATTATATAGATAGTTATTATTCATAAAAGTAATTTGATAATAATATTTTATTAAAATATTAATTATTTAATAAAATCATTAATTCATTAAAATAATTTCTTTAAAAAATCACACTTTCTGTTTGATCGTAAAAAAACATAACTCTTATCAAATTTATTTCCTAGTCATTTATAGATAAAGAACTGATATAATAATAATTTGTAAGAATTATTTTTATAATATTGTTAATAAATACCTTAGTTTAATATTATAATGTATATATTTCTCAAAAGTACCATTTTTACCTAAAAAATAAAATTTTCAAATTCATCATTTTTTAAGAATGACTATTCTCAAAAAGGATTTGATGGAATAACACTTTTATTTATAAAAATGGATTATAAAATAACCAACTAATAAATTATTACATACCCCCTTATACCACCCATATAAAACCTAAGGGTAAGGTTTGAAATGATGACAAACTCTTGGGATATCATATATTACATCGCTTCAGTGTTAATATCTATTAACTTGAACTTCACTCGTAGGCAATTCCATTAAATCTTAAAATGTTGAAGGTCAGCTTGGGCTTGGTCATGAGTGAAGCCCAGTGATGCTACCTCCTTTCCGAGCTCTGAAAGATGAGATTTTTATGGCCCAAGTCTATTAGATGAGGCCATCCTATCCTTTTTCTATGGCGAAAGGATTTTTTTAAAACCTTATTTTTGTATCAGTCGTGTGATCACTATTCAATGACTATATTATCAATGGTAATGATCATTAAAGGTCATTTAAACCTAATAATAATAAAAAAAGAGTTCAAGTGTTTTATATATCCATAAGTCCTTGAAAGAAATGGAATTTTATTAAAATCTGATCGGTTCTTTACCTTAGATCAACCTCAACCACACTTTTCGACACATATTTTAAATTTGTTTTTAAGTCATTTACTATTTGTTTACATTTACCATTTTTTTACTAGGTAACTATTTTTTACCTAAGAATGTATTTTAATGATTAAAAATAAAGTTATACTTTCTAGATTATTTGAAAATAATATTTCTAAATATGAAATCCAATTTATCAAGTAAAAGGTTTATTTTTATGAAGAATTAATTTTTACATTAGTTCATGTAACACAGAAAAACCCATTTTTTGAAGGAAATGCATTTTTAAGTATAAGATTTATGTTTATTATAAAAGTATCCATTTTAGTGATTCTACTGACCTTAAAATGTCTATTATTATTCAAATAATATTTAATTAAAATTAAAATAAGACAAAAACCTAATTATACCATGTGAAAATTTTATTAAGAGAAACATTTGAAAAATAGTTTTTATTAAAATGTTACCTAAATTTTATTTAATGTTTGGCATGATTTTTATATATCAACAAAAAAATTTAAATTATGTAATTTAAGTTTATAAAATGTATTTTTTATATTAAAAATTTATTTAAAAACTATCATGAAATTATTGTATAATAATGTCATAAAAGTTAAAGTATAAGTAAAATTAAACTTTTTAACTATTCACCTAAAAATAAATTATTTTACAAAAATTTAAAAAATCCATGATAATATAATTTTTTCAATATAAATAAAAAATGATGTTATATTTATCTAACTAAGATTCTATAATTTATAAATTTATCTAATAAATGAAAATAAAAATTATAAAGAAAAACTGATTTTATTGAAATATTATATTTTTAAACATTAAGTTTTCTTAATATTATTTCATATCTATTTATAATTTAAAATAATTTAATGTGTTAGTTTATATATATATATATATAATATTTTGAAGGATCTAAATTTAATTTGTTAGGATAAAATTTAAAATACTTAACAAAACAGTTCTTCAAAAAAAATTATTTTATATTAAATAATCTTTAAAAAATACCTTTAAGAATAATTATTTATATTCTAAAATTTAATTTTACTAATGAATTAATATAAAACTATTTATTTTAATTTTATAAATACATTATATCATATTTTAATAATAATATTATTATTTATATGTAACGCATATATATATATATACATTTATAATATTTTAATAAAATATTTTTAATTCATTGCTTGTTATATTACAATAAATTTATCACATAACAATAAAAAAACAAAGTATACCTATTGGATATATGAACAATGACCATATTTACAATGACTATATTTGCAATGACCATTTTTGAATTGACTATATTTTTAATAACCATATTTGTAACTGTCATATTCCATTCCTATATATAGACTTACTAAATCCTTTGTTCATTCCACTCTCACTTCACAAGAAATAGTTTTTATTTCATATTATATATTTTTGATAAATATTTTTAGGTTCATGGTTATCTAACACATTATATTTTTTTGGATACTGATGATCCTAAAGGTTGAATATGATCCAGAATAGTTTTTAGTGATGATGATCCCAAATCATTTTTTACATTCTTGAACTCTTAAATAATAAAATTATATTAGTTTTATACTTAATTAATAATGTTTTTCTTGTTCATTCAATTATCATTATTCATTTTATTTCATTTGTTACCATTAATTACTTAATTACTAAATCTATTAAGTTTATGTAGAACATTTTGAGGACATTCAGTTTATAATACAAAATAACATTGGTAGGTTGGCTATGGTCAAAGGGATCATGGTTCCATTTTCTCTATAGTACTAATAATGTAATAATAATAATATTTATATATTAAACACACTTTTATAGTAATCCATGAAAGCTATATTTGAAAAATGAATAACATTTCTTATGGAGGTGGTGGTTCACACGTACACACGAGCGACATTATCATTTTTTAAAAAGTGGAAGATTAGAATGGTAAGTTACATATTATCTTTCTATAATCATAATTATTTCCGGAATATAATATATATTCATTAAATAACTTATAATAATTATCCCTTTTTTAGGGTTAATAAAAATGAAACATGTTTTTTTGTATTTCGTAGTCCACATGTATGCATGAACGATGTTTTAATTTTCCATGGGATGGAAAAAGAGATGATAAATGGATGTTACATAAACATAAAAAAGTTGTAGTAAATTGAATACACTGATGTTATCATATCAAAAAGGTTATAGTATAAATCCCCAACCTTAAAAATTACTAAATCTTTAACTAAATCAAGAATTCACAATGAGGATCTTTTCATGTTTAGAGTTTTAGAGAATTAGGCCCAATATATTATATAACTACACTAATTTTAAAAAGTAGAAATTTCTACTCACTATCCATTTTTTCACAAAATGAAACTCTTTAAATCAAAACATGATTTATTTTTCTTGATAAAAATTTTTATGACATTCATCTTGAATTCATCCTTTCTTTTACCCATCCTTATAACCTATGAAAAACATTTCAAAAACTAGGGATGAGGAAAAAAATCTCAGTAAGGGAATATAAAATAAGGAAACAAAACATTATTCCATGAATACTTATAAAACCCCTGAAATCAAAATTTCCACCCATAAAACATAATTTACTAAACATATATCATAAAATAATAGGATTTCTGAAAAAATTATATAAATCATATATAATAAAGGTAGCTTGTGGAATTCATATCATACTTACATTGTACCTTTCACAGCTACATAGGGAGTAACCTTCATGGTTATGTTTGGAATACCCATAACAGTATATTACCTTAATATGTTAGGGGAAACCTTATCGTTTAACTTTGTCTAATTACCCAATGAATTGGAGAGCTATCACAGGATCACCCTCCCTTGGTTTATCATGGAATCACCCATATTCATAAACAATTACCATGAACCATGACATAATCAAAACACATAGAACAAACATAAAAGAAAAAAAAACATTTCCACATTATAGTCACATGATATAAATGACATAATAAATCCCTTAACAAAACCATATTCAATAACAAAGTACATGAAAATTTCATAGAGTATTTATTTTCCTTTTAAAAACATTACGACTTGTATAGGAATCCAAATATCAAATAATGGTCATGATAGCAGAAAGGTCATTATCATAGTGTATGTTAAATAAAACATTCATTTTTTCATTCAGAAAAACTATTCATAGAAAAATAGTCGTTTCTAAAACATTTTGAATGAAATAAAATGTCAAATGGGATAATTATACACCATATAAAAGAAGGTGGTGTATATTATCAAAATACACCTCAATGAAAAGAGGTTGAGATGATGTCCCTTACCTTGATCCCAATTTATCACAAATAATTATTATATTACTAAATAATAAAATATGGTTATTTTATACAATATTGAGAACCTTTTAATATTTCTTATTACTTTTATATAACTTATTACCATGTTATAAAAATTACATAATTATTTCAGTTCATATCTGACGTTTTGTCTATATTCAGTACTTGAGTCGAAAATGAGCATGTTATGATGTAAATTTTCCATGGGTTCAAAAGTCAATAATATCAAAAATAATATTCATGAAATAATAATCATTTTTATACATTAATTATACTATTAAATCAAACCATTTATTTATAGTATGAAAAATGAACAACGTTATATTCATGGAGAGTGTAGGTCGTATGTACGCATGAGTAATGTTTTCCATTTTTTATTGATCATTATATAAATAAGGTAATTATTAGTATTTATTTAAATAATTATTATAATATTATTAACATAATAATAATCATTTAAATATACTTATATATGTCATACAAGTGATGTGTTGAATAAAAATGATCCACATCACTTCGTGGAGGTGATAGTTCACACGTACACACGAACGACGTAATCAGTTTTATGTGTACGTATAGTAAGAAAATAATTGATATATTATTATTTTCAATTGATAAATATTTCATTAATATCATATATGAACATTTATTTTATCATTATAATGGGTATTTATAGATATTAACGAAAAATGAACTATATCAGTTTGTGAGGCGGTAGTCCGCCGTACACACGAATGAAATGTTCATTTCCCATTTGATGAAATTGGAGATGGATTTAGGTTATTATATTAACCTAATAACATCTAATTATATTGGGGATAATTTATTTGTAATTTAATCATGGATGAAAGAGATTTAATGGAAATTGAAAAAGAAATAAAATAGTAACACTTACAAAAATGATACCACTTCTTCAGTTGATCACCATTGGAGAACACCATAACACCTATAAGATGGGAGTTATTCCTAAAATAAGTCCTAAAGAATGTGGGGAGGGACTATAGTAAGGTGTTTGGGTAGATATTGGTCAAACTAAATGGTTATTTTAGTGTGAGTATGAGAGAAGAGTGGGTACCTTTTTATAGGAGAGGGGAGGGGAACCCTTGGAAACTTTTAAAATATTAAATTAATATAAATTAATTTTTTAATAAAAATGACTCCAACTTGAGTTATGTATCAGATAAGATCATTTTATTTCTAAATTCCATCTAAAATAATTTTTATACATGTATTTATTTTATTTTAAACCTTATCTTTTTTGGTTTACTCTTAATTTTTCTCTTTTAATTTTAATTGCAGTATCAACATTATAAATAGTAAAAGGATAAATATTTTCTTTATATGGGGTAAATTTCCTATAATTTGACACTTAATTAAAATTTAGAATGTATAATATCCAATTTTTTATTTAAATATATTTTTAGTATTTTTAAATAAACTAATAAATTATTATTTTTAAAAAATATCAACAATGTCAATTTTTTCACAATTCATTACATTGAATTTAATTAAAATTCAAAGAGAGACATAAATTAAAAAAAACTATTAATAGACTTATAAAATGTAATAGTCACCTATAAAATTCATGTATGACATAAATTATATCAATTAATATTTAGTTTAATATTAATATTATCATTTATTTGATTCTTTCATTAATAAATCAATCACTACATCATGATTGTGTCATAATTAAATCTAATTATTTAATGTTAAAATATTATAAATAAAATACCATGATGTATTTAATATTTTTATCATTATAATGAATATTTATAGTCAAAGATATCACTTATATAAAACCATATTAAAATTGTTTTAATAACGAGAGACATGTTTATGATATTTTTCCCTTTACTTTAAATTAAATGTTATAAATCAATCACACCTGAGTGGCTTCTAAAGGCCAAATGTTGAGACCAAGGATTTTATTGTTTGTCCATAACTCATCCAATAATGTTACAATAAGTGTTAGGGTAGTTTTTTATTTTTATAATTTAATTTTAACTATTATTTACCTGATTTACCCTTCAACTATGGTAAATAAAATAATAAAGTTACTATTTACTAAAATTATTTTGATCTAATTAGATAACATTTTTATTCTGATTAAAACCATTTATTTTAATTTTTGAAAATTCAATTCCCAAAAGTGGCTAAAATTAATTTAAGGTTAATCCCATTAACGGATCGAGGAAAGAGGTTTTTAAAAAGTAAAATCCATCAAAACATTGACATGTGTTTTTATCCAATTTAAATATGAAATTACTTAAAATGGAAAAAAATGGATTAAATGATAAAAACTTTATCTAATTATACCTTAAAAACATGTAAATAGATAAGTTAATAATACAATTAAATTAGATGAAAAGGTAGTTTTGAATTAAAATGCATTATTTTTTCACTATTCATTAAAATATGAATTTTATTAGAAAAACACCAAAACATTATCCAAACTAAAATTTAATGTCCATATTCCAAATAAAAAGTTTATTTGGTAAAATATAACTTATTAGTGAGTCAAAAACTATATTTAAAATCATTTTTCCATCAAACGATGATTAAAGTACCTTTAAAATAATATTAGAGTATTTATGTATAAAATTTTATTTATTCTCATTTTAAGCCACTAAAATTTATTAGAATAAAGTAAAAAAATTTATTAAAAATCTGTAAATAGAATATAGGGAGTCTTGTTCATTCCTGCCAAAACAATTTCTAGACATTAACTACCATTTCAAATAATAATATTAATAATGTATTATTTTTTTGGTATATCTAAATCTTGTGTGAAAAATAAGATTTTGGAGAAACCCATTGTTGCATGTCAGGTATGATATCAGAAAAGGAATACATTTTAATGTAAAATTAATATAAAATTTATAAATATTAATATATATGAAAATTTCTTATTCTATAATTACTTGGGATGTTACATCCTTCCCCCCTTTTTGAAATTACGTCCTCACAATTTTATTTACCTATCAAATAAGTGGGGGTATTTATACCTCATATATTTGTTAGATTCCCTTGATTCCTCTTCAACCATATGGTTTTTTGAAAAACCTTAACCAGATAAATCACCTTATTCTACAACACTTTCTCCCTATGGTCAATAATTTGGACTAGCTGTTACTCATAAGAAATATTCTCTTCCAACTGAATTATTTCTTGACTCAAAACATGAGATGGATCCAAAATATGCTTTCTTAACATTGAAACATGAAAAACATTGTGTAACTTGGATAAAATTAGAAGTAAATCCACTCAATAAGCAACTGATCCCACTTTCTCTAATATTTCATAAGGTCTAATGAAAGGTGGACTTAGCCTCCCCTTCTTACTAAAATGCATCACACATTTCCATGGTGAAACATTGAGAAAGACATGATCACCTACCTTGAAATAAATATCCTTCCTTTGGTTATCCACATAACTTTTCTACCTGCTCTTGGCTATCCTCAAGTGTTTTGTAAATCAACTGAACTTTTTTTACCATCTCTTTCTCCAAATCTGGTCCCATCAATATCTTTTTATGTACTTTATCCCAAAAAGTTGATGTTTGAAACCAATTTACATATAATGCCTCAAATGGTTCCATCTGTATACTAGAATAAAAATTGTTATTATAAGAAAACTCAACCAATGAAAGATGGTAGTCCCAACTTCCCTAGTAATCCGTTGAAAATGCACATAGAATATCCTCCAATGTCTAAATTTTTCATTCTGTCTTCCCATCTGATTGAGGATGAAAAGCTATGCTAAAATTTAATTCTGTTCCCTATAACTTCATAAGGCCTTTCCAAAAGCTAGAAGTGAAACTGAGATCACGATCAGATAAAATGGAGAGAGCAACTCCATTTAACCTAACTATCTATTTAAGATAAAACCGATAAAGTTGATCTAGAGATATTTTATCTTGAATAGGAATAAAATGATCATATTTAGTCAGGAAACATACCCTTTTGAACCAACTCTACCTTTTTATGCAATTCAATGTCTCCCTTTTGTTCTTGCTTTATTCTATCAGATATAGATAATTTCACTGAAACCTGAAACAAAACAGAGGAATTTCTTGCACCAATAACTTCCATTCCAAATCTCATCAAATAATTAATCAAAGGGACATGTTCCAAATGTAACATTGTTAATGTAACATTAATTTTCCAACTCAAATCATCTGATACTTTGTTTTCTTTTCCAAGATGGCAATGAATTGTGAAATCATAATCATTGATTAGTTCCAACCATCTTCTCTAACCTATGTTCAAATATATCTATGTGAATATATACTTAAACCTTTTGTGCTCAGTATATATTTCACATTTTACTCAATATAGATGAGTCCACCAAATATTTAAATTAAATACCATAGAAACTAATTAAAAATCATGTGTAGGGTAATTTAACTCATGAGTTTTCAATTGACATGAAGCATAAGAAATTAATTGATCATTATACATTAAAAAACAACCAATTACTTTTAAAAAGGCATCATTATAGATAAAAAATTCACCATTTCTGGAAGGTAATGCCAAAAAAGGAGTATTCACCAATATTCTTTTCAATTCCTGAAAAAAATTATCACATTATTTTTTCTAGATGAACTTAACACCTTTTTGAGTTAACATAGTTCGTGGTCTAGACAACTATGAATTTTTTTAACAAACCTATGGTAATACCTTGTTAAACCAGGAAAACTACAAATCTTAGTTATATTTGTGGTTCTTGTCCACTATTCAACAACTTTTGTTTTAGGGGGACCAATATTTATTCCATATTTAGAAACAATGTGACCAAGGAATTATATTTTTTGTAACAAAAAAAATCAATTTCTAAATTTCCAATATAGTTCCTTTTCCTTTAAGGTTTTAAAAAAAACCTTATATTACTTTTATGCTCCTATTTACTTTTAAAATAGACAAAAATGTCATCAATAAATACAACCACAAACTTATCCAGGAACTTAAAGTATATTCTATTCAAAAGATCCATGAATACAACAGATGTATTAGTTAATCCAAAAGGCATAACTATAAATTCATAATGGCCATATATAGTACGAAACATGGTCTTCAAAAAGTCTTCTAACATTACTATCAACTGATGGTATCATGAACTCAAGTAAACCATCAGAAAATATTGTTCTCTATAGAGATGATTAGACAAATCATCGATATGAGGAAAAGGATACTTGTTATTAAAAGTGATTTTATTCTAAGATCTATAATCAATGAAAAGTCTCACTGAACCATCTTTCTTTTTAACATTCAAGAAAAGATCACACCATGTTGATGGGATATGTCTAATGGAACCTCTATCTAATAACTCACGTAATTTTTTATTTAACTTTGAAAGTTCAATTTGAGCTATTTGATAGGGGTTTTTTGAAATTAGATAAGCATCGGGAACTAAGTCAATAGTAAATTCAACTTCTTGACCAGGTATGATACAAGAAAACTAATTTGAAAAAACCTCAAGATGATCAATTACCATTAGAACATCATCAATCTGAATAGTTCCTTTTCTTTCAAAAATATGTGCAAGATAACATTCATTTCATTATTTTAATAGATTCTCGGCTTCCTTATATGTTATCAAAGGTAAGGGTTCATTCTTGTACACAAACTAAAACTATTTCTAAAAAGAAACCTCTTTATCTCTATAATCAATCTTAGTATGGTAAAAATAAATCCAATCCATACCAAAAATAACATCAAACTCTACTAGAGGAAAAATAACAAGGTTTATTGGTAGATTCCTTCTATAGAAAATGACATAAATATTCTTATAATTCCTTTTTGCCTTAACATTTCCCCCAAGTGTTTTTACCATAATTTTTTGATTCATTTCTTGAGGTGGAATTCCCAATTTACCAAAAAATTTCATAGAAATGAAATAATATGTAGAACATAAATCAAAAAACACATTGGAATAATATTAATAAATAAGCAATGTACCTGATACCACTTCATTTAATAGAACAATATCTTCTGATGTAGTTAAAAAATATTTCACCACAACTTTTTGAATATAATCTGGCTTCTTCCCATCATTTTAGTTCTTTATTGGACACTCATTTACTTAATGAAACATCTCATTATACTTACAAATTTTTACTAAATGTATATTAGATTCTATATGACCACTACCTTGATCTTTTTTAGTGAAATTACGAGCCTTATATCCCATTTTAACACATTAGAAGCACTTTCTAGAATTCAAATGTAATTCCTCATTCTTTTTCTTTCCATAATTTTTAAAAACTATAAACTTAATTTTCTTACCATTATAATTTTTTTAAGAATTATTCCCCTTTTAATACCACCTAGACCTCTTATTCTGTTGTTTTTAAAAGACCACTGAATCATCAACAAACTCCATTTACACCTTATCGGCACATCAAACATGTTTTTTGTAACTTTTGAACTCATGAGAATCCAATACCCTTCGATAATTTGGATTTAATTCTAAGTAAAACATATTGATTTTACTATTAAGATTATTAAAGAAATTTGGAGGATACCTTTCCAATCAAGTGAATTTTTCTTCATAAGTAGCCACAAAGTCATCCTTCTGCCTTAATTCCAAGATTTGTTTCTATCCCAAGTGGAACCTACTTAGGAAAATATTTTTTCAAGAAACATACCTTTGAATTCACCCTAATAAAGAGCATCAATTTACTCCTTATCACTAATATTCTTAACCATAGACCACAACTGACCAGATTTACCTTCAAAATGGTAAATGACAAGACTAACCTTTTGATTGTCTTAACACCCAATATATCTCAAATCTTTTAAAGTGCTTTAATCCACCATTCATCTAGAACATGGTCAGATGATCCTCTGAATGATGGGGTTTGTTGCCTCATGAAATCCACCACCACTAACATGTTCCTCTGTGGATGACCTGGATAATCTTGTGCATTGATACCACCACAATTTATAGCCCCAGTCAACCATGCCACCGCTATAACAAACTGTTCAGTTTCAATTCCAACCATCTCATGTTTCAGATTTAGAAGGTTGTTTTCCTCTTGATGTCATCCCATCATAGCTTCCCTATTTCTTTTATGGAAAACCATTATGAACAAACATATCTTTGACTAAGAAACATGGTAATCTTCAAATGATATATCATTTCAATTTGACCATAAAGTAAAAATAATTTATTGATATTCTATTAATGATATCCTAACCCCAAAAGTTATCTAAACAAACATCTGATACCAACTATATGGCCCCAACCTTAAACATTATATAATCTTGAGTTAAATCAATAATTCAAATTGAGGATCTTTCTAGGTTTATAGCTTTAGATAATTAGTCCATAACTATTACATAACAACTTAAATATTAAAAATTAAACACTTTTACTAACTATCTATTTTCTTCACAAAATGAAACTATTTTAAAAAAACCGATTTCTTTTTATTGATAAAAATATTCATAACATTAATCGTGCCCTATTCTTTTATTTTACCCATCCTTATACCCAGTGAAAAACATTTCAAAAACTAGGGATGAGCACAAAAAATCTCATTAAGGGAATATAAAATAAGAAAACAAAACGTTATTCCATGTTTACTTATAAACCTATGAAATCATACGTTTCACCCATAAAACATAAGATCTTTAACAAAACTCATAAAACAATAGGATTATTGAAAAACTCATAGAAATAATAAATCATAAAGATAACCTGTGGAATCCATATCATACTTATATTGTATCTTTCACAGCTACATAGGGAGTAACCTTCATGGTTATGTTTGGAATACCCATCACAGTATATTCCCTAAATCTATTTGGAGAAAACATTTCATTTAACTCTATATCATTACCCAATTCATTAGAGAGATATCATAGGTTTACGCACTATTGGTTTATCATGAAACCACCTGTATACATAAACAATGCCCAAGAACAATGATATAATCATAACACATAAAACAATCATAAAGGAAAAATAATAGTTCCACATTAAAATAACAATATACCATTGACATAATAAATACCTTCTTAAAACCATTTTCAATAAAAAAATACATGAAAATAGAATATGATATTTATTTTTCTTTTTAAAAATTCTGACTTGTAAAGGAAGCTAAATATCAAATAATGGTCACAACGGTGGAAATGTCGTTATCACAACATACGTTAAAAAACATTCCTTTTGTCATTTAGTAAAATGCTTCATAGAAAAATATTCCTTTTGAAAACATTTTCAATTAAGTTAAAATTCAGATGGGATAATTCTACATCGTATAAAATAAGGTGGTATATATTATCAAAATATGCCTCAATGAAATGATGTTGAGATGAAGTCCCTTACCATAAGTATGACTCGTCAAGTACAATCATTTTATTACTGAATAATAAACATTGGTTAATTTATACTTAATTGAGAACATTTTTCAAGATTATTATTTCTTTTATATAACTTATTACTATGTTATAAAAATTACATAATTTTTTATGTTTATATTAGATATTTTGTCAACATTTTGTACTTGAGTTAAGAATGAACTTGTTATAATATAAATTTTCCATGTATTCATAAATCCATCATCTACAGAATAATATTCATGACATAATAATAACATTTATACATAAATTATACTATTAAACCAAACCATTTATTTATGGTATGAAAAATGAATAGTGTTATATTCATGGAGATGGTAGGTCGTACATATGCATGAGTAATGTTTTCCGTTTCTCATTAACCATTATAGAAATAAGGTGATTCTTATTTTATCTTTCCAAAAATATTATAATATTATTAAAATCATAATACTCATTTAAATATACTTATATATATATATCATAAAAGTGATATAGTGAATAAAAATTATTCACACCGCTTCGTGGAGGTGATAACTCACACATATACACGAATGAAGTTATCATTTTTCTGTGTAAGGAAAGTAAGAAGTTAATTGAAATATTATTATTTTAAAATGATAAATATTTCACGAATATAATATATAAAAATTTATTTCATCATTATAACTAGTATTTATAGACGGTAATTAAAAATGAATAATATTGGTTCGTGAGGCGGTAGTCCCCTGTACCCACGAATGAAATTTTCATTTCCCACTTGATGAAATTGGAGATGGATTTAGGTGATGGTATTAACATAATAACATCTCAGTATATTGAGTATACTGGAGTTATCAATTCATTATGGATAAAGGAGATTTGAAGTAAATGGAAGAATAAATAAAATAGAAACACCTAAAAAAACGATACCTCTTCTTCGATTGATCACCTTTGAAGAACACCTTAACACCTCTAAGAAGGGTGTTATGCCTAAAATAATGCATCAAGAATGTTGGGTGGGATTATAGTAAGGGTTTTAGGAAGATATTATCATATCCAATTGTTTATTTAAGTGTGATTATTAGAAAAGAGTGAGTACTTTTTTATAGGAGAGGTGGGTACCCATGGAAACTATTAAAATATTAAATTAATATATATTATTTTTTAATCAAAATGACTCCAACTTGAGTTATATCGATAATAATATTATTATAGTTTTAAATACTCTTATAAAATAATTTTTAGACATGTATTTATTTTATTTTAAACCTTATCTATTCAGTTTACCCTTAATTTTTCTCTTTTAATTCAATTGTGGTCACGACATTTTAAATATTAAGAGGCTATAAATTTTACATATATGGGGTTAATTTACCATAATAGGAAACTTAATAAATTTTAGACATTATCATAGTCATTTTTTAATTTTATTTTTTAGGTATTTTTAAATAAATTATTAATTTATTATTTTAATAAAATATCAATTATGTCAATTTTTACACTATTTAGTTCATTGAATTTAAATAAAATTCAACCAGAGAGATAACTTCGAAAAAAACCATTTAATAGAATTTTAAAATGCAATAGTCAACTAAAAAATTCACGGATGACATAATATATAACAAATAATATTTATTTTAATATTTATAATATCATTTATTTGATTATTTTATTAATAAAGCAATAGCTACATAATCATTGTGTCATAATCAAATTTAATTATTTAATGTATAAACATTATAAATAATATACCATGATATAGGTAATATTTTTATATTTATAATGACTCTTTATAGTCAAAGATATCACTTATATAACCCCATATTAAATTTTTTTTAGTAATAAGAGACGCGTTTATGATAGTTTTGCCTTTACTTTAAATTAAATGTTATAAATGTCTTAATAACACCCAAGTGGATTTCTAAGGCAAAATGTTCATCCCAAGGATTTTCTTGGTTGTCCATAACTCATCCAATAAGGTTATTACAAGTGTTATAATATTTATTTATTATTATAATATTATTTCAATACTTATTTACCTGATTTACCCTTTAACCTTGGTAAATAAAATAATAAAATTACTATTCACCAAATTTTTTTTTATCTTATTAAATAAATATTTTCATATAGATTTAAACCATGTATGTAAATTTTTTAAAATTAAATTCATAAAAGTAAGTAAAATTAATTTAAAGTTAATCCTGTTGATGGATTGAGGAAACGAGTTTTTAAAAAGTAAAAACCATCAAAAGATTGACATGTGTTTATATCCAATTTAAAGTTGAAATTACTTCCAATGGACAAAATTAGATTAAATGATAAAAACTTAGTCTAATTATACCTTAAAAACATATAAAATAAAATTCTAACAATATAATTAAATTATATGAAAAGGTAGTTTTTAATTAAAATGCAATATTTATTTCACTATTCATTAAAAATTCAATTTTATTAGAAAAATACCAAAACATTATCCAAACTAAACCTTTTGTCCCTATTTCAATAGAGAAGTTTATTTTGTAAAATATAACTTATTAATGTGTAAAAAATTCTTATTTAAAATTATTTCTCCATCAAAAATTGGTAAAACTACCATTAAAAAAATATAATAGTATTTATGCATAAAATTGGATTTATTCCCATTTTAAGCCTTTGAAATTTATTAAAAGAAAGTAAAAAAAATTAATGAACACATGTAAACATAGTATAGGTATTCTTATTCATTTCCCCCCCCCCCCAATAAAATCACTAGGTGTTAACTACCATTGAAAATAATAATATTAATAACGTATTATTTTTCATATATCTTAGTCTTGTATGCAACATAAGATTTTGGAGAAACCCATTGTTGTGTGTTAGGTATGCTATCAGAAAAATCATCCATTTTAAAGTAAAATTAATATCTATTTCATAAATATTAATATATATGAAAATTTATTATTCTATAATTACTTGGTATGTTACAAATAGAATATTTTAAGGAGGAGGAAGAAAAATAATCATGAAAACAATTGGTTAAGATTTATACCTATTCTTTGAGAAACCTCATTTAACTTACACCTTAAGCATAATAAGTTAGTATTTTGGTGATACCCATACCTCTAGAACATGGGGAGTAAAGATGAAAAGATATTTGGGTTGATTTTTTTTGAGATAAATGACTCATGAGGTGCGGGGAATAGAGGGGATGATATTCTCTTTTATAGGTGAAATGATTGGTAATCATGTAAATATATGATATATTAATATATAATATATTTATAACTCATGTAAAATGGGTAAAATGTATCTTATCTTATAATATAAGGATATAATGTCTAAATAAATTCAACTAATAAAATTTAGACATGTTTAATTGGAATTTTTATCTTTATCTCACAGTTTACCCCCCCCCCCCCCTCAGCAACCCTTTTATCCTTAACCATGGTAATAAATTTATAAATCTGTAAGGTTCATGAAATTAATTTTAAAAATACCAAGTGTAACATATATAAAAAATTATTTATATACTACAAAATTAACCATCCAATTGATCTGTGATATAATTATTTTGATTTTATAATGATTTAGAAATAATTCTTAAACATTAAATACCATTTAAGGTCATTTCCAAGGCCAGTCAAAAAATTTGACTTTAAACATTTTAAGAGAACAACTAAATTAGAATATAAACACTTTCCCCATCACTTATAAATTTTAATTATCTAATAAATTAATGGGACAACAAAATTTATCTAAAACATGTTATTTTTATGGTTTTTAAAACAATTTATTTTGTTTTTATAATGCATGTAGAAGTGTTACGTTTGCATTGCGTAAGCGTTCAAGGTAATTATGCCAACTAAAAAAATTTAAAATAAATTACTATCATAAATATAATTTATAATTTATCAATTTATTTATAAATATTTTTTCATTTATCATTTTTATCTATATCTTAATCATGACAACATAATAAGTGAGAGGGAGTGACATTTTATAAATACTAACTACATAAAATAATATAAAGGTAATTATCAAAATAAAATGATACAAAATTTTTATAAATTGGAATAAAGGATGATTATGATCAAATTAAACACCTAGAATGAACTAAATTCAAATTTTAGATTGATTTTGAAACCTTATCACACATTTTTTAACATCATTTAATATATTTTAACTTTTTTTGTGATGATGAAATTTTACCATGGTTACTATTGACTATGAAAAAAATGAAATTGACTTAGTTACTAAATTTAATCCTCTAGATTTAAAATATTAACATTTCAAGATTCTATTTGTATTAGTGAAAAATTACATTTAATATAATTTTATTAAATACAATGGAAAATATTTTTTAGAAAAATTTGTTTTAAAACAATAAAATAAACTTATACCAAAATAAAATATTATGATGATTCATATGCAATTGTTTATATTTTGTTTCATCAAAGGGAGATTATGCATCCTTAAAGGGATATTATTTTATTTTAAAACAAAATAAAAAATATAATGAAACTTTTAAATTACTTGATATAAATAAAATAAATGACAGTTTTTAAAAAAAATGTATTTTTCAATATTAACTTAAAAATAAATATTTTTTGAAAAATCAAAAAAATACTCTAATATAATTTTGACATGGAAATCTCAATAATTATTTCCATATTTCAAATATAATCTCTTTTTTATGGATATTAAATATAATATTCTGATATAAAAATCAATAAAAAACATTTTTGAATAATATATCTTTAACCAATAAAAGAGATTATCTTCATTTATAACCAATTGATAATCAATTCCGGATTTATTATTAATTTTACTATGTAAAAAATTTCTAAATGTATTTCACAATATTATTATTACTATTCATACACAAGTAACCAATAGATAAGTTATAATGATTATATTTAGATAAAAATATTTCTATAGTGTATTGTAGTTCGTTTAAGCTTGGTGATTTATGTGATACACACTATCAAACATAGTATTATTTTAAGGGATAATTTAATATTGAAATATTGGGGATTTATAGTTTTGATATTATAAAATTTTTACATGTTTTATGTTTTTTTGGAAAGACCTTTTTTTGGTTGTATTATAGTGAATTCCTTGTGTTAGGTTATGATATGAACATGCATTTGGTATTAATGTGAGATAATCCTTGCATTCAGATGTGAAATGAATAAGACATGGGTTTGGATAAGCCTTTTGTTATGTTCTGATGATACGATTCATGTGATTGGATATTCCATGATTTTGATTATACATAGACAATCCATGTACTTGGATATGATATGAGTTCATCTATACAGAGATGTTCCATGGGTTTGGCTATGTAATTAGTTTGACAATATAAGAGATATTATATATGTTTGATGACCATTATTATGATTTATTTCATTATTTTGATAGGTTATTTATACAAAACATATGGAACAACAAGTGTGGTTAATTTTTTTGAAGAAGAGTTTTAGATAGAAAAACAGATAAAAGTAAGAAGATCATAAACATAGAATTATGTAGTTTATGAATAATCCTTATTCCCATATAAATATAGAGTAATTTCACTATCTTTTTGAGATATATTATAGTATGAAATTAAAATTCCAGAAACCCTAGATCGAATGATCTCATAAAGAAATGTGATGATACCGTAACACATTTTTCTATAGTTATAATCATTAATGTTACTCTATTGTGTTATATTGATCGATGACAGGAAGTACACAAAGCTATGATACTACTATCTTGAAAGATGAAGCTACTATATTATCCAAGTCAAAGTTCACTCTGCTAAAGTACCACCATCAGTGTTGTTGGTCAGCTCTGCAATAGTTGTTCAGAGTTTCTAAATCCCCCCTAAAATTTTGGCTGAGGGCCTTCATCCCCCAGTCCCCTGAACAAGGGTGCACTGCCTCATGAAACCTCTAGTGATCTCCCTGCATAGGTTAAATCACAAGAGTTTTAGTCTAGTATACAATATATTCCACTATAATTTGATACAAATTCATCCAAAGGATTAGGCTACACCACTCCAATAATCTCCCACTTGAAGCATGATCCAACAAAATAATATCCTTCCATGTTTCAAATTTAAAAAACTTACTAAATCTGATCTCATTATTTTCTTCACTCACCAATAGTTTCTTTCCCACCAAATATTTAATTTCAATCTTATAATTCATAAAATACTATTTCCCTTCCATAATCCCATAGTGTTCTCCTATATTCTATCTCTCATCCTCAATTCATCAATGAAGACTAACAGATGAAAAACAATGCCTCAAATTCTTTGTCACAATTGGATTCATTGACATGTTTATTATATTACTGGTTCCATGAATATGTTTTAATGTATATAGCCCATATTATATTAAGGCTCTATTAAAATGGTACATTAACTAAATAAGATTCATCCTTACATAAATAAATGGGTTATTTTTAAGATGTATAACACTCTGACTATTAAAATTCAATACACTTTCCTCTCACATTCTTTCTAGATCCCCGAAGATGTTCTTTACCCAAACTATCTCCTTCTTGGATTTTATTATGATAATTCATTCTGCCTCTATGGTGGATAGTGATACAACCTTTTGTAATTGAGATCCTTAAATCACTGTAGTTCCTCCATAGGTAAACACATAACCCATGGTAATCCCTATATTGTCAAAATCTACACTGATGTCAGTATCCAAATTTCCCTATAATGTATTTTCGTTCCCAAATCATAGAGATACTTCCTTACTTCCCTTCATATACCTCAATATCCATTCCATAGGTTACCAATGTTTCTTTCCAGGGTTATCCATGTACTTTTTCACAACTCCTACTGCATGAGAATTTTCTAGTCAAGTGTAGACCACAACCAACATCATGCTTCCAACAACTGATATGTATAAAAACATTTCCATGTACTCATAATCTTCTACTATCATTGGTTCTTGCTCAATTGATAATTTAAAATTGTTTTATAGGGTAATAAAAATATACCTTTATTCCATCATACGAAATTTTCTCAATACATTTCCAATATAGTCATCTTATAATAACAACAAGGTTCCAACAATACAGGCACTCTTGATATTCATCCCCAAAATTTTATCGGCTTATACAAGATCTTTAATTGTGAAATCCTTATATAACTGACCTTTAAACTCATCAATCCTCTATATACATGATCCTTTAATGATAATTTCATCCACATGTAGAATTAATATAATATATCCATCACAAAAATACTTAACATAGTAACATTGATCCATACTACACCCTTTGTATCCATTTTTTGCACATAAATTCATCAAACTTATTATTCCACTACCTAATAGCCTAATTTAATCCATATAAGCTCTTATGATTTTTGTACACTAGATCTTGTTTTCCCAACTCAATATATCCCAATTACTACTACACATGAATATCCTCTGCCAGATCTCCATGAAAGAAAGCATTATTTACATTACACTACTCAAGATTTAAATCATCTGATGTAATAATATTGAGAACCACATTCTGGTGTAAAGATTCACTATATGAGATAAAATTTTAGTGAAATCCCCACATTCATTCTGTAGAAATCCTTTCAAATTAATCCTTGATTTTTACCCTTTTTATACGTCATGTTATTCCTTGAATAGGTATACCCATTTGTTATGAAACTGTTTCTTTCCTTTAGGAAAAGGTAAAATATCAAAATTATTATTGTATTATAATGAATAAATATCCCCTTTATAGAAAAATCACACTTTTTTTACTCCTGTAATTGAATTACCTCTTAAAATAATTATGGATCTTCACATTCAGTTAATAAAAAATAGTGTAAGGATGATGAATACCTCTACACATGCCTTCTCATGATTCTTGACCTCCCCAATGTTACTTGAGGATTGGGATCCATATGTTTTGGTGTCACATTATCAGATAAAACTTCAATCTCCACTTTCTCTTGTCACTTTAATTTTTTATTCCCACCTCTGGTTTCAACTAAATGATGGTTCGTGTATACAAACCATTTATTAAATATCTTGATTTGGATGTTGATGATTATCTTATTATTATCCAAAAAATGATAAAGAAATTATTTACCACCAAATCAAACAAATAATCATGATTTAGATAAGGAATTTAGTTTTTCCCATTTTTTGACATCTATATGTATATATTCCAAACAAAAGAAGTATCATAAATAAGATATTCTTGCAACATTTCCTATACTAAACTCCTTGAGTGTATATTCTCCCATTCATGAAAATGGACTTTTATTGATGAGATATGCTTCCATATTCACTTCCTTTTCCTAGAAGGTCTTGGGTATCCCTAAGTAAAACCTCATACTCCTGGAACATTCATTCAATTTCTTATTCATCCTTTCATCCAAACCATTATATTGTGGTGTACCTAGAAGAGTATTCTCACACCAAATTCCATTATTAGCATATAATTCCTTGAACTCTTTACTAGAATATTCTACTCTATTGTCAAACTTCAAACATTTAAAATATTATCCTCAGTCATTTTCCACTAGAGTCTTAAACATTTTAAACATAGTAAATACATTATATTTTCATTTCAAAAATTAAACCCATATATTCCTTATTGAGTAATCAATAAATACAAAAAATATTATGACCCTCTAAAGGAATGAACTGGTTGTATCCCGCAAACATTATTGTGCAATAGGTCTAGCATCCTAGCCTTCGTTGTTCTATATACTTTTGAAAAAATATACCTTATTCTTATTTTCTAGTATAAAATCTTCACACAAGCTAACTTCCAGTGACTTCAGCTCACATAACATTATTTTGTTTCCAACACCTTCACCCCCTTCTCACTATTATGGTCTACCCTATAATTCCATAGTTTTGAGTCACCATAATAATTTTTTTATTGTGAGAATTTACACAAAATTTTAAATCTTGTTTTATAGGGTTCCATTATTTACTCCCCAAGATTTTACTCTAGACCCCTTAGTAATTTTCCATGAACCACCAGTGAGTGTGGTACCAAACTCTGCATGATCAAGTGACCCGAAAAAATATGATTTATTATCAATATAAGAATATAAAAGATATTCTTTAGAATAAGAAAAATCTCATTGTTGGTCTTGATTCATGAATCAACCTTCCCCACAATCTATAAGATTTCATCATAAGCAAGATGTAATTTTCCAAAATTTCAAGAAATATAATTCTTCAAGAAACACTTTTCCAACATGGAATGGAAGGATTTAACTGAGTCTAAAATCTAAGACTCCCTAGGGATATCTATGATAAAAAAACATCATCAGTTCCTTCAACTTTCATGTTTGTTGTGTGGGTTTTAGGCACCCTCCGTTCTTCTCTATGCTCATTATTGATGTGTCCTTTCTTCCCATAAGTCCAGTAGATAGGACCATACCCCTTTGCCTTATCTCAAAACTTTCCTATTGATTTTGATCATAGACATTGATTATATCATGGCATGTTTATACCCCTTACCAAAATGTGTAGAGTAATACCATAGAATCTACCTGAATATCTTATCTAAATATCCTCACTGAGGATTAGGTCTCACACATCATTCAACTTCAACTTTTTATTCCCCAAAGAACTGATCATGACTCTTATAGTTTGTTCCCAACTATTTAGTAATGAATATAGTAAAACCAGTGAACATAACTAATCATCTATATTAATTAAAACCAATTTCAACTAACTTATAATGGTATTTAATTCATTGACATGATCAACAAAAATATTCTATTTAATCATATTCATATTGAATAAACATAAAATTTGATACATTTTTTTCGACACAAAAGGATTCTCATACATATTTATGAGAGGTTTCATTATCCCAACTATTTTATTCTCCTCTATGATATTGAATGCCTTGTTTTCGTATAATGTAAGATGCGTAACTCCTAGAACCTATCGATACAATATCTCCCACTCGGTCATCTCTATCTTCATTATTTTTCACCAAAAAGTACATAGTTCATAGTTTTATAATAAAGATAATATCATATCTTGATCCTCTAGTAATAGATGATAGATACATCAATGTAATAAATATTCTCCACGACCTTTCCAATAACTATCATCCATTAAATAAATCCAACATCAATATTTTGAACACAGGATCCCCAGTTTTTACAAAAATCTATGGAGAAACAATGAAAATCAATTTTTTGCAGAAGACGGGTAAAAAATAGAAAAAAGAATAAAAAAAAGATAACAGACCCATATATTTCCATATGTTGGTTATAATCCCTATGTCCATGGAGATGTAGAATATTTCACTAATTTCAGGAGAAAGATTATAGGGTGAAATTTAGAGTCTAAAAACCTTTTCTTGAATGAGCTCATAATGTAATGTGGTGTTAAAGTACCCATGTTTCTATAGTTCCAATCATTACAATTCATTCATTTTTCTATAGTGAATGGTGTAATTAAGTCCATAGAGTTACATTACCATTATCTCAAAAGTAAAAAAATAATATTTTAACCATGTCAAAGTAAACTTTGCTACAACATTACTGCCAATGTTTCTAATAATCTATTCTATAGTAGACCAGAGTTGCAAAAGTGATCTAAAATTTTGTCTAGGATCTTATGGACCTGGGCACCTGAGTAGGGGCACACTTCCCCTTAAATACCTTATAACCTCACCATATAGTTCAAACTGTGAGATTTATGGTTTGGTGTTCAGTATGTTTCACTAGTAGTTCGTCCTATTTCATCTAAAGGATCAAGATATTCCACTCCAATAGTTATGTGTTTCACCTTGATACGAATTGATCCTTGTTCTTAGTTATCAATTATTGATAATTTTATCCAGGTTTAACCAATATTGATCAAATCATGAAAAACATGGTGTCATGTTGTCTTGGTAAGAAGGAGATGAAGTTTTTTGTGTGAAATTTTTTTTAGAAAAATTATAGCATGACATTTCATAATATATATAAGAATTTTAGGATTTGAGAGATGTTTTGGATCTTTTTTAGAATTCTACCGAGGTTTATTTATCATACCATGTAGGTTTATATTACATGAACATGAAGTCTCAACTTGTGATTATGTAATAAAGGGAAAGAATCTGATATAGTTGGCTGATGGTTACCAAAATCATTATGATGCTGTCTGGTGGAGTTTGAGGATTATGTATAGGGGATGATTTTCTATATTTATTTTCATTATTTTTATGTGTTGTGTTGAGATATTTTTACTCATGTTATGGTTTTTATTATTTGTAGTTATATGAAATGATAGTCATTGTTTGAAATTATTTTTTATATTTACTGATGTAATTTTGTATCATTTTTTGAGGTGGATATTTGTTATTATGACTATTATTACTTTATTTTGATGTTATACTAGAGGGTAAATCTATCTCTAAGTTATACATTTGACTCTCACCATTAGTATTCATGATTTGGTGATTGGGGAGCTCACTTGAAGATATGTGGTGTTTTTCCTTAGTGACATGGTCATGCTAGTGAGAGACATTAAAAAACTAGTTTTATCCTTAAATCCATAAGAAATAAATATGAATCCACACTATACTATGATATTTCAATCTAAAACACACCATAAAAGATACTGATTTAGAATATATAAAATTTTCTTTTATAAGGATTTGAATTTCTATGATGTTCATATTCACTTTAAAATAAAATGTACTTATTTTTTGGTTATCCTACAGAAATGAGGGGATATTATTTGAATATTTTATTAATATAAAAAATTTATGTGTATTGGAACAATTTATTTCTTAAGAAAAATTGTTTATTTTTTGTAACCCATGGTAGGAGTAGTAATTATGATATTCAAAATCATTGAATAGAAAATATTATTAATATGTATGATGAGTTAGTTATTCCACCATGATTGGTGCAACCACATTGGGGGTGGGGGGTAAATCAGTGTAAGTGACTACTTAAAAAATTAATATATTTTCCCCTCTATTACCTCTATACCTCTTTAGTGAATGAATATCTCACTCATTCTTCACCTTTTTTTCATACATGTAGTAAAATAAAAAAAAACTCAACAAGAAACTCAAGTGTTTGTTAATGCGGTTCACGTCTAATGAGGATAAATATATTGTAAGGGTTGGTGTCCTGAGAACCAACTGTTTTGTACTTTGATTACATGAATGTTCACTTATTATATATTTTTCATTATTTTGAATTACTATAATATAATAATGTCCTGGAATATTTATTGCATTAATAAGGTCATGGAAGATCCCCGCTATGATAAGACCTTGAAATTCTATAACAATATTCTTAAATAAAGTTCTATGGTTGGATGACATACTATGATAAGACACATAGTATACAGACCATTATGTGCGAGTAATCGTAAGAAGACGAGACTCTCTCTCATGGAGTTCGCACTTGGTAATCTCCAAGATGGGAGATTATGAGAATAGACCCACCAGTAGCAATTCCGCATGTCTTGGTGTCATCCGACATTGAGATCTATGAGTGTGTGTAATGGTCCTTAGACTGGAATATTATCATTAACTCATGTCATGACTCACACAATTATATTTACTGACAAAAACCATCACACAGACAGTTGGCGGGAAGTAGGGTACGTTGGGTGCATCACGAGTGAAATGTTGTGAATTGATAAGTTGAGGAAGGATTTGTCCCTTCCATTTATGGAAGATGATATCTCGACCCTTTGATTGAAATAGAACTGTCACATTAAATAACATGTCCATGGTTTAAATGAAGAGTTTATTTTAGGTAGTCAAAGAACGACGGATCAAGCATATAGGTTTATGACACTGACATGAAACCTGCTTGATGAGATATTGAGACAAAGGGATTAAATTACATAGTAAGAGTTTGTATGAGGTGATACGTCAATGCGGAATCAACCTCTTTCTCTTGGGTGCCTTGACCCGTTGCTAGACAGTAATCTTGGACTTTAGCCAAGCCCGCCTAATGCCAATGAAAAAGAGGCCTAGAGGGTCACACACTAAGTGTATTCAAGTATCTCAAGTAGAAAAAATATTACTCCCATACATGTTTTAATAATTATTCAAGGAGTCCTAAAATCGTTTTAATATTAGAGTAAGATTAAAATAAAACAAGTTCAGCCATGTATCAATAATTACATGTCGTGTAGTTTTATTTTGAAAACAAGTACACGCCTGGTATTATTAAATGTACACGTTGTGTAGTTTTAATTTTGGAAAGGAAATGAATAAATGAAAACAAGATATACACGCTGTGTACATTGAATGCACACTCTATGTAGTTTTCAATGAAAAACAAGTACATGCCATGTATTTATTAATACACGCCGTGTAGTTTTTCTAGTCGGAATTTTGAGAAAATATTGTTTTATTAAATGATATTTATTATAATCAGCATGGCCGCATGTCAAGGAATTAATGAGACAACATGGGGTTTTCAAAAGGGATTTAATGAAATAAATAAAATGTGTAACATGTTTATTTATTTTCATAACTCTACAACCTCAAACCTGATTATAAATATCCTTACAACCCAAACTCTTTTACACACACAAGAGAATCATTGTGCACAACAATTCTAGAGAATTCTTTCAAGCCCGAAAGAACCTCTTCCTCCAAGAATGCTTTCAAGACCGAGAGATATCTTCTACCATCAGAACAAGACGATCTAAGGCAGACAATGAAAGCAAAGGTTTCTCCACGCTAGCACCTGAAGACTCCTTTGTCGACGTCCCGCGATACGAGGTACACGTGTGGATTACCGCTAGAGGAAGTCTACACTTGGCTTCTGTGATGCTACGACAAATCACATCAGAACGTGATCAAGAACATCAATGAAGAAAGAAAACCCTAAAGGTATTTATTTTAAATTGATTAAATTAATTATAATCAACTTGTAACAATCCTACTTTCTGGTTCCATTAATCTTCTTTTCTTTGTCCATTTTTTTGATTCTATCCATGGAGACTGGATTTTATCGTTGTATTGATCCCAGATTGATCATTGTTAATGACAAAAGGCCAAGTGGGCACATCCACCCATGCGCTTCTGCTATGACCGAAACCTTCAAATGGTATCAGAGCAAGGTTACAACATTGATTATAGTTATTTAATTTTTTATGATAATTTACGCATTTATATTTGATTCAATTCGAAATAAATCGTTCCATAAATTTGAATAAACGAGATCTATTCTTCCTCCTTCGTTTCTCGATTCATATCACAAAAACGACCTCTTAATTATAATTTTTTGATTAAAATAAAAATTGGAAACTCATCTGGAGGAGACGCTCTTTCTATCTATACAACATGGGATTACACGAAGTGTAATTAAAACTACACACCGTGTACTCAGGTTCAACGATCCAGAACTGGTCTGCCAAACCACGCCGTGTGAATTAATTATTCCTAAGTATTATTCATGCCGTTTTGACCAGAATTGAATGGCGCGTGGAAACCGGAATACACAATGCGTATGTTGGAGCAACACGCCGTGTAGTCCGTTTCGGCCCAGGAGAAACCATGTATAAGGATAAGCCATGTACCGCGTACACAGGGTTGTCAGGCTGGTAACCACGTAACAAGGAAGTACACGCCATGTATGATTTATCTACACGCCGCGTACTAAAAAATTTCCAAAGTACAGAAAACATGCCAAAGCCCCTGGTGTGTACTTTGAATAAAAGGTGAAAAGAAATACATGTCGTGTACTCAAAAATTTCCAAAGTACAGAAAACACGCCAAATCCCCCAGTGTGTACTTTGGATAAAAGGTGAAAAGAAATACACACCATGTGAATATAAACTACAGGCCATGTACTTTCCAGAAATTTCACCAGGTTTCCTCCAAAAGTACAGAGTCCTGTACAAGGAATATGGATGAGAAGAATCTCAAAGAAATTCAGAAAGGAATTTAAGATAAAGAATTGATTAATTATAAGATCATAATTAATTTAATTTGAGTGCGACTTATCTTAAATGAAATAACGATTAAAATAATTTTAATTCTAAATATTCATAAATGTCATGGCATGCTATGGATGATCATGAGTTAGACCAAAGACCCTCTGTATGGTTTCATTTAAATTTGTTGGCATGTGAGCCTTCTTCCAATAAAATGTAGGGCCTGCGTTCCCATGGTTTCATTAATGTAAACACATGTAATGGAGGATCTCCAAAGTTAGAGGAGACGGTTCAAGACCTGAAGCTGAGGTGAAACCAACAAAGGTGGACAGGTGGGAGATGTAAAACACGAACCATCAGTTCAAGGTGTTTTTCCCTAGGACAGGGTTACCTTATCAAACCGCAAGATAAGCTAACCAATAGAAGCTCATGATCATGACATCTTATTTTATTTATGTCTAATTGCATGGTTTATTTATTATTTATGTGTTAACGTGATCACATAATTAATGAAATAAACAAGCATGAAAAGATGGAATAAAATAAAAATCATACTATTGGTAAACATTATCAGAACATCGTTAATCACTTAAGAAAGCATCACTTAATATTAACAAGCATGTGATAATTCAAAATTATGCATAAAGAATAAAATCCCTCAAATACCATATTAAGTCAGACCAAGCCTTCCGTTACCTGATTAAGGGTAAGACTCAATAAAACTATGTGTTTGACCAACCCTTGTTGGGACACTTACATTTATAAAGGAATCCCTTATGTAAGGTTTTGGGTTGACTTAACCATATTAAATCAAGAGGAGTAGCCCTTGCTAGAATTGGTGTAATATTAGAGGAAAGAGTTGAGGAAATCCAAGTCAGGATTTCAGGATTGGGGATTCCACTCAATAGATTAAGGAACTGTAAGATCACAGTTGGAAAAGACCTGCCTACCTAAATACCTTCAAATAGCTTGACCAACCCTTGTTGGGGTTATGTGAAGGGGAATATGGATCCTTGCCACTATAATGTCAAAGCAAGTGGACATTCCAAGTTCAATGGTGTAACGCCCCGACCCCAGTTACCTAGATTCGGTGCATTATTACATAACATTGGCATGATCACAAGAAAGATCAAATCTCGAAAGACCGATTGGTTTAGTAGCCTTGGAAAGACTAGATATATTCATAAGTTTTACATTACATCATAAAATGAAAAACTACTATAACAACATAATGTCTCCACAGTCCACACTATTATCCCCTCATAATATCCCTACAGGTCGTTCATAACTTACTTCTTCACATCTTGGGGAAAATAAAACATAGAAAAGGGGTGAGCTCAAATTCCCAGTAAGGATAACAATATAGCGGAACATTCAAAATAAGCATAAACATTTAAGGCAATGCATTACTAAAACAAAAGCCTTTTAAACTTGAACTTCAACATAGTATGGCAAAAGTAAAATAAAATAATTCCATTTACTTATTAACATGGATATTCTACTAATCGAATAATCACATGAAAAATCAATAACCACTTTCATAATGATGGAATGCATAATGCTAAACTTTAATTTCTTTTCAGGGCCTCTTCCCAAGACCTTGGGGCTAACTGTAACCGTAACCCAACCCAGAGTGCCTCTAATAACCGGAGACCAAACCGGAGGGCTTAATTTTACAAGTCCCTAACCTGGAGGGCTTACTTTTACCAGTCCCCAACCTGGAGGGCTTACTTTAACCAGTCCCCAACCTGGAACATACTTGTCCAACACATTCATATGAAGTAAAGGTTGAAATATAACATAAACATTCTTATTGGAACTAGCATACGAAATGTCAATACTTTACTCATAAACCATGAATGCTATATAAATGACACATCTACAGTCAAACATATCACAAAACTTCATTACAATATGGAAGTTTTATATCATAATAAATCAACTTCAAATAATCTTAAAATCCATCAAAGGATGTTGACATAGATGAAAATGTTTTTTTAAAAATTATTGAGAGAAATATCCCTTTTTCATGAAAACATTTTAATGTTACACAATTTATAAGGTAAGGCATTTAAATACATTTTTGAATCAAAGTGTCCCATACCACTTTGAAACTTTTGAATGGAATTAACACTTTTAAAACATTCATTTTCATATAAATAAATCCTTACAAACCATTTTGAAAACGTGGACATAAATGAGGATGATTTAGAAGAATAAATATTTAAAACATTTAAAATGATGTTTTAGTAAAATTTACCTTAGAAATAATCGCTTTGAAAACTCTTTTATGAAATATGGACATGGATAGTAAATATGTCCCTGTAGATACTTACGTAAAGACAACCTCGGATATTAAAGAGACTGTGAAGTAAACCCTTATCAATTTGGTAACTTATGAAACATACAACCCATGAAAGAGGTATCATACAATGAAAATGTAAATACACATAAGGTAAAGTTTATTACACAAAGAATACAATTATGGGCAGTACATACACCACACAAAAGATAATAGTGGAAATATGGCATGAATCTCACGGAAATAAAGAGTGAGATGAAAACCCCTTACCACGTTAATCAACTGAGTCGTATGGACAAAAGTTAATAACCACCAAATTATTTACAGAATGACATGAATATAAAGAGAATCATGATAATATATATCAAATGGCCATACACAATACACCACTTTCAATAATTTAGTGGCGAACAATGGAAATCTCACGGAATTGAAAGTGAGATAAGAATATCCCTTACCTTGTACTTTTCTTTGGTTGGGGTAGGTTAACCTTCTGTATAATGGTGAAATAATTGTTATTAAATTATACAATAATCATATACATTAATATGATATCATATATGATCTTTTAATATTGATTTGATAATAATATCTTAGTATTATCGTTGTTTCGGGTGTTAACTTACTTGTTTTCTTTTATATGTTTTGTTACGTAAGACATGTTTGTAAAGGATAGGTTTTATATTATTCATATCCAGAATGATATAAAGTCCTTAAACATCATTTTTAAATCATCAAATGATAATTATACTTGAATGGATACGATGGAGAATGAATCTCACCGCGTTCGTGGAGACGGTAGTCCGTACGTACGAACGAGCGACAATATCATTCTTTTGATATTAAAATAATATATCATATATACAGAATCATTAACATGTTATATTTATTATTTACATGAGTTACACATCATTATTATACCCATCCAAATAATATTATATTGAATAACAATTACACCACGATGTGGAGACGGTAAGCCGTACGTACGCACGTATGGTGACATGTTATTCAAAGGGTGGATAGAATACTGAATATGGTTGTACCATATTTATAATAACATCAAAGTATATATATGATACTGGATTTATTATTTTATAATGGTAACAACAAAGGAAGAATAAGTGGAAGAAGAAATGAACTTAGAAAAGGGTGGTGAAATCATTACCTCTTCTTCGGGTTCTTCCTTTTGATTTGATAAAAAGGGCTCCTTAGGTTGGCTTTCTGATCAAACTAAGGCCCATAGGTTGTATTGAGGGAAGTTGGGAGAGTATTTGGGCAGATTTTGGCCGAACCAAAAGGCTTTGAAGGTGTGAAGAAATGAGAAGGAGGAGTGCCCTTTTATAAGAGGGGTGAGGGGCACCTTTGGAAAAGCTAGAAATATTAATTTATAATAAATTCATATTCGGTTTATAATGGATCCAAAGATTATTATTCAAAGTTTAAGGTGGGTATGGGTCGAAAACAACTCAACCAATAGAATTTAGAGAGGTTTGGGTACTTATATTAACCTTATCTTTAAGTATTAACTCTAAGTTAATTAGTTTCACTTTTACAATGTCTCTTTGTATTTTTATATAATATGGTTAATAAACTTACTAAATACATCCAAGAGACCCCCAAGTGGTCCATTAATGATGGACCTATCATTATATAAGTCTCTTGGCCGATCCTTAGATTTTTAAGAATTTAATATCAATTAATAATATAATATTTGTTTTAAGAACTCTTTTATGTCAATTTTGACACTATTCAATAGTTGATTTTTGTGAAACTCATAACAGATTGATTCCTTCGAAAAAAGTCAATTAAATCAATTCTAATATATAATATTATCCTATAAAATTAGTTTAATTCATTAAAAGGTTCATATTATATTTATTTGGGTATTTATAATATCAATTATTTTAATTTTTCACTATTATAGTAATTACTTCATCATCATTGTGGCATAAATAAAATAAATTATTTAATGTCTAAAAATTATAAATAAAATATCCTTATGTAGGAAATCTTTTTATCTTTCTAATGAATATTTATAATCTAAAATCCAACATATATAACCCTATGTAACAATTGTTTTTCTAAAAGATATATGCTTGTGTCATTTTTGTATTCATTTTAACTTAATTAAAATAAAGTGTCATTATCATTTACAAGTGGATCCATGGGGTCCCAAAATCGACCCAAAGATGCCCATGGTCGACCATGTATCAACCAATAGGGTTAAGACACGTTTTAGGGTAATTTAGTATTATTATAATATTATTTTTTAACCCTTATTTACCGGATTTACCCTTAACCATGGTAAATAAAATATTTACCGCAGTAATTATTCAAAATGTCTAAAAATAAAAGTTACCTATTTACACAATTTGAACATCCTGATTCCAAATATGGAATCCATTTTCCTAAATTCAAAACACATAAGTGGTAGAAATTAATTTAAAATTAATTCCCGCTGTCAAAACAAAAAGCGTGTTTTTAAGAGATAATAACTATCAAAAGATTGACACTTGTTTATGTTCGGTTTAATTGTAAAATTATGTACAATTACCAACATTATATTAAATGGTAAAAATATATTCTAAATATACTTTAAAACTACTAAAATTCATAATTCATAACTATTAATTATTTTTATTAAAAAAGTTGTTTTTAATTAAAATTTAGTAATTTTCACTATTCATCAAAATATGAAAGTTATCCGAAAAGTACCAAAATTTCACCTTAGGCTAAATTAGATATTCCGAATCCAAAAATGAAGTCCATTTTGAAATATAAAATATATATAATTTTAAAAAGTAGGTATTACTATTCATAACGGCTAGTTTGATTGGTTGTTAGAACTCAGTGTTGCGTACAACACACGCTATTGTATTATTCAAAGGAAAGCGTACCGTGGAAGCTTGAGATGTTTCATTTTAAATTTTTTGATGTCCCCATTTAGTAAAAAAGCTTAAAATATTGTATTTAAAAAGGGTTCACTATTAAAAGTTGATAAAAGTGCAATACTGAAAATGAATTTGTTCTTGCATTATATCTAAGAAACTCATAATATGGATTCTAAAATTATAAGGATTATATAAAGTTTAAAATTTAGATAATACTATTCATAACCTCTTTTGAATGGATTTTTTTTGTAAGTCATGGTGTGATTTAACTCGGTGTTGCGTGTAGTGCAAGTTATTGAATTATTTTGAAGAAATAACACACTATGAAATCTTGGGGTGTTACATTCTCCCCTCCTTCAATAAATTGCGTCCTCGCAATTTGAAATTGTTCTTCGAAAATAAAAGGTTTAAAATAGAAAATATATTTGTGGGAAAACCCACATTGGAAATTGGGTTACTAAAATTTAGTCTTAATATGAGGAAAAGAGAAATGAAAGGGTCACCACCAAATTATGATCTCGATTAGGAGAACATTGGTGGCAATTAGAGACATATAATTGGAGGAAAAACGTAAATATTTATAGGTAGTGATTGAGGTCATCAATTAAAAATAAGTATAATATTGAGGTCCTTAAACTCATCAATCTATGATGATATGAAATACCATCAGTTCAACAACACATAGGGTATTGGGATAACACATTTTTGACGTTTCAAAATATCTTAGTTGAAATCCCACATCGAAAAATGAATTAATGAGGCCTCTATTTAAAACAAAAAGTGGAAAGTATGAAGATTACCGAAAATAACACATAATAGGGTTCCATGTAGGAAAATATGGATATGAAAGAAAAATCTAACCATCAATTATCTGATGGAGAGTGGTAGAGAACATGGCTATGAAAAGGCCAACAATCCCAAAGCCATAAATTAGTGATGATTTAAGGTACCATCTAGGACAACATTTTTGTTCTAAGTTCCTTTTCTTAATGTTGACGAATTTATTTATGAGATTGGCTAAGATCATAAGGAGATATACTTACTTTATAATTAGAGTTTTATCCATTAATAAATTTCTACCACAAACTCATCTTTCACTCTAAAAGATAATAGAACGTAAAAAATTCTATTTACACTATTTGTATAGGGTTCCAAAATAAACGAATTTATAATTCATCTACAATATATTTTAATAAAAACTACATTATTTAATCCAGGACATCTCGTGGGCCAGTGGTAGGTGATACACCCTTGTCGCCCTTCGGTTGCGGGTTCAAGTCTCGCAGCCTTGCCGGACGCGACAGGTTGCCGCCCGACCTCCGGGTTGTCCTTTTATGGCAATCCAAAATAATCCAAACTAGAACTATCCAAAATACTTCTATCCAAACTCACAGTCCAACATTTATAAGGAAGGTAAACATAATGTAGATCCTTTTTACCCCGTAATAGCATATGAATACCTTCATCATGTATTCTTTTAATACACTGAAACATCCTAAATTACCATATTTATTATTGATTACATTCATGCTCCCTTATTCCATATAGAATGATGGATATACTTCATCAATCCAAAAATGTTTTAAACCCCAACAATGATGGAATATACAAATCATTAATCAGTTCCAAGATAGTCATGAATATCCAATATAATTTATCCAAAGCAATCATGTATTATTCCAAAATCACTACCTCGGTATCAGAACTATATTATTGTTTATCATTCTCTCCACCATATATTTTCCAAAAATTTATCCTGCTATTGAGTCACTTTTCTTTGTTCCACACAATCTCAAGTCCTTAATGAAATAGTACTACAGTACAATCCTTATATACTCCATAATTATTATAACAAGTACATTGTTGATACAACACTCAATTGACATAATCAACATAAGAACTCTAATCATTCCTCTTCATCTGTGGTAGTATCATAACTTGATTATTATCCAATAACATCATTTGCGGCATAGTCTGATGACTGGGACATAGGTTCGCGTAGTGTCCAAACTCCTTGCAAATGAAGCATTGTACATTTGAAACCATTTTCTTACCCTTGTAGTCACGTACTTTGTGCCCTTTTCCTCCACACTTATAACAAACTCCCATTCCTTTCAGGCAAGTTCTAGGGTGTTTCTTTCCACAGTTACCACATATGGGAAAATTCTTCTTTTCCCTCTTCCCTTTATCCATATTTCTCTCTTCCATCCTTTTCTTCTCTTGCTTCCCTTCAAAGCCATCGGACTCAGTAAACTCTTTTCTTATCTTATCAACACATGATATTATTTCTTCATATGATGATAATACATTGGAGACTATTTCTCTTATAAATTCTAGCTTAAGACCATGAAAGATATGATCCTTCCTTCTCTTTGGATCATGTGCATTTCTGGAGTTCTCATTCCATCTACTGGGCGCCATTTCTAAACAATGGCATACACTAGATCAGTTTATGAATCAAAATACATAATCCCATACTTATAAAACACTTAACATAAATTGAACTATTTATGGATATAATCCATAATCATAAAAATGTCTCCTTTGAGGAAGTATATACTCATAAACCCTTCATAATGATTTGTAAGGAAAATGAGAGTTATCCTAAGCATATCCCCTAGGAGTGTCGTAACCAAGAGTGCAGCAAGGCCCGTTGTCGTGCACCAGTTCTCGTTCGAGTCTATCTCAAAGCGGTGCTTTTGGGTTTTACCCCTAGGTACATCTGTGCCAGAGCCGCCTCTACCTGCTCGTATCCAGAGAGGGATGTATTGCTCGGAAAACTCACAAAATCTCTACAATACCAAAATTCTAGGAAGTTCTTCTATACTAATCCTCAAAGTTCATCTTAGGTCTATGTGATCTAATCAGAGTTTATCTAAATCTAGCTTCCAAGGATTGTACTAAACTTCCTCTGATACCAACTGTAACGCCCCGACCCCAGTTACCTAGAGTCGGTGCATTATTACATAACATTGGCATGATCACAAGAAAGATCAAATCTCGAAAGACCGATTGGTTTAGTAGCCTTGGAAACACTAGATATATTCATAAGTTTTACATTACATCATAAAATGAAAAACTACTATAACAACATAATGTCTCCACAGTCCACACTATTATCCCCTCATAATATCCCTGCAGGTCATTCATAACTTACTTCTTCACATCCTGGGGAAAATAAAACATAGAAAAGGGGTGAGCTCAAATGCCCAGTAAGGATAACAATATAGCGGAACATTCAAAATAAGCATAAACATTTAAGGCAATGCATTACTAAAACAAAAGCCTTTTAAACTTGAACTTCAATATAGTATGGCAAAAGTAAAATGAAATAATGCCATTTACTTATTCACATGGATATTCTACTAATCGAATAATCACATGCAAAATAAATAACCACTTTCATAGTGATGGAATGCATAATGCTAAACTTTAATTTCTTTTCAAGGCCTCTTCCCAAGACCTTGGGGTTAACTGTAACCGGAACCCAACCCGGAGTGCCTCTAATAACCGGCCACCAACCCGGAGTGCCTCTAATAACCAGACACCAACCCGGAGTGCCTCTAATAACCGGATACCAAACCGGAGGGCTTAATTTTACCAGTCCCTAACCTGGAGGGCTTACTTTTACCAGTCCCCAACCTGGAGGGCTTACTTTAACCAGTCCCCAACCTGGAACATACTTGTCCAACACATTCATATGAAGTAAAGGTTGAAATATAAAATAAACATTCTTATTGGAACTAGCATACGAAATGTCAATACTTTACTCATAAACCATGAATGCTCTATAAATGACACATCTACAGTCAAACATATCACAAAACTTCATTACAATATGGAAGTTTTATATCATAATAAATCAACTTCAAATAATCTTAAAATCAATCAAAGGATGTTGACATAGATGAAAATGTTTTTTTAAAAATTATTGAGAGAAATATCCCTTTTTCATGAAAAAATTTTAATGTTACACAATTTAGAAGGTAAGGCATTTAAATACATTTTTGAATCAAAGTGTCCCATACCACTTTGAAACTTTTGAATGGAATTAACACTTTTAAAACATTCATTTTCATATAAATAAATCCTTACAAACCATTTTGAAAACGTGGACATAAATGAGGATGATTTAGAAGAATAAATATTTAAAAAATTTAAAATGATGTTTTAGTAAAAGTTCCCTTAGAAATAATCCCTTTGAAAACTCTTTTATGAAATATGGACATGGATAGTCAATATGTCCCTGTAGATACTTACGTAAAGACAACCTCGGATATTAAAGAGATTGTGAAGTAAACCCCTATCAATTTGGTAACTTATGAAACATACAACCCATGAAAGAGGTATCATACAATGAAAATGTAAATACACATAAGGTAAAGTGTATTACACAAATAATACAATTATGGGCATTACATACACCACACAAAAGATAATAGTGGAAATATGGCATGAATCTCACGAAAATAAAGAGTGAGATGAAAACCCCTTACCACGTTAATCAACTGAGTCGTATGGAAAAAAGTTAATAACAACCAAATGATTTACAGAATGACATGAATATAAAGAGAATCATGATAATATATATCAAATGGCCGTACACAATACACCACTTTCAATAATTTAGTGGCGAACAATGGAAATCTCACGGAATTGAAAGTGAGATAAGAATATCCCTAACCTTGTACTTTTCTTTGGTTGGGGTAGGTTAACCTCCTGTATAATGGTGAAATAATTGTTATTATATTATACAATAATCATATACATTAATATGATATCATATATGATCTTTTAATATTGATTTGATAATAATATCTTAGTATTATCGTTGTTTCGGGTGTTAACTTACTTGTTTTCTTTTATATGTTTTGTTACGTAAGACATGTTTGTAAAGGATAGGTTTTATATTATTCATATCCAGAATGATATCAAGTTCTTAAACATCATTTTTAAATCATCAAATGATAATTATACTTGAATGGATACGATGGAGAATGAATCTCATCGCGTTCGTGGAGACGGTAGTCCGTACGTACGCACGAGCGACAATATCATTCTTTTGATATTAAAATAATATATCATATATAAAGAATCATTAACATGTTATATTTATTATTTACATGAGTTACACATCATTATTATACCCATCCAAATAATATTATATTGAATAACAATTACACCACGATGTGGAGACGGTAAGCCGTACGTACGCACGTATGGTGACATGTTATTCAAAGGGTGGATAGAATACTGAATATGGTTGTACCATATTTATAATAACATCAAAGTATATATATGATACTGGATTTATTATTTTAGAATGGTAACAACAAAGGAAGAAGAAGTGGAAGAAGAAATGAACTTAGAAAAGGGTGGTGAAATCATTACCTCTTCTTCGGGTTCTTCCTTTTGATTTGATCAAAAGGGCTCCTTAGGTTGGCTTTCTGATCAAACTAAGGCCCCTAGGTTGTATTGAGGGAAGTTGGGAGAGTATTTGGGCAGAGTTTGGCCGAACCAATAGGCTTTGAAGGTGTGAATAAATGAGAAGGAGGAGTGCCCTTTTATAAGAGGGGTGAGGGGCACCTTTGGAAAAGCTAGAAATATTAATTTATAATAAATTCATATTCGGTTTCTAATGGATCCAAAGTTTATTATTCAAAGGTTAAGGTGGGGATGGGTCGAAAAAAACTCAACCAGTAGAATTTAGAGAGGTTTGGTTACTTATATTAACCTTATCTTTAAGTATTAACTCTAAGTTAATTAGTTTCACTTTTACAATGTCTCTTTGTATTTTTATATAATATGGTTAATAAACTTACTACATACATCCAAGCTACCCCCAAGTGGTCCGTTAATGATGAAACTATCATGATATAAGTCTATTGGCCGAACCTTAGATTTTTAAGAATTTAATATCAATTAATAATATAATATTTGTTTTAAGAACTCTTTTATGTCAATTTTGACACTATTCAATAGTTGATTTTTGTGAAACTCATAACAGATTGATTACTTCTAAAAAAGTCAATTACATCAATCCTAATATATCATATTATCCTAGAAAATTAGTTTAATTCATTAAAATTTTCATATTATATTTATTTGGGTATTTATAATATCAATTATTTTAATTTTTCACTATTATAGTAATTACTGCATCATCATTGTGTCATAAATAAAATAAATTATTTAATGTCTAAAAATTATAAATAAAATATAATTATGTAGGAAAGCTTTTTATCTTTCTAATTAATATTTATAATCTAAAATCCAACATATATAACCCATTGTAACAATTGTTTTTCTAAAAGATATATGCTTGTGTCATTTTTGTATTCATTTTAACTTAATTAAAATAAAGTGTCATTATCACTTACAAGTGGATCCATGGGGTCCCAAAATCGACCCAAAGATGCCCATGGCCGACCATGTATCAACCAATAGGGTTAAGACACGTTTTAGGGTAATTTAGTATTATTATAATATTATTTTTTAACCCTTATTTACCGGATTTACCCTTAACCATGGTAAATAAAATATTTACCGCAGTAATTATTCAAAATGTCTAAAAATAAAAGTTACCTATTTACACAATTTGAACATCCTGATTCCAAATATGGAATCCATTTTCCTAAATTCAAAACACAGAAGTGGCAGAAATTAATTTAAAATTAATTCCCGCTGTCAAAACAAAAAGCGTGTTTTTAAGAGATAATAACTATCAAAAGATTGACACTTGTTTATGTTCGGTTTAATTGTAAAATTATGTCCAATGACCAAAATTATATTAAATGGTAAAAATATATTCTAAATATACTTTAAAACTACTAAAATTCATAATTTATCACTATTAATTATTTTGATTAAAAAAGTTGTTTTTAATTAAAATTTAGTAATTTTCACTATTCATCAAAATATGAAAGTTATCCGAAAAGTACCAAAATTTCACCTTAGGCTAAATTAGATATTCCGAATCCAAAAATGAAGTCCATTTTGAAATATAAAATATATATAATTTTAAAAAGTAGGTATTACTATTCATAACGGCTAGTTTGATTGGTTGTTAGAACTCGGTGTTGCGTACAACACACGCTATTGTATTATTCAAAGGAAAGCGTACCGTGGAAGCTTGAGATGTTTCATTTTAAATTTTTTTGATGTCCCCATTTAGTAAAAAAGCTTAAAATATTGTATTTAAAAAGGGTTCACTATTAAAAGTTGATAAAAGTGCAATACTGAAAATGAATTTGTTCTTGCATTATATCTAAGAAACTCATAATATGGATTCTAAAATTATAAGGATTATATAAAGTTTAAAATTTAGATAATACTATTTATAACCTCTTTTGAATGGCTTTTTTTGTAAGTCTTGGTGTGATTGAACTCGGTGTTGCGTGTAGTGCAAGTTATTGAATTATTTTGAAGAAATAACACACTATGAAATCTTGGGGTGTTACAAATGGTGAGGGCCATTGGGAATTGATAAAATAGTGGGTGAATTAATAAATTCATTTTTTATTTTTCATAAAATGTAATCAAAAGGTACTAATAAAACTGATCTTTTTAATTTGTAGAATCGAAATGACAAAATCATCAACCACATTTTCTCTACGATCAATTCTGGATAAAGGAAATATCCTCACCGGTAGTAACTTTCAGGAATGGTTTAGGCGCCTTCAGGTTATCCTACACCATGAACAAAAGTTTTACATGTTGGAGTCCTCACTTCCTGATTTTCCCGCCCAAGGGGAAAGTGATGAAGATTTCCTGGTATATGATCAGCATTTGAACGATGCACTTGACGTTCAATGTTTGATGCTATCATCAATGTCTAGTGAGCTCATGAAGTCTCATGAAGACATGGATGCCAATAGCAAGCTCGAGAACCTCTGTGGTCTATACCAGGAAAGAGAAAGATAGGAAAGGTTTGAGATATCCAAGGCTCAATTCTAGAGAAATCTTGGAGAGGGTGCCACAACTAGGCTTTATGTAGTCAAGATCATTGCATACATTGAGCGCTTGCAGGTTATAGGGTTTAAACTCCTCGAATAACTGGGTACCGATCTCATTCTTGCATCAATCCCGCAGAGCTTCTCAAACTTTTTTGTGAACTTCAACATGAACAACATTGATAAGTCTCTATCTAATCTTCTTATCCTCATTCATCAAGTGGATAATGACATGAATCGTGAAAAACCTTCTGTCCTTATAGTGAATAAAAGGAAAGGGAAGAAGAAGAGCTTTAAGACCAAATCTTCTTAAAGTCCTTCCAAGAAAAGTAAGATCAAAGGGGAGGCAAGGGAACAAGATGCTGTTTGTTTCGCATGTGGCAAGAAGGGCCACTGGAAGAAAAACTACACCCAGCCAAGGAAGCAAGGGGAAGCTTTAGGTGTGCTTGTCATCGAATTCAATCTATCCAATTCTACAAATTGGGTATTAGATACATCATGTGGTGCTCAAATATATATCCAAATACAGGAACCAAGTAGATTTAAGAATATTGATCGAGGGGGGGGGGGGGGGTAGATCTACGAGCAGCCTACAGAGCCATACTTGCTGTTGTAGCTGTCGGGGACTACCACCTCACATTGCCTATTGGGATGGTCCTGGTTTTGAAAGGATGTTATTATGTACCCTCTGTAACCAAAAACATTATTTCAGTATCCAGATTAGATAATGATGGATTCATTTTCATGTTTGGAAGTGGATGTTGCTACTTTTATAAATATAGAATTTGTTTTGGTAGGGCACATTTATATAACGACCTTTATGTGTTAGACTACACAAACCAAGTAATGGAAATTGATGACAAAGTTAATTCACATGACTCATACGACACCCAACTTTGGAATCACCAGCTAGGTCATGTCAATGAGAAACATTTGACAAAATTACATCAAGATGGGTATTTAGATTCTTTCAAACTAAAACCACTGGGTGTATATCATGTGTGTCTATAAGGCAAAATGATCAAAGCCCCATTTAGTAGGAAAGGTGAAAGAGCTAAAGAGCTTCTAGAATTAGTTCACACATATGTGTGTGGACCATTTCCAGTTGAAGCATTGGGTGGGTTCTTGTACTTCATGGTTTTAATAGATATGGATATATCTACTTAATGAGGTATAAGTCATATTCTTTTGACCGGTTCAAAGAATACAAGAATGAAGTTGAGAACCAGCTTGGTAAGAAGATTAAGAAACTTTGTTTAGAAAGAGGAGAATAATATCTTAATCAGGACTTCATTGATTTCTTATGGGAGTTTGGGATTCTATCTCAACTCACTCCTCCTTACACACCTCAGTGGAATGGTGTAAGTGAAAGGAGGAACCACACCCTGTTGGACATGGTGAGATCAATGATGAGTCATGCGAGTCTTCCATTATCCTTTTGGGGATATGCATTACAAATAGCATCACACATACTAAACCAAGTACCAACAAAATCAATAAATGGTATTCCATACAAGTTATGGAGTGGATGAAAAACCATGTTATCGAATTTACATGTGTGGGGTAGAAAAGAATTTGTTAAGGCCTCTTCAGGTAACAAACTTTTACCCCGAGTCACAGAGTGTATCTTTATAGAATATCCTAAGGAAACAAGGGGATATTACCTATACAACCCCTCAGACAAAAAGGTTACAGTGGCAATACACGCCATATTACTTGATAGGGAACACATATCCAAAAGAGATAGTGGGAGCGAGATAGACTTCGATGAAGTTGAGGCTCAAGATACACAAGAGTTGGTACAAGAACAGATTCCACAAAGCCCCGTGGAAGAACAGTCTGTTCTAGAGACACAAGAACTGCATAGGAGAATGAGAGAGGTGAGAGAACCAAAACGATATGGTTTTCTTGTCACCGAGGATGGTGACTCATTATTGGTTGAAAATGATGATCCTTTTACCTATAAGGAAGCAGTTGAAGGCACAAACATTGCCAAGTGACAAGAAGCCATGAATTCTGAAATGGATTCCAGGTAGCAAAACCAAGTCTGGAATTTGGTAGTTCCTTCAGTTGATGTAAAGCCTATTGGTAATAATTGGGTATTCAAGAAGAAACTGGACATGGAGGGGAAAGTCAGCACCTAAAAGGCACGACTGGTTGCAAAAGGTGTTAGACAGCGTCAATGAATTGACTATGATGAAACCTTTTCAATATTTGCGATGCTAAAATCCATCAGAATCCTATTGGCCATTTCCACTTACCATGACTATGAAATTTGGAAAATGGATGTCAAAACATCTTTCCTTAATGGGAACCTCCAGAAAGATGTCTACATGACACAACCTGAAGGGTTTGTCAATACAAAGGATGCCAACAAGGTATGTAAGTTGTAGAAATCCATTTATGGATTAAAGCAAGCATAAAGGTCATGGAACATTTGTTTTGATGAAGCTGTAACAAAATTTATATTTTTTAAGAACGAATATGAGACTTGTGTCTACAAAAGGTTTAGTGGTAGTGTAGTCATTTTCCTAATTGTATATGTTTACAACTTATTACTAATTGGAAACGAAGTACCTGTCTTACAGTCAGTTAAGGCATGGTTGCATAAATGATTCTCCATGAAAGACTTGGGCGAGGCAACATATATTCTGGGGATCAAGATCCATCATGATAGATCCAAGAGAATTTTGGGCCTGAGTCAAAGTACATACATTGACAAGATACTGAGGAGATTCAGTATGGAGCAGTACAAGAGGGGATTGTTTCCAGTTTCACATGGCATTCTTATTTCCAAGAAAATGTGTCCTCAGACACATGAGGAAAGACAGAAAATGGAAAGGATCCCATACACATCCGTGATTGGGTCAGTCATGTATGCTATGATATGTACGAGTCTCGATGTAGCTTACACATTAAGTGCGGTAGGCAGATATCATGCTGATCCAGGAGACCGCCATTGAATGGAAGTCAAGACTATCCTTAAGTATCTGAGGCATACTAAGGATATGTTCCTGGTTTATAGAGGAGATGAGGAACTAGTAATCATAGGACATGTAGATGATTGTTTCCAGACTGATCAAGATGACATTAAGTCGCAGACTGGATACATCTTCAGTTTGAATGGAGGTGTAGTGAGCTGGAAGAGCTCAAAACAAAGTGTGGTGGTAGATTCTATAGAGGAGTCTGAGTATATCGCAGCTTCTGAGGTAGCTAAAGAAGAAGTATGGATGTGAAGCTTTGTCCAAGAGTTGGATGTAGTACCGAGAAGTAAAGATCTTATCACACTGTATTGTGTTAATACCGCAGCGGTGGCACTTGCAAAAGAGCCATGGTCACATCAGCGGACAAAGCACATACCTCATAAGTATCATCTCTTGAGGGATTTTTCTCAGAGAGGTGAAGTTTCAGTGAGAAGTATTTCCATAGAAGAAAATGTGGCAGACCCCTTGACTAAAGACTTGACTCAGTAGAAACATGATCCTCATGTGAGGTCTAGTGGACTAAAAGTCAAGGGAAGTTGGCTCTATTCCAAGTGGGAGTTTTTAAGGGCTGGTGTCCTAAGAACCCACTATTTTGTACTTTGATTACATGAATGTTCACTTATTATATATTGTTGATTGTTTTGCATGACTATAATATAATAATGTCCTAGAATATTTTTTGCATTAATAAGGTCAAGGAAGATCCCAACGATGATGATAACCTTGAAATTCTATAACAATATTCTTAAATAAAGTTCTGCGGTTTGATGACATACTATGATATGAAACATAGTATACAGACCGTCATGTGCAAGTACTCGTAAGAAGATGAGACTCTCTCCCATGGAGTTCGCACTTGGTAATCTCCAAGATGGGAGATTATGAGAACATACCCACCAATAGCAATTCCACATGTCTTGGTGTCATCATACATTGCTATCTACGAGTGTGTGAAATGGTCCTTAGACTGGAATATTATCGTTACCTCGTGTCATGACTCGTGCACTTTGATTTACTAACGAAAACCATAATGCAGAGAGTTGGCGGGAAGTAGGGTATGTTGGGTGTGTCTCGAGTGACATGTTGTTAATGGATAAGTCGAGGAAGGATTTGTACCTTCCATTTATGGAAGTTGATATCTCGGCCCTTTGATTGAAATAGAACTGTCACATTAAATTCCATGTCCATAGTGTAAATGATGAGTTTATTTCAGGTAGTCAAAGAATGACGGATCAAGCATATAGGTCTATGAAACTACCACGAAACCTTCTTGATGAGATATTGAGAAAAAGGGGTTAAATTACACAGTAAGCGTTCGTATGAGGTGATACATCAATGCGGCGTCAACTTCTTTCTATTGGGTGCCTTGACCCGTTGCTAGACAGTAATCTTGGACTTTAGGCAAGCCCGCCTAATGCCGACGAGAAAGAGGCCTAGAGGGTCACACACTAAGTGTATTCAAGTATCTCAAGCAGAATAAAGATTACTCCCATATGCGGTTTAATAATTATTCAAGGAATCCTAAAATAATTTTAATGTTGGAGGAAGAATAAAATAAAACAAGTACACACTATGTATCAATAATTACACGCCATGTAGTTTTATTTTGAGAACAAGTACACACTGTGTATTGTTAAATGTACACACCATGTAGTTTTCATTTTGGAAGGGAGATGAATAAATGAAAACAATATATACACTCCATGTACATTGAATTCACATGCCTTGTAGTTTTCAATGAAAAACAAGTACACACCGTGTATTTATTAATACACGCCATGTAGTTTTTCTCGTCGGGATTTTGAGGAAATATATCTTTATTAAATGATATTTATTATAATCAATGTGGCACATGTCAGGTAATTAATGAATCGACATGGGGTTTTCAAAATGGAGTTAATGAAATAAATAAAATGCGTAATGCATTTATTTATTGTCATAACTCTACAACCTCAAAACTGATTATAAATATTCTCACAACCCAAACTCTTTTACACACACAAGAGAATCGTTGTGCACAACAATTCTGGAGAATTATTTCAAGCCCAAAAGAACCTCTTCCTCCAAGAACGCTCTCAAGACTGAGAGAGATCCTCTTCCATCAGATCAAGATGATCTAAGGCGGACGACCCAAGAAAAGGTTTCTCCACGCTAGCACCTGGAGACTCCTTCGACGACGTCTCAAGATACGAGGTACATGTGTGGATCACCGCTATAGGAAGTATACACTTGGCTTCTGCGACACAATGAAGAATCACATTAGAATGTGATCAAGAACATCAACGAAGAAAGAACACCAAAAAGTTATTTCTTTTCAATTGATTAAATTAATTATAATCAACCTGTAACGATCCAACTTTGTGGTTCCAGGAATTTTCTTTTCTTTGTCCATTTATGTGATTTGATCCGTGGAGACTGGCGTTTATCTTCGTATTGATCCCAGATTGATCATTGTTAATGAAAAAAGGCCAAGTGTGCACATCCCCCTACACGCTTCTGCTATGCCCAGAACCTTAAAAAACTTACATTTTATTATCAAGATGAACGTAAAAAAAGAGAATGACCTTGATCTTGTACTATTGGTACCAACCAACTATAGTAAATGAAACAACTTGTTGTTATTTAGGCTATGTTACTAACCATGTCTTTCTCCCCAAATACAATATTTTAATTTCTATTCTTGAAGTATGATTAATAGTTTCAACACGTGTCTCTCTCAGATAGTGTGGATATGATCTTATTATTTAATATGCATCAATCACAGGGGATTCCTTACAACTTCAGTCCTATAAATATAGAGATATCATAGGATTTCTTTCTAAATCCGAACTTATGAAATAATGAATCATATGTCAATATTCTCACTATTTGGATCAAATTATAATAAGTAAAAGCAAGCCAGCCTCCCCCCATATTCTTTAATAGACATGGAGGATATTGTGACACCCAACATTGGACCTCTTCTTCTATTTAACATAAATGATATTCAGGATACAAACATTGGTTCTATATATCATTAATTTACACCTATTCTTCTCCTTCTTCTCTTCTTATATATTCACAACATACCACTTGGATATTGGTTTCATACACTGAATATGAAAACCATTCAATCTTGACTCTTCAATTATACAAAACTCTCATTCAATAAAACCAATTTTAACTAATCACAAATATTATCTCCTTAAGAATAATTCATTAATCTCCATGTGATATCTAGAATTATCCTGACTTCCTTTCCCATTTAATTCTTTAAGTAACCAAAACATACTTTAAAGTCCATGTGTTCATGAACATATACAAAAAACCATTGTGGTGAAGATGATATTTTCAGTGAATGGTCACATTATCTATATCCACAAATTCATCTTTTCTTGAATCATGGACAAACACTTATGGTGTGAATCTTTTTGGTAATACTCAATTCATCAAAAAGAACAATGTGTCCTTATCCTCATGACGTGAATACATATTAGCTCACATAACTGTTTCCTATTGTCTTTCATCCTTAGAAATCTTCATGGTGTGATCCTCTTATTGATGATGATTAATCAATCCATCTTCTCATTTCATCATCATTGAAACCATTTACTTGAATCATGACCTAAGACTTCAACATCACAATATTTAATTTTTGAAGAATATATCAGTATCATCATATTTAATTCTCCTTTATAATACCTTTTTTTGGAAATATCACATTTATAGAAAAGGAATAACCTTTACATATTAGGTTGGAAACCCTTACATATTCCTTGAAACATCTAAGGAACCATTATTTATCTTAATAAAACTAAACACTTTTCCAAATTCTCTATTTGGGTAACTGATGTGGCATTCAAAACACATGTTTTCCACCTCTTTTTAATTAATTTTTTTTTATTTCATTATTTATTTTAAAACTTTTTAATAAATAATGGAACTATTGTATTATTATAAATAAATTTATCAATTAATATTTTTTTATAAATAATTTGTGTATATTAATCTTTAAAATATTGAATTTATATCTTAATTTAATTTTATAGTCTAATGATTTTTTATTAGTTTGATGCTTTTTGTCTGCATTATTGATAATTTAACCTTAATTATTTAATTAATTTTTCTTATGCACTTAAATAATGTAGATGTTAATTAAGAATTTCATGTACTAAAAATTAATTAATTTAAAATAACTTAATCAAAATAACATTATTTTAAAATGTCTTTTAATAAGCCATGAATCATAATTTAAGATTATAAACTTACAACAGTTATTAAATTTCATTAATTTAATTTCATTAATTAACATAATTGTTAATAACATAATAATAATATGTCTACTTTAATTAATTTAATTTGTTACAGTAACAATTATATATAATTTAACATTGTTTTATAAATGATTAAATTTTATTTTAACTTTTAATAATTTATTTTCTTCTTAATTTTTAGTTTTATTTTAGTATAAATTTATGTTTTATAAATTAAAGTTAATAATAATTTAACTAACATTTAAATGGGTTTATAAGTTTATTAAAGTTTATGATGTAATTAATTTTCATTTTTTTAATTAAAAATTAGTTTTTATATATTATTTTGTTCATTTTTATTTATGTTTCAATTTGTTTTACTTTGTTTATTTTGTAGGATTACAGTGTCCCCGTAAACTTTTCCATCGTTTCTTTCATTAACAATGGTATCATAACTTCCTCAAACCAGTCTCACCATTTCTTTTCATTCATTCTACCATGACATTCTTCACACCATTTCCCATTATACTCATGGTATCACAATATCTCTACCACCATAACTCCCCTTTACACCACTAATCACTCTCTGGCACCGTAACTACAACATCATTTCACTGTTCTGGGCATCAGTTCATCCTCATCAAGCCTACGTAACCCGTTGTCACTGCGTATCACCACTATTCAAATCCTCTCACCAATTTAAACTAGAAGATTAAACATCGACTCAAAATCAAACTAGGGATTTATCAAAACATATCATTAACCCTAGTTCTATATTGATTCATGGTCCTATTATCTTACTCGCCGCAAGCTAGAGAAGACCACCTGTGTTACAAACCTAGCCAAGTAGGAGTCAGGGTACCTCATCTCGTTGTCACGGATGAAGGGTGAGGTTGTTAAGATCTCACCGCCAGTACCTGGATCTAGAGAAACTGAGTAAGCTGCATCTGAAGAAGAATCATGAACTAGGCTGTGATGCAGGTGATGTGAAAGAGGGCTAAAGCTGGGGCTTGTCTGTTGTAGAGTGGAGATGGAAATCGACCGTGACCTGAGTCGCTACTTTTGGAGGAGTAGAGTCATCCATGTTGCGTTGTTGAATAAGGATGAGTCGACACCTGTAGAGATGCAGAGAGAAGGAGCCTTAGACTCGCTTCTTGCAGAAGAAACCCCCCAGTTGTGTCGAAATGGGGGGTGGAAGATGAAAAAGTTAAAAAAACATTAATAAATAAATAAAAAGAAAACATTAATAAAAACATAATTTAAAATAATAATAATAATAAATTAACTTAAATACTAAATAATTATAGTTATAAATATATTATAAATATAGAATAATTAATTTATAAAACAAAATTAATAGTTTAATTTACTTTAATAAAACATTAATTAAACTAAACTAATTAATAAAAATTTCTAAATTAAATTTAAATTAATTATAATTTAATGTGGAATACTAAATAATTATTTTTTAATAAAATTAAATACTTAATAATAATTTATAATGAACTAAAATAAGATAAACTAATTAAAAAATATAGTAAATAATTTAATTTTCGTAAATAAATAACAAACATTATAAATAAAATTAATAACTTTAATTAATAAAAATCAATAACATAAATACTTTTTTAAGACTTTTAATAAACTAATGAATTTAAATATTTATTTATTTCCTTATTATTTTTAAATTTTCTTTGTGTTTTTGTTTTGTAGATTCATTCAAGATACGAGAAAATGTCCAGATTCACTTAACTAACTCACCAGGAGTTAGTTACATGGGTAAAGATAGTGCGACGTGTGGGTCGCAAAAACACACACGTGTGCGGTGATCAAGTGAATGACTTTTGAAGTCTGTGGAAATGTGAAGTGATATGCAACATATGGCCGATGATATTTAATAATAGAGAAGCATCAAAATTGGAGGACACTTATTGACTCGAACGAACACACCATTCTGAGAGCGAAGACTCCCGAGAGATAGTAGAGCAGTTCTGGAGAACTAGAGTGGCAATGGAACAAATAGCAGTACATGACCTTCATCATCAGAGAGAGGGACCTTCTTCCTCTATTTTCAAATGTTTTACTCAATATTTCTGCTATTTTATTGAATATGATCCTAGTATAACTTTATGTGTTTGGGAGTTTTGACTTTTTTCTAGTTATATTTTTTCTTTTTCATCATCTAATTTATCTCAATGAGAATATGATTCATTCAGTGAGATTGAATCTTATTATCAAATATTAAATTAAATCCACACCATTTTGATCTTACTTTCAAACTTAAAGATATTTAAGTGAGATTGATCATTGAGGTTATCCATCAAACATTCAATTAATTTAACATCTTCAGAAACTTTCAGTGAGATAGATTTCTATTGATATCTTTTTATCATTTTGCTGACTGAAAGTATTTGAAGTGGAAAACTTCAAAAAACTTATAGAGCAGTGTGTTAATCTTTTGGCAAGGAAGAATTGACCGAATAATTTAAGGTGTGAATTTAATAAGATGTATAACATATGTTTAAATTAGTAGAATTCAAATCTATTGAGAAATCATTTTGATCAATCCTCAATACTCTTGTTCCACTACATTTCTACTGTTACTTTCATTTTTCCTTATTTTGGATTACTTTTAGATTGGTAAATAGGAAATATTTAGACATGATTTATTACTGCATAATAATATATATATATATATATATATATAAATTAAGAATATTTTCCCCACTACTGATAATAGTGGGAGTTTAAAAATCAAAAAAACCTAGTAATACTCACCTGCCTTCTATGTGGATCGACCCTGCACCAATGTGCTAGTGTAGGAGTAATAAATGTAATTTTGAGGGCCGTAATGACCTCCAGCCTCACCAAAAATTTGGCACCATTGTCGGGGAAGGCATTCGTTGAGTAATCTATGTGTTTAAAAAAACTAAAAAAATAAATAAATAAACATTAAAAATCATATAAAATAAAATTGCTAAAAAAATTGTGCATTTGAATCTCCTACTTTACTTGAATTATAAGGAAGTTCTGTTTGAATTTTTTATGTGTGTTTGATATAAAAAATTTTAAAAAATGGAACATTATGAAGGCTTAAACTACTGCACTAGACCTTACTGTGTTTTTTGTAGAGATTATGGACATACTGCTTAGTAGTGTGTCTATAACCATCCCCAACATGATTTTTACATTGAATAAAAAGAAAAATATGAGTCCAGTCCTAACACCCTAGCTAGAATTGACATAATTGATTCTAAATTGGATACTAGGGTGTAACTATTGAACACTTGGTTAACTAAAACTCATGAAATTAAACTTAGAGATTCTCAAGAAAAATATAAAAAATTGAAAATATTGGAAAACATTCTCCTGGAATTACAACACAGGGTTAAAGAACATGAATAATTTGAAAAAAATGACAAATAAAATGTTCATAAAAGATTTGAAAATAAAATCGAAGAGTAAAGTGATAGTGAAACTAGGAAAAAACCATTATCTTTGGAAAATATGATTCTTTTGAACTAAATATAGAAATAACCAACTCATTAAACAAGTAAAACCACATTTAAAATCCAATACAAAACTTTAATGAATTTGAGTTGGACAATTTTGAAGATGAATTCAAACAGATTGAAAAGGAATGCCCAGTTCTCTTCATCATTCCTTCTTTTGAGAAAAATCATTGTTTTATAAATTTTGAGAATGAAGTCACTTGGGTAGAAGAGATATTGGAGAATGAAAAGTTGAATGTTAAACACTCTTCACCCAACTTTTTTTAATGTTGTGGACAATGATTCTGAATATAATATTGGGAACACTTTGTAAGAGATCCTTAAGCTAGAAATCAAAGAATCTCAAATCTTTTAACCTCAATTGAAAACCTCTCTTCCATGTTTTGAAGCTATAAACACAATAATTTTTGAGTTTTTGTTGGAAAATGAGTATGAAGGAATGATATTTGAAGAAATACTAACTGATGAGATCTCATTACCCTATTCTCAAAATAATCACTTTTCTGAAATTTGTGCTGAAATGGAAAGAAGAGTTAACCAACTTGAGGAGAATTGTCTTAATTTGAAAATTTTGTAAACTGACTTTATTGAAGTTGAATTGAAAATTTCTCCCCCGAACTGAACTTTCTAGAACATGCTGCTGATTTTATTTTAGAAAGTGATCCTTTTGAACATGAACTTGAGAAAGAGGTTGAGAACAAACTTGAATTAGGCAGAATTGAATTGTTAGAATAAGTAGATATCAAGTGTGAGTTAATAGATGAGGTTCTTTTGTAAGATATTTACAACATTGTTTGACTTGAATTTGTTTGTGATAAAATTAATTCTTTTCCCCATGTGTTGCTTTCATCCACAACTGTGAAGGGTGATAATACTTCTCATGATAATGATATTAGTCTATAGGGGGAATCACACATGAGTTCCATTGTACATGATTCTGTTCTGCGCTCTGTTTAATCCCCTATTGAGCCTACTATTCATTACTCACCCATGAGCACCCTTTAATTTGAATATGTTAATGATGAAGCTGAGAGAGATAGCCTTGATAATAAGTTCTTACCCTTTGAAGAACTGAGTTTAGTGTTTTCCCATCATGTGTAATCAATATCTTAAAAAAAATACGAACTTAATTTGGAAGTACACAACATTATGCTTACTACTTTCAATAGGTGTCTCTTAGTGGTTATTTCAGGCTATGAGAGTTTAGTTTTTGTTGTTTTAAGCTTTGATTCCTACATAATTCATTTTTCTGTTAAAAATGTTTGGGCCAAAAACATGTGGTGGTTCTTATCAATGAAACCACATCCACCTAGTGACTACGGTTAGTTTTAGGTGAGTCCCGTTGGGGATAATAAACCTAGCATTTCATGGGAGGAAACACATGGTTTTGTTTTTTTTCAATAAAACATCAAATTGTGATTAAATAAAATCTAAATAAAGAATTTAACTCAGTGCTTTATGGGAATCAACCCATGCTCATTCTTTTTTTTCATTTTTGTTCTGTTCTTGTTGTACTTGTAATAAAGTGTTTTTGTGTAGCCTTATGTATGCGCTATCTCTGCTGGATATTTGTTCTTGGTTTACATGCTCTTTGTTTTTAGGATGCTGATGGTGATATCTAAGGAGTGGAATTCCCATGCTGAAGGAGTAATGAAACTTTAAGTTAGGGAAGTACATTAATGTTAATTTTTTTTCATTATTCTAATCCTTACCACTTTTAAAAAAATCTGCAATCTAGGTGTACTATTGTTTAAAAAAATATGCTTGTAAAAAATTCTGCTATAAATGTTGCTGCATTAAAAAATCATGCTTACTAAAAAATTATGATGCATTTTTATATCCACTACAAAATTCTTCTTGTATGAAAATATGCATGTGCCTATTGTTGTGAACTAAAATTCACTGTTCGTAAAATATTCACTGTTACAAACTAATTGTATGGGGGGGAGTACATGCTTGCTGTTTGTTGTTTTTTTCATTGAAATTTATTAGATAAGGAGTGTTGTCATGTAAATTTCTTGTATATTGTACATTTTTTTGAACCAAAAATTTCAGATTGCTACACCCTATCCACTTTTCATTTACAAGTATCATGAAACTATTTGAAATTTCTTGAAAATATTTGTCACTGGACTTAAATGTTAATGCATGTGATTCCTAATGAACATGATTTAAGTTATTCTTTGTGGAAAACAATTTTCTTGAACTTCAAAGAGACCCTTTATACATGTCATCAATCTATTAAATTGAAAAATTGGTTTTGAAATTAAACTGAAAAATTGTTCTTCTCTACTTTAGAAGTTAACTTTGGGGACAAAGTTGGGTTTTAAGTGTGGGGGAGGGGGTCAATTCTTGACTGTGCTTAATTGTAAGCTCATAAATTCCCACTTCACATCAAACTTTTTGGTAAAAAATGATAATTTTTTTTTTAAAATTCTTGCACAATTTTTGGCTTGCTTCATTTTTCAAATGGGTCTTTCCTATAGAAAATATATCTTTCATAGTTAAGTTTTTCTTTGAATCCAAAATTAATGTGGGTGGATGATTGCTGAGTGTTCTCTATTAGTGGGTTTAGGAGATCGTGGTTTAGGAGATACTTTTTAGAGTGATATGTGTAACCTTTTATGGAATTATGATCATAACCCTTGGAACTGGAAGTTTGAATTGATCATATGGGACACACATTTTTATTATTTATTGAAGTAATCATCTTAATGAGACACAATAAATGATTTTTATATAAATCTTTTGAAACAGGAGTAATTTGGGAATCTGGGATCTCATGGTGAATCTCTGATACTTTAGATGTGCGACATGTTTCTGTTAACTATAAGCCCTTTGTACACATTGAATAAGTGCATCGCACAGTGCTTATCACATGATACATGGCTTGGGAAAAATTAAATAAAGTATCTAGGGTCAAAAATGAGATCATTAAGGTGAGGGGAGTGATGAACTCTAGATGAATAAGGGGCCAACTGGTTTATATGGCAGTCATTTAGGTTGTATCATTAAGGTGATTAAAAAAAATATTTATTTTTGGAACCTATGTGATGAGTCAAAATACAAATTTCCTCAGGTTATGTTTTTAATTCCACGAATATTTTACCTCTTCTCATTCTTAGAATTATAACTGGATCTTAGATTGAAGTGAGTCATTAGGTTATATCACATATGAGGCATAACATCTTCATTGCTTGATGATTCATAGATTTATAGATTACCCTTTGAGTGCTTGTTTGAGGCAAGATATCATTCGAGCATTTTTCTTCTCAAAAGCTTATTGACATGTTTCAGTTCTATATTTCAAATGTTTAGACATGTTACACATTGCGGTGAGTCATACTCATTATTCTGTTTTTTCAAAGATAATAAAGCATGGGATTGTTTAAGGACAAACAATGATTAAGTGTGGGGGGATTTGATGTGGAATTTAAAACACATGTTTTTACACGTCATTCTAATTAATTTTTAACAATTTAATTATTTATTTTAACACTTTTTAATAAATAATGGCACTATTGTATTTTTATAAATAAATTTATCAATTAATCAATTTTTATAACCAATTTATGTATATTAATCTTTAAAATATTTAATTTATAACTTACTTTAATTTTATAGTCTGATGATTTTTTTATTAGTTAGATGATTTTTGTCTGCATTATTGAAAATTTAACATTAATTAATTAATTAATTTTTCTTATGTGCTTAAATAATGTTGATGTTAATTAAGAATTTAATGTACTAAAACTTAATTAATTTAAAATAACATAATCAAAATAACATAATTTGAAGATGTCTTTTAATAAGCCATTAATCATAATTTAAGATTATAAACTTACTACATTTATTAAATTTATTTAATTTAATTTCATTAATTAACATAATTATTAATAAAAAAATAACAATATGTCTACTTTAATTAATTTAATTTGTTACAGTAACTATTATAAATAATTTAACATTGTTTTATAAATGATTAAATTTTATATTAACTTATAATAGTTTAGTTTCTTATTAATTTTTAGTTTTAGTTTAGTATAAATTTATGTTTTATAAATTGAAGTTAATAATAATTTAACTTAGGTTTAAATGGGTTTATAAGTTTATTAAAGTGTATGATGTACTTAAATTTTCATTTTTTTTAATTAGTAATTAGTTTTAATTTATTATTTTGTTTAGTTTTTATTGAAGTTTCAATTTGTTTAACTCTGTTTATTATGCAGGAATATGGTGTCACTGTAACCTTTTCCATTATTTCCTTCATTAAAGGTGGAACTGTAACTTCCTCAAACCAGTCTCACCATTTCTTTTCATTCTTGCTACAGTGACTTTCCTCACACCATTTCCCATTCTCCTCATGGTCTCATCGTGTCTCTGCCACCTTAACTCCCCTTTACACCGCAACTCACTCTCTAGCACCGTAACTGCAACACCACTTCCTTGTTCTTGGCATCAGTTCATCCTCATCAAGCCTACCATTACTCTTTGTCAATGCATATCACCACTATTCATATACTCTCACCAATTTAAACTAGAAAATTCAACATCGACTCAAAATTAGACTAGGGATTTATCAGAATATATCATCAACCCTAGTTATATATTGAGCCGCACTTCTATTATCTAACCCACTGCAAGTTGTAGCAGACCACCGGTGTTACAAACCTATCCAAAGAGGAGTCAGGGTACCTCGTCTCTCTTTCATGGATGGAGGGTGAGGCTAAGAAGATCTCACCACCAGTACTTAGTTCTAGAGAAACCAAGTAACCTGCATCTAAAGAAGAATCGTGAACTAGGCTATGCCGCTGCCACATTAAAAGAGGGTGAGGCTGGGGCTTGTCTACCATAGAGTGGAGCTAGTAATAGACCATGACATGAGTCACTGCATTCAGAGGAGTAGAGTCATCTGTGGTGCATCATTGAACAAGGATGAGTTGACAGTTGTGGAGCCGCTAAGCGAAGGAGTCACAAACTCGGTTCTTGTGGAAGGAACCCCCCTGTTGAGCCGAAATGGGGGGGGGGGGATAATAAAGATAAAAAAATATTAAAAAATAACTTAAAATAGAACTTTAATAAAATCTTAATTTTAAATAATAATAATAATAATAATAATTATTATTATAACTTAACATAAATACTAAATAATTATAGTTATATATAAATTATAAATATAAAATAATTAATTTATAGAATAGAATTAATAATTTAATTAACTTTAATAAAAAATTAATTAAACTAAACTAATTAATAATAATTTCCAAATTAAATTTAAATTAATTATAATTTAATGTGGCATACTAAATAATTATTTGTTAATAAAATTAAATACTTAAAAATAATTTATAATGAACTAAAATAAGCTAATCTAATTAACTAAAAATAGTAAATAATTTACATTTCTTAAATAAATAATAATATCTATAATTAATATTAATAACATTAATTAATAAAAATAAACAAATTTATAAATACATCTTTTAAGACTTTTAATAAACTAATTGCTTTAAATATTTTTTTATTTCCTTCACGTTTTTAATTGTTCTATGTGTTTTTATTAAAGATATTCATTCAAGAGACGAGAAAATGTCTATATTAACTCAAATAACTCATCATGAGTTAGTTACATGGGAAAAGATAGTGCGACGTGTGGGTCACGAAAAAACACACGTGAGGGGTGCTCAAGTGAAGGACTTTTGAAGTCGGTGGAAACATGTTGTGATATACAGCAGATAAAAAATGATATTTGAAAATAGAGCAATAGTAGAATTAGTGGACACTGATTGACTCGAACAAACACACTATTTTGAGAGCGAAGACTCCTGGGAGATAGTAGAGTAGTTCTGGAGAACTGTAGTCACAAAGGAGAAAGCATCAGTACATGATCTTCATCATCGGGGGGAGGCACCTTCTTCCACTGTTTTTAAATGTTTTACTCAGTATTTCTGATTTTATATTGAATATGTTTCTATTAAAACATTGTGTGTTCGGGAAATTTGACTTTTTACTAGTTATATTATATTTTCCTTCATATTATTTATCTCAATGGGAATCGGATTCTTTCAGTGAGATTGAATCTTATTCTCAAATCATAAATTGAATCTGCAATGTTTTTATCTTAATTTCAAACTCAATGATCTTTAGGCGAGATTGATCATCGAGGCTATCCATCAAACATTCAATTCAATTTAACATCTTCAGAAACTTTCGGTGAGAAAGTTTTCTGTTGATATCTTTTTATCATTTTGCTGACTGAAAGTATTTGAAGTGGCGAACTTTGAAAAACATACAGAGTAGTGTGTTAATCATCTAGAGAGGAAGCATTAACCGAATATTTTAAGGTGTGAATTCAATAATATATAGAACATAATTTTAAATAAGTATAATTAAAATCTCTTGAGAAATCATTTTGATCAATCCTCATCAATCTTGTTCCACTGCATTTCTATTGTGACTTTCATTTCTCCTTATTTTGGTTTACATTTAGTTTGGTAAATAGGAAATCTTAAGACATGTTTTATTACTGCTTAATAAAATAAACAAAAAGATATATAAAGTAAGAATATTATTTCCCCACTACAGACAATAGAAGGGGTTTAAAATTCAAAAACCTTAGTAATACTCACCTGCCTTCACTGTGGATCGACCCTACACCACTATGCTAGTGTAAGAGTAATAAATGTAATTTTGAGGGTCATGATGACCTTTATCCTCATCAGTAGCTCTTATGTATCAGATGTCAAACTATATATATGGTCTAGAAAATTTGAGTAACTTTATGTATTTTATTTGAAATAGTGATGACATTTACATATCGAGTAACTTACCTTTACATATCCTAGTCTGACTTAGTACTTTTCTATATTTCCCATCTCCCTCCTAAGTAACTTTATGTATGTCATTGTCTACTCTTACATATAATCTTTAAAAACCTTATGTATCAAAAGGTAAGAATCCAAAGGACTTTTCCAAAAAAATTATTCTTAGAAATATATTATGAATTTCCTATGATATCCTTTATATATTAATGTAATGAATTTTATTTTTCTATTTTTCTCTAGAAATAAATAAACTCTAGAATCTACGGCCTTCTCCAAATTATTTGAATCAATTCACAACTTCTTGTAACCTTATTAAGGAATCTTGATCCAATTCAACTCATTCAAAATAACCTTAGTATATTTTAAAACATTTTTCACTTATACCAGAATTATCCCAAATCTCTTGCAGTATATAAACACCCCTTATAGAACTTTAATTCTCTTAAACTAACTCAATTTGTCTTCTAGATCACTACTTCCAAAGTGTCATATTCTAATTACTCAACATCCACAATATTCTCATGTTTTTATCAATAACATTTTTTTCTTTCTCACTAGCTTTTTGTTACTCAAATGCTATAATATTCTCACTAAAACATCATAATTTCATGTTTTAGATCCTAAAACTCTTATACCATTTCCATATGAACAGATATTTAATAGAAGTATCTCATTTTCATCTTCTCCCTTATCATAAAACTTACTTTAGCATAATCTTCCATTTGAGAAATTCAATGGTTAGTATTCAAAATTTTCTATAGTCTTCATTAACTCAGTATATAATGACATTATTATTGGGAACTACAACTAGTATCTTCATCCAACATTCTTATGTGCTTTGGAACTTCATACTTATTCCATGATCCACTTGTCAACACATATAGATATCATGATCATTAATATCATACTTATTAATAAAAAATAAAACTAAACACTAAGTTGGTTTAATAATAACCCCTTTGGATTTTTTTTCAATACAAGTATACAAAACTCACTTCAATATGTTTATCCATTTTCTTCCCTCTCCCCCCTTTTAAAAAAAATTAAAATAAATTAGAGAGAGGAAAGTATATATTCACTTAAAGAAATAATACATCAACTATTATACTCTAAATCTACATGAGAAACGATCAGTGTAGAAAATTAGAGGGATTAATTTAGATAACAAAGATTTCTATAAGAAAACCTAAATATGATATCGAATCAAAATATTTTTCTCAAGGATTGTTCAAATATTATTATGTTAATTCCATTTTTTAGAAAAAATACCCTTGGAGTGTTTGTGGGTTGTGTTTATTAACTAGTATTTTAAAGGACAATCCAAATTAGATTACAATTCATTAAGAACATGTAATATAAATAGCATAGGAGTTTTGGAGAAGTTTGGTGTTGAGAAGATTTCTATAAAAATTGATAATCACCAATACATAAGAGTCCTCCATGTTGTACAATAGAAAATGGAAAAGGAAATAAATAAGGGAAACTATACCAATAGGTAATATTCATCCAAGACACACTCCAGAAAATGGAAAATACAAAGCATATATAAGGGTGACTATAAAAATACATAATATTCATCCAAATCACTCTTTGGAGTATGGAAAAGAAAATTCATAAGGGTAACCAATAAAAAAAATATAAGAGTCATCCATGCCTTAATTTAGAAAATGGAGAAGGAAATGCATAAATTTAATACAAAAAATGTAACATCCCAACCCGGTTTCCTCACAATGGTGCCGCAACCCAGTCATTGGTAGGACCTCAGGCATTCCTCACCATATGCCAGAAGCTATCGACTAACAGAGAGGGTCTAATATCGATCATAGGGAGACTGCGCCTTTTTTTATTTTATCAGAGTAATACACCTGTAGAAATAAATAAATAATAGTGGAATAATATATAAAATGATAAAAAATACTAGATTCTTATAATAATAAAAGCAGTAAATACAATATCCAACTAAAGTAGAAAATATGCCAAGCTAATGTATGTGTCAAGTGTCTAAAATGAAAAACCCAAATTGACATTGACGACTCCCTTGTAGGTCCCAAACCACATATGGTTTTTTCAACCATGATCCACCCCCAAATAAGCTATCCAATGTGGGGCCTTTGTCTTTAACCTACCCATAAAACACAGAGTCTATTTAGGTATAGACCAGGCAACTTGAGTAGGGTTAGAGTATAACTCAATATGCCACCACCAACAATGCCGACAAAAAATCAAGTCAATAAAAGTGTATACAGTTTTATAAAGAATAAAATTCATGTAATAAAGTAAATAATTTACATTTATTACATTATCCTTTATTTTACCACATAAACCCTCGGGTTCCCATGGACACCTTGTATCTCAATACCTACTTCGACCCATTCTAGAGTCTAAATCATTTCTCATATTCCATTCACAATCATTATATCACATTGTATTTCATTATCCATTTATTTCAATCAATATATGTCCAATTGGATCCACAGTCCAGTGTCAATAAATGGGTTTAGAACGTCATATTTAGCACCCTCATGAGTATTTGAGGCATCAGTCCCTGTATCACACCCCATGGGTATCTGGAGCCTCAGTCTTTATCCCCTAAACCAATATTTTCACGAATTCTGGGTGTAGAATACCATTTCTAGAACTGCATGAGTATTTGGTGAATCAGTCTCTATCTCACACCCCATTTAGCAATCATACATATATACATCATGGGTGAAGAATGTCATGTCAAGAACCAATTGAGTATTTGAAGCATCAGTACCTATCTCATACCCCATTTATCAATCATACATGTATAACATGGGTGTAGAACATCATGTATATCACCCCATTTCTCAATCATTCAGAATATTTCACAAATATCACAATTTCCCATATTTCACAACATTCATGTTTAATAAACATTAACCCCTTATCACATTTCACATCACAAAGTAAAATTAATTACTTAAAAAATTAATTAATCAAAATATAACAATTTAATAATCACATTATTCAATTAATTAATTCAAAAATTAATTAATCATGTCAAACTCATTAATTAATTCAATAATTAATAAATCACAACAATCTTGTTAATTAATTCATCAATTGATTAATCACAAAAATTCCATTAGTTAATCCAATAATTAACTAGTCACATAACTTTCATTAGTTAACTCAAAAATTAACTCATCACATCAATAACAACAATTAATTCGAAAATTAATTAATTCAACAATTAATTAACTATATCAATTTCCATTAATTAATTTACCAATAATTTAATCACAACCCATATCCATTAATTAACCCAAGGATTAATTAATCACCTCAATCTCATTAATTAATTTCCAAAATTAATTAAATACCATAATTTAAATTAATTAATTCAAAAATTAATTAATCACCACCCTATTCTATTAGTTCACCTAACAATTAATTAATCAAATCAATTTCATTAATTAATTTCCACAATTAATTAATCATAACAATACCTTCAATTAATTCATCAATTAATTGGTCACTACAACTATATTAATTAAATGAACAATTAATTAACCATATAATGTCCATTAATTAATTAAAAAAATTAACAAATCACTTCACAAATCGACATCTGATAATTAATTCACTAATTATTTATTCATAATTTATAATTCAACAATTCAATAATTAACTCAACAATTAATTATCCTCCAATTCTATTACTAATTGAACAATTATTTTATCACATAAATACCCTTAATTAATTTTACCAATTATTTAAGTATGTCAATACCATTAATTAGTTAATCAATTGATCAATATCCTCAAACCCAATATCCTATAATTAATTCAATAATTAACTATTCAAATAAAAAATCTCAATATCTCATAATTAATTCTACAATTAATTATCTAAAATTGAAAATATTATTTCCCCATAATTAATTAAACTATTAATTATTCAACCACATGAATTTAATATCCCAAAAATCAACATTAATTAATTTACAAATTAATTCATCTAATTCATTAAATTCCACCATCACAACAATCCCCATTAATTAATCTTCCAATAAATTAATCTAACTCATAAATCATAATATTACATCAATTAATTATTTCCCTAACTAATTAATCCAAATAATCACCATTAATTAATTCCATAATTAATTAACATATCTGAAACCCTTCAATTCATTCACCAATTAATTTTCCATGCCAATTCCATTAATTAATTTCCACAATTAATTAATCTAACTAAATCATGTTATTTAATTCAATTATTAAATAACATTACTACTCTCATTAATTAATTCAACAATTAATTATTCCCAACTTAAACAATTCAATAACCCCAATTAATTCATCAATTAATGGTTCTATATCCATTAAATCAATCACCCAAATTGATTAATCATTTAATTATTCCATTTCTATCCATTTAATAATCATATCAACTCTAATAATTAATTATACAATTAATTATCTCTATTAAACAACATTAATAGAAAAATAATTAATTTGTTAATTTATTATTCAATCTCAATAATTTCAATCTTGGTTTAATTAACTAAACAATTATTTATCCAAAATCATAATCTCATAACACTAACCATTTCCTATATGTAATTCTATAATTAATTAGTGAGGTTTAACTTTCTCAATAATTCCATAATTAATTATCATAATTAATTATCAAATTTACAATTCGAAAAATCTCATAATTAAACCTCCAATTATTTATCCAGTTCAACAATCCCCAAATCTCACAATTTCACATTTCCATAATTAATTAATTCACCAAATTATTTAATTCTATTTGAAAATACAATTGCATAATAGATTTATCAATTCTACAACTTTCATATACATAATTAATAATTATGACTATGGGATTTGAAATTTAGAGCACATACCTCATGAATAATGATGAATAATGCTCACTAAAATATTTCCTCAATTTGAGTGAAACAACCATATAACACAAGATCATGATTCAATTCATCAATTCGTTGATGAACAAATTACCAATTTGAAGCAGATCTATCAAGAGAATTATGATGAACATGGTCTATATACAAAACATAAATCCATAGTTAAATGAAAAAAGATCCCTTAAATCCAGATCTAAATCTTTCAAGCCTAGATCTACATTCAATAAATCTAGATCTAGATCCAATGAGAGATGATCTAGATTAAAAAAACTGGATCTAGATCCAATAGTGGATAAACAACTTTATTGTATCCAAGAAGAGGAGTGGAAGAGAGAGATATATATAAAAGAGAATAACACCCATACCCAGTAGGTTCATGAAGGGTCTTCGGTAGAAAATGGTAGTGCACAGAGGATCTTAAGTCAAAGGCAGAGGCTCTACAGAGGTGCTTTGGTCCATGGAGGAGGTGCACAGGGCTTATGAGGCATATTAGAGAGGGTTCTAAATCCCTACAGGGGAGGAGAGGTGAGTACGGAGGTTTACACAACACTAGAGTCATGACTTTAATATATTGGGCATTAGAATTACACGACATGGATTCCAATTTCACATCATGTAAATTCCATGAGTTAATTCATGATTTTCAAAGAAATCCAATCACTACCCTTTCAAAAAAGAAAATAAATAAATATTACACATGGTGTAATATAATTTCATGACAAGTTGACATGTGGTGAAGGATAGTTAGAGAGGGTGTAATTTACTTTCATGACATATCGAAACATGGAGAGAACTACTTTCATGACATGTATTCATGTGGTGAAAACCACTTTCGTGACATGTCTACATATGGTGAAAAAAATTTACAGGGGGTGTAAATCATCATGGTTGTGAACTAATTCCAGCTGTGAATTAAATTAACATGATTTTCCAAAAAAAAAATTTATTCCTATTTCACTCTTGAAAAAAATCTGAAATATTACAATCTCCCCACCTTATAATAGCTCATCCTCGAGCGTACTCTCAAAAATGTCTAAGATTCTGAGTCAAAAATATTGGGCCATTGATCCCGCATATCTGCCTCCATCTCCTTGGTTTCCTCCTGCACATTCCCATATTTCCACAATACATAAACCAAAATAACAACCTTTCCCCACAACACCTTCTTAGTGTGATCCAGTACATATATCATATTCTCTCAATGGATTCATCAGTCTCATGATCAACTTCATCAACATACCCAATTCGTTTTCCCAACTCACTATTCTTAATAACCATAAGAAACCATCAAATAGTTACACCTTCAATTTCCATAAAAAAATCATGGAAATGATGTACATCCACCACCTCCAAGAGCCACCAAGACATTATACAAGAAATTAAACATGTACCTTACAGGTTCATAAATGGAATTCTGATTCCACCACTTCCAATACATATTATTTCTCCACACACCTTATATAAGAATATTACTCCTCACCGTAGGAGCATCACGAACACCATTTTTTAAAGAAACTCAACCACCATGGTTTTTATCGACCTCTTGTCCATCCTGAGAACATAATACATAAACTATCAATGGTTTACCCTACACTATACAACTCCACATATATACCAATTCATAAGTGAAACCTCTAAAGGGACCCATATCTAACCAAAACACATTTCAGTAGCTAGGTGTAAAGTCAGAGATTTCTCAGTGTACCCGAGATGATGTCAATGTATGGGGAATTAAATTCAGTAATTAAAATTACACTAAGAAGTCATCAGTGAATCACCACCACAATTCATACATCACTGATGTTACCTCCACTATGGATACACATTAACATTTCTAAAGACTTGGCCTTCCCTTCCTTCTATCATCTTAAAAACCGATCCAAAACCAGACAGTCCTTCACACAACCCACAACTGAGTTCTCAAACAAGGCTATTGTCACTACGAAATCCAATGACATCAAGGGAAAAATAAAAAACAAATGATTCTCAATTTAAAACTTTAACATAGTTGATAAGATGGATTTTCAAAAAAAATTATGACTTCACCCATTTTTCCCACCACACGGTCAAAACTGAGGCACTATCAATCCTCTTAACCATCCTACACATAGGTCTTAGTTAATAAGGGTACAAACATTATAATTATTTAATTTTATCATTTATATAAACATTTATTCCAATATTGAATCATTTTTCAATCTTTCTCAATATCATGTTTGGCATAAATCATTTAAATTTCAAAAGTAATGAAAAACAATTCAATTTCAAAAACATACCCCTATGATGTTTTCCTATGTGTTTCTATAATGATGCATGTTGAAAAATAATCCTAAGTGCCTAGAATGATGCATGTTGACCCAATACCTGTGAATAAAAGGGCCACAAGTCAATCCCTAGAAAATCTCAGAAACAATAATCATATCACACAACAAGTGCAGTAGCTAATGAGAAATAATATTCAACTGTAACAATAAAGAACAATAACAACAATCCCACCCTGAGTACTTGGGGTTTCCCCCGTACATGGGGTAGATACTCCCATGCATGAGCTCATAACCAAGCCCCACCTCTTCCTAGTCTCCTATATACTTTTTCCAAATAGTAAGAAAAAATAATAAGAAAGGAAACTAGAGCTATGATAGCACATTGTAACATCCAAACCCAGGTTCCACCCAACGGTGCCCTGACCTGGTCAGTCACATGACCTCATGTGTGACTCCCCATATTCAAGAGGCTTCCGACTACCAGAGAGGGTATAATAACGATTTTGGGGAGACTATATGCTCTTTTTTTCCTTTTATCGAAGTAATACGCTAGAAGAAATAAATAAATAATAGAGGAAGCATATATATAACCATAAGAAATACCAAAACTCATAATAATAAACGCAAGAAATTCAATATCCAACTAAAGTAGAAAAACATCCATGCTAATGTACGTGTAATGTTTCTAAAATGAAAAACCCAAAATGATACTGACGAATCCCAATCGGATACCAAACCATGTTTAGTTCCTTCATCCATGCTCTATCCTTAAATAATCTATCCAACATGGGGCCATTTCCTATAACTTGTACATAAAAAATGTCTATTCATTTTTGGGTACCGATCAGGCAGCCTGAGTAGGGTGTAAGTACAACTCGGTAGGTCACCTCCAATGATGTCTAAAAAAATCTAGTTAATAATTGTGTATATAGTTTCATAAAGAATAAAATTAAAGGAATAATGTAAACATTCACATTTATTCGCTTATCCATTATTTAACTGCATAAACACTGGGGTTCTTATGGACACCCGTATCTCAATGCCTAATTGGCCACATGTCGGAGTCCGAACCATTTCTCATATTTAATTCACAATCATTATATCACTTGGGATGTCATTATCCATTTAACTCAATTCATATAAAACCAGTTGGATATATATTCTAATGTCATTATATAGGTGTAGAATGTCATGTTCAGCACCCTTGTGAGTATTTAGAGTAACAGTCTCGACCTCATACCCCATGGATATTTGAAGCCTCAGTCCATGTCCTATACAAGAATATTTTCATTCATGCTGGTTATAGAATGCCATTTTTAGCACTGCATGAATATTTGTACTTTCAGTCCCTATCTCACACTCCATTTATCAATCATAAAAATATATATCAGGGGTGTAGAACGTCATGTCTAGCACCCTATGAGTATTTGGAGCATCAATCCCTATCTCACACCCCATTTATCAATCATACATACATATCATATATGTAGAACATCATGTCTATCACCCCATTTCTCAATCATTCACAATATATTACAAATATCACAATTTCCCATATTTCACAACAATCAATGTTAATCAAAATTAACCCCATTATCACATTTCACATTACAATGTCACATTAATTAATTTGACAACAAATTAATCAAAATATAACAATTTCATAATCACATTATTCTATTAATTAATTCAATAATTAATTAATGACACTATACTTATTAATTAATTCCACAATTAATTAATCACAACATTATTATTAATTAATTAGATAATGAATTAATCACAAAACTTCCATTAGTTAATCTGACATTTAACTAGTTACATCACTTTCATTAGTTAACTCAAAAATTAACAAATCACATCAGTAACATTAAATAATTCAATAATTAATTAATTCAACAATAAATTAACTACCTCAATTTACATTAATTAATTCACCAATTAGTTAATCACAACCCATTTCCATTAATTAACCAAAAAAATTAATTAATCACATCAATTTCATTAATTAAATTACACAGTTAATTAACCACCTCAATTTCCATTAATTAATTCAAAAATTAATTAATCCCCGCCTATTTCCATTAATTAACCTGACAATTAATTAATCAAATCAATTTAATTAAATAATTTCCACAATTAATTAATCATAACAATCTATTCAATCAATTTATCAATTAATTGGTCACATCAACTCCATTAAATAATTCAACAATTAATTAACTATATAAAGACCATTAATTAATTCAAAAATTAACTAATCATTTCACAAATCTACATCTAATAGTTAATTTAGTAATTAATTATTCACAATTTATAATTAAAAAATTACATAATTAACTCAACAATTAATTAACCTCCAATTACATTACTAATTAAACTATTAGTTTATCATATAAATTCCATTAATTAGATTCCCCAATTAATTATGCATGTCTATCCCATTAATTAATTCATCAATTGATCAATATCCCCCAACATAATATCCTATAATTAATTCAACAATTAATTATTCAAATAAACAATCTCAATATCTTGTAATTAATTCAATAATTAATTATCTAAAATTAAAAATATCATTTCCCCATAATTAATATAAAATTTATTTATTCAATTGAATCAATTAAATATCCAAAAAATCTGCATTAATTAATTTACCAATTAATTAATCTAATTCATTCAATTGCACCATCACAACAATATCCATTAATTAATTTTCCAATTAATTAATCCCACTCAAAAATCATAACATTATATCCATTAACTAATTTCCCAATTAATTAATCCAAATAATTTCCATTAATTAATTCTATAATTTATTAACCTACCTCAATCCCTTCAATTAATTCACTAATTAATTTTCCATGTCAACTCCATTAATTAAATTCCATAATAAATTAATCTTACTCAATATAATTATTTAATTCAGAAATTAGATAACAACACTAATCATATTAATTAATTCAAAAATTAATTATTCCCTACTTAAAAAATTCAACAACCCCAATTAATTCATCAATTAATTATTCGATCTCCATTAATTCAATAACCCCAATTAATTCCTTAATTAATTGTTCCATATCAATCAATTTAATAATCATAACAAATCGAATAATTAATTCTACAATTAATTGTCTACATTAGACAACATAAATACAACAATAATTTATTCCTTAATTAATTATTCAAACTCAATAATCTATAGCTTCTTATAATTAACTAAAAAATTATTTTTTCAAAATCAAAATTTCATATTCCTAAACATTCCCATTAATTAATTATACAATTAAATAATCAGGTTCAACTATCAAAATAATTCCACAATTAATTCTCAAATTTAACTATCAAATTCAAATTCCAAAAATCTAATAATTAATCTTCCTATTAATTTTTCCATTCAACGATTACTAAATCTCACAATTTCACAATTTCATAATTAATTTATTCTATTTGAAAATACAATTTCAAAAAAGATATAGAAATTTTATAACATTCATATATGTAATTAAAAATCATAACTATGGGATTTGAATTTTCGACCACCTACATCAATAACAGTGACGAAGAACACTCACCAATAAATATCCCTAGTTTGAGCAGAACAACTACAAAGCATGAGATCATGAATAAATTCCTCAATTTTTTGATGAAAAAAATCCCAATTTGAAGTGGATCTATCATGAATGTGATGATGAACACAATTTAGATCCAAAACCTAAATATATAGTTAAATAAAGCAGGATCCTTTAAATACAGATCTAAATACAACAAGCCTAGATCTATATTCCACAAATCTATATCTAGATCCAATGAGCCTAGCTCTAGATTAAATAAAATATAGACCTAGATCCAACAGTGGACAAAGAACTTTCTTTTTTTGGGAAGATTATTGTAAGAGAGAGAGATAGATCTAAATGAGAAGAACAACCATGCCAAGGAGGTGGGAAGAGGGTCTTCAGTGGAAGATGATGGTGCATGGAGGAACTTTAGTCTAAGATAGAGGCTTTTTGCAGGATATTTGGTCCATTTAATAGGTGTG